>OU426982.1:126759992-127959992 GCA_911387785.2 Aelia acuminata | reverse complement strand
TCATGTACTATCTCCGCTTATTTTATTCTAAATTTGATTGGTTGATTTCAAGCAATGCTCAATAATGTTTTAATGGTCGATGAATCGGTTGGGATAACAAACCAATCAAATTCAGAATTAAAAGATCATGTGAAGTGTGTTAGTTATTGACGTTGTTTAAGTGCTTGTTGGAACAAACCTTATACATAACCTTAAATAAATTTTCAACAATAGATTTTAATAAAGATATATAATATCAGTGGAATATCGCTGTCGTTTTCTGAAAAATGAAACACTTCTTTATGGTTCCGGCAAAGTTATTGTTGTTTCGACTCTGTTCCTGGAAAATTTCGCCAAGAAATAAAACTCAAGAAAATTTTTTTGGGTTGCTTAAAAGATTTTGTTTATTGATTTAAGAAGATTAAAGCACATTATACACCGATAACAGTAAAAAATCCTAAATGAATGTCTAAACGACGGATGGACAGCATAATCATAAAACCACAAAATTCATAGAATTTAAAGAAAGGCCGAGGATTAATAACCCTTTTTAAAAGAGATTCGTAAAATCGTAGCCATTATTGTTTTACATTAGATTTTGATTTCCGACTTCCACTGGCTATGCACATTAAAAAGGAATTCAATACTTCCTGGAAAAGCTCTTTTTCAGTTGATTTAGAGGCCCAAACAAAGGATTCAGGCACCTCTGGCAGCTTCCGGATACACTTGTTCACTGTCGGATATTATTATACAATGTAATAATAAAATCTTGTGCGGATTCTTCACTCTGCATTGACACTTTTGCTATGTTATCCAGATTACTATTATCGGTTTTTAATTATGTTTCTGCAACTATTGAGGTGTTCAGATGAAAATTGCTGTAAGTGCCAAATTATTAATTTTGAGATAACAAATAACTGTTAACTAAGCTTAAATTTGGTTTGAAAATCAAGAAAAATATTATGGATATGGCCATAATAGGGATTTATTATTATTCCAGTCATGAAATAAATACGTCCCGCTAAAAAATTTTAATATTATTTTCTTCCATCTCCAATTCCATCTATGATTGTGAATTGTCTACTTTTTTTTCTGTAAGTTACGATAACGTCCCTAGAGGGAGGAACTCGATAAGAGAGTCTAGAGACGAAAATCTTAAAGAGAGTCATTTGGAAAGAATTGTTTCCATTTCGAGGCAGTCATATTCTCAGATACCGAAATAACAAACGTATATGTTGTTTATTATATTTACCAATAGAACTGGTCGAAAAATGGCCAAAATCCCAACTGTTCAATGGCATACCTACGACATCTTGAAGTTGCCGGATTCATGTTACAACCGAGCAAAACTGAACACCTCCTCTCGGAACACAAATGTATGTATGTATTAAACAAGTACCGAAGTACCGATAATATTCCGCAAAGGAAAAAGATTGTCATTGTGGAAACAAAGTTTTATGTGTCTTCCCGATGGAACATTGGTCTTTATACCTA
This sequence comes from Aelia acuminata, assembly GCA_911387785.2. NCBI lineage: Eukaryota > Metazoa > Arthropoda > Insecta > Hemiptera > Pentatomidae > Aelia > Aelia acuminata. Next base: position 127,958,519 of record OU426982.1, on the reverse strand, counting down.
CCGCAAACGATTTTCAATTTTCTGTGCATATTCATAAAATTGATAATGTGACTATTATAATACAAAGTTGATTAAAATTGATATAATTATAATATAAAGACCCGGGATAGACAAACGTGGTATAGCGCTACTTGGGTGGGCTGACTTTTTTTTCGCGAGGGACCCACGGAATAGATCACGTCCTTCCCACCATGGATAGAACAACGAACTAATGAACCAAACTCACTTGTACTATCTAAAGAGGGGGACCGAATAAACAAATAAAAAAAAAGACTTCGAAAACCCGAAATCAGTTCAAAATGCACTTAAAATCTGTATAAAACAAAAGCATACAGAATTTGTTTTAGAAATCAAGGCATTGCTTTCTTCCGCCTTATATTAGAAATTATCTTCCGCCACTAAAAAGTATGAAATAAAAAACATTTTATAAAAAAAATTAAACCGACTTCGAAAACTAGGAACCAGTAAAAATAAATGCACTGAAAAGTATGAAATAATTACCTTCTGATTTTTATGAATACGCAGCAAAATCGAAAATCATATGAAAAGCGGAAAAATGCATTAAAATGGATAAATTTATTTTGATTAGTACGAATACATACTAATTGTTAATAAAAAATATTAAATTAAAATATTAAATAATTACTTTTCAGTGCATTTATTTTTACTGGTTCCTAGTTTTCGAAGTCGGTTTAATTTTTTTTATAAAATGTTTTTTATTGACTTTTCCAATTCCCGTTATTGTCTATTACAGATACTAGCTGTATACACCGGTTTCACCCAGGGAATTTCATTTTTTAAATCTATAAAATGAGACTTTTTTCGACTTAAACGGTCGATTTCTTTAAAAACCAATGTGAAGTGAGATCATAACGATATTTATAAAAATAAAGAATTCACCCAGAGATTGGTTGTAGTTATGCAATTTTAATATGGAGAGGTGTTCGCACCTGGTATGAAAGAATCACTGAGCGAAATTTGGAGATTTTAGGACAAACGGTATGGATTTCTATAAAGAACAAACAAACAAAATTTGATCTTTATTTATATACCAGATGTATATCCCGGTTTCTCCCAGGGAATTTCATTTTTCTAATAACAATCGTTCAGCCTTAAAACATGGACTGGGGTCCGGCCTTACCTTAAATCCTTGTTGACCTCTTCAAAATGAGAATTTTTTCGACTCAAACGGTCGATTTCGTAAAAAACCAGTGTAAAGAGAGAACATAACGATTTTTATAAAAGTAAAGAATATACCTAGAGATTGGCTAGAGAATATACCTAGAGAAGTTATGCAATTTTAATATGGGCAAGTGTTCGCACCTGGTATGATAGAACCACTCAGCGAAATTTGGAGAATTTAGGACAAACGGTATGGATTTCTATAAAGAACAAACAAACAGAATTTCATCTTTATTTATATAGATTATGTGTAAAATATAATATTATTGTTGATGTTTACCTAGTGGGTAGGATCGTTGAAGAGAAAGAAACGGCTGAGACAGAGTCCTGGATTAGTTCAATGGTAAGAACGCTGTAACGGTGATGAAGAACCCGGCCGTAATAATTGAAATACTATAATTGGTTTTCCTTTCACATTTTTGATTTTGAATTTGGTTTTCTCTTATGTACACAATAGCAAAAATGAGGAAACTAAACTAAGTAATTTTATTTATTTTCTTTCTTTCTTTAGTTATTTAAATGATTATTTATTTGTTTATTCACTTTTTTAAATCAATATATATTATAAAGCAAAGTGTACAATGTGCATGCCGATAAGGCTCAAAAACGACTCCACGTACGATTAAGAAAGTTATGTCCTCGTTTAGCCATAAAACCCCTAACGGAGATGGTTTCCGTTTTTCTTTTAAGAGTGTACAATTGAAGAGAAAAGGACTGGAATGTTAAGCCTCTCGCAACATTTAATTAGCTTCTCTGAGATTGAGATACGAGTTTATGAATGAAAAATTTAGTTCGAGCTCAAGGCTACCAGGAAGCGCTAGAGTGCGTTTCACTCAATGTTTATTGTTCATTCATTCAGTTCAGTTTGCAAAGGTTATATATTTTTCAGCTGTTCTTTTTAAATTATTAAAAAATTAAGCCATAATAATTAGTTTATCCTTTGCTTTCAAAATAAAATAATGATTTTACATCTCTGCAATCTATTAGAAAACCACCTGGATTCCTTAAAAAATTAGTTTTTTTATAAAAAGGCTAATGTATGATCAGCACATTACATTTAATCTATATATTATATACACTTAAGTAAATTTAATGCAATATGAGTGAACATTTCTTAGTAGTACAGTGAGCGAATAAAATCAGACATAAAAAAGAGATGAATTGACTGAATATAAATCGAAAATAAAAAGTTTTAAGTGTTTTTATTGCAGTTATGAAAAAGTAGTTTGATTAGTATGTATGATGAGCATTCCAGTTGACAAAACGACTAACTCCAATAACAGCATTTTTTCAATAAGATTTTATCATCCCTCATAGTTCAAGATAAAAAGAAATATGATGAAAAATTGTGCCTTCAAGAAATTTTGGTTTTCACTTTGTAATAGTAGTAAGATTCGAGATATGCAGAAACCGTTCAAATTATGGGGGGATATCTTGAGGAAGGTTGAAATGGAAGAAGGGTCTTAAAAAAAGTTTCTATGAATCTTCGGTAGTTTCTATACTTCTGGACCAAATAGGACCATCATAGTAGTCGGCGCTTAAGTTGTACTCGTTATGTAATTTTTTTAACTGAGATACCAGATTTTTCAACTATAATCTAAGTTTTTTAGATAATTGTTATTAAGATAATTTATTATCTGCTGACTACTTGGAATGGGCTTATAGGATTCAGAATCACAGAAACCATCAAAAACGATGCATAACTCGACAAAGCCTCTTCCGTTTTTAGTAAATAAAAATTTAAATCGCATCCAAGCCCATGTTGGGGAAGCTTAGAAAAAAAAAAAAAAAAAAAAAAAAAAAAAACGGAAGACGTTTTATGAAAAATTCGGGGCTTAAAATACTGGAAAATATAAATAAAATTTCAGACGGGGATAGTTCAATTGTTTTCAGCGACTTGGACAACGACCCAATAATTTTAGGCCGTTATATATTTGCTCCAATCACATCAGTTCAGTTCAAAAGATCATTTTCGAATTATAAAAATATTTCAAACGATAGAAGGTTAGGATCCACAGAAATAAATTAAGAAAAAAAAAACCTGGACCACCTCAACCTATGAGAGTAAATTTAGAAATGCAGAGTAGAATGTCAAATTTTAGGCCGAGCGCACATTGAGACACTCGCGACGCAGAGCAGAGCAGAGCAGAGCAGAGCAGGCCGATGTGGCACTCGTGGATCTGTCACAGAAAACTGTGCCGATGCGACGCAGTTTTCGATATTTGATTATTTTATTTCCTATTATTATCATTTAAATTATTGTTTGTGAAGTTCTACTTTACTCTTTAGCAGGTTAATGAAACTAAGTAGGTCTTCTGTATTTGTAGGGTGTTCTAGATAAGTACAGGGGAAAAAAAGGTTTTAAAAAGCAATAATTTAAAAAAAAAAAAATATATATATATATATATATATATATATATATATATATATATATATTGCGGATTATCCGTGGAATTGGTTTATCTGCGGTTGCCGTGCCACCCAATACCACGGATAATCGGGAGTCTGCTGTAGTTGTAATATTATTTAAAAAAATATATTACAATTTAGATAAGGGCCTTTCTGAAGGTCGAAAAGTAGATACTTTTGCTTAAATAGTTTTAATATTGTTATATTATTTGTAATACCTTTTTCCGGTTTTGATAGTTTTTATTCGTCTTACCGTGACACGTTAAAAAAATAGAAAATCAAGTTTTCTTCTAATAGATACTAGAATTTCATTAAACGATTCAACAAATTATGATCTCAGGAAAATTTGACTGATTTTATTTCACCGAAAAAAACAGATAGGCTTTATGGAAATTTAGTTAACGTAAATGTTGATTAAAAACCAATAATAATAGTAAAAACAAATAAAATATTTTTCTTCTTTTTATAAATATATTTGAGTAAGAAAGAAAGAAAACTGCTATTTAGAAAATCAAAAACGATTAATCGAAAAGAGTGGAAAATAGACCATGTCTCAATAGGACTTTTTTAATAAGAAATGTGAGGTAAATATACCTTCTCTTTGATCATTTCTTCATAATTTATTAATATCCTCATACAGAATGGAGTAGAAAAAAAAAAAAACTTTATTGTGAGACGAGATCCCTTAGAAATTAACCGACTAGAACAAAAATAAAATTACAATTGACCAAATAATTAAAGTATTGGTGGATAGTGAAAGATAAGATTTACATAAAAAACAAAAGTAAATATTTATAAAAACATAAAAGTATAAAAATAGTGAATAATATATTCATTAATTAAATAAATAAAATCGGAAATAAATTAAAATAATTTCTAATAAAAATAAAGAAGAGATTAATGAAAATTTATTTCGTAATGATATGTTGTTAAAATCATATAAGAGGATTTTAAGAGGCATTGTACACGCAATGATTTTGAGCCTAATATGATATAATGAACAAGCTTATACAAACTTAGAGCTTAGCCAGACCTATCATTACATGATTTTGAACATCACCATAAGTTATTAATTTAAGAATTGGGTCTCTCAGACTAAAAAGTAACTTCAATGTAATTATGAGCTTCCATGACCAGACTCAGGCGGAAATAGTTATTTTAAGAAAATTCTGAATGCAAATTCTTTCGTCTCCTGGTCTTTTCTCCATATACGCATTTTATCACAATATTTTTTACCATGACTTTTGATATATCAATTTATTAGGTTTCTAAATCTATTTCCGAATCAGGTTCTGAGCTTGAATTCAATAATTCTAACATACTATCACAAAATAAGCCCCTGCCTTCGGAAAACTGCGGCACAGAAACTGCTCTCCAATGTGCGCGGGTTCCTGTGCGACGCAGTTTTTTTTTCGTGCCGCCTGCTCTGCTCTGCTCTGCGTCGCCTGCGTGGCATAGTTCGATGTGCGCCTTATCTTAGAAATGCATTTAATAATTTACTAGATAGATAAGAATACCCAAAATTAGTAAAAGAGTACTCAAATTTAGATATGTATTTAATAATCAATTATTGATTAATTGATTATTTTACTTGTTTTGTATATATTTGATTGATTGTTAATTTAGTTATCTTTATCCATGTTATTAGTTTATTCTTCTTGTTATCTAATAAGTTTGAGTTATTTTTACATTTTAGTTTTAAATTCGTTTAATTTTATTATCGGAAATACTTATATGTTTGATTAAGATTAAAAAAAAATTAAAATAATTTTGGTTTCATTTCTAAATAGTCTCCTCCACTCCATTTCCTATGAAATATTTTATACACTTTTGTATCTGAATATTACAGTTGTTTAATAGCATATTTTTAGTTTTTAAGCTGCATATTTTTTAGTTTTTTACTGCATATTATAAGGCAGACTTTGACGCTTTTTACTGTATAAAAATCCGGGCTCTGGTTATGAGCCAGTATCATCGAGTGCTTTGTTTTTTATGGTGGAGTATTCATTAGGATTCGTGTGACCTTTTCTTACCCCTAGATTGATTCTAATCGCTTCTGATTTCTAAGAACATAAATTAGCTTTATTACGTACGATGTTAATTACAATTTCGTTTTAAAAAGTTAGTTTGATCCTCCAGAGTTTTACAGCTTTATAACTTTGTGGCTGAAAAAAAAAAAAAAAAAAAAAAAAAATTGCAGTATTACCTAGAGTTTAAGTACTCTATCTACTCTGTAAAGTTAAATTTGAGAATTTTGATTCAGCATCTTTTACCACGCTACCTTTTTTTTTTATATAAAAAATAATTAAAATAATTAATAAAATGAATTATTAAATACATATCTAAATTTGTAGTTGTACTAAATTGGTACTCTTATACTAAATTTGGGTATTCTTTTACTAAATTACTAAAAGCATTTCTAAAATTCGACATTCTACTCTGCATTTCTAAATTTAGGGGAGAGCGGGGTTGGTTGGCATAGGGGGCAGGTTGGCCATCGGCTTATAGTTTCTGTCACACCTGTTGTGAAAGCCCCACCATTGTACCATGTCACCCGCTCGACCTCGGGAGTCTTGTCCTGAGTTTTCAATCCGGTGCTAACACTCTGGAGAAGAGTGTGCTTCATTGATTGATTTTACAACATGTAAGTAAATGTTTATATATTCAGTAAATTTGGTTTAAAGGCATGGTAAAACATTTGACTCCGATTCTGTTCACTTAGCCTCAAACTCCTTTGAAAAACCTAACCTTTCGATTAACCAATTTCTTGTTTGATTATTCTCCCCTGTTCTGGCAGCCATCTTTCTTTCATATGATCCCTCCTGTGGGGTTAGTTGGCTCTCTTCAACTGGGTTTTGTTGGCGCAATAGTAATTCACAAAAGCAAGGTAAAAATAAAGAAAGGTGAAACTACCAATAGTCCTTAGTTCTAGCAAGGAGGATGAGAGCAATTTTTCTTATTCAGAAAGTGACGACAGTCTAAACTTTTATGTTCTTCTATTGTCATTCTATTTTCCCTTAAAAACTGTTAAAACCGATTCAAAATTATTATACCATTATAATGCAGCTTTTAATAACAATAATAAGTGTCAGGCAGTACTTGAATGAGATGGGTAAACAACACCACCTTCTAGGCCAACCTGCCCCACCTTGGGGGTTAATTGGCCTAATCTCGATTGACGAATTCTTCAATTTTCTATGATCTTAGTATTAAATATTATGTGGTGAAAAAAATTCTTGAAGTACTCTAATACTTAGAGTTTACAGTGGTATGAGCCCTATTGGGATTATATGAACAAGAACGACTCAACAATCAAAAAAGTGAAAACTGTTGCCAACCAACCCCGCTCTCCCCTACTCTAAAATCAAAAATTATGGGGAAAAAAGCAGACAGTTCAGCCTGATCACGGTCAAATCACCTCCTTGCACGACCGCTGACCAAGATACAATACTTCCTTACACAGTACTTCACCCCAGACCCTTCATAGGTTGTAGTGGTACAGGTTTTTTTTTTTTTTTATTTCTTAATTTATAATAATAAGTGTCAGGCAGTACTTGAATGAGATGGATAAACAACGCCACCTTCTAGGCCAAAGGTTAGGCGGATCCTAACCTTCTATCGTTTGAAATATTTTTATTATTCGAAAATGATCTTTCGACATGAACTGGTATGATTGGAGGAAATATATAAGCGCCTAGAATTATTGGGTCGTTGTCCAAGTCGCTGAAAACAATTAAATTTTTAAATATTACGATAAGCCGTTTTTATTGAAAATAAATCATCTTTATCCTCCTTCATTTTATTATTGTATTATATGTACGGAGAAAAATAAAATATTTTCATCCATTCATATTGTATTTTAACCCATTGGTTATAGTTAGGAAAAATAATAAATAACTTTTATCTTATATTTTTTTGATTATAAATATGTTTATAGTATTGAACTTCGGATTTTTATAACTTATGATACGACTACGAAATGTATTTGTTGTAAAATCTTACAAATATCAGAGCTTGAGGTCCTCATCGGGGGTGATGGAAGCATGGTTTACCGGGACCCGATTAAATTACTGACCTTTAAACACAACTGGTTTCATAATCAAAGTTTTGTAAGTTGTTAATTACAAGCGGCGCTTGTCGAATCAGGCCTACTCGGGTTGAAATTAATTTCGTGTCGGACTCACTGAATAAATCTTGGCTTCCCAACTCTCAGTCAGAATAGGTTGGTTATACAGTGGTATAAATAATTATCACCAATGATCTATTATTAACAAAAATTTAGATATGGCCGCTATTTTACTAAAAAGCAACATTTCATAAAATTTATTCATCTGATACTTTTTTAGTTTTGAGGCAATTATAGACCTTGCATTTTTTATTTTTAACGTAAATCTATGCCACTGTAGCTAATCGGACGATGCTATAGTGGGAGTCCTAAATTTTGCCTATCCAGGTATAATTAGGATAGGGATCTTTAACGAGTACCTGATACCATAGTGGCTCGGGACGTCCATTTTACGTCCTATCCGAAGGACGGCATAGCCAAGGATTTTTCACTCCCTTAAAAAACGCCGCGGGGCGCGGACCCACGACCTTAAGTATTGTAGGTTTCTATGCTAACCACTACACCACAGGTGATCCCCTTCCCTCACATTTTTATATAAAATATAATCGGGAGACACATTGAAAATAAATTAGGCCGTAACTCTGTTGATATTGTAACGTGAAAGAGAACACAACACAAAACTTATGATTTTAAAGAGTTCTAGACTTGTTTCTGGAATGAAGTATGTAACAGTTGGAACAAACTGTTCGAGTAACATCTACGCTTGTCTGGAACCTTCTAGACAGTTCTTCTTCAGACTAAATATAAGTAGTGTTAGACATGCTCTGCAGACCGATCAGAAATATTTTATATAACTTTATCACTTTTTTAATATCATTGTATTTCGTCATTATTCTTATTTAATATCATTGTATTTTGTATTATTCATAAAGATTTTTATTTAATGATATTTGTATTTTGTCCTTATTCTTAATGATGGATTATAAGGCTACTTAATATATACCAATCTATTCGCTTTTTTGATTAAATAAAATAAAATAATGCTGCTGATTAAATTTATTGATTCAAATGTAGGTAGGTATAAGAGATCACAAAAATAAAATTTTTAAAAATATTGTAAATCTATATATATATATATATATATATATATATATATATATATATATATATATATATATATATATATATATATATATATAAGAGGCTTTGTCCTGACTGACAGAATCAACGCAGAGCAAAAACTACTAATGATAGAAACTTGAAGTTCGGAATTTAGATTTTAAATGCGATGTAGGTAACCACTAAGAAAGGAATTTCAAAAATGTTACCCCTAAGGGGCTTAAATGGCGAAATTGTCGTTTAACTCTAATGGAAACCTATTTTTGCACTTCGAGAAAAAATATCTAATTTGGACTCATTTTAAAGATATTGATACGACGAGTTTAACTCGAAAGCTCCTACGGGGCATCGAAAACCATGTTTTAAAGCCGAAAAATGAAGCGTTCACGATGAGTAAGCAATTTTTTGTTTCGGCGGTTTTAGTGAACTCTCTCTATTGCGCGTCTCCCTCTCTTCTCCGAGCCGGCAGCTTAACCCTCCAACATTCCACCTACCGGAAGCTCCGATTCTACTAAATCTCCTTAAAATCAGTTAACATATTATATTAAATCAATACCAAGATAATGATCACAGAATTGATTTTAAAGGCTCGCGGGCAAAGCCGCGACGGGGAATGCTAGTATTTTATATATACGTGAAACGACACAAAACATATGATTTAAAGTAGTTCTAAGACTTTTTGTTTTTGGAACTACTTAACTTAAGACTTAAGTTTTTGGAAAATTTGGATCAGACTGTCCTAGTACATGTTTGTGACTTAGATGTTCGAGTACTATCTACGATGGCCTAGAATCTTACAGACAGTTCTTCAGACTAAATATAAAGAGCGATGGACAGCAGAGTTGATCTTGTTTTAAAGCTCAAGTTTTGTGTTACTGTGTAGTTACAAAGTTAAAATTGTAAAATCTTATTTTCGTTTAATAAAAATTATTTCAACCCACAAATTGTTACAATACGTATGTACTGAATATAACACTTCACCCAAGTCAAAAATTGCTGTAAAGTGGAAAATATAAAGGGTCTTTAATAATTTGATCATTAAAATTGACGCGTACTATGTAGATTTAACAGGTGTAAAGGGAGTTCAGAGACACGGCTGCTGTGGGCAGAGTTATAGGGAAATGTTTAGTTTTCGCTAAAGCTGTATTAACATTTAACCCAAACTATGTCAAACAGTGGCGTGTAAATGAACTGCGCCTCTGAAGGCGTTTGTGTCCCTTTGTTAGCCTCCCTTTTCCTTTTCGGTTTTTCATGGCAAACAGAATGCCATTGCTGAAAGCACCAAGTTTGAAGTACCAGCATTAGTGGTCATTTTAAAAAATATTCCAGTTTCTGCTTTTTTAAAATATTTATTTTCAATTATGTAAAACCGGACACGCTTTGCTGTAGCTTTCTCCAATATTAACTTTTAAGAACATAAATAAATGTATTCCGGTGAAATTTACCCCAAAACATCATTACAAATAATGGTCTACTTTAAATTATTGTGGGATAGGGAAGAATTGTAAATCTCTTTAAGATAAAACGCTCATTATCCGGAAGTGAATTATTCCCTGGTCGGGTCTCTGGGTGGAAACTATTTTAGTTTTAGTTGAAAAAATTATAAATTTTCCCTATATATATATATATATATATATATATATATATATATATGTTTATTTATTTAAAGATAGTTGCAATTCTCAGGAACGTTGTGCAATCCTTATAACAGTCAAGTTTTTCCATTGAGGATATAACGTTAGAAAAACATTTGATCAAAACTAAAATAGGCTGAAATCCTGTTAATAATTGTCCTATTATTAACAAAATATGGCCGCCACATGGCTAAACAGCAGCGTTTTGTAAAAGTTTCAGATTTATATATTTACTAGTTTTCAAGTTTTGAAGCCCTTGCATTTTTATATATAAGGTAAACGGGAGATACATGTGAAAATAAAATGTATATGCTCATACCCGGTGGTCAGTTTTACCTGAAAGCGGCAAGGTCCTGGAAATACTGCTTTGGAAGTTATTGGTAGAAATTCAAAATAAGTAGAATCGAAGACCGACAATGCTCCCGACACTCGTCAAGAGAAATACCTAAGAAGATTGTTGAAGAAATTTGGGATCATAAACCCCGGTTTTGCCCAGCAAAGATATCGCCGAAGAAATATAGAAATATAGCATTGAATGGAATGGAAATTTTAGGATAGCCAATCAGAAGAAGTCTGAAGAGAGTGGGGGAAAGACGATTTATATAGAGGAGAAAAAGAGAAGACGGGGGGGAGTTGGGGGGGGGGAGTTGGGGAAGTGTCAGAAGTACGGAGGTTGACAAGAGAGTTGGGCGGAGGTCCAGGTTTCCAGAGACTGTGCTGAGAGAATGCGGTGCTGAGTCTAAGAGAGCGTCAGAGATGGCAGAGACTGATCATACCAGAGACTTACAATGATTCAGAGAGAGAGAGCACACCAGATAAGTTCAATATACAGTACTAATTGTAATATTGCATCATATGCATTCATTAAATTATGTTAACTTGCCAGGCAGTATCCAGTAACTAAGTTGTGTAAGTAAAATATCTTAATAGGGTTTATTAGAAGGAGGTAATTATGATTTACATTCTTGGTCAATAAAATTAAGTATAGAGTTCAATTTAGATTTGTTTCTTTATTTCATTCACTCCATGCCACAGGTTTCTTAAAATAAATGAAATTGGTAAACATGTCATCTCTGAAAAAAGATCCTATATACATTGATAAATTTTCAATACATTTATTTCATATATTAATTTGATATATCCCGTTTCTGGTCATCCCTACCAGCCTTAGAAAAGTGGGAAGCCAGAAACGTAGCACTTAGGACCCCCACTGTAGCAACATCCGATTAGCCTAAAGGGGCGTTGAACAATACTAACAGATAATCGTACTATCCCAACTATAAGCTTAATAAGATCCTGATTATATGATCCTTGTCTCAAAATGAGTATAAGCTCCCTTTCACTGCAAAAAACAAACTAAACAAAACAAGAATATGATAAGGAAAGAACCTTATATATAAAAATCATCAAAATAATCCCGGACCATTGTCTTTCAAAATAGAATCAAACGGACAGAAGTAAATATCTCAACTTGTTTACGGAGTGAATAGATTATAATAAACAAAAATGCTGAGCAAGGAGAGAGAAAAGAGGAATGAGTTGAGTAGACATGCCACTAAAAATACCGTTGTGTTGACAAGGGTATAAGATTTAGATAGTTAAATATTATTAACTTTGGATTGTAATTTATACTTTCACTTACCAATATATGAAATATATAGTAAGGGAAAGTATTGCGATCGTGAAAAATTTCGACTTCCGGTTTTCAACGAAATACACGTTACATGCTCGCAATGTGACAGCAAGAATTTCATCAAAATTGGCCAAACGGAGGGGGTACTTAAAGTTTTATTTATTATTTTTATTTACAAATTTAAAGAAGTTTGTCTAATTATCACGTTTTTTTCGATTTTCTCAATAACGGCTTTAACGATTTTGATCAAACTGGGTTGACAATTGTATTACTTAAAATCCAAAAATTTTATTCATATTCTTTTGTTAAATATCTAATTCCACAAAAAAAAAAAAAAATACTTCCACTTACTATATGATTCGCAATACTTCCACTTACTATATATTTCATATATAGGTAAGTGAAAGTAAAAAAATATAAAAATATATATATATATATATATATATATATATATTATTCTATTATGCAATTATTAACTATTTTCATTTTTTCATGCATATATATGTATATAGATACATATATTACTCATTATTTTATTTATTTATTAATTTTTCTTTTCTTCATATTTATTGGTTGCTATCTTGTTTTATATTTAGCCCTGAAGAAGACCTGAATATCGGGTCGAAACGTCGGCACAATGTTTATTTATTTCACATATAGTGTTTTCATTTGACCGCACCCCCAACCATTTCCATCTCATATTCTTCTACGGTCAACAATTTTCCTTCATTATCAAACTGGGTATTTGATGTATGTATATGCCCGCAATGCGACAGACGAAATTTAATCAAAATTGGTAAAACAGAGAGGGCACTTTATTTAGTAAATTTTGTCTCATCTTCAGGCGTTTTTTTATTTACTCAAAAACGGCTGTAACGGTTTTGATCAAACCAGGTATTTGATGTATTTATATGTCCGCGATGTGATAGCTAAAATTTCACCAAAATTGGTCGAACGGAGTGGGTACCTTACTTAATAATTTTTTTCAAAACAAGCAGCCAGTAAAGAAACACGACTGTTGATGAAATTAGGTCCCTTTTAAAAAGAAATAAGCAATAATAAATCGAAAAGTACTGAGAACGTCCAAGTTTTGCAATATGATATTTTATAACTTATGGAGGTTTACAAATCTATATAAATAAAGTTGAAATTCTTTTTGTTTGTTTGTTTATTTGTTCTTTATAGAAATCCATACCGTTTGTCCTAAATTCTCCAAATTTCGCTCAGTGGTTCTTTGATACCAGTTGCGAACACCTGTCCACATTAAAATTGCATAACTTCAGCCGATCTTCAGCTGATATTCTTTACTCTCCAAATTTCGCTCAGTGGTTCTTTCCGACCAGGTGCGAACACCTGTCCAAATTAAATTTTCATAACTTCAGCCGATCTTCTTTATAGTTGTAAAAATCATAATGATCTCACTTTGCAATGTTTTTTACGAAATCGACCGTTTCTTTAGAAAAATGAAATTCCCCGTGATAAACCGGGATATACAGCTATAATCTATGTATATAAAGATCAAATTCTGTTTGTTATTTATAGAAATCCATTCCGTTTGTCCTAAATTCTCCAAATTTCGCTCAGTGGTTCTTTCATACCAGGTGCGAACACCTGTCCATATTAAAATTGCATAACTTCAGCCGATCTTCAGCTGATATTCTTTATTCTCCAAATTTCGCTCAGTGGTTCTTTCATACCAGGTGCGAACACTTGTTCATATTAAAATTGAAGTAGTTTGTTGCGCGCATCGCACCAGATTTTTTTTTTAATGACATTTCATTGTTACTGAAATGGTCTAAAGGTCAGTATCTGCTGATCGTAATATTATTCTTTAGTAATATTATTATTAATATTATAATAAGTGATATAAAAGTAGATTATTAGAGTAATATGAAGGTACGGGGGTGGGATTGCAGGAGGGGGCTGCGCGGTGGAGCAGACACCGCTGTATAGATCCGCCCGAACGCTCACTCGCGGAACGACCTCAGACCCGCCACCACTTCACTCTTCTCTCTGCTCGCAGCTCTCGTATACTCCACAACACACGTAAGTATAAGTATATATCTATAAACATATTATATATACAAATAAAATATTTATATGCAAATACATATCATTGGTGCTCAGGAAGATATTATTATTTTATTATTTTTATGCATATATATTCTTCTATAATTGGTACCATTTCTACTTTTTATATTATCATTTCTGAAGCCATTAATTTATTATTCAAATTTTAGTAATAAAAAAAAAAAGAAATGGAATATAATTAAACAAAAAAAAGTAACTCAGAAAGTCATAGGTATAATATAGTATCTAAGAAGGTCAATTTGGGGGGGGGGGGGGGGGATTTATGGTCTACCATGAAAATGTAATGTTTCAAAAAATTATTATTTTTGGCATAAATAGAAAAAAAATATTGTTTTTTTTTTTATTTTTTTATTTTTTTTTATCTACTGAAATATAGAAATTACATATAGGAGTTATTTTTAGAGCATTATTGCTAATATGGGCACATTTTAAATTGATATTTATTTCCATATGATAGTAATAATTTAATATATTTATAATTACATAATATAATATTAGTAAATATAATATATTAGGATTACTTGTAGCTATTAATTATTAATTATAACAAAAATTATGATCACCTTAGATTTAAGATTTCGGTTTCGATATTTCACTGAATTTAATTTTATTTCTATTATTACACCAAAGAAGGACTTTTTTTTTTAAAAAAATACATGTAAAATAAATATATAAAGAAAAGTTCAAAGACCAACAACCTTTTGATCAGTATAGTAAACATTAATTAATTCGAAATAATATTACTTCGATAGTATAGAATTTACTATAAATAAACATAAAACAAGACCAAATGAAGAAAGCTTCAACAAAGAGGCTTTTCATGTCAATCCAGGGGCTGCTATATTTATATTTGAAAAATAAATATATTTTTTACCATAATGAAAATATTATTTATTAAGTAGACAATAATATTATTATATATTTATTCCATTTTTTTTCTTTTGATAAAACAAAATATAAAGTTACGACTTGTAGTACAGTTATATATTAATCGGTTGTAGTAATGCGAAAAGGAAAACTCTTGAATAAGATGCAAAAGTTAAATATATATATAAAAAAAAAGTTAAATATATATATACTGACCTTTAGACCATTTCAGTAACAATGAAATGTCATTAAAAAAAAAATCTGGTGCGATGCGCGCAACAAACTACTTCAATTTTAATATGAACAAGTGTTCGCACCTGGTATGAAAGAACCACTGAGCGAAATTTGGAGAATAAAGAATATCAGCTGAAGATCGGCTGAAGTTATGCAATTTTAATATGGACAGGTGTTCGCACCTGGTATGAAAGAACCACTGAGCGAAATTTGGAGAATTTAGGACAAACGGAATGGATTTCTATAAATAACAAACAGAATTTGATCTTTATATACATAGATTATTAATTTAATATATATATATATTTTAATTAATCCAATCTTAAATTGTGGCTCACCACCAATTTTAAATTATTTTTAAATAATTTATTTTTTGAAGAGAAAAGATTTGGCTCCGCCGGGAGTCGAACCCGGGTCTCCTGCGTTACATGCGAGGATGCTAACCGCTACACCACAGAGCTCGGCTCAAGGCTCAAATACACGATATTTAACTTATGATTATTCTAGCAAAATATAGACAGGCTTTTGGTTCGATGAAGTTTATTACGAATTAAGAAAGTTATTTACACTGCCAACGTTGTTTAGGCCATCTTCAGGGCTTAAAAATACAAATATTCAAGATAATAGACTTTAGGAGCGACAGAAAATAGTCGATAATATTATACCAGTGAGTAAATGAAATAATTCATAGTTTCTGTCATTAACAAATTGTTTTACATTGTTTATTTATATTTTTTTAAATTCTGAACAACGAAATGCTGATCATTGATAAATAACAGCTTTATTTATTTATTTAAACTTTGATATGATCAAAACCCACAATTTTTTGTATTGGGGTATTATATATATATATATATATATATATATATATATATATATATATATATATATATATATATATATATATATATATGCATATGTAGATGAATGTAAAATCTTATTTATATACGTTTCTTATTTGATTTGGGGCTCTGAATCTCTCTTTTTTTGTCGGATTAGCGAAACAACCTAAAATTAATTTTATTTTTTTTAATAAACATGTGTGTTCACCATTATATATTTGTATTCATAAGAACTGATGATTTCTGGATATTATTTTTATTCTTACTGAATGAATACTAACAGCTAAAATAATATATAAGCGGGAGTTAGAGAGGTAAAGATCTGAAGAGACCGGAGGCAAAGCTATAATTTTTTTGTTTCTAAAAACAGGTGAAATAATCAGATGTAGAAAGCGGATATGAAGATAGGAAGTGGACTGTATTATATTATAGCAAAGTATTAAAAAGGATTTTAGGGAATTTTTTTACGTCAAACCAACATAATTAGAAAATAACTTCCACACGACCTGTAGCAAAAAAGATGAACTTTATTAAAGTTCGTAAGGTATATTAGCCAATGGACTGGTAAATAAGTCTACAGGCCAGTCAACTTAGAATCAACAATGTCGAAGGAGTAAATAACAAACAGGGCCTGAACAATGCTAATATTGAACCGGAAGGAGTTTGGGCAAATTGAAAAGGGTAAAGGGTTCCTTCCATAATCCAGGTCATCTTAGCGAAGTTTCTAAGTTAAATAAACTAAAACCTCGATTAAACGTGGAGTTGGGTCTACCGGATAAATGAAAAACACGGTTGATAAACTCGATAATTTATATTCAATGAATTACATTAATATGTACATGCATTGTATCATCAGGACTTAAATATGAAGTATTTTTTCTTTTTTAAATTATTTTTTTTACCTCAGTTCTATTTTTTTTAATTTCTGCATAGAACTCGAAATTTTCCTCTTCGCATAGGTAAAATAAATAAATGAATACTTTATTTGATTGTTCCGGGACAATTCCCTGCGGAACAAAATTATATTATACATAGGCTTTAGAGCTTTAGATGAAGATTAAAATAAAACAAATTCGAAGAATGATATAAACACAAATTAAAAGGAAAACTTCTTGTGCTATGATTAAGCATAACAATAAATAAAAATAATTGGCAAACATAAATGGTATTGTTCATACATACATAAATATTAATAAAATGAACACAACTTAAATTGAAAAATAATAACAACTTCTGCTATAAAATTTGGATTTCGAATTGGAAGTTTCTATTTACAATTTTTCGGGAAACTGGATTGATAGGAAGTGATTGTACAGGCGGGATTTGAAGGTAGGGAGGGTGTTGGAATGACGAATAAAAGGGGGAATGGAATTCCATACGGATGAGGACCTGAATATGAAAGATCTTTCAAAAGCTGACGTTTGGTGGGCCGGTATGCATATATCCGAAGGCCTGGGCCGGGTATTGCGGGAATGAACCGAGGATTTGGGCTGAAGGAGTTCGAGCGTATATGAAGGACGGCGAGGTCGGATAACTTGGTAAAGAAATGATGCCAGTAGGTATTCGCGACGGTTGGATGGGTATAGCCACTTTAACTTTTCGTAAAAAGGTGAGATGGAGACGTCTCTTGGGATCCCAAAGATAGATCTTAAGAAGCAATTAATCAAACGTTTTATTTTTGCTTTAAGATCCCCGGAGATACCCCCATAGACCGTACAGCAGTAGTCAAAGTGGTGAAATATGAGGGAAGTGACCAGAAGTCTACGGGTTTCAAGTGGAAGAAGGTTACGGAGATGATTCCATTGCTTTATGGTAGAAAAAGTGCGGCGGGAGATATTAGAGATGTGGTTTTTCCAAGAAAGGTACAGAAGTATATTACATGTTTTCATAGCACGAGTTCTCCAAATGTCTAGATGTTGGATTTCTTGTGCTGACATTATGAGCTGTTATGTCACTTTCGCTAAGACGTTCGAATCCCTCTTCATTAAAATAATTCCACAGCCAATCATCAATTTCGTCTTTATCAACCTTCGTGAAATTTGGGAAGGATGTAAGCAGCTCAAGACAATCTAATTCTCTTCAATATTTTCCTAAATATCATAGCCTTGTTCTAGGATTTTTTCCAAGGAAACTCTTAATGTACCTGAAGTAATATTTTTCCAAGCATTCCATAAGGAGAAAATGTTGTCATTTGTGGTCCACTTTTAGATTTGTTTTACCACAGTTAATCATTGCGACATGGCTAATCAAGGTTCTAATGTATTATTATATTTAAAACCTCCACAAAATATTTTTTTAAATTTTAGTTCCAAAGCCAAAATCACAGATCAGAATATTATAAGTAAAATGAAATGGGAAGGCTTGGTTCCTGTTCGGGACTGGATAGGATTTGTGTACAAAAAGATTATCGAGATTTATATGGTCCTCGAAATTTACGGCGTCCTGTACAATCGAACGGGGTTCGATGATCGAAATCTCTGTCCTTTAATGAAACAGGAACATCGCATGGCTTCCGGAGAGAGATATTACCTGGTGCTCTGTTGTTCCAAAATGTCCAGTAATAAAAATAAAGATATATATATATATATATATATATATACACAAAAATAGATTATTAAGGTACTGTTGTATCCCTCTTTTATGTTCAAATATATTAGTTCTATTAATAGGTCGAAGATTATCAAGATTTTCAGTTTAAATTTTTTTTTATTTTTGGAAAGCCAACTTGTGGATCTTCATCAGGGCTAAAAGAAAACAAATATAAGAGTATCTTTTAATGTTAGAGGATGGCAATAAATGAATATTTAACAGAACTGATAATAATATAAAAGATAGTTAGCATTATAAATGAATATTTCAATAAGTGGCTGGTTAGCAAGATAAAATAGAATCTGATATTTACCTTCTGAGTCCAAGTTGATACAAAGACTGAAAATGAGATGAGTGGTAGTGGTAGGGGGTTAGTTTTCGGGCTTCAAAGGTTTATGACGGTGAAATCCAACGCTTTTGAAGTGAAAGGCTACATGACAACTATTGAAAATAAAGTATTAACAAATAATCTATTAACAAAATAGATGGTAGTGAAAACAACTTGTTATATTATTATCAGTTCTGTAAAATATCCATTTATTGTCATCCTCTAGCATAGATACTCATACATTTGTTTTCTTTTAGCCCTGAGGAAGATCGTTGGTTTTGCAAAAATAAAACAAGTTTTAAACTGAAAATAAAGAATAACAGTTGACTATCTCTCACTTCTAGTTTTATTAATGTTTATTTAATTTGTATTCAAATTGCCTGTAACATTTTTAAAAATTTTTGTCCAGATAATATTTTAGAAATTCATTTCCAAATTTAAAATTAAAAATCTGGTGCGTGCGCGCAACACACAACTTTCACTTACCAACTTACTTAGATTAGAAATTAATGCGTTGTTGTGGTCCCCTTCGTTAGACCAATTTTGATGAAATGTTAGCTATCACATCTTTGGCATATAAATACATCAAATACCCAGTTTGATCAAAATAGTTAAAGCCGTTTTTGAATAAAAAAAAAAAAAACACGTGAAAATGATACAAAATTTATTAAGTAAAGTACCCCTCCGGTTGGTCAATTTTGGTGAAATGTCGGCTATCACATCTTTGGCTTATGCATACATCAAATACCCAGTTTGATCAAAATCGTTAAAGCCTTTTTTGAGTAAATAAAAAAAACACGTGAAAATGATAGAAAATTTATTAAGTAAAGTCCCCCCTCCGGTTAATCAATTTTGATGAAATTTTTCAGTTTAATCAAAATCGTTAGAGCCGTTTTTGAGAAAATCGAAAAAAAACTAAAAAGTTATTAAGTAAATTACCCCCTCCCTTTAAGTAATTTTGAAAAAATTAATGCTGTCACATCGCGGGCATATACTTACACTAAATACCCAATTTCAGGATCGCACGGTTTATAGTTTTTGAGCTAGTCTGTTCACACACACAGACACACAGACACACACACACACACAGACCATTTCGCGGGACTTGGTCATTTCGACTCAGGGGACCCCAAAACGTGTATTTCCGTTGAAAACCGGAAGTCGAAATTTTTCACGATCGCAATACTTCCACTTACTATATATTTCATATATAGGTAAGTGAAAGTAAAAATTAGTAAAGATAAGAGAGCTAAATTGATAATTTTCATATATATATATATATATATATATATATATATATATATATATATATATATATATAAAAAGTAATTGTACGCATATCTAAATTTTAACTTTTTTTTACTTTCACTTACCTATATATGAAATATATAGTAAGTGGAAGTATTGCGATCGTGAAAAATTTCGACTTCCGGTTTTCAACGGAAATACACGTTTTGGGACCCCCTGAGTCGAAATAACCAAGTCCCGCGAAATGGTCTGTGTGTGTGTGTGTGTGTGTGTGTGAACAGACTAGCTCAAAAGCTATAAACCGTGGGAACCTGAAATTGGGTATTTAGTGTAGGTATATGCCCGCGATGTGACAGCAAAAATTTCATCAAAATTGCTCAAAGGGGGGGGGTACTTTATTTAATAACTTTTTACGTTTTTTTCGATTTTCTCAAAAACGGCTCTAACGATTTTGATTAAACTGAGTATTTGATCTATTTATATGCCCGAGATATGACTGTAAAAATTTCATCAAAATTGATTTACCGGAGGGGGGACTCTACCTAATAACTTTTGTATCATTTTCACGTGTTTTTTTTATTTACTCAAAAACGGCTTTAACGATTTTGATCAAACTGGGTATATGATGTATGTATATGCCCTAGATACGACTGTAAAAATTTCATCAAAATTGGTCAACCGGAGGGGGGACTTTACTTAATAAATTTTGTATCATTTTCACATGTTTTATTTATTTACTCAAAAACGGCTTTAACGATTTTGATCAAACTAGGTATTTGATGAATGAATATGCCAAAGATGTGAAAGCCTACATTTCATAAAAATTGGTCCAACTGAGGGGGCACTTTATTTTATGACTTTGTTTCCAATTTTTAACTTTTTTTCGATTTTCTCAAAAACGGCTCTAACGTTTTTGAGAAAATCGAAAAAAAACTAAAAAGTTATTAAGTAAATTACCCCCTCCCTTTAAGTAATTTTGAAAAAATTAATGCTGTCACATCGCGGGCATATACTTACACTAAATACCCAATTTCAGGATCGCACGGTTTATAGTTTTTGAGCTAGTCTGTTCACACACACAGACACACAGACACACACACACACACAGACCATTTCGCGGGACTTGGTCATTTCGACTCAGGGGACCCCAAAACGTGTATTTCCGTTGAAAACCGGAAGTCGAAATTTTTCACGATCGCAATACTTCCACTTACTATATATTTCATATATAGGTAAGTGAAAGTAAAAATTAGTAAAGATAAGAGAGCTAAATTGATAATTTTCATATATATATATATATATATATATATATATATATATATATATATATATATATATATATATATATATAAAAGTAATTGTACGCATATCTAAATTTTAACTTTTTTTTACTTTCACTTACCTATATATGAAATATATAGTAAGTGGAAGTATTGCGATCGTGAAAAATTTCGACTTCCGGTTTTCAACGGAAATACACGTTTTGGGACCCCCTGAGTCGAAATAACCAAGTCCCGCGAAATGGTCTGTGTGTGTGTGTGTGTGTGTGTGTGAACAGACTAGCTCAAAAGCTATAAACCGTGGGAACCTGAAATTGGGTATTTAGTGTAGGTATATGCCCGCGATGTGACAGCAAAAATTTCATCAAAATTGCTCAAAGGGGGGGGGTACTTTATTTAATAACTTTTTACGTTTTTTTCGATTTTCTCAAAAACGGCTCTAACGATTTTGATTAAACTGAGTATTTGATCTATTTATATGCCCGAGATATGACTGTAAAAATTTCATCAAAATTGATTTACCGGAGGGGGGACTCTACCTAATAACTTTTGTATCATTTTCACGTGTTTTTTTTATTTACTCAAAAACGGCTTTAACGATTTTGATCAAACTGGGTATATGATGTATGTATATGCCCTAGATACGACTGTAAAAATTTCATCAAAATTGGTCAACCGGAGGGGGGACTTTACTTAATAAATTTTGTATCATTTTCACATGTTTTATTTATTTACTCAAAAACGGCTTTAACGATTTTGATCAAACTAGGTATTTGATGAATGAATATGCCAAAGATGTGAAAGCCTACATTTCATAAAAATTGGTCCAACTGAGGGGGCACTTTATTTTATGACTTTGTTTCCAATTTTTAACTTTTTTTCGATTATCTCAAAAACGGCTTTAACGATTTTTATCAAATTCGTCATCTTTAATGAAAATTAGAGTTTCTTTAATATCAGGTAAGCTTTATCATTATTAAAATGTTCTGAGGGGGCTTTTTTTTGGGGGGGGCTTCTTCGTTTGTTTCTTTCTTTCTTATTAAGTACCTGTGTTTTTGTTTACATGGAGAAATAAACTGTCTCTCGTTACGCCTAAAAATAAGAAATGGCTAAATATGAGATATGATAAAAATAAAGAAAACATAAAGAGGAGAAAAAAAGAAAAATATTCAGTCAACTCATAAAACTCGTTGAGCCCACGCATGCGGAGGACGCCTTTAATGACAGGCCATTGTTCATAATTAAAGCCATTCTGTTCATTGAGAAGTGGCAATTAACAAAACGCATTAATTTCTAATCTAAGTAAGTTGGTAAGTGAAAGTTGTGTGTTGCGAGCACGCACCAGATTTTTTAAATTAATATTTGAACACTTCAAACCTTTTAAAAAGAAGATAGTGCTTCATAACAAAATTCATGCGATATATTGTTTATTGTTTATTGTTGTTGTAATTGCCTCTACCCGACGGGGTCATTGGCAATGTTCTTTTTGTTCGTTTTTATATTCTATTATAGTGTCCTATATCTTTAAGGAAACGCATAAGCTTTTCCACACTTTCCTCCGAATCTTGCAGAATTTCAGGTATTGACTCGTTCAACTTTAATTTTCTTCTTATTTCTTGAAAATAATTACAGTCCACTAATATGTGTGAAACCGTCATAGGGGCGCCACATTTAACGCAGGTAGGTTGTACTAAGTTGTGCAGAAGGTATGCGTGGGAGAATTCGCAGTGACCAATTCTTAGGCGTCATGCGATATTAAAAAAAAAAAAAAAAAAAAAAAAAAAAAAAAAAAAAAAAAATGTTAACTATGTTTCTGGACATATAGATATCCATTGTGAGGTTAATGAACGTATCGATTCCAATATATCTCGATGTTTACTCTTCGGATAGGAGATTGCGTCGCATTGCGGTCTATATGTTGTTGCCAAACTTCTTTCTTTTCACTATGGAAACACTTTTCTTATTCTGTCTTAAATAAAGTTATATTGATTAAAAGTATGTTCGATTCGTGGATATAAGAAATAATGTAGGATAGATTGAAAAATAAATACTAAAAATCAATTTTTTGAATATGGATTGTTACCAAGGACAATTCTATAGGTAAACTGTTGCTTGGGTAAGCTATTACGAGTATTACAATACATCTTGCTAGTTGAATGGGGAAAGCAACAAGCGATTTCCGATGTACACGATTGTGGGGTATATTAAATATGGGATTGAATGGTAGACTCCTTTGTGCGGCGGATCGAATGTAAGATCAAGAAATGGCCAAACTATTTGCTGTAAAAGCACTTTACAGACCAAACATATTTTATAGATATTAAAGAGAAAATACTCGTATGTCGGCTTGGAATTTTCAAATTATATACTCCACAGATCAAAGTTAATGCAATGGTTAAAAGGAAATCATTATAATAAAGAAACTGTAGGAATATATTAAAATAAAAAGATAATACCTACAAGAGAATGGCGTGTGTTTAGCTCACTCGTGTTTTACTTTTTTTAATTTTTTTTTTAACTCCTTGAGGAAAATTCTTCCTTAGCGCTATAAAGTAAACTTTATATCTTCATGTCATACGAGTAGATTTATTTTATCTATTAATTAGATCGAGTAAAACTTTGGTGGGTAGCAAAGTTGTATTGCAGATGTAGTAATCTGATTACTCAACAATCAGATTACTTCCTTAACCATAACTTCCAATTTTATTGACCATTTCCTATGTCGTTTACTCCAATAATTGTTGTTTACTTCACCAATAATTTTGGCTTTGGAATGATAAAGTAGCTTCGTTATGATAATCAATATATATTATAAAGAAAAATGAATGTTCGTGAACATGTAGAATGTTCGTGCCGCTAAAACTCAAAAACGAGTCTAGGTAGGATCTAGAAAGTTATATGACTTTGTAGCCCTATATCCCCTAACCATTAAGAAGGTTCTTGTTTTTATTCGATGGGCGTGATATAAAGAGCTGGAAGCTTCTCTCTCTCGCAATGTCTTTTAAGCTCACCTGTACGTGACTGGATTAATGAATGATAAATTTAGTTCGAGCATCTGACAACCAGATAGCACTAGTATAGTTCATTCATTAGGTTTTAGTTCATTCTTTCTTACATTTACTTATTAAAAAAAAAATACCTTAATATATGGCGCCTTCAAGGGCGGACCTGGGGGAGGGGTGACAGGTTAATGACCTCCCAAATATTTTGGCTTTTTAATTTTTTTATAATTTTAAACGAATAATGCAATTAGTCAATTACTATGCCCTAAACATAATACTTTAGATTGTTTTATCGCAGTATTTCTTAGTACAAGGTAATAATTTCCTTAGAAAACGTTGCTCTCAGCGACGTGATTATGAGACAGGGGGGTCGCGACCCCCCAAATTTCGTGCTAAATCCGCTCGCTTGTCTGGTCGCCGTTCTCTAGGGTTTCAAGTCGATCGAAAAACAATTGCAATCATTCCAAAATAGTATATGGGGAAAGATTTCAAAAGGAACGGCAGTAGAAAAACTAAAGCAACAAGACCCCATGAGGAAATGTAGATACCAAATTTTGTTGATTTTGTTGTTGACAGTAACAACAAATTTTTCGAATCACTAAAATATCAACAATCTACTTATTGAGTAAACTTAAGTCATCTGAAAATATTTAGCATAATATTTAATTTTATTAAAAAATCTACTCTTACTATTTAAAATTTGTATGTAAAGGAGAGTTTACGCAGTTATATTTTTTGGTAGTAAGGTTGGAACCAGTAACCGAAAGCAGAGGTTTCGGCCGAAACTCCCTGAAACCGAACCGAAACTTCGGAAACTTATATAAAATATGATATATATTTATTTTTGATAAAGAAATACGGCATAGAGAAATAATAATAATTAGCAAACACAAAATTAATTGAATCATAATATTGAATGAAGGCAGAATAAATAACCAAGTTGAAGATCTGTTATTGTTACGTTTCGCCTGGAGCAACAGTACGTTCTATAATAACCTTGTTGTTCTTACCTAGGGCAGAGGAAGTCCTCCATTCTTACTAAATATAGGGGGGGGGCACAATAAAGCACGGGGCACAATGACACAGTCGGTGCACTGGGCGAACCTAAAGGTCCAGAGCAACCGAATTCAGACAGTGAGTGGTAAGAGTGGCTCCAAACAAAGACCTCATATTGTCCCCTTTCGACTTCTTTCGTGACAGTCTCCACGTGCTGAAGTGCGGTTTTATGTGGGAAAACGAAAAATTTTCATCGAACGGATTCTAGTCTCTAGGTATGAGTAATTATTTTATTCAATCTGCTCTTACATATTTTTCATTATGCCTGTATCTCTTAAGATTTTGCCTGAATTTGGCTTTCCTACCTCTTCACGTTCATCGTAGGAAGTGAAAGACATCAAAATGGCTCGTATGGGGTTCCTTGAAACAAGGGCGTTCGGGGCACAATGAAATGTTTCATGGAGTCCCACGAGTGTTTCATCGTGCCTCATGTGTTTTTCATCGTGCAATAAGCAGTCGGTTTTTTTTTTCATTTTCTTACAGATTGGAGCGAAATTAAGAGCGGAACACCACAAAAATTGTATTAATTTATGACAAATTTCCTGAAGAATTTCGTGGCTATGCTAAAGCAGAAGAACGAAAGAAACGATTGGTAGCCGAATAAAGTTTTTTACTTTCATTTACCTATACGTATATGAAATATATATAAGGGAAAGTATTGCTATCGTGAAAAATTTCGACTTCCGGTTTTTAACGGAAATACACGTTTTGGGATCCCCTGAGTCCAAATAACCAAGTCCCGCGAAATGACCCATGGCAACGTATGATTGAGAACCGAAAGATAGCAAGTTCAAAACCCGGAGCCAGGGGAAAAATTTAATAATACTCGGCATCAATCCCCCACCCTCTCCCCTGGCCCGGGAAACCCCGTATAGCCTAACAGGCGAGGAAGGGGAGGACCAATTAAAAAAAAAAGACCCGCGAAATGGTCTGTGTGTGTGTGTGACCAGACTAGCTCAAAAACTATAAACCGTACAAAACTGAAATTAGGTATTTGGTGTCTGTATGTGACCGCGATGTGGCAGCCGAAATTTCATCAAAATTGGTCAAACGGAGGGGGTACTTTATATAAAGAATTTTGTCCAAGTTTTACGTTTTTTTCGATATTCTCAAAAACGGCTGTAACGATATTAATCAAACTGGATATTTGGTGTATGTATATGCCTGCGATGTGACAGCAGAAATTTCATCAACATTTATCAATTGGAGGGGCATATTATTTAATAAATTTTGTCCCATTTTCACGAGTTTTTTTTTATTTACTCAAAAACGGCTATAACGATTTTTATCAAATTTGGTATTTGATGTGTGTAAATGCCCGCGATGTGACAGCCATAATTTCGTATCCCATATTATCACTGATAGAAGTAAAAACTTTATTTTAACAATAAAATTATATATTTTACTTTATAGAGTAAATACGTGATGCTCAAATTATTTAAAGCATTTAAGGTGTGAAAAAATATGGTATTAGATAATATTTAACTAATTAAATTTTAGTTTAGAATCTTATATCATAATACTATAATAAATTTTTGAAGGCAACATGAAGTGAAATGGAATGAAATGAATCTTTATTGCTCTAAAGGATACATGTCCTTGTAGCAAGGAGTACAAAGCTGGATTTAAATAAAATAAAAACA
The DNA here is from genome assembly GCA_911387785.2 of Aelia acuminata. Classification (NCBI taxonomy): domain Eukaryota; kingdom Metazoa; phylum Arthropoda; class Insecta; order Hemiptera; family Pentatomidae; genus Aelia; species Aelia acuminata. The sequence continues at coordinate 127,931,296 of OU426982.1, read as the reverse complement.
TAAATAGTGCTAATATCCTATACACAATAATAGAAAACAGAAAACAAAATTTAAGACTTGTATGGCTCTATACCATAAGACTACCATTATCCATACTTTACAAATATTTATTAATTAAAATAAATACCACCTCATTGCATATAATTGTCTTTCTTATTCATTGACAATAAAAGAGCGGATTTTTAGTGCCTCTTGCGTATAACAATATATATTTTTTAATGGCAACATGAAGTGATTTTATATTACAATCAAATGTGGAAAAATGTGTGACTTTGATAAATGGCATTTTAGACAAAACACGTCAATTTCTAAACTAAGTAAGTTGGTAAGTGAAAGCTGTGTGTTGCTCACATCGCACCAGTTTTTTTGTTAATTATGGTGTTGTTTTTTTTCAGCTGTTTCATTATAACCCGGACATGGGACACAATGGGAAACAAAATTATTTTTTTGTAAAATAGCTGCTCGCGGTTAGACATGATGCTTAGAATAATGTTTAATGCATTCCTTAGATAGATTAGATCCTAAGGTAGCATGGAAAAAAATAAAAAATTGAAAGCAAAGTCTATAGGCAAGGGTTCTATGGGTAAAATAAACTTTTGTGTTTCATTGTGCCCCACCTCCCCATACTACATATACTCGTATTATCATATTATGTTATATATATTATTGTTATTATTCGCAGATAATGCTGCCAGCCGTGCTGCTCCTCTCAGCAGTGCTGCACCCGGCCTTGGGCTGGGGCGGCCTCTTCAACAGGTTCTCGCCCGAGATGCTGTCCAACCTCGGCTACGGCGGCCACGGCACCTCCCTCAGGGTACAGCCCTTCCTACAGGTCAGTACTCTAACAATAAAATAGCAAGTGTATGCGTATATTTACTGTCATCGAATTTTTTTAATAACAGAGCACGACTTTTAACACTAAACCTTCCGACATATTATATATACTTATTTCTACCGATGGCGGTCAAATGACCGCTTTTGAAATAAACATTATAGTCTTTTCCAGTTGATTGTAGTTGTAGCAGCACCTACTTCTAATAGAAACCTGCCTTTGTCAGTGTTGCCACAAATTATATAAATGTATTTATACCTGGCTACACTGCGGGTAACCTGCTACGTTTCTGGACTCCCGCTTTTCTAAGGCGGGTGGGGGTTACCAGAAACGGCATATATCTAATTGATATTGTAATTAATGTATTTAATTCGCCTTAATGTAAATTGGATACTTTTCCAAAGGTGACGTGTTTACCAATTCCATATTATTCTAATAAACCTGTGGCATAGGGTAAATGATAATAAATAAACAAATCTAAATTGGACTATATATTTAATTTTATTGACCAATAATGTAAATTATTTATACCCCCTTTAATATATCATATAAACATATTTTACTAGCACAAATTAGTTAATGGATGCTGACTGGCAATTTAACATTATTTTAATAAATACTAACCACACAATATTACACCTAGTACTGTATATGTATTAACCTTATCTGGTGGGCACTCTCTGGTGTTGTCTCTGGCCTGTCTGCTGGATCAGTCCCTGCCATCTCTGACGCTCTCTGACTCAGCACAGCATCCCATCTCGGTCTCTCTCGGAAATCTGGACTCTCCGCTCCTGCCTATCTGGTCCTCTGCCCTTCTCGTTCCACTCTCGCCCTCTTGGCACACTCCCCCGACCTCTGTCCACCTCCGACCACACTCTCCACCCGAACTCCTCGAGCCTCCTTCTTCACCGTATAAGTCCTCTTTCCCCCACTCTCTTCAGACTTCTTCTGATTGGCTGGCTGGTTGGTTCCAGACTTCGTCTGATTGGCTGGCTGCCTAAAATTTCCCTTCCTTTCTATATTAAACGTGTTTCCCAGCGGCCTCTTTGCCGGGGCAAAACCAGGGTTTATGGCTACAAATTTCTCTAGCAATCTTCTTAGGTATTTCCCTAGGTGTTTGTCGGCAGCATTGCCGGTCCTAAACTTTGCTTATTTTGAATTTCTAACAAAAGGTTTATGGCCCCAATAACTTACAAGGGGTATTTCCAAGACCAAGCCGCCTTCAGGTAAAACTGACCACCGGGTTGAGCATATACAGTACTTTATATATTTTGATATTAAATTATTAATTCAATTTACTTTTCTTATCATGGCAGCATCCACAATACATAGCATTCTCCTAGTGTCAAGGGAAAGAAAAATTAATAAACGTATGTTTATTGATTTTTCTTTTAACATACTTTCTAAATTATTGTTAATATAATCAGTTTAGAGCCGAAAGTAAAATCCTATCTACAAAATTAACTGTTCAGCATCGAATAAAACAAAATGATATAAAATGAACATACAACCTACAAAGCATTACTTAAAATACAACATATAAAATAATTAGAAAAATGAACAAAACCCTTTAACAGAACAAGATACGATAATAAATTTACAATTGCTACAATTTACATAACAAAAACTAAAATAAAACAATTCTCAATATAAGTTTTCTGTGTACTATTTAAAAACATTTTAACTTCAACGTTCAAAACTAAATTATAAAAATACAAAATGTTTGTAGGATATAACAAAACATATGATCTTACAATTAAGTAACTTCTTATTTACGATAGTTATAAATTAGTACCTTTTAGCCTTTGAACTTATCCATACCAGTATTAAAATTCCACATATTAAGTATTCACATGATAAAAATTTATTTTTCGAAACAATTGCTACATAACTTACATAGTGATCAGAGTTCTTCTGTCTTTATTTCACATCCTGAAACACTTCTTTATTCACAAAGAACAAAAACAAGTATAATGTTTATACAGTAACATTTTATTGTGTGGTAAGCATTTTTCAAAAATAAAAAGAATTCTACTATTTGGGATTCTTTCCCACTCTAATTTTAAAAATCATTTTTCTTAAGCATCTTCATCTTTTAAATAAATGTTTAATTTCAATTATTTTCAGTGTTAATTATTATAACGTCTAATTCGGTATTTATATTTTTTGCTACTTTTATCAATTAATATTTATATTTCCTTTCTTAATAGAATGCTGACACAAAAACGGCAAACCTCTTACTTTCACAAGAATCGGTTGTCCTAGTACCATCTTGGGGTTTCTTATGTCACAATCAAGGATTAAGTATAATAGAATATGTAAATATTCTAATTACTGAATTTCAGTTCTTAAGTATAATTAGAAGTTTTTAAATTTTATCAAATTTCTAAACTTTTCCTTTATTCAAAAGATTTATATATATGATACTAATTCAAATTAATATTTATGGTCATTAAAGTTTTTAAACTTCCTATCCGGATGTTTGGATTAAATGCATTATGAGCCCCATCAATTATATAATAATACAAGTTTTTACAAATGGATCAATAAAAATGTTGCCTCAGTATTCAGGGCGTACTTGAAGATTTCAGCATCTTCTCAAAAATAATTTTAGGGATACCTGGAGGCGCTACGGCTGCTCCACATTGAGGGTTTTTCCGTTCTAGACACAAAACAATAACCCGATTTCAGGGGTGATGGAGGACCTCTGTCTACTCCAAAGAAAAAAGTACAATAATCCAATTAGGATATACAATAATACAAGATTGATCCACGTTATTTAAATGTTATTATTGGGGGTGGTTCATAGCGACTAAACAATTGAGGCAAGTTAAATCTCTCATTCATAGGTAATGTATCGTATCTCTCACTTTGCATTAATCAATAAAATCTCAATTAGTAAATTATTTTTAAAGTCATGTTAATTTTTATTTTTAAATTTATTACTGATATTATAATTACTTCAAAATATAACTTTGCCCAGAGATCTATTTAATTATCATCATAAAATCCCCATCACAAGCCTTAATCCTATCAAAACTTAACGTTAAAAGAAGAGTTAACTATTTACAAAAAATATTTACAATTATATATACAAAAATTATATACATGGATCCAGAACGGGTTGACCTGACGACCGCTTCGCCAGGACCCTTTAGCTCGTCAACGGAAGGGACGCTAGATGGAAACCCTTTTTATCCTCTGGACTGGGATAAAGACTACCGTGACTTATTATAAAATAGTAAGCGCTTATTTTTATCATCTTCTGGGACTACGAAACCTCTATAAAATTCCCCTAATAAAATAGGAAAGGTGAATCGTTCGGCTGGCGAATCCCTTAAATAATTATTTGTTCTGGTTTGATAATTATATTTCTCTTTATTTATTGGGAGTTGCTTTATAATCATTCTAAGCGGGTTTGCATGATTTGCTCTTGGTGGTGACTTATAAGAATGAATTAATTTTATAAATTCCACGAGGTCTAAATAATATTCTTCATTAGCAATCGCCTTAGGTCGGTCCTTCTCTTCATCTTCAACCTTTTCATGGCTCATATCAACTTCCTCACGTACTGGGCAAGATTCAAGAGTTTCTACCTGAGCTTGAGGGATTGGTAAATTCTCTTGAATGGTTTCTTCTTGAAGATTCTTCGTTTCATCTTCAACTTTACAAGGAACCTCATCTTGCCCGTCGGAATTAGTCTCAATGTTACCACTTTCTGATTGAGCTATAGAACCCGTTCCTTCCCTTGGAGATTCGTCGCTAATAATTTCTGTATACTTAAGAGCAGTCATCTCGTACGGTCCAGGTTTCACAGAATTGGTGACAGGAGGTTTATCAATGCAATTTTCAACTGATATATTGGGCATATCTTCTGCATTCTCATTCATATCCTCACTTTCAGCTAGGGGTGGTTCCTCTGTTTCCTCATCAGGTTTAGTGAAACGTTTTGCAGATGCTTCCAACTTCAGATTTGTTGTGTGTTGAGCGTCATTTATTTCCTGTAGGTGTTTATTATGATCTTCTATTATTCCCTTTAGCTCTTTATGTCTATCTTCTTGATTTTTCTGCATCTCTTTTATTAGCTGCCATAACATTTCTTCTGGGCTGAGGCTATTTTCTTCTGTTTTCTCCATGGTCTGTGGCTGAGTTGCTTCTGGATGTGGGATCGCTATTCCTTCAGCCAACCCCGTATTCGGCTGTGGTAGTTTCTCGTTTTCTACCCTCAAAGCCATGTCAAAATATCGTGCGCGTATATTATCCCTCTAATATCTATTGAAACCTCCGCGGTAGGGTTAAACGCAAGCACTGGTTAAATATAACACAAAAACCAAGCCACTTATAATAAGACCGTACAACAAGAAGTATAAGGACAGCCTTCCTCACACACATCACTAATATAACATTAAGGAAAGAGAGCACGAGAAAACGGAGCAAATGTTTAAAGCGAAATCCTGGAGAATTTTTAGATAAATTAAAGAAATTACCAAACCCTACATATGTTCTCCCTTATGCCACTTTGTATAATTTAACAAGAAACGTCATCTAATGATATAAACAAATTGGTAAATACGTCCCCACAAGGGATGCCATTTTAATTGCTACGTTTCTGGACTCCCGCTTTTCTAAGGCGGGTGGGGGTTACCAGAAACGGCATATATCTAATTGATATTGTAATTAATGTATTTAATTCGCCTTAATGTAAATTGGATACTTTTCCAAAGGTGACGTGTTTACCAATTCCATATTATTCTAATAAACCTGTGGCATAGGGTAAATGATAATAAATAAACAAATCTAAATTGGACTATATATTTAATTTTATTGACCAATAATGTAAATTATTTATACCCCCTTTAATATATCATATAAACATATTTTACTAGCACAAATTAGTTAATGGATGCTGACTGGCAATTTAACATTATTTTAATAAATACTAACCACACAATATTACACCTAGTACTGTATATGTATTAACCTTATCTGGTGGGCACTCTCTGGTGTTGTCTCTGGCCTGTCTGCTGGATCAGTCCCTGCCATCTCTGACGCTCTCTGACTCAGCACAGCATCCCATCTCGGTCTCTCTCGGAAATCTGGACTCTCCGCTCCTGCCTATCTGGTCCTCTGCCCTTCTCGTTCCACTCTCGCCCTCTTGGCACACTCCCCCGACCTCTGTCCACCTCCGACCTCACTCTCCACCCGAACTCCTCGAGTTTTTTTTTTTTTTTTTTTTTTTTTTTTTTTTTTTTTTCTGATCCCTTTAAAACAGAAAAACAGGATTAAAATGTGAAATTCGAACCATAATACTATGGAACGATGCTAATTACCTTATTACCTTATACTACCTGTGGTATTTGAAGGTGCGTTGAGTTGGTAAGTTATGATATTTTCGCTGTGGTGCAGCTCATCATGATGTGTTAGGAGTTGAGGGGCCTCCGCGTGTTATTATTTATAAAACATAAAATAAAAGAAATAAAAGGGGAGGGGGAAGGATAATGGAATAGAGGACAGGGCTAGAGGAGAAGGGAGTTAGTGGGGGAGTAACCGTAAGGCAGGTTTATATGATAATGTTGATTGGGTTGATTGAACCCTTACGGCCTTGCCATCTGGCTGGGAGTAAGGATGGTGTGAGAGTGCGGAATAGGGGATTGAATGATGAGGGTAGGTTGTCAAAGAATTTGATGTGCCTACGTGATATGTGTTTTTGTATTGTGTCGAGTTGTAATGTATCGTGAATGTGATTCATGTTCCGTCTTTCTAATGTGGTGCCTCTACATATCTTCATGAGTATGCTGTTCTGATATTGCTGTAGTTTCTTCAGGGCTGTTGGGTAAAGATAGTGTAAGAGTGGTGCTCCGTGTAAAAGAGATGGTCTGAGAATAGATTTGTATATGAGTAGTTTGAGTCTGAGTGACAGCCCTGGTGAGTATAGTAGGTGCTGTAGTTGTGTTGATGTTGATCTGACAGTGTGAATTCTGTTCTGTATGTGTGCTGTGAATGATAAGTGTGATTCCAGTTTAATACCTAGGTATGTGAGGTGTTTCTTTGTTGTGATGGTTTGGCCGTTTAATGTTGGTGTTTTATCGGGTGTTTTCTTGTATGAGAATGTGATAGCATCTGTTTTCTGCGTGTTAATGAGTATGTTTATGTCTTTTAATTGGTCTGTGATTTGTTGAGCTACTATCTGTGCCTTGCGCATTGCATGTTTCGCATTCATGCTGGCTGTATAAATAGCAATGTCATCAGCATATGCGGCGATTGTGGTATTCTCAATCTTTGTCCCTACTACTTGGGCAGTATATATGTTGAAAAGTATAGGCGCAAGGACAGAGCCCTGGGGGACTCCGCATGTAACTTGGCGGGGGGCTGAAATTTCATTTCTGACCCGGACTACAAAGTACCGGTCAGTGAGGTATGATCCTATGATGTCGACCATTTGGTCCGGGAATTGATAGTGAACTCCTCGAGCCTCCTTCTTCACCGTATAAGTCCTCTTTCCCCCACTCTCTTCAGACTTCTTCTGATTGGCTGGCTGGTTGGTTCCAGACTTCGTCTGATTGGCTGGCTGCCTAAAATTTCCCTTCCTTTCTATATTAAACGTGTTTCCCAGCGGCCTCTTTGCCGGGGCAAAACCAGGGTTTATGGCTACAAATTTCTCTAGCAATCTTCTTAGGTATTTCCCTAGGTGTTTGTCGGCAGCATTGCCGGTCCTAAACTTTGCTTATTTTGAATTTCTAACAAAAGGTTTATGGCCCCAATAACTTACAAGGGGTATTTCCAAGACCAAGCCGCCTTCAGGTAAAACTGACCACCGGGTTGAGCATATACAGTACTTTATATATTTTGATATTAAATTATTAATTCAATTTACTTTTCTTATCATGGCAGCATCCACAATACATAGCAAACCAGACATATAAACTCTCTCAGAGTGTCTGTTGATTAGGTGTGTGGGATACTGTGACTTACTAAAAAAACTACATATTAAGACTTATATTATATTTTCAAGTGGTTTATTTATTTTTTTCAACAGAAGTTTCTTTATTTTTATTATTCGTTTTGTTATTTTTATCTGAATAAAGTTTTTTTTTTTTGTTATTTTATCAAACGTTTTTATTATTTTCATCCCGTACTGTTACAAATAGAACTAATATTTATAATGCCGCGTACAGAGTCAAGTAATCTATTTTGAATGATCGCCATTTTGCCTCACCTCGTGAGCAGTCGCTCTGTACCCATCATAAAACAAACTGTAAGCACAGGGCGTTTTCTTAGATCACAATCGGATGTCATTTTCTTGGAAATATACTGTTTTTGTGTTAACTTTGAGATTTCAATGAAGATAACTTCATAAAATTTTCATATATATTCTAGCGGTCAAAAGACCGCCCAGAATAGACAACGGTAGAGTACATATTGTTATGAGGAAAAACGAAAGAAGAATAGAACTAAATATTGAAAAATTAAACAGCTATATATTATAGAAAAAGTCGTGCATTAAGTTCAAGAAAAATAAAAACCTGGAATTTAACAATTTAGATTAAAATTTCAAAAGCGGTCATTTGACCGCCCTGGTAGGTTTAGTTAAAAGTTTGAACTTTATTGATATAAAATCTGGTTTTCATTATCAAGCGTCGAAACACTAAAATAGTGGCTACTGATTTTATTAATATATCGGAAAAAAATTCAAATATGCAAGATTAAAATTAGCATAATATAATATATTATTTCTCAAAGCCTTTTTTTTTTTTGTCGGTAAGCCATAACTACCTTAATACTTTAAGGCATCATTTTAAAGCTTTTCTTAACCGCTACACCGAAAAAATATATAATCACTCATTTCGTCTTCGATCGCAAGTTATAAGCGCAAAACCGCGGATTTGGTAATACAGGATTGATAGAAGAGTTTTATAAATGGTGTCAATCTTTACTGGTTTTCTAGGAGAACATTTTTTCGATAAACCCCTTCGTTTGCGAGTTCTAAGTGAAAAACTCACAGCGAAAATTTCAAAATGGTCGCAGGGCTCTTTCGAAGGTATCATTTTTTTTCAGTTAGTCGAGACGAACATTTTTGGTTATATACACTTTATACACCGATAGTCGCCTTTGTTTACGAGTTACAAGCAAAAACATGCAATTTCAGAATAGAATCAGCGCATTCGCATTCGATAAAATACTAAATATTTGCACTAAATACGCTCTAAACAATACTAAATATACGGTGTGTACTTCAATTAATTGGAATTTAAGTAGGTTAGAGGGTGCGAATACTTCGCACGGGTCAGCTAGTTATAATTTAAGAGAAAGAAGAAAGATACAATAGATCTGCTGGATTAGAAAATTTCAGACTGGCAACTAGACGAGATTGCTTCATTATAATTACAATTCCCTAATTACTATGATAATTACAATTCAGTAATATTCCCTCTTCCCTGAATTATAATTACATCGGGGGGAAAGACATTCCTTGATAGGCCGATGCCAATTTGCATTTATATTACCTAACAGCTGAGTATAAAGAGGAGATGCTTCACCGACACTCAAGCAGCTCTCGATACAATTTGTAATTATATTATTATTATAATTAGGGAGCGGCGTATTTCATTGGTAAGGCCCTGAGTTCGAATCTTGGGTCTGGATATCTTTAATATTCTGTCGCAGATCTTCGCAGTGGCAGATCTTCGTAATTGAAAAATTAAAGGAAAAAAACCTGGTAGCTGAGCGTGGTCATGGTCCCATTACTTCCTTCCACGATCGCTGACTAAGAAACAGTACTTTAAAACACAGTACTGAACGCAGGACCCTTCATGGATTGTAGTGGATTATCGCAGTTGCGGGATAATTAACAACGGTATGGGACAAGTCCAAATATCTTCAGATATCCATTTTTCATACATATTGTTTCTATATATGCAAAAAATTACGTCCAGGAGGGTCGATTGTTAAGTCTCTTTTAGTAGATACAGAGGCAATTGAAGAGTCTACGGAAGAAAGGGGGAGAGTCAATTTTTTCCGAATTTTAGTTATATACATATAATTGTTCGTCTCGATGAGTAGAATATGTTGGTGAAAAGAAATAGTCAGAAAAAATGACAGTAGGTTGGTTACAAGGGATGGAAAGAACCACGTACTCGGAAGAAAGGGGGAATGTCCTCGCGGAAAAACCTAGAATGGGGGAGAGTCATGTTAGAAGTTATATGGGTTGTGCATTAATATCACCATTTCATCAATAAAACAGGGAAGAAAGGGGGAGCGTCAAGGACTATCCCCCTTTCTGTTATGTTTAAATTGTTTTTTTTTACTAAAACATTTTTTTTTAGAGCGTGATATGTCTGTTTCGGGCAAATTTATTATTTTGACACGCAAAACAAAAAGGAAAAGAACATATAAAAAAATTGAAGAAAAATGATAAAAGATACGTAAGTAATTAAAGATCCAAACCTAAAAACTCGATTTTCTCGGAAAGCACTCCAAATGACATCCCCCTTTCTTCCGTGGACTCTTCAATTGTCAAAATGACATTATAATTGGCACTACCATCACATTTTCCATATGGTCTAGTTGCTTCAGCTCATCTCCAATCCCGAAATTTTCAGAGTTTCTCATCAACTTTAGAGTTTATATTGTTTACTGTCATGTTGTATTAATTATATTGGGAATCGCAAGGAGCAGCTGAAAGAATGTTCCACTCAATTCTTGTTGAGGAAAGGATTCCTCAACAAAAGAGAAGTGACGAAGAAGACAAAGATATCGGTCTACAAGTCAACATTCCTGCCCACCCTATCTTACTCCTCCGAATCATGGACCCTCACCTCAAAACACAAGAGTCAAATCCAGACAATGGAGGTGAGATACTTGAGGAAGGAAAGACAAGGAGAGATAGGATTCGGAATACAACTATAAGATCGAGATTGAGGTACAGCCGGTAGAAACCATTCTAGAAGAACTAAACTGAGATAGTTTGGACACCTCCTAAGGATGAGCATCGAAAGAACGGCAAGGATTACGTATGAAACGAGAGTTGAGGGTAGAAGACCGAGAGGATGACCATGGATCACCTGGGAAGAAGGTGTACGGGAAGCGAGGACTGGACTGGAACAAGAGGAGAAAACGGGTACATTTTTTTTTTTTTTTCTGATCCCTCTAAAACAGCAAAACAGGATTAAAATGTGAAATTCGAACCATTAATACTAATGGAACGATGCTGATTTACCTCATTACCTTATACTACCTGTGGTATTTGAAGGTGCGTTGAGATGTTGAGTTATGTTATTTTCGCTGTGGTGCAGCTCATCATGATATGTTAGGAGTTGAAGGGCCTCCGCGTGTTATTATTTATAAAACATAAAATAACAAAAATAAAAGGAAGGGGGAAGGATAATGGAATAGAGGACAGGGCTAGAGGAGAAGGGAGTTAGTGGGGGAGTAACCGTAAGGCAGGTTTATATGATAATGTTAATTGGGTTGATTGGACCCTTACGGCCTTGCCATCTGGCTGGGAGTAAGGATGGTGTGAGAGTGCGGAATAGGGGATTGAATGATGAGGGTAGGTTGTCAAAGAATTTAATGTGCCTACGTGATATGTGTTTTTGTATTGTGTCGAGTTGTAATGTATCGTGAATGTGATTCATGTTCCGTCTTTCTAATGTGGAGCCTCTACATATCTTCATGAGTATGCTGTTCTGATATTGCAACCCCATACTGCAGAGCGGTAGAAGGGGAAGGAATATGATGATGACATTGGGAATCGCTACCCGCTTTCTTCTCTATCAGATCTGAGAAGAGTATATTAGGTCTATTACACCATACTGGATGATTGGTCATACTCCCTATGGTCAAATAAATGTTTAAAAATTTAAGATTGAATAGTCAAGTAAAAATGTTGGTATTGTACTTTTAAAACCCAACATGTTCATACTTACATGCATACTTAATTACAGATTTAGATATACTGAGATTTGTTTAAAAATTAAATATAAAAGATAAATATTATTCCGGTAGTAAATTTATTCACGTATTTACATTTTGTGGTTCTGGAGGCGTGGAGCGAGAAAATGGTATAATCTGTCACATCGGAAGGAAGCGACATCTTGAGGAATATGTATTATTCAAAATATCTTATGAAAGATTCAAACCTGGGAAGATGGGTTGGTGGCGTGTAGGCAGGGAACATTACTGCGTACTGACACTCGGCTTGCAATATTTTCTTGAAATATATATATATATATATATATATATATATATATATATATTTAGGGTAACTGTACCAATAGTTGACAGTTTAAGAAAAAACAATTATATTATTGACACTGTTTACCAATAGATTGATGTTAGGATAATGTTTGTTGTGAATTTAGTTGGGCCAATCCCTCTAGAAAACTGGGAATACAATATCCTATGGTTAATATTTACGGTTTTTATAAAACATGATTTCTTAGAAACTTTTAAAATGAACCAATAGTTGACTCAGAAAAATGCAAAGGTTTGGAAAGTTGGCATTTATGGTTTTAAAGTTGACACGCATTCATTTTTGATTTCCTATGATTTTTAATAGGTAATAAGGACTTCAATTAAAGTTAATATTTTTTTTATTTATAAACTAGTAAATTCACAATGGAAACAAAATTAAATTTCCACAATTTAATTATTTTATACACAAAAACATATTTAAACGAAAAATGTATGATGAATAAATTTTAGAAACGGCCAGAAGTTTTGTTTTTTAAATGTTGGGTTTGCACAATTTTCGACTCTCCAATGATGAACTACCCACTTCCAGTGCTCTTTTAGACAGTTAAAGATGGCAACATTCATCGGTTGGATGAAATGTGTAGCATTTTGATAGAGTGCGACTAATAGCAAGTATCTCAGGTTCTTTGCAGAATTGGGAAGTGGGGAGAGTCAGATTAGACGCTTGTCCATTCAGGAATAGGATTATTGGCAATGCAATTTTGCTCTCAATGATCCATGGATAGAGCATACTAGCTACCAATTCATAAAATAAGACTATAACACCATTTGACCATATAACACCAAAGAATATAAACCACCCCAAGATAGAACACTATTTGCTAATTTTGGCGGTAGTTGACATCGATTTCAACTATTGAAATTAAGGATTAATTTCTGTTCTAATAGTTGACACCTACATTTAAGCTCTAAAACATTGTATAAATATATTAAAAAGGATATCAAATGATTCTCATGAACTTAATGAATACCATAAAAGTAATTAAAACATAATTGAACTCAAATAAACCAACTAAAAAGCTTATTTAACTTGACTTCCACCTTAATGAAATAGGGTAGCAGAAACCAAGTTTTCAGGCCACTAGAAAATTCGCTATTATAACCTCTCACAAAGGTGAGCGTGCTTGCGATGGCAGCACAGCTAACCTGCATAACTTGGCAAATTACCGCCAAATTTTGAAGCAAAATAATCAACCCTGAATCTTATTATTCACACTTTTTGTACAAAATGTCAACTATTGCAGCACTGTCAACTTATGATACAGTTACCCTATATATATATGGAGCACTGTAAACTTATGGCACAGTTACCCTATATATATATATACAGTACCAGTCAAAATTTTAGACTCACCCTTAGATTTTGTTGCTGTTGGCTGTTATGCAATTTTAATATGGACAGGTTTTCGCACCTGGTATGAAAGAACCACTAAGCGAAATTTGGAGAATTTAGGGCAAAAGGTATGGATTTCGATATAGAAAAACAAACAAACAAACAGAATTTTGTCTTTGTTTATATAGATTGTATTCGAAACATTCATATAATTTTTGAAATGTTATTTCTTGAGTTACGATTATGAATTGAATACAAGTGAGTCTAAACTTTTGACTGGTACTGTATATATATATATATATGTATATATATATATATATATATATATATATATATATATATATAATAGCACATTGTATTTTATATCTTTTTGGCAGAACCCGGGAGCGATGGAGACCCTGCAAGAACTGCAGGAGGGCGAGATGGAGGGCCCCTGCTACGGGAAGCGGTGCACAGCCAACGAGCACTGCTGCTCCGGCTACGTCTGCATCGTCGTCGACGGGGCCAGTGAGTATCTAGTTTTAATACAAATGCTTTTAATAAATTGTTTATTAAGAATAAACAAATGATATAGCCTGAAGAGAATAAATTATATTTAAAATACCAAAATATAACCATGAAGAATTTTTCGCTGATGGATTAAAAACATATGTACATACTTAAAAATAAAAATAAAAATATGAAGGGTCAGGGGGAAAAACCACGGCAGTCCATTTTTTGTTGATTTGAAACAAGTTGTACCATCTGACAGTATAGGAAGTGTACTTTCTTTTTAACTTATTACAGTCGAGAAAAAAAAAACGATAGTTCACATAAAATCGAGAGTTTAGTCTTGAGTGTCGGGGAAAGATTAACGGTAGTCCATTTCTGTGGTGTAGGTCTGTTGGTGAAGTGTAAATGGACAGTGGCTTCAGTTCAAGTGAAGATGAATACAGGTCTATAAAATTAACAAAAAAAAAAAAAAAAAAAAAAAAAAACACAGACGAATGTCTGATGTCATGAAAACACTCATACTTTCAACTCACGTGTCAGGTGAAAACTGTTTCTGTAAACGATTTAATTGTTTTGAAAACGTTCCTTTATCTGCCAGAAACAAAATATTATCTAATTTTAATAATTTTTAACAAGTACCTGACATCGTACAGGCTTGGGACCTCCATTTTACGGTTATGTATGACCAGACCTTAAGACTGTCCAGGCAATCGCTCCTTATATATAGACGTACGGAGAATGTCAGAATCTCGTGGAACGGCGTGGATGGTACTCGAAAATCGAAGTCACAAACACGTGCTATGACAGTTTTTTCCAACTGATAGTTCGTTCCAACAAACCGTCTGGGACTTTTGTTTGTTAGTTTGTTTAACGTCAATATGTACCACTAAGGCTAATCGGACGATGTTACAGTGGGATTCATAAATTTTGTCTATCCAGGTATAATTAGGATAGGGATCTTTAACAAGTACCTGACATCGTACAGGCTTGGGACCTCCATTTTACCTCCTATCCGAGGGACGACATAGCCAAGGATTTGTTACTCCCTTTAAAAAAAAGGGTCAACAAGGGACGCGAACCTGTGACCTTTAGTATTGTAGGTTGCTAACCACTATATCTCAGGTGACCCCTCTGGGACTTTAAAACCATATGTTTTTTTTTTTGTTTAACTTTACATCTAAATGTCAAACGCTAACGAATCTATTTTTAATATAATCAGAAAAAAATAATTTTTCATTCGAAATGAAAAAAAGAGATGAGCAAAGCACATTCCTTAGCGGTCTCATAACTTTTATACCAAGTCGTCCCAGAACAAATTCTGAGGTACCAAATAAACTTCTTACGTTTATGAAGTTACAGTGAAAGATGAGAACAATAATTATCAACACAGTGATATTTAAGTTTTTTTGAAGGCTTTTTGTCAATTCATGGCATTAATGAAACTCGATGAAGTAAGTCCGTTTCATTAATAAAAGTTTAATATTGGTATGGGGCCAAAAGATCAACGCGGGTAACATAACTACCGACCTCACAAAAATAGACAGAATAGAGAAACAAATTTATTTCTATAAGCAAATAGAAATAATTTTTTCATTTAAATTATTATTGTTTTGTTTGTTTACCCAAAGAAGTAATAATAATCTACAGGTCACAAACAAATAAGCAATGGACTACAGTGGTTTTTCCCGCCAACAATGAGCATTTTGGTGATGTTTTGTTATTTCTTTGACAATTAAACTACTATTTGGTTTTAGAAATTTTGTACAGTGGTAAACAATTATCTGGGTTAGAGGAATATGTTTTTTGAAACTAATTTTTACTTTTGGAAAATGGATCAAGGGGACCATAAACTTTAAATTTCATTTTTCTCAGAATGGACTAGATTGCACTACCGTGTTTTTTCCCCATGACCCTTCATATATTTTAACACTTATGTGGGTTAACAATTTTTATTCAAATAAAAATAGGGTCATTCCATGTCAATTCAACACAGGCTTGAGCCTCACCATCTCAGATTTTCTTGAAATTTGGTATATTTGTACTAATTGTATCTACTAGAATAATTGTGAAATATTACTGAGATATGTCTACCCGTTTTTGAGTTATTGTCTTTAATGCCCTCAAAAATAGGTCCAGAAACAGAAAAAATCATGATTAAAAATAGCTGTTGATGTTTTCCAAATTTGACAAGGACTATAAGATTCATGTCTATTAACAGCGAATTCCTCGCCATTTCATATGATAAACAGCAATGTATAGGTTGGTACTAAAGAAATTTTCTTAAAACCAAGTTTAAAATTTTAATTTCAATTTTCTCAAAAAGGGCATCTTATAAAAATGTTATATATTTAAAAAAAAAAAGATCTAATCATACAAAAAAATATAAAAGTGGTATGAAAATTTCTTCTTTACTAAAAAAATTGAAAAGTAGTCATAAATTTCCATAAATCTAGCATTTTATGATTAAAAATATCGTGTAGATGTTTTCCAAATTTGACTAGGACAATGACATTGGTGCCGTTAAACAGCGCATTCCATGCCGTTTCATATGATATACAAAAATGTAAAAATGGGCAGTATGACCTATTTTTAAAAATTAAAATATAGAAAATTGCAAGTAAACTTTTACATTTAGTTTTAAGAAAATTTCCTTTGAACCAACCTATTCATTGTTGTATATCATATGAAATGGCATTGAATGCGCTGTTAAAGGACATCAGTCTCATGGTTCTATTCAAATTTGGAAAACATCTACAGCTATTTTTGATCATGATTTTTTCTATTTCTGAATCTATTTTTGAGGGCTTTACAGGCCAATAATTCAAAAACCAGTTGACGCTTCTCAGTAATATTTCACAATGGTTCTAGTAGATACAAGTAGTACACATATACAAAATTTCAAGAAAATTTGAGTTGGTGAGGTTCAGAATGATATATTTTTGTGCTAATTTGATGTGGAATGGCCCAATAAAAAATTGTGATGCCGCACGAGTTATAAATACACAAATATTAGAACTATCTACAAAAATTATCACTTTGTAACACACACATAATCATATGAGCATTACAATCAAGACTAAAGGTCTGGTCACACAAGCCCGACATTGGATCAACCGACCTGTTACTATCTATCCTTCGCATTTAAATCAGACTCCAATTTTCGTTCAAGTGTTAATCAGTTAACAAATTCTTAGATTTGTATATATTTCCTAACATGCGATGATTGGCTAGATAAACATGAGCTGGAATAATTAAACCAATCTCCTTATAATAATACACGCCCGTGCTGCGGTTATGTGTGACCAGACCTTAAGACTGTCCAGGCAATCGCTCCTTATATACAGGGTGTTTCGGAATTGCACGGCACTATTTTAGGTACGTGTTCTCTAACACAAAATAAACAAAAAAGTTCATATTAACATGTATCTCAAACTCATTTATTAAACAGATATCAAAGGTTAAAGATTTATTATTACTATTTATTTATTATTATTACAACAATTAGAGTAAATGTTCAAAGGCGCCTCCGTTTTGTTGAATGCAACATTCAGCACGACGAATCCATGCTTCTCTGGCTCTTCGTATAGCATCAGGATGGTGGTTGATAGTTACTGCGGCTTCCACGATCTGATTTCTTAGCTCTTCTTGCGTGTCAACTGCCGCAGAATAAACCATAGACTTCATCCAGCCCCACACAAAATAATCTAATGGCGTTAAATCCGGAGATCGTGGTGGCCATTTAACAGGTCCGTTTCGACCAACCCATCGGTCTCCATAAGTTGCATTTAAATAATCAGTGACGATATGAGAAAAGTGAGCTGGAGCACCGTCATGCATAAACCACAGCCTTTGCCTAATGCCTAGCGGAATATCTTCTAGAATATCATGCAGATTATTTTGCAAAAAATGCAAGTAAGATATACCTGACAGCCTAGGTGGCAAAAAGAAGGGGCCGATGATTTTGTCGCTTAGAAGACCACACCAGACATTTAAAGAGAATGTATGTTGGTAATGTCCAACAGCAGTCGTATGAGGGTTTTCTTCGGCCCAAGTATGGGTATTTCGAAAATTAAGAATCCCGTTTCTTGTAAAGCAAGATTCATCAGTAACCAAAATGCAGTTCAGGAAGTTAGGATCTCGTGTGCATTGTCGAATTAACCACTGGGAGAAATTTCTGCGCTTGTTATAATCTTGTGGTAACAAATCTTGCCTACTTGATACGTGAAATGGATATAATTGTTGTTCGCGTAAAGTTCGCCATACGCTGGTAGAGGAAACATCGAAACGACGTGACAATCTTCTGGTACTAGTAGTAGGAGATAACTGAACAGCATCGAGTATTTCTTCTTCTACGTTTGCAGTTCGTCGAAATCGTTGTCGCCCGGCGTTCACTCGTATAGGTTTTAGCGTACCATTATCCCTAAGACGTCTTTCAATGGCCTCAAACGTTTTACGATTTGGTATTCTTCGGTTAGGAAATTTTTCACGATATCTTCGAACAGCAGCAGCACCGTTTGTATGTACCTCGCCATAAGTTAAAAGCATGTCTGTTTGTTCATCAAAAGTAAATAAATTTGTGGTATCTCCCATGATAATCATAAATTGAACTGTGTCACAAGATTCACTCACACTAAAACACACAGAAATAGACAAACAGATGAGCAACTACTGTCATTGCTTATCGTTCATTTGTTTATCAGGTGATTAAAACCTTTTATTTAGTATTAAACACGTTAAACGTTGTACAGTCAGTCTTAATGCAGTAAATAAATAATAAATCTTTAACCTTTGATATATGTTTAATAAATGAGTTTGAGATATATGTTAATATGAACTTTTTTGTTTATTTTGTGTTAGAGAACACGTACCTAAAATAGTGCCGTGCAATTCCGAAACACCCTGTATAGACGTAAGGAGAATGTCAGAATCCCGTGGAACGGCGTGGATGGTACTCGAAAATCGAAGTCACAAACACGTGCTATGACAGTTTTTTCCAACTGATAGTTCGTTCCAACAAACCGTCTGGGACTTTTGTTTGTTAGTTTGTTTAATGTCAATATGTACCACTAAGGCTAATCGGACGATGTTACAGTGGGATTCATAAATTTTGTCTATCCAGGTATAATTAGGATAGGGATCTTTAACAAGTACCTGACATCGTACTGGCTTGGGACCTCCATTTTACGTCCTATCCGAGGGACGACATAGCCAAGGATTTGTTACTCCCTTTAAAAAATCCTAGGGTCAATACGGGACGCAAACCTGCGACCTTTAGTACTGTAGGTTGCCATGCTAACCACTATACCATAGGTGACCCCTCTGGGACTTTTAAACCATATGTTTTTTTTTGTTTAACTTTACATCTAAATGTCAAACGCTAACGAATCTATTTTTAATATAATCAGAAAAAATAATTTTTCATTCGAAATACGTATTTAATAGTATATATAAATATTTATAAAAAACCATTGATAACAAAAAATAAATCACGAAATATTTTTTTTTTTAAAATTGGCTTAGCACGTTAGGTGCGGCATCTTTCCCCGGGGTCCGATGCCTTACATTATCCTCTTAACTGCCGATTTTCATATGAATATGTCCGAAAGTCTGAACACTTCAAATACTCACTTTAGTCGATTTTTAATGAGATTATTGCATTTTAGTGCAGAAAATGTTGCTAACAGCTGAAATTCTGTTGTTTTTTAGAATCGGACTCCGAGGTTCGATTTTCGGTAAAGAATGGCGTTAATCCTGTATCGGCCTGTCCTGCGCCTATTATGTCTAGTACCCTTCCTTACCAAGAGGCAATGCTTTTGAGACGCTCATTTAATTCCCTTTTAATCAAAAGATAACGCTTTCGTCAAAGTATTCCGATCGGACCCCGACGTCCGATATCGTCTGTGACTCATGCTAGCAGTCGGACCCCGGGGACCGATACCGTCCAATTCAGGATAACCCTAAAATACGCCGCCACACCTAACGTGTTAAAGAATTAAATGAAATTATTAAAAAAAAAAAAGAAGATAATTAATAACATGACCCAGTTATAGTTGAATAATAATATAAAAAATCCTTAAAATTCCGTCGACGTTAGTTCAAGTTGTGACTCGCAGGTAGGAATAAATAATCTGGGTGTAGCGTGACCAACGGTGGTTGTACAGTATTCATTCACATTATTCCTCCTTTCTCCTAGCATAATATACTGTAATGTTTACTTTAATAAATTATTTTATATTATAACATATTACTTCCACATTGGGGTCACCTGTGGTATAGTGGTTAACATGGCAACCTACAATACCAAAGGTCGCAGGTTCGCGTCCCGCGGTTACACTAGGATTTTTTAAAGGGAGTAAAAGAATCCTTGGCTATGCCGTCCCTCGGATAGGACGTAAATGGAGGTTCCGAGCCTGTAGGATGTCAGGAACTCGTTAAAGATCCCTATCCTAATTATACCAGGATAGGCAAAATTTAGGACTCCCACTGTAGCATCGTCCGATTAGTCTTAGTGGCATAAAGTGACATAAAACAAAAACAAGCAACAAATCACATTAATATTATTTTATAGTAATTATTCTACCGGCTAAAATTAAATTTGCTTAAAATACCTGATTAGTACTGATTACTATTACCCGGTGTGAGGCCGAATTTGTCCCCCCCCCCCCTCTTTGATTTCGGCGTAATCTGCAGATTCCAAATTTTTCGAAATCAACACCGAAGTTTGACCAAGGAAAGGACCAAGGAAAGGTACAAGTTTTTTTCCCAATTATGGCCCATTTTTCTTGCTCTGGAAATTCCTATCAGTTAAATTGCTTTTCCATATTTTATTCGCAAATTGTCGGTATTCGCTGATAAGCCTATATGAAACCTTAAAGAGGGGGAATTATTTAGTACGAAAACGAAAAATCCAGAAATGTTTAGATCATTACGACGTGTGATTAAGTACTAATGGAAAAACTACTGTTTTTGTTTCTCGTCTCATTTATATGAAATGAAAATCTTTCCAGTTCAGATCTAATTTGACACGAACTTTAAAAAAAAATTACTTTACAAGTGATACATAAACATATAACTAGAGATATGTGTATATCTTATAATCATTAGAGAAAATATCATCTAGCATGAAGAGAAATGGTCCCGAGGCCATCTTCTTTTCAAACGTCTAGGAGGGTTTTCTGGAATGTAGTAGGAAGCGAGGTTGGTTACAAGTGGATTCGGGTGAATGGGGAGTTTAGTGTGAAAGGAATAGTTTCTGGATCGGGCCAAATCGGCGATAAATGGAACATTGAGGTCTTTATGGATGAGTTTATCGGTACGAAATAAATGGCATTAAGGATTTTACGATGCATTTTCGGTTACAAGTATTGGATTCGAGAGGAATTTGATGGTTAATGGTTGATGGCTAGAGCCCCACAGCTCGAATCCGTAAGTCCAAATCGATCATATAAATTATCCTTTTGTAATAGATTTGGAGTTTTGAACGTTTGTCCAATTAAGCGTTGAAGTACTAACATTTGGTAACTTAATTCGGTTTTTCAAATAGTTTCGTGGACAAGACAACTTGCTCATCCGAAGCGGAAAATTACCTGCGTGTGTTTCCTAACACTCGAGTATATGGGTCATTATCTGAAAATGTGTAAATCGTACGTCCGGTCCATTTTCAACCACTGAAATGAGAGCTAGTTACTAGAAAAAAAATAGGAACAATTTCACTCCTTTTGTTATTCTACGGAGGCTATGTTTTAGATCCAAATTAAATTTATAATTGGTTAAAAAAATTAAAAGTAATTGTTTTTTCACTCCCTCACCTTGTCCGACTCCCAGATTAGCCATTTTAAAAATTCGTATTCTTTCAACGATTGAGTGTTTGATTAAATTGATTAATCGGTTAAGGTACTTATTACTTTAAGATTCGATGAAAAAAATAAGCGGTTTCATTTATTCTTACCAATAACAATAAATAAAATAAAAATGGTATGTCCAGACTTTTACATTCACTCCCTCACATGAAGTGTTGGATGGTCTGAGTGTTGAGGGGAACATGTCTCTAAGCCCGGGGAGGAGAGAATCGGTTGAGGGAAGACCCTAGGATCGTTTTGACTGCCGACCAGGGGCTGCGATCGCTTGCCTCCGCTGTCAGATTCAGGTTATTACGGGAAATCTACACTGTGGTCAATAGCTACTTCACTCCCACAATTCAAAAAAACTGGTGAGTTTCCAACTTTTTTTTCACTCAACTATTGTTTTTCGATGGAAAATGGTCATAATTTTCGATTCTGCAGTCTTTTTCAATTTTTAACTACTTACAGTGATTAAAAAATAATAAAGACTTTGAATATTTCACTCCCTAACTTTTTTCCAAAATTTCTTAAATGAGGGAGCGAATAACTACATCCTTTGTATTCTCAAAAGAATTTGAGAATGCTTTTGAATGTAAAGGTGACAATCCCTAAACTATTAATAAATTATTAATAAATTCCATTAATTAGGTTAAATTAGATCTGAACTGGAAAGATTTTCATTTCATATAAGTGAGACGAGAAACAAAAACAGATTTCTGTTACATTAAAAAGATTTCTAGATTTTTTTTTTTTTTTGCAACCGGTCCATTACAACTTAATTACACGTCGTAATGATCTAAACATTTCTGGATTTTTCGGTTTCGTACTAAATAATTCCCCCTCTTTAAGGTTTCATATAGTCTTATCAGCGAATACCGACAATTTGCGAATAAAATATGAAAAAGCAATTTAACTGATAGGAATTTCCAGAGCAAGAAAAATGGGCCATAATTGGAAAAAAAAACTTGTGCCTTTCCTTGGTCAAGCTTCGGTGTTGATTTCGTAAAATTTGGAATCTGCAGATTACGCAGAAATCGTCGAGGGGGGGGGGGACAAATTCGGCCTCACACCGGGTAATAGTAATCAGTACTAATCAGGTATTTTAAGCAAATTTATTAATAGTTTATTAATAGTTTAGGGATTTATCTAAACTATGACTAAAGTATGTAACTGTAACCTAACCTAACTCTAAAATCAAGTTTACTTTTGGCCATACGTGTTTGGAATTTCCTAATTTTGAATTTGATATTTTTGACATTGTTTTTATTGTATTTCTTTTGTTTTTTAAGACTGTATTTGCTTAAAATATACGCGTTTTTGCTTTCACTTCTCAAAGTTTACTGCTACCTCAACACATTTTTCACTACCTCACTTTGAAATTGTTTTCATAATTTTTTAAAAGAAAAATTAAAGGTTCTCCTGTCTGGCTACTATTTAAAAAGTGAATGTAATATGACACTGAGTAAGTATGAATTTTTACGGCCCGAAATTATGATTATTCAATAATGAAATTTTAGGAAGTGAAATCTACGCATCTTCAGATAATGACCCATATATATAAGCTTACAAAGGCATACTTGTATTGCTTTGTAAATCTTTGCTGTTGCGTATTAATAAATGCGACAGACCATCTTTATTAAAGTATAATTGTTGTTATATATAATATTATACTTATAATGTTTTATTTTTTTCGCTAGGCGGCTCTTGCATGTTCCCTTACGGGATGGGTCAGGGCGAGCTGTGCAGAAGACACTCCGACTGTGACACTGGCCTCGTCTGCAGCGACACCGGGGAGGGTAGCAAGACTTGCCAGCCACCCTTCTCTGCACCCAAGCAGTACAGTAAGTATTTATATAAAATTATTTAAATATTGTATATAATACGTTATACCATTATTAAATACTTGCAGGAAGAATTACATGTAGATTAAAATTATATTTTTAGTTATAGTATACCCAGTCTGCTATAAAAAGCTATTTAGTTTTAGATGGTCTAGAAAAATACAAGTAAATATAAATTTAATTGTTTTCTGAATTCTGAGACCTTGACTCAAACGTACACAGATGACACAGAAATTTTAACAATAACACCAAATGTACAAAATCACTTATTACATTTAAAAACTTGGTACTCACTTTTAAAAATTAATTATATCCTGACAAATCTCCCTATATATAAGAAGCTTTGACCTGACTGACAGAATCAACGCAGAGCAAAAACTACTAATGAAAGAAACTTTAAGTTCAGAATTAACTTAATTCGGAATTAACCCTAACCATCCCTAACCACGGAATTTAGATTTTAGGTAAACGCTAAGAAAGGAATTCCAAAAATGCAACCCCTAAGGGGTTTAAATGGCGAAGTTGTCTTTTAACTCTAACGGACACGTATTTTTGCACTTCGAGAAAAATATCTAATTTGGACTCATTTTAAAGATCTTGATACGAAGAGTTTAACTCGAAAGCCCCTAAGGAGCGTCGAAAACCATGTTTAAAGCCGAAAAAGCGTTCACGACGGGTAAGCAATTTTTTGTTTTGGCGGTTTTAGTGAACTCTCTCCATTGCGCGCCTCCCTCTCTTCTACCGAGCCGGCAGCTTCCCCCTCCAACATTCCACCTACCGGAAGCTCCGATCCCTTTCCACCTTCGCTCACTTCGTTTCCAACATTTGTACGGTTCACATCTAACAATAACATATTATAAAATGAATACCAAGATAAGGATCACAGAATTGATTTTAAAGGTTCGCGGGCAATGCCGCGACGGGGAATGCTAGTCACAATATAAACTGGCGGACAAAAAAAATGGCGCACCTGCAATTCTATGTGAAAAATGCAGATAGAACTATTATTTATGGGGGTACCCAGATCAATGCAGGTTATTATCCTCTATGCCTTCACAAAACATCTCTTAATTCTATCAAGTATTAAGGATTAAAAGTAAAAGATAACACATGGGAGTCACACAGTCGGTATTTGTGTGCCTATTCAATCGTGGTTCTTCTTCTCCTTGTACCTTGGTAGGCATTTTTTTTTCATAAAAAAGTTCTAGAGTGTGAAAATGGTTTTGACTTCAGAGGTAGTGGCGCGCATCTTAACGTTCATCGAAGACGGCCGAAGTCAACGGTATGCGGCGAGAGTTCATGGTCTGCCCGAAACTACAGTTAGGCGTGCTGTCCAGAGGTTCCGGGAAACTGGTAGCTACGAAAGGAGACCGGGATCAGGTCGTCCAAGGGCGACAGAGCAAGCGAATGACCGGTTCATCGCTGTACAGGCCCTTAGAAATCGATTCCAAACTGCTGTTGAGACTTCCCACCGGCTCCGTGAGGTTTGGGGACAGACGTGACTCCCCGAACAGTAAGGAGGAGGCTTGCTGAACTAAACCTGCACACCAGAGTCCCCGCATCCGTCCTTCTACTCTCCCCAGCGCACCGTACAGCACGCCTCCAATCAAGTTTGTCGTGAGCATGCCGCCTTGTCTGAAATTGATTGGGCCTCCATTTTGTTTTCCGATGAGTTCAGGTATAGCCTGTATGGAGCAGATGGACGATTTAGAGTATGGAGGAGACCAGGGGGAGCGATTTGCACAGTGCAGTATGACGGGAAGAGTGGCCTTTGGCAGTTCGTGGCAATTTCGTTAGAGGCTATGACAGACTTCCATGTGTTTAGTAGACCAACCCTGAATGCGGATACGTACATCACCGACATCCTCGAAGAATACGTGGTGCCATTTACCCCATTCATCGGCCCCCCTTTCCGTCTTATGCACGATAATGCAAGGTCACACGTCGCTCACGTTGTAAGGGACTATCTGAACGAGGTCGGTATATGTACCATGAACTGGCCAGCTCGCAGCCCGGACCTGAATCCTATTGAGCACCTTTGGGACCAGCTCGGAAGAGCCGTCAGGCGACATCAGAATCCTCCAAGGGTTTAGAATTGCTCTCGTGCGTGAGTGGGATCAAATTCCTCAAGATCGTGTTGCCAATCTGATTCGAAGTATGCCAAGGAGGATGCAGAGTGTGATTCAAGCAAGGGGAGGCAACACCCGTTATTAACAAACCATGAATCAAAATATAGAAGCTTCATTTTCTTTTGAAGGTTGTCATTTTTGTTCTTTTTTTTATTAAAGTTTATTTTTCCCCACTGAAGTTTTGTTTTTTATCCTTCATTCCTGGTGTGAAACAAAGAGGATACTTTGCAGTAAAAAATGGTAAAAACATTTTCTCCTTAGACCAAGCTGGGTTAATTTTTTACGTAAAAATCAAAGTGCCCATTTTTTTTTTGTCCGCTAGTTTATAAGTTCACACTTCGAAAAGACATATGCCCAATAATTTGTATCGGAGCCAATCAAATTACTTAGACTCTATCTGGGGCTAATATTTCTAGGCAAAATGGATGACAGGGGTCATAAATGTCAAAATGAAGAAATATACTCTCAACAAACGACTGCAAATCATTTTATCACTTCTTTCTAAATGATCATATTTTAAAATCAAACTGTCTTACTTAAACCTACATTTGGACATACCCCTCACAGATTTTCGGCTCAGTAAAGAACACGCACTTTCAAACTTTTCTTCAACAAATATTAGGAGTAATAGCCTTGTTAACACATTCAACGCCAACGCCATATTCTCTAGCTGAACCAGGTGGCCAGAGGGTTTTGGTTCATCATTGAGCCGGTACAGCCTCAGGCTGTACTTGGCTATCGGAGTCACCGAAGAGTTTGTTAACCAGCAACGCACCAGTTTAAAGTGCTGTTACCTTTCATTTCGTTATTATTTTTTTTATGTTTCATATAACTGTTATAAAAATAAATTAAGAATTTGTAAGAATGATCTTGTAAATATATAACTAAACAATTCTGAATGAATTTGAAGTAAAAAAAGTGAAGAGTAGTTTCTTTGAAAGTGAAGTTGTGGATATGGGAATTTTCATTTAAAAAATCATCATTAAATTACTGTAACACATCATTATTTTTTTCTTTATAAATTTTATTTTTAAAAAAATATTATGTATAATAAAAACTATAAAAAAATTAATAATATATAACTAATAAAAATAAATAATACAATAAAAATAAAGGATTACAATTCCAATACATAAAGGAATTGCATTCTTATACCTAATTATTTTAAACCAACTATAAATACACTATTTATAATTTTTTGTGACAAGAAATCATTCAAACTTACATATACAAAACGAAAAAAAAATTAATAACTAATAGGTATATATACAATATTGAAAAAACAATATATACAATACAAAAAAAATATAATTATATATAAATATATAATGCAAATTTACATTTTCAAATGAAATTCCCGGAAGCAATGGTCAATGCAAAGACCGAGTTGCCATTCACAATCGGGACAAATCACAATGGTAGTTATCCGACGATTTTCGGTAGAACATAACCTGCAATTCTTTTGCTTCCGTGTATCCTAATCCACTCTAACTGGATAATGTAATATAATAATAAAATATAATATAAGCAGTGAGAAAGGTTTTAAAATCAGATATTATAAGCAAAATGAAAAAATAGAATTGTTAAAAAAAAAATTAATTATAAAATACTTACTTCTTTTAGATGGCTGTCGACTGGCATTCCTCTTCTTAGGTCCCATTTTCAATTAAATTAAATTAAAATTATAAATAAAACACTTAAATTAATAAAAATTGAGAGAAAACTTTAAAAATTCACAACTTCGGCTATAATGCAGCTATCCGGAAACCAAAAACGCCGAAATGACCGTCATGGACCACTGCAAGTGGTTGACTAACTAAATTAAAAACTTTCCTACCTGGCCATCGCTTTTAAGTAGAAAAGGTAAAATATACCTGAGTGCACCCCTGGGCTGTAGTTGGCCACCTGGACTCGCCGCCGGGTACAGCTCGGGCTGTACTTGGCGTTGAATGTGTTAAATTTAATTTCGAAGAGAGGGGCTAACTAGTAAATACTCCCATATCAGTTTAAAACACATACATTTTTTTCTTACAATAACAAATTGATATTGGTCTAAGCGTGGTTTGTGACGTTGTAAGTATTGTAACTTTCAAACCCTATACACATTCTATATACTCCAGTAATATTTTCTTCAAGTGTGTATGTATTTTAAAAAATTCCGGTGTTTTTGAACTTTTTACGGCCTATGTCGCATATGTCAGACTTATACACCCTATAATTTCAAAATCCTCCAGACCTTTTCGAACACACTTTTTCCAAACTTCCTTCCTCTCCTTTTTCTGATCCTGCTCTGAGTTGTATACGTAAAGGTGGATTTACATTCTGCGAACTTCATTCTCGAACACGCAATCCCCTGAACCGTACCGGCGTACCACGAACTGCTATTTACACTGAAACGTGAAATCGAGCGAACAAGGATGTCTGACCGTACCTATTCACCTTAATACAATAATTTGTATTACAAAGACGTCTGGCTTGGAACTAGCGGCTGTTCCTACTTCTGCTATAACTTATTATGGATAAAAGCAATATCAGAAAAATGCCGACAGGAACAGTTTTAGTTAATTTTAGGGTACAATTCCTTCCAAACGACATTAGTATCCATCATGTTAGATGCGAGGTATACGAATACATTCAATCCGTAGTACAATGTCACAACTGTTTGCGATATGGTCATCAGACCTCTCGATGTGAAATCACTAATCCCTGGTGCTCCAATTTTGGTAAAAACATAATAAAGAAGAATGTACTCCCGATACTTTATTAAAATGCGTTCATTGTAAGGGTAATCATTCCTCCTTAGCGAAAAATCTTTGCCCCTAATTTAATAACCCAAAAAATATCAAGTAATTAATGGCTAAATAAAATTTAACTTATTTAGAGGCGAAAAATTATTTGGATGGTAAATCATTAAGCTGGGCCATCATTAGAGCACTCAGTTATACAGTTATACACATCATTTTATAAACACAATCCGTCAATTAAAAGTAAAATTAGCGTGAATAAAAGGCTTAGAGTGGCAAGTCCGGACAAACATAATTTTTTGAAAAAAGGTCTACTAGAAGCTTATCTTAACTAACTCAATAGTGACACCAGCGCTATCCCCGTACACACAGGCGAACAGATATAGTGCCTGTTCGAGAGTTCGTGTCTTTTATTCGTGTCTTTTATTATTTAGATTTGCTGAAGAGGACAGGTTGTTCGACAGTACAGGCACCTTAAAACAGATGGTCTCATAAACCTTATATTTTAGAAATATTTTATTGCTGCGAGTAAAGACAGCATACGCTATTTTTGTTTTCTCTCATATCTACCTGTAAGGGAGAGCGGGGTTGGTTGGCAACAGTTTTCACTGTTTTGATTGTTGAGTCGTTCCTGTTAATATAATCCCAATGGGGCTGATACCACTGTAAACTCCAAGTATTAGAGTACTTCAAGTATTTTTTTCACAACATAATATTTAATACTAAGATCATAGAAAATTGAAGAATTCGTCAATTCAGAGTATGCCAATTAACCCCCTACGTGGGGGCAGGTTGGCCTAGAAGGTGGGGTTGGTTAGCCATCTCATTCAAGTACTGCCTGACACATATTATTGTTATTAAAAACTGCAATATAATGGTATAATCATTTTGAATCGGTTTTTAACAGCTTTTAAGGGAAAATAGAATGACAATAGAAGAAGATAGAAGTTTAGACTATCGTCACTTTTTGCATAAGAAAAATTGCTCTCATTTTCCTCGCTGGAACTAAAGACAATTGGTAGTTTCACCTTTGATTATGTTTACCTTGCTTTTGTGAATTGCTACAGCGCCAAAAAAAAAAGTTGAAGAGAGCCAACTAACCACACAGGAGAGATCGTATGAAAGATGGCTGCAAGGACTGGAGAGAACAATCAAACAAGAAACTGGTTAGTCGACAGGTTAGGTTTTTCAAAGGAGTTTAGGGCTATGTGGACAGAATCGGAGTCACGTGTTTTTCCATGCCTTTAAACCAAATTTACTGAAAATATAAAAATTTACTTACATGTTGTAAAATCAATCAATGAAGTACACTCTTATCTACACTGTTAACATCGGATTGAACACTCAGGACAAGACTCCCGAGGTCGAGCGGGTCACATTGTACAATGGTGAGGCCTTCACAACATGTGTGACAGAAACTATAAGCCAATGGACAACCTACCCCCTATGCCAACCAATTCCGCTCTCCCCTACCTAATTATAGTAATTAAAAATAATATTACTTTTTAAAATCGCGTAATTTTCCTTTAAAAAACACGAAAATTTATTTAAAATTTCCAGCTAAGATAAAAATGGTGTAGAAGGAAGAATGGCTATTAACAGCGAACTTAAAAAAGCAAACAAAACGAAAAAACCCATTAGCCATATTATTTCTTTTGGAGCAAGGACGGTAATGTGTTTACGTCGGAGAGGTAAGTTATAAGCCAGTTATAACAGCGACAGTGACCTTTGGCTCTAATTATGAAAGAGTACGTAAAACAGCCCCCAGAAGTTTCAGAATTATAATTCTGCTAAAATATTGCCTCGGACCATGCGAATTTCACAGCCTCGAAACACGCAAGCTCTGTCACCCCGTTTATCGTCGTTCAACGCGACTTAGCCTGATTTTTAAAGTAAAATCAATACCAGGTTTAATGGACTACTTCCAAGAGAAAACGCATGGTGAAGTTATAAATAAAAATTATATAAACGTTTAATTTTTCGGAACCATAATATTCGGGACATATAAAATACACTGTACCTTGAAACCATGAATTACAGGATGCAACATTATGTAATAGACTTTTATGGAAAATAATTACAAGCTCAAAATTTTCCAAATTCAGAGAAGGAGCAGGAATAATTTGTCGATTATCAAAATGGTGTACCCATTCTTTAACAGGCTGGCGTAGGTACTCCATTCCTTTGGTAAATATTGATTCAACGTTAATTTAAAATTTTAGTTTTGTAAAAGAGGCATAAGGGAAACTTAAGTCAGAGGTAAGCCCCATCATTTTGAAAAATTTTGAATCACACAAAATTTATTTAAAACTTATAATGCATAAGGTTGTAAACAGAAAATCCTAATATATAGACTATAGTATAGGCTGGTCGCTTAAATAGATAAACTTAAGAGCCCAATTATATAAATATAAAAAAAAAAATACAATACATCTGCAACACGCAGGTCGGTGTAACGCCCAAGTGAACTAATTGCCAAACACCATATTTTGAGAAAACTGAATTTTAAGTTGAATTTTGTGAAACAGGGTTGTGTTTACTTCTATCGCTCTTGAAGTAAAACATATTTCACTTTGTCTTTTATATTATTCCAATAAAAAGAAACATGATTAAAAAAATATTTTGAAACAGTGAGACATTTGCTATAACTTTTATATGAAGTATTTTTGGGTGTTATTTGATATGAAAGCTCTCTTAACCAAAAATTACCTAATTCAAATGCAAATCTGAACTCGAAAATTTGGTATATAAAAGATAATTGTAGCAAAAGTATTTATTTCAAGCAAAAACATTATATAAAATATTATATAAGAGGAATAAAAATGATAAAAGATGTATCAATGTTGAATGAGCAGTGAGCACCGGGTGAATAAATAAATAAATAATAAAAGGGTCTCGAAATAATGATCAAGGGGGGGTCCTCAAGGGGGGGTCATCAAGGGGAGGTCATCAAGGGGGGGGGGGTGCCAAGCTAGCGGAAATGGAAGGAAACTTTTGGCAAAATACTACTTTTAGTAAGTACTAACAACTTGCTAAAATTCAGCTTGTCTCTAATTACCCCCAACGCAAAACTTTCATTGCCCGGGCTGTATGGTAATCACCAAACACCATATTTTGAGAAAACTGAAGTTAAAGTTGAATTTTGTGAACTAGTGTTGTGTTTACTTCTATCGCTTTTCAAGTACAATATATTCAATTTGTCTTTTATACTATTGTAATATAAATATAAAGAAGAAAGATTATAAAAAGTAACAATACGTAATTTAAAAAATTAAAATTTATTGATTTCGTTTGGCGCTTAGTTCACCGAGGTTTTATACCAACCATATGAAGAAGCCCTATCGCTCATTCCTTACAACAACGTCATATTTCAAAAATCAGTCATCTTTAGTTATAAATGTTTTATGAATGCGCTGAGAGAACAGTATATCCTTGCAGGATCATCAAACTTTTAGAAAAGTCCAAGCAAAATCCATGAAATTTTTAACCATAATGTTACAAATAAAAAAAAGTCTTCTTCTAGCAGAGAAAATAAGTCTGTTATTATCTACAACGATCTGCTGCTGAGTATAAAAGTTAGATCATAGGCTTGATATATTTTATCTGAACTCTATTTTATTTTACATTTAAAGTTTAAACTCACTCTCCTGAAAAATCATTTTTTTGAGTTATGACGTTCTTGGAAGGGATGATCTATGTATGTATGTGCATTATCTTCTTAATATGTCTGTGATTGTTATTTCATTTAAATTATTATTATTATACAAAATAAAAACAAATGTGAGGTTGTCGAGCTTAGTAGGTATTATTATTTTCTGTGGCCTATTGATTTTTAAATCGATAACTCTGAACCGACAAGAAAATCATACATTTCAATCGTCAACATAATCTCCATTAAACTAATTGGGAATATTAGAGCAAATATCAAATACAAAATGGGATTGCTAGGTTGGCAACGGTGAAACAAACCCTTAGCTCTAACCACTTATCTATGATTCGCGTTTGTAGATATGTAGGGTTGCTTAACAATTCTCTTAATATTTATAGAAAATGAACATTTCCATGAAATATGTATTAAAATTTGTGATTAGAAATTATTTTTAATCATGATTCTCATTTAATTTATAAAAAGAAAAAACAAAACAAAAAAAATTATCTGAATATTGCGGATATAAAATAATCGATGATAGTTTTTCTTGAAAAGATATTTGAGTTTTAAGCATATGTTATGCTTCGAAACACCACTTTAAGAGGAGAATGAAAATGATTAATAATTAATGAATTTTTTTTTCTGAATCATAATACAGAAGTAACCAATTTATTCCATACAAAAAGTTTAAAAAACAATTTTAATAAGGAAAAAAGAGTTTTAATTTTTATTAACATTTTTCAGTTGTTTTTTTAATTATGAATAAACGCCCTTTTTTGTACCGAGGAAGGAACATCGAGCTGTCTTGCTAGCTAATTAATAAATTGGGAAACCAGAGAATTATTTCAAATTAAACTTGATTTTCTTAAAATTAATTTGAATATTAACTAAAGATACGGGATTAAAATACATCAAACAATTTTTGTTTATATAATTTAATAATATATATGTAGCTCTGCATCAATGGTACAATGGCGGGTCTGAAGAAATACTAAGGGGCTATCGTTAATATACACGTCTAACTAAAAATGGCTTGAAAACTAAGAAACAAACAAGATGGCTGACCTATAAGTGATCGCATTTATTTGAACTTGTTATAGTTATAAAAGGCAACAAAAAGTAGAGAAAAAAAATTGAAATAATATTTGTAAAAATTAATGATAGGGTAAACCGTACAGTTATTGGCACCCTTAAGACTAAATTTCCGTGGTAGAATTAAAAAAAAAAATACTTTTTCATTACACTGCACGGAAAGTAACTACTTTCTATGAATGCAAGCAGTACAGAAAACAGCTGTTTCCCGTTTACTTCTAAAAGTGCACCGAAAAATTTGCACGCGCACGGAAAATTTATAAGTGCACCGAAAATTTTCGGTGTACTTATTATTTCGTTTCCCGGCCACCAGTAGCGCTTGCTGATTGTATTAAGAACAGCTGTTTAATGAAAAATTGAAATCAAGAAAACTGAAAATCCACCGATTACAATTAGTTTTTGTGTCATAAATATTTTCAAAAGTTGTCAGTTTACTTAGTGCTTTGAAGAAATGGCATTGCCCGATGAATTAATGAAGAAAGCATGCAATGATGCAATGATGCAAGCATGGAATGATGAAAACAAATAACGAAAATATTGAAATTCCGAGTAATGAAAGAGCAGGAAAGTGTCAAGAAATACACAAAAATACAACTAAAAATTTACACTTACTACAAAATAAATTAGCAAATAAAATCATAAATATAAGCAACAATCAAAACTGTACAGTAAATTTTAATTTCAATTTCTAAAATCTTAGAACCCTTATTTATTTCAGTATTTTATTTAATTTGTATTCAGCTTTTGTTTGTTGATCAATAAACTAATCAAACAGTATACTAGTGTTTGAAATTATAATTTAAGTTAATTAATTATGTTAGTTTGAGATTTCTGTTATACTGCCAGTTTGCAGTGTAATGAAAAATATCGTTCATAACACGTACCAAAAGTGCTTTTCCCGAGCTTACTCAAACTATTCCCGTACTAGGCTTCGCCTCGTACGTGAAACTCGAATTCCCGTGTTCGGCTACGCCTCACACGTGAAATTCCGTAGCGCACGGGAAAAGGCCACTTTCGGTACTAGTAATGAAATGTACTATTTCATTACACTGCACGGAAAGTAACTACTTTCGATGAATGCAAGCAGTACAGAAAACAGCTGTTTCCCGTTTACTTCTAAAAGTGCACCGAAAATTTGCACGCGCACGGAAAATTTATAAGTGCACAGAAAATTTTCGGTGTACTTGTTATTTCGTTTCCCGGCCACCAGTAGCGCTTGCTGATTGTATTAAGAACAGCTGTTTAATGAAAAATTGAAATCAAGAAAACTGAAAATCCACCGATTACAATTAGTTTTTGTGTCATAAATATTTTCAGAAGTTGTCAGTTTACTTAGTGCTTTGAAGAAATGGCATTGCCCGATGAATTAATGAAGAAAGCAGCTGAAGTGGCAGATGGTTTACTTCCAAACAAGTCTCGCGTAAGATACCTAGAGGGGAGTACGAAAAGTTTTGTCCCTTATTTATCCTTATCCCTTATTTATTTCAGTATTTTATTTAATTTGTATTCAGCTTTTGTTTTTTGATCAATAAACTAATCAAACAGTATACTAGTGTTTGAAATTATAATTTAAGTTAATTAATTATGTTAGTTTGAGATTTCTGTTATACTGCCAGTTTGCAGTGTAATGAAAAATATCGTTCATAACACGTACCAAAAGTGCTTTTCCCGAGCTTACTCTAACTGTTCCCGTACTCTGCTTCGCCTCGTAAGTGAAACTCGAATTCCCTTGTTCGGCTACGCCTCACACGTGAAATTCCGTAGCGCACGGGAAAAGGCCACTTTCGGTACTAGTAATGAAATATACTATTTATGAAGGGGTCTGATTGAAACTTCCTATAGCTTCTCTTTATCTATCCTTATAAAGAATCAAGAGGTTTTTTTTGGGGTCAAAAGTTCAATAGTTTTACCATATGGCAATATTTATTGT
This sequence comes from Aelia acuminata, assembly GCA_911387785.2. Taxonomy (NCBI): domain Eukaryota; kingdom Metazoa; phylum Arthropoda; class Insecta; order Hemiptera; family Pentatomidae; genus Aelia; species Aelia acuminata. The sequence goes on along the minus strand of OU426982.1, from coordinate 127,896,160 downwards.
TAAAAGTGCAAAAACTATTTATTGATACCATGTGGATTTAATTGTGAAATCTTCCCTATGGTTAGTTTGTTAAAGTCTTAAATCATATTTGACTTAGAGGACCCTTCAAACATTAGATTCATGTATATCTTGAAATAAAATTAGGACTTATTTACTTATTTCTTCAAGTTAAAGTTGGGGTGTCAATAACTGTACTGAGTGCCAATAACTGTATGGTTTACCCTATACGGTAATATTCGTAGAAGGTGATGTAAATTCATCGATACAATTGCACTAATTAAATACCAGTAAAAAGCTATACGCTGTAATAATATATACGCCGAATGTGTAAATGAACCTGTACAATGTTAGTACAAATAATTAATTAAACTAGTTAATAACTCTTCAACAGTTTTTATTACAATACTTTTACATATTACAAAACTAACCATTAGAGCAGTTTTTATAATAATTGGGAGGTTACTTTTTAATTGTCTCAGTGTTGCCAGGCAGTTTTGCTTAATCAGTGTTGCCAGGCTCCTACAAACCTATAGTGTAACTAGGTAACAGTTCGAGATGGCGCACAGTGGGGAAAACAGCCAATCTAGGAGTGCAAAAGTCTTTTCGCCTACAAAACTCTTGCGACTTATAGATATGATCTGAAAATGTATTAAAATATATAATATGAAAGGATTAAAATTTCAAATAGAAATTTTCACTAGTCGAATTATTATTTGTTGTCACTGATCCTAAATTATTGTTTTATTTTCAATTCCAGCCTTTTGTAACATCGTTTATATTTAATTCTTTGCTTCTAATAAAAATAGTCGATTAAATTATGAAATATTTTATTAATTATTATTAAAATAAATCTTGTTTCTGGACAATTTTCTAAATTTATTTTTCTTTAATTTAGTTATATTCTAAACGTCTTGATTGCCCAATATCAACAAAACAGTAAATCATTTTTCACCAAACAATGTAAACTAAATTGTCCAATTTTTCTATCTGGTTTCTTGGGCTTAATACCAGACATTACTGGCCGGTTTCACGTAAAATATAAATTTCCATTCTTCTTAATCTTTACAACAGAATAGAGCAAGGAAAACTAAATAAAACTGAAAATTAATACATTTATTTTATAAACAAGTAATAAAAAAGTGTTTGCTGTAATAAACAACGCAAGTAAAAGAAAAAAAAAGGTTCTGAAAACGATTTATTTTAAAATTGTATCATATTTCATCAACAATTTTAACTAATAAATCATCATCTTCTTCGTCTTCGTCTGGTTCTTCTAAAGTGAGTGACTTTATGTCACTTTCGAAAACTGATTTTCGATTCGATGCTGATCGTACATTTCTCTCTGACATAGACGAAATAAGAGGGTCCGACGAAAACATCAAAGTGTGAAACAAGTCCGTCATGGTACCTAAACGAGAATTCTTCCTTGTATTATTCTCCCTGTATCGCCGATACCCGAAAGTGTTTTCGATTCGTCTTCTAATGAGTTACGAATAAAATCTAGAACGCTTGTGTTCTTCTCCGATAAACATTTTTGGCTCCGCCATACTTTAAAAAGTTCTTTTTTCAAAAATGTAAATTTTTCTGAAACAAAAAAAAATTCAAAAATTCATTTAAAAAAAAGTTGCAAATAGTTGCACGGGATTCTTGAAAAAAATCGTTTAATAGTTCAATTAGAAGGTACTATTTTTGGAATCAACGCGAATACGGGCGAATATCAGAGCGTACGATAAAAAAAAGCCTTATTTTTTAAATATTGCAAAAGCCACATTTTAGTTCGAACACTGCGCATGTCCCTCACCCACTATTTTGATTGTGAGTTCCATTAATTGGTTTTCCCTTTCGAAAAGTGGTCTGGGTTCTGCGCACGGGAAAATTTTGTAAACGTTGTTGAACAGCTTGTCGAATGAAATCTATAAATTCATAAAGCATGGCCATCTGTTAGCACATTAGTTATATAAAACAAAATATAGCCTTGGAAAAAATGATGGATTAGTTCAATGATCGAATTACGTTATTTATATTTATATTCTTCACCCATGACGTGATAATATTTTTATTAATATTGACAGTGGGTGATTAAAGGCACGGCAATTAAGATAATTCAAAACTTTGATAACTGAATGGGAATGACTCAGAGCGCCTGGTCGAAATGCTATACCATCACGCAATACCGTAGCGTATGAACCTGTAGTAGCTGGCTCAGAGGTTAGGCGTTATTTGGTTAGCTGGATCTTGTGCTGAGGTAGATTAGTGAGTGTATATCTATGACCACAAGGAATAACTATGTAAGTTGAAAGATAGTCTAGGGGAGTTATACATATTGGGATAATTTTAGAAGCATTCTTCACATTATGCTGAGAACTACGCAGTAATCATGAAGATCACTTAACATTTAGAGCTGTGAGTTATCGATTTCTCCATTGAGCTAGCAGAAGGCTTCGAAAATGTTCCCAATTTACACAACTCATGTGGATTATTTTACAACGAACCTTATTAATACGTATTATTAGCATAGGTCTCAGTTTTAGGATAATTTAAAGTACTACAGTATTTTTAAATAAAGGTTCGCCGATGCGATCCGTAGGTATGGGAAAACTAGGATTTTTCTAAGGAAACTAGATTTTTTCAACGGACTAAAGAAGGATGTGAATTTTGATTGGAGTAATATGGTCTTAAAATTAGTTTTTTTTCTGTAAAAATCAGTAAAAAAAATTAAATAAATAAAATGCATACGACCCTTAGAAAAAGACTGAAAATACTTTATCCACTCTTCTCAAAAACTTTAAAACAGAAATTAAAAAATATACATGCTTTGAATACAATTCAAAGGTCTCGATCAAAACTTTTACGAATCATAACAAACGCGACAAACCGTACCCTACATACTTGACCAGTACACAGCGACACTCTACAAACGTTTTCACACTAACATGCATGGATATAACAATCGCTTGATTATGTACATGGCTACAGCTGATACGTGGAGGAGATTAAAAAGGCGTTGGATGAGAGATCTCCTTACTTAAACAGCTGCAGTAATTGAATCAAGCCAGGAAGGTGGTGCTGCTAACTACTTTTCTTTCCCATGCCTAATATGTCATTGTTTTCTCATCCGGCCACCACATTCGCTGATTTTCAGCATTATGCAGACAGGTGCAAATAAATAAAAAAAAAATAAAATAAACCATTCAACAATAAATTCCATTTAGAAGCTATAATTAAAAATGATCCTTTGAGTTACACAATTTTTCTTCTCCCAAATCTATGAAATCTTAAAGCACTGCTAAACGGCCTATTGGGATATATATATATATATATATATATATATATATATATATATATATATATATATATATATATATACGTTCTGATTTTGGGTTATAACATTAAAGTTTATATTCACAGGCGAAGATTGCACAATGAGTAGTGAATGCGACATCCACAGAGGTCTCTGCTGTCAGTTCCAGAGGAGGCACAGGCAGGTTGCTCGCAAGGTAAGCTATAACGTTTATATTGTAACATTTTTTTTATTATTATAATATAATAATAATCTTGTACATAAAAAAAATAGGGAATTTACATACATTATAACTCAGAGTGTAGTAGTTACCTGTAGGGAGGGGAGATAATAGCTCTAGATACCCCGTAAAAAGTGTTCGAGTCCGGATCTGAAGGAAAGGTATTTATTCTGGACTTCCGGTTGTATATGAGTGGGCGAGATATTGTACTATTATTTTAGTAAGTTGGGAGAAGTGGGGCACAATGAAACACAACAGTTTCTTTCACCCATAGCACCCCACCTAAAACTTTATATATTTTTTTTTTCCTAGTTACATTAAGATCTACTTTATGTAAGAAATGCGTCAAACATAATTTTAAGCATCATGTGTAACCGTGAGCAGCTATTTTCCAAAAAATAAATTATGTTTCATTGCGCCCCATGCCCGGGGTACAATGAAACAGCGCAAGGGGTACTTTGAAACAACTGAGAAAAACAACACCCTAATTAACGAAAATACTTTATTCTGCTTCGTCGGTTTTTCGTTCTCCTGCTATAGGATAGCCATGAAATTCTTCAGGAGGGAGGAAAGTTTGACTTGGTTGTCAGAGAGGAAAGTTTTCATAAATTAATAGAGTGTTTTTGGTGTTCCGCTCTCGATTTCGCACCATTCTGTAAGAAAATGAGAAAAAAAAAAAAAAAAATTGACTGCTTATTGCACAATGAAAAACACATGGGGCCCGATGAAACACTCGGGGGGCTCCATAAAACATTTCATTTTGACCCCTGTTTTAAGGTACAGCATACGAGCCATTTTGATGTCGTTCACTTCCTACGATGAACGTGAAGAGGTAGGAAAGCCAAAATCTTAAGAGATATATGCATAATGAAAATGTTGTAAGAGCAGGTTGAATAAAATAATTAATCATTGCTAGAGACGATAATCCGTTCGAAGAAAAATTTTACTTTTACCACACAAAACCACACTTCAGCATGTGGAGTCTGTCACGCAACAAGTCGAAAGGGGACAAATAGCTGACTTTGTTTGGAGCCACCCTTACCGCTCGCTGTCTGAATTTGGTTGCACTAGACCTTTTGGTTCGCCCAGTGCACCGAGTGTTTCAGTGTGCTGCATGTTTCATTGTGCCCCACCCTTCCCTAAGTATATTTTTCAGGGTAAGGATTTAAAAAAACATGGAAAAACTCGTGATATAAAAAACATAAAAAAAACTGTTGATTTAAAAAACATGAAAGAACTCATGATGTAAAAAGGGAATGAAAATAAAAAGAGGGAAAAATAAGAGAGGAGGTTTAAAATCGTTACCGAGAATCCATGATAAAGGTTCGTGCAAACAAAGTAAAAAAAAATTAAAAAGGAGAAAAAATGTTCAAACAGCTAAGAGTGAAAAACTAATTTCAAGGATATTTTTGTTGTGTGTCGGCTACTTCGTAATGGAGAAGTTTTTCTTTTTCTTGTTTTTTCTTTTTTTTTTGCTAAAAAATGTTGAAGGTACTGAACATTTATTAAATTTAGTTTTAGGCTGACAGATAGGATAAAAAAGACTGAATTTAATTAATTCTTCATTTCATGATAGATCAACAACTTTGGGTATCTTCTGATATAAAAGCGATTCTTTGCTTCACTCACCCCCGTTCAGCATAAAGTATAAAAAAAAAAAAAAAAAAAAAAAAAAAAAAAAGTAATTTAAATAATAGAGGTTAAAAAGAGAACGAAGATGGAGTATGATATAAAAGGCAGTGGCTCTCCCTAAGGCCTCGTAGATCTCACCTCACCTCTCCTTTATTTAATTTTTTATTTTCATAAATTTCGCTTCTTTATCTGATTATTATTCCTCATTTCTGTTTCACGAATATAAAGTGTGCGTTATCGCTATTCTGAGTAATTGTAAAAAAACGCATTTAATGGGATACATCGAAATGAGGAACGACAGGGTCAATCCATATCGAGTGGTTCAAAGGTGGTTACCCGACCATTTTAGAAAAAAATTATATTTTTTTCACCACCAATAAATAACGTATGGAATCAGTAGTTAAAACAAGTTTTAAAAAAAATTTAGTCTCTACCGTTTCAAAATGGCAGCCATCTTTGTTTCACCGTACAGACCGATTTTTGAGTTTGTAAATTCTTAGGGTATACTCATTTTCTCAAGACTTGGTATGTCACAGACTAATTATTCAAACATGATTGTTTTCCTTACTGTTTGCTCTATCTTTCGTGCTCTCATTATTGTTTGAAATCCAATACTTAACTGCTATTAAAACAACTGCTTTAATTTCTCAAAAGATCGTTTTCGTGGGTGATTTTTGTGTTTAAGGGGATGTACGTACATCAAAGCTGATTTTTGGCATGAAAATAAATCTAACTAAGTAGCTTTCATTAAAGGTAATCTTAACCCTGATATTCATTAAAATTGATCAAACGGAGGAGGCACTTTATTTCATAACTTTTTTCCAATTTTTAAATTTTTTTTCGATGTTATCCAACTCGGCTTTAATGATTTTGATCAAATTCGTCATTTTTTATGAAAATCAATTATTTTTTAACATCAGATAAGCTTTATCATCATTAAAATGTTCTGAGGGGGCTTAGATGGGGAAGGCGCCTTTTTTGTTTTCTTATAAAGTACCTTTATGTTTGTTTAAATAGATAAATTAACATCTCTCGTTACGCCTAAAAATAAGAAATGGCTAAATATGAAATATGAAATACGAAAAATATCAAGCAAACATATATAGGAGAAAAAAAGAAAAATATTCCGTCAACTCATAAAACATGCCTCATGAGACCTCGCATGCGCAGTATTCCTTTAATGACAAACGAAAGTTTACGAATAAAACCGTTCTGTTCATTTAATGGAAAATATTTGTTTCATGGTGATTAAATGAAGTTTTCAACAACTACACCGAGAACAATAAAATCCGACGACTTGGAGTTTTATGCTTGCATTGCCGAATTATTGCAAGTAAAAACTTTTATTCAATGACAAAAAAAAGTCGGTGTACTTTTAAATACAAACAAAAATAAGGAAATGAACATGGAAAAATGTGTGGCATTGAAAAATGACATTTAAAAAACGCTTTAATTTCTAATCTAAGTAAGTTGGCAAGTGAAAGTTGTGCGCATCGCACCGGATTTTTTTCTAAAATGGTCGAGTAGCCAAATAATTTTTTTCTGGACCATTTCAAATGGATTCACCCCGACATCATCAGATCAGAACTTAATGTTTTAAGCAGATCAAATACGTAATTTAAGAAAATTAAATTAAAGTGACAAATAAAAAAAAACAATGAAAGATAATATGAAAATACAATTACATTTTGACGTAAAGATTAATTAGTTTAAAGAACAAGAACAATTTTTCGGCTAACTTCATAGTGTTTCTTAGTGTCTGCATTATTAAACAATCCTCATAGTAACGAAATCATCGATGACAAAATACCTTTGCATGTTATTAAAATTTAATCGCAGCAAAGAACAAGTAATTTATATGTTATCAAACTAACAATATTTGGAATAACTTATCGCATCAATCCGCAACAAATTTGTTCTAATTGTAACTTAAAAAATGAAGAAAACTTAGAACATTTCCTGCTGAGATGCCCAATGTATAACCCTATCCGCTAATACTACTTGCCACAATGTAATGATGTTGCCAACTTAGTATCCTCTTCTTCTTCTTCTTTCTTGGCGCTACAACTCTTGTAGAGTCAAGGCCTCCTGTAACATGGTCCGCCAGCGCTCCCTGTCGGTAGCCGCCGCTCTCCAATTGCGGATCCCCATGATGGATCTGGCATCCGCTGTCACTCCATCCATCCATCGGAGCCTAGGTCTTCCAACTCTTCTGGTCCCATGAATCGTCTCCTCCAGGACCTTTCTAGGAATCTGATCCTGGGACATTCTCATTACGTGGCCTGCCCATCGAAGCCGTCCCACTTTTATGATCTTTACAACATCTGGGCTCTTGTAGGGTCCAGTTAGCTCAGCATTTGTTCTTATTCTCCAGACTCTATCAGCGCACACTGGGCCATAGATTTTTCTCAATATTTTCCTCTCAAACCTTAAGAGGAGAGCTTCCTGCGAGCTAGGTAACGTCCAGCATTCGGAGGCATAGGTGAGAACTGGTCTTACCAAGGTCTTGTACAGTTGCACCTTTGTTTTCCGAGAAATAGCCCTGTTCTTAAAATGCTTTTGTAATCCGAAGTAGCATTTATTTGCGGACATAATTCTTCGATGGATCTCGGCTTTTATGTCGTTATCCGCGTTCACTTGCGATCCAAGATAGCAAAATTCTCTTACCCTTTCAAAAGAAAAGCTTCCAGCCACAAAATGCGATTGTTAATGCACATCCAGTCGTGGGCACTTACTATCCTCGCCCGACAGAATTATAAATTTATATTGTTATGTTAAACAAGAACTCAAAATAAGATCATTTATCTTATACGAATAGCTTTAGCAACAATATGAATTTACATCACCTATAAAAAATTGGAACTAATTAATTCAATTATACTATTAATTACCAATGATAATTAATAGTTTTAAGTACTTATATAGTATATTTTCGTTTCATTTTCTTATATATTTATATATATCGTATTTTATATGTATCGTATTTATATATATTTCTTATATATATATATATATATATATATATATATATATATATATATATATATATATATATATATATATCGTTTTAGTTTATTATTAAAAGTATATTTTTCCTTATTGCGCTTTTTGTATCTTTATTATGAGTTTTGTAAACTTATTTTATTTTTATTTAAATTGTAATTTCATGTATTATATGTTGCTGCCAACTCCTTGTTATAAGGCATGTGCCTTAAAAACAATAAATAAATCTATCTATCTATCTTCAGCGTGGGATACAGTGAACGCACTTGGAGAGGTTTACTTTGAACTTAACCATAATAGCTTTAACGGACGTGAGGTGATAGCCCTGTGTGCTGAGCCGTGGAATTGCGTCCGTTCGGTTTGTGGTGGCCTTTGTGCTACTGAGTGTACCGGTACCTCACCATTTAAGCCTGCGGTGTATTCCATTTCCACAGGATTAGTGAAATGATCTCTAATATACCGCGATACCAGATCATGGGTAAAATAGGGTTAGTCTATACCTGATGATCAGTTAATGCGATTGGACATATACCATAGCTCGAATCAACTATACTATGATTATGAAATAGGATTTTCTTAAATCCCTTCAAACATTTTTGAGAAATTTACCGTCCTAAAAACCGCCAGCTTTAAGCTATTCAAAAACATATTGGAAATGGTCAGACAATCAAAAAATCAATAATTATCTTAACATTTTATATGAAATAAACAAATTAGTAAGCTTTTTATGGTTGCCATCGCATACAGGAATTCCAGGTATTGAAGCAGCAGACAGAGCAGCCAAGGAAGCAGCAATTATGAACCAAAAGACATGAAAGCATGGTTCAAGAAGAGAGTAAGGAGCAATCCAATGGGAGTCCATATGGCTGAAGTCCCTCTCACTAATAAGCTCAGATCCATTAAGCCTACAACGAAAGAATGGATTAGCTCCCTGCGAGGGAACCGAAGAGAAGTGGTAGCACTGACAAGGATTCGGATAGGTCGTACGAAGTTCGCCCATGTTCACCTCATTACTAGGGAACGCCAGCCAGAGTGTGAAACCTGCAAAGTCCCTCTTACAATTAAGCATATCATAGAAAATTGCAGAAGATATGAAAGCGAATTCAGAAAGCTGAGTGTACCATATGGCATTTTGGAGGTATTAAAAGATTCACCCAAAGCTGCTGATAGCATTTTAGAACTGTTAAAGGAGATTCCATCTTTACAAAAATATAATAATCAATATATATATAATAAGGAAAAGTGTACAATGTGCGTGCCGATAAAGCTCAAAAACGACTCCACGTACGATCAAGAAAGTTATGTCGTTGTGTGGCCATATAGCCTCTAACCGTGAAGAAGGTTTCGGATTTTATCTTTAGGTTGTAAAATTGAGAAAAGAACCGGAATTTTAAGCCTCTCGCATTATGTAATTAGGCTGTGGCTGTACTGTAATTTAGTTCGAGCTCCAGACTACCAGAAAGTTCAATGTTCATTCATTCAGTTTGCATTGGTTATATTTTTTCAGTTGTTCTTTTTAAATAACTATAATATAATTACAATTAGTAAGTATATTTTAAAATTATAGTATATTATAAAATATACTTTGAATTTTAAAATAAAATAGTGATTTTACATTTCTACAATCAATTAGAAAACCATCTGGATTCCTTAACAAATTTATTTTCACATAAGAAGGCTAATTGATCAGACGTTCAAAATTATCTTTGGCAAATAAACTCTCATTATACAAGGTCCTCCTAAAACCTATATGGGCGTACGGGATAGAGTTGTGGGGCTCTGCAAAATCGTCCAGCATCCAAAGAATTCTTTGTCAAAGTCAAAGTCAAAGTCTTTTCAGTCAAAAGTGTTGCGAAGAATAGTTGATGCACCATTTGTTATTGCAATTTCGGAAACAGCCAAAGAAAATTATAATAGCTTTCACCTAAGACTGACCTACAATTCAAACCCTCTTACGGATGCCTTAAGATGCTCGCACAACCGTTTCAGTTCACCACGTTGACTACGCAGGTGGTGGCCAAGAGACTTGCTGAGCTGATTTGTCATTTCCAGAAGGAACGCTCATGTAGCAGCCAGCAAAATTTGCTCATTGCAAGTAATTTGCAGATCGGAAATTTATAATTGTTAAGCGTTTGTTATTATAAACGTTATTATTATAAAAAATATTTAATGAAATATGAGTGAACATTTCTTAGTAGCACAGTAAGTGAATAAAACTGACATTCAAAAGAGAGATAACTTGACTGAATATAAACCGAAAACAAAAAGTCAAATTTTCTTATTGTAGTTATGAAAAAGAAGTTGGTTTGATTACTATGTATGATGAGCCTTCCAGTTGACAAAATGACTAGCATTTTTTCAATAAGATTCAACCACCCCTCATAGTTCAGGATAAAAAGAAATATGGTAGAGAAATTATGCCTTCATTAGCAGCAAAATTAATTTTTCTGCAAATGAATGGTTCCTTATATGGGCGGACTGTGCAGAGCTCGAATCTTAATATTAGTACTAAATCAAAACCGAAGTTTCAAGAAGGTGCTAATTTTGTTCTGTACTTCCTTTAATTTTAAAGTTTTTCTGTTATTAAAACTACCACACAACTACCGGAGCAAAGCCGGGCACCCTAGCTAGTAAAGGATAAATACAAAAATATAATAGTACATGTTAATGAATGGTAAATATTACAAAAATAAAATAGAGCATTTTAGAATAATATCTGGGCAGTTGATCGCCCATATCAAGCAAACTTCGGTCAGCTTTTTCTGTTGGTGACTCCTTTATATGAATTTTTGCATGTTTGGCTTGTTGAAACTGAATATTTTATATTTCAAAAGCCCAAGTACAAGGTAATATTGAGAAACTATTTTTATTTTTATTTTAATTGAAATCATTTACCTTTATGTTGCATTGTTACACTTATGTGGGTTAGACAGTTAGTATTAAACAAAAATAATAATAATATAGGAAAGTAATTTGGATCTTCGTCTCTACTACTGTTTATTATATTTTGTACATTACAAACGTTTCGACCTCCAGGGCCGTCTTCAGTGTCTAAAAATTACATAAATTAATGTTTGGTTAGTCAACTTTTTTAAAAATTAACAAAAGATATGTATAACAAGGAGATATTACTTCTTTAATTACTGCATCATCCTAATCATATTACTGCCTTCCCAGTAGTTAACCCTAAACGTACCAAAGAGGTTTAACAAGGATGTATGTATGTATTCTAAGTATAATAACTGTCAACTTAAACATATTTACAAGCAGGCCAGTGACTGTGTTGTCTATTACGACGATGTAGGCCAACACATATCTTAAGTTGGAGAGGTAAGCTGATGGATCATTTACAGTGGGTAGTACTGGCTGCATACAGCCCTCGTTTTTGAAGAACTCTTCTAGGAGCTGATATTCTTTGAAGGACTGGTTTTGAGGCTGTTTCTGATGTTTCGAGGGACCAGAATTAGTTTGCTTGTTTTGTAAAAGAGGCGGAAACTTTTGTGTATCCGGAAGAGAATTAATCTCCATTTTCCGATGATTGTTCGGCCATCTTCTTTCATTCATAGCTGCTTTCAATTCCAATAACAAAATAGTTTTGGAAATTTGATTTCTTATTTCAGACGATGGAAATATGCAGAATAAATTTGTCCTAGCAATTCTTTATATGATCCATTAGTATTTTTCCTTTTAAGATTTCAGACTCAAATTTATTGAGTGTGCTTTATTATGCGTGTTTCATTTTTATTTTTAAAATGGGAATTTTTCATTTCAAAAAATGTAACAATATAAAACAAATACCACAAGACATAATAACTAGTTTAAAAAAAAAAAAAAAAAAAAAAAACTTCGATGTTTTGGAGACATCGACCATACACCTATGACAATGTAATGTGAAACGAAACACAAAACATATGGTTTAGAATTGTTCTGTGGTATAGTGGTTAGCATGGCAACCTACAATACTAAAGGACAGCTGGTTCGCGTCCCGTATTGACCCTAGGATTTTTTAAAGGGAGTAACAAATCCTTGGCTATGTCGTCCCTCGGATAGGACGTAAGATGGAGTTCCCAAGCCTGTACGATGTCAGGTACATACCTATCCTAACAAGGATAGGTACTTGTTAAAGATCCCTATCCTAATTATACCTGGATAGGCAAAATTTAGGAATCCCACTGTAACATCGTCCGATTAGCCTTAGTGGTACAAAGTGACTTTAACAAACAAAAGTCCGAGACAGTTTGTTGGAACGAACTAACAGTTAGAACAAACTGTCATGGTATATGTTTGTGACTACGATGTTCGAGTATCATATACGCTGGCCTCGAACTTTCGAGGCCTTACTTCTTACGATTTTATAGCGATAGACTGGAGAGTCACTCTTGTTCTGAAGCACAAGTCACGTGGTTATTTCTGTGTCAAAAAGTGATAATTTTTGTAACCTGTTTAAATATTTGTGTTTCGATAATTAGTGTGGCATTGTAAATTATTATTTTTACAAATTTATTTAAAATAGGGGTTAGAGACTTTGAAATTATAAAGGAAAGTAATTTGGATCTTCGTCTCGACGATAGAACCCCTATTTTAAATAAATTTGTAAAAATAATAATTTACAATGCCACACTAATTATCGAAACACAAATATTCAAACAGGTTACAAAAATTATCACTTTTTGACACAGAAATAACAACGTGACTTGTGCTTCAGAACAAGAGTGACTCTCCAGTCTATCGCTCCGTATATAAAGTCGTAAGAAGTAAATACTCGAACATCGTAGTCACAAACATATACCATGACAGTTTGTTCTAACTGTTAGTTCGTTCCAACAAGTCTAGAACAATTCTAAACCATATGTTTTGTGTTTCGTTTCACGTTACATTATCATAGGGTTGAAACATATATGGTCGATGTCTCCAAAACATCGAATTTTTTTTTTTTTTTTTTTTTTAAACTAGTTATAATGTGTTGTGGTATTTGTTTTGTATTGTTACATTTTTTGAAATGAAAAATTCCCATTTTAAAAATAAAAATGAAACATGCATAATAAAGCACACTCAATAAATTTGAGTCTGAAATCTTAAAAGGAAAAATACTAATGGATCATATAAAGAATTGCTTGAACAAATTTATTCTGCATACTTCCATCGTCTGAAATAAGAAATCAAATTTCTGAAACTATTTTGTTGTTGGAATTGAAAGCAGCTATGAATGAAAGAAGATGGCCGAACAATCATCGGAAAATGGAGATTTATTCTCTTCTGGATACACAAAGGTTTCCGCCTCTTTTACAAAACAAGCAAACTAATTCTGGTCCCTCGAAACATCAAAAACAGCCTCAAAACCAGTCCTTCAAAGAATATCAGCTCCTAGAAGAGTTCTTAAAAAACGAGGGCTGTATGCAGCCAGTACCACCCACTGTAAATGATCCATCAGCTTACCTCTCCACCTTAAAAACCTTATTCAGCCCCTGCAAAAACTGTCACAAGTTATCCAGTCATTATGCCCTGGCATGGCCACATGTCCGCTAACACTAATAGAAGACTGAAAGGGAGCTGGTGAACTCCCTGCTAAGTGCAAATCACGGCAGGAAGAGGTAACGCTCGGCACCAACTTTCCCCATGCCTATCAAGCCATGTTATTTTTGTGTTCAGTCATCAGATTCGCTCAATGAGTTTTTCTTTTAAGACAGGTGTGACTTTAAAAATGAAGGCAAACAAAAGATATTTTAAAGTTTATATAAATATACGTGACTTACATTAAAATAATTTTATTTTTCTTTATGTGCTCCATCACATTCGCTTTTCTTGTAGACTGGTGCGTATCTACAAGAATAAAATACAACAAAAATTACAGACTATTATTATATTCGCCGTTTTGATGATGTAATAAACCTCAATAATTCTAATAACGAAGTTATACAATTATATGCAACAGTAGGAGCATTGACTTGGATATTGCAAGAAAAGCCTTCGATTTTTTATTTAAGCGAATCCTTATTGCTTCATCTGATAAGCTTCCGTTGACATCTTGCGTGAACTGTCGCAATTTATCTCATCTCTTTTCTGAACTTTTTCTCGGACCTACTTGAGATGAGGGTTAATTCCCCCTGTCAGGCATTAGTCAAGTTAATTCCTGGGGATTTAAGTCGGGGGTTGGTAGATGATGTATTTTGCCATTTTTCGCTTTAGGTGTATTATCTCTCTCTCCCTTATTCCTTACCTCTACGAAGTTATGTGTTTAGTTGTATGTTTCATATCTTACTTTCTACTTTTCACATAGTAAAAATGCTAACGAACACGGTGGATGACAGTGAAAAGCATCTGCTCTTTACGGCCTTGGTACGGTCTCTCGTCCAGCATCTTTATAGTCGCCCCCTAAAAGGCGTGTCAGCCATATGTTCTGATATCCTTCCATTTCATTATGGAAGCGAGAGCAAAAGGATTTTTTTATGAAACAAGATCGTTGGTTCATAGTTCACAGATAGAGGGTTAGTAAAGGACCTTTTATATTTAATTTGGGTTTAATCTAATATTTTTATTAGATTTTCTAATAATAATTTAATCTAAGAATTTCTTCAATCCGACCAATCTTAGCAGGAGTTCCGCAGAGATCAATACTGGCTCCGTTAATTTACATCATATACACTTACGCTGACGATACCGCAATTTTAACAATACATCATGACCCGAGACTTGGCTCATTGAATATAAAGGACCACTTACTTCATTTAAAAAAATGGTACTCGCTCTGGAAAATGAAATTAAATCATGACATATAAAAACACATAACTTTTGCGAAAACAAAATTCCAGTCCACGAAGACAGAAACTGTACGTTAACTTGGACTTCCGTTCGACAGAAGGATGACTTGGGGCGCACATGTCAAAATGAAAAAAAAAGACCTTGAACATAACTTAAAAATTCTTTACTATCTTTTTTCCAAATCTTCTAAATTTATTATTAGAAAAAAAAACTGAATACATATACTTACTTACTTAAACCCATTTGGACATACGTCTCACAGATTTTCGGCTCAGCTAAAAAAGGCACACTTACAAAAATTACAAACTATTCAATCCAAAATTTTAAGGTTAATTAACAAGCTCCCAGATACGTAAGTAACCAAACTCTGCATACAGACTTACGACAAACGACTATCCAACAACACATACGAACGCTTTACTCACGTTTTTTTGTTAAATTGAAAGGACATAACAACAGATTAATTCACGACATGGCCACAACTGAGATGGCCGTTAGAAGGCGGCTAAAAAGATGCTGGATGAGAGATCTCCTCTCCTGAATTAGTGTCAAGTCCGGAAAGAGGTCCTGCTGGGTACTTTCGTTCCTTCATACCATAAATGCCTTACATATTATTGCGTTGCTGCAGCCATCGAATTCGCTGATTGTCGCAGACCTCTGACAGGTGCGAATCAATATTTGAAGAAAAACAAAAAAAAAAAATCTAATTAACTCTATATCATACAGAATTGGTTTAAATATTAATATAGTATTAATATCACGAAAATTACTTACTTTTTTTTAAAAAAATTGCTTTGAATATTAATATCCCAAAAATCTAAAATTTTATCTTTTTCTTTATATGGATCCATGAAACAAATAACCCAAAAACTATCATAATCCAAGACCTATAGTTTCAGGCCCACATTTGATTTGATATGGAATAATAACACCTCCATGAAACTTTATCACACTGTTGTAAGCACTAGCATAGTAAGAACTCTGTCGAAAACTAGTCTCAAAGAAATTAAAGATATTTATAATTTACAAGCAGACCAGGCCACACGTTGCTGTGGTTCAGTAGCTATAAAGGGTTGAATTAATTATATTCTATTTTTTTTAATACAGTCAAATCAAAATTCACTCATAAAGATAATAAAGTTTCAGCTCATCTTAAAACTAACGGTATTTAAAGTAGAACTTTACGCCAAATTTAAAATTGTTTGGTAAATAATTTAGAAGGGTTAAAGTTTTTATTTATTACGTCTCACATTTGACTATGGTACGTATTAATGATCCATTCATTTAGCCCTTATTGAATTATTTCAGCAGAAGCGAGATAAAATATAAAAAACACCTATAAGGAACTAATAAAGAATATGACTGCAATAGGGTTTAGTACAATCACAATAGACAGCAAAAATGTACCAAATTAATCTTTTGCCTAATATATTTTAATTTAATTCAGAATATAACACATGATGATGGGGCCGGGATGGCCGAGTGGACAAAGGCGCTTGCAATAGATAATCAAAGTTAAGCAACGTCCATCGTGGTTAGTACTTGGTTACTAGGATGGGTGACCGCTCCATTCGGGTGACCGCCCACCATTGAACGCCGCGCAGTCCAAGTCTACCCTCACCCCCGGGTATGTGAGGCCCGTCAGCCTACTGGAGGCGACTCACACCGACGGGGCGTAGGAGTGATGAACCTTCCCCGTGTATCTCATCGAGAATCGTGGTGTGGTTTTGCAGGATGTCAGTAACCGCCCGGAGGTTTGGATCAAGGACGGTATGCTTCAGGGAAAGAAATATAGGTCCTCGGGGCCCGCTGACTCTGAGCTACCATAATCCTTGGACCTAGACCAGTTTGTCACTGTCCTTGAACCCGAGAGAGCTGACGCCATCGGTGGGAAGGACACTGCCAAATTGGCCCCAATAGGATTGGTTATGGAGCTATGGGCAGTCTGCCGCTGTACCATGGTGACCATGGCTTGCAGCAATGTGAGGTTCGGGCTACCCCCTCCAGGCTGTCTGTACTCCCGCAAGCAAAACAAATGTCTGTAAGAAGACCACACTGCGCGGTCAAAGGTCTCATTAGGCCTAATGCGCCAACCGAAAAAAACAAAAAAAAACAACACATGATGATATGAGATGAGATATCATATCGGTAGGTTCTACATGAACAGGTAAATGTCAAAATGTCCTTCGTTAAAACAAAGAGATTCGATGTTTTCCACACACGTGAAAAGGCGAGTTATTAAAATCAGGGTTTTCCTAGTCCAAGCCCTAACTTTCCCTAAACACCCCTAAATATCGAAGAAAATGAAGTGTTGTGTCAATAAATCAACTTACATCGCCATCTGTTGGAAATTTATAGAACTTAGAGATAATCACACTCAATTGTAGTGTAATAAGCATTTATTTCGCAATAAAAGAAATAGTGAGGTCAATAATGGAGATAAAAATTATCCTATATTTTAAGTTGGACAAAACTACACACAATGAGCCAAATTTCATTAAAATCGGTTGAGTAGTTTCTGATTTTACCTCCGACAAACATCGGGACACGAGATTTTCAAATAAACAGGGTGTCCCGAATTTAAATGGCAAAACTTATTGGGGACCGAAAAACTAAGACAAAAAGTCCTTTAGAGATTTGCTCGTTTTTGCTTAGTTTTAGAGAAAATCGCAAAAAAAAAAGAAACAAAACAAGTTTTCATTTTTATACTCATTTATTTACATTTATATTTATGTTATGTTTTTTAATGTAAATATTGCTAAAAATGTAAATATTTTCCGGCTTGGACTAGGAAAATCCGTGATTTTACCGTGGGCAATTATAACTCGCCTTTTCACGTGTGGGGAAAACATTGAATCTATTTGTTTTATCGAAGGACATTTTGACATTTACCTATTCATGTAGAACCTACTGATGTGTTATTTAATCTCATATCATCATGTGTTATATTCTGAATTAAATTAATATGTATTAGGCAAAAGATTAATTTGGTACATTTTTGATGTCTATTGTGATTGTACTAAACCCTATTCCAATTATATTCTTTATTAGTTCCTTTTACGTGTGTGTTATTTATATTTAACCTCGCCTCTGCTGAAATAATCCATTAAGTGCTAAATGAATGGATCATTACTTACTATTGTCAAGTGTACGATGTAAAAAATAAAAACTTTAACCCTTCTAAATTCTATCAAAAAATTTTAAATTTAGCGTTAAGTTCTACTTTAAATACCGTTGGTTTTAAGATTAGCTGAAACTTTATTATCCTTATCAGTGAATTTTGATTTGACTATATTAAAAAAGAATAGGATACGTGTAATTACTTTAATGGATTACAGCTACTGAGCCACAGCAACCCGTGTTATATATAATATAATATTATATATAATATAATATAATAATAATAATAATTATATAATAATAATAATAATAATAATTATATAATAATATAATATTATATATAATATAATATAATATATACCCCGTGTGGCCGGGTGTTATATATAAGTGTTATATAACTCGTTTTATATCTTTGATGGTCATAAGGGCTTAAGTCACTATTTGAGCATTTCGAGATTATGTCGTAACATTGTGGCACGAAATCAAAGCTGCCGGTTGGTATTCTGGTCTTAAGTCAAACTATATTAATTTATAAAAATAACAATTACAAATAATATCAATAGGGGGTGGCGGGATGGCCGAGTGGGCAAACGTGTCAGAAAATACGCGTTGCCCATGGCAACGTATGATTGAGAACCGAAAGGTAGCAAGTTCAAAACCCGGAGCCAGGGGAAATTTAATAATACTCGGCATTAATCCCCCACCCTCTCCCCTGGCCCGGGAAACCCCGTATAGCCTAACAGGCGAGGAAGGGCAGGACCAATAAAAAAAAAAAAAAATTATAATATCAATAATTAGATTTTACTTAATGTTTTGAACTTTGCTGTTGCTCTCCTGAAAAATTCAAAATTTTGACTTAAGCCCTTATGACCGCGCATCAAAGATATATGGTTTATACTATTATATAAGCTATTATGATTATCATACTGTAACACTTTAGTGGGTTAAAGAATATTTATTAAACAAAAATATACAGTTATCAAGCCAACGTATTGATACAACTTAAATATTTGAGCAGGTTACAAAAATGATAACGTTATAACACACAATCATATGACTTGAACTTCACTGTCAAGACAAAGACTTCTCTCAGACTAAGGGTCTGGCCACACATTTCCGCACCGGATCCGCACCGCAGCATTAATATAGGTTATGTTCAGAATATTTTTAATTTAACTTACATATTACCTTTAGTTATGCCTAAAGTTCAGGCCACACATGTCAGACAAAGGGCACTTTAGGTGTTAAATGGTAAGTTAAATTAAAAATATTCTGAACATAACCTATATAATTGCTGCGGTGCGGATCCGGTGCGGACATGTGTAGCCAGACTTTTACTCGTTCATTCACTGGTTCCTTACATATAATCGTTAATGGTTAGGTCTGGAATGTTTCAGAACAATTGGGCAGTTCTAGCCTTCATGGACTAGGCCACGGAAAGATCTAGACCCAAACAGTTCGTTCCAACCGCTTGTTTTGTTCCAAAAAACGGTCTGGAGGTTTACGACATATGTTTCTTTTATTTGCTTATCTATTTAACGTTACAATACTAATACTAGATGTGTTGTTTCAGATGTGCTCCTACTTCACAGACCCGATGGTGTGCATCGGCCCGGTCGCCTCAGACCACGCCAAGGTGGAGATCGAGCGGACCGCAGGAGAGAAGAGGATCACCGGAAAGACCCCGGTCTTCCTCTAAATCGTCCTCCCGTGCTTCGCTCTTCTTGAATCAGAATATGTAGCAGAAACCCTCTAAGCTTTTAGGTCTATATTTTCTATGGTTGTATCGGCACAGTATATTTAAATATATACATATCAATCGTCATAATATAATATACATATCATAGCTCCTACAATTTTACGATTTAAGTAAAATATAAAAAAAAAACAGAAACATATCATTAATTTATAAAAATAAAAAAAAGACTATTCTATCTTAATCTATATATATAAATATTAAAATAAAACAAAAAAAAAATGGATATATTTTGATTATGACAAATATCGACTCCGGTGAGGTGGCCTAAATGTTGATGGCTTTAAGAAGAATTTTAAATTGGTGTTATTTTAAATGTAAATTGTTTTATTCTCTAAGTGTTAGTTATAGGCGGGGACTGTTGGGGTGCTTAGCAAAAAAGGCAAAAAATATTGTCTTGAAGGTTTCCCAGCGCCTCGACGTGTCAGTTCCCCGTCCTTGCGTATAATTATAATATTATATATGATGTTAACAATTGAATCTCTAACAAAGAACATATGTCATGGTGGCCGAAATGAGAACTACTTCAGTCTACTTTCCATCTTACCACTCATACTGATATGTTAATGTAATCAGGGAACTAATAAATATTATTAAATGTTATTTATTTATTTGTTTCCTTATCTTCACTGCACTTTAAATCATGTTATTGAAATAAACCCAAAAATAAATATTCATATAAATTAATAATTTAAAAAAGAAATCGATTAATTGATACATTCTGTATCAATTAAAATAAACAATATCTATAGCAAATTCAATTACATATTATCAATGTAATCCCTCCATGGACCTTCCAAAGACCTAAATTATACTTAGACTTAATCAAATTAAAGAAAGATGAAGCCCAGTCAATTGAATTCAAGAACATTCTACAACCGTTACTAAATTCAATACCAAACAATTTCACTATTTACACTGACGCACAGTGGGAAAATTTTGTCATTTAGCGGCCAAAAATCTATAACTCCTGATTAAATGACGATAATCGAATAATTCTTTTTTCATTAAAGAGCATGGGATTCCCTTTATCAGTGAGAATAAAAAATATAAAAATACCATCGCTCAAAGTATTTCAAATTAATTTTTATATGAATTCTTTTTTCACTTAAATTTAAATAAAATAAGTTATTCGGTACAGGGTTATAATTACATAGGGAATGAAATGATTGAGGATTATTATCTATTGAGCTTTCTGCTTATACACGTGTCTTTTTCAGGCACTTGCACCGTTCGGAAGGTGTATAACAAATTATTGTCTTATGAAGTAAAAATCCAAAAAATTAAATTAAAAATACCCTATTTTTTAGTATTTTTAACGGAAATTTTTTTTTTCCTAAAATTCAACGATAAGTATGTTTTATGATTTAGTCTAATTCGAGGCCGAAAATATATTGAAAGTTCAAATATAGGGATTTAAATCTTCGATATATCGTAGATCGATCGCATTTGATCGATCTAATTCTATTATGGTATTTTAGTACCCTTCACCCTCTACCAGTATGGAAAAAATCAGAACCAGCTATTGCCAATAATAAAAGTTATATCAATTTAAATACTTTCTTTTCATAAATTATATAGTCAACGTAGATAAAATTAAAACGCATTTTTATTCAATAATTTTACAGCCATTCTTCTTATTTGTATAATATATTTGGTGCACTAATATAAAAAGTAAAGCTAAATAGGGAAAAAAATTGAATTTATTTTAAGCAAAATCCATGCTCATCTCTGTGATTATATTTTTTTTTTTTCTATAGAGCTTTATCTTTTATATTATTTCACCAAACATATTTTATAAATAAGAAGAATAGCTGTAAAATTATCGGATTAAAATCGATTTTGATTTCTTCTACATTGACTATGTAATTTATGAAAAGAAAGTATTCACATTGATATAACTTTTATTATTGGCAATAGTTGGTTCTGATTTTTTTCACAGTGGTAGAGGGTGAAGGGTGCTAAAATACCATAATAGAATTAGATCGATCGAATGCGATCCATCGGCGATGTATCGATTTTAAGATTTAAATCCCTATATTTGGACCTTTATTATATAATCGGCCTCGAATTGGACTAAATCATAAAATATACTTATCGTTGATTTATATGAAAATTTTTTATTCCCTTAAAATTCCTAAAAAATAGGGTATTTTTAATTTAATTGTTTGGATTTTTTCTTATTTAGACAATAATTATTTTAAAATCATTCAAAAGGAGCAAATGCCTGAAAATATATGTATATCATCAGAAAGCTCAATAGATACTAATACTGACTCATTTCATTCTCCGTGTTTAACCCTGCGCCCAATAAGCTTATTTATTTAAATTTAAGTGAAGAAATGATTCATATAAAAATTAATTTTAAATACTTTGAGCGATGTTATTTTTATTTTTTTTATTCTGACTGATGAAGGGTATCCCAAGCTCATTAATGAAAAAAGAATTATTCGATTATCGTCTTCGGTCAGGAGTTGTGTGACGGTTCAAAAACAGATATAGCCACAACTTTAGCCTTCTTAACCTCCGGTTCTACTCACAAATTCAAACTCAACAAACTATGTAACACATACACTGCAGAACTACACGCAATAGCTCAGGCTCTTCTCCATTCAATGTCAACTCCAAACGAAAATATAGTGATTTGTACCGATTCCTTCATTGCATTGTGCGGTTTCGACCAGTTATACTCTGTAAACCCGGTCATAACAAGAGTCCAAGAGTACGTATCAATGATGAGGGAAATAGGAAAAATCTTTCACTTTATATGGATACCTGGGCATACAGGAATCATTGGGAACGAACTTGCAGACAAGGCGGCAAAAGAAGCTTACAGCATACCAAGATGTGCACTGTTATCGATTTGGCGCGTCCCCTAAAAGTTAAAATTAAAGAAGAATGGCAACTTATCTGGGAAAGAAGCCGACCAAGTAAGTTGAAGGAAATCAAAAATACCGTGAAGCCGTGGAATAGCTCTTGCCGCAGCAGCCGTCGCGAGGAGGTGGTCCTGACGGATCGGACACACAAGGTTCACCCACGAGCACCTCATCAAAGGGGAACCACCACCAAGATGCTCTGCATGCGACCTTCCCGTTACTGTAAAACACATTATTGAAGAATGTCATACTTACAGAAGAGTACTATCTCGGAACGGTGTGCCGCCAGACGTGAAAGCAGCCTTAGCCGACGAAAAGAACTCTTTACGAAACCTTATTAAAAGTTTGAATGAAATTAAAATTATGGAGAAAATTTGAATCTCAAAAATCCCTAAACAATTGACACACTTTTTCTACAGGCGTTGATGACCGAATTGCGGTTTTACGCCTTTAAACCAAATAAACAACCAACCATATTATCAATGTAATAAAGGCATAGTAAAAATTCTGGTGCGTGCTTACCAACTTACTTAGATTAGAAATTAATGCGTTTTGTTAATTGCCACTTCTCAAATGAACAGATCGGCTTTAATTGTGAACAATGGTCTGTCATTAAAGACGTACCCCGCATGCGTGGGCTCAACGAGTATTAAGAGTTGACTGAATATTTCTCTTTTTTTCTCCTCTATATGTTTTCTTTATTTTTATCATATCTCATATTTAGCCATTTCTTATTTTTAGGCGTAACGAGAGACGGTTAATTTCTCCATATGAACAAAAACAAAGGTACTTTATAGGAAACAAAAAAACAAACAAAAAAGACCCCTAACCCATTTAAACCCCCTCAGAACATTTTAATAATGATAAAGCATACCTGATATTAAAGAACACATAATTTTCATTAAACACGACGAATTTGATAGAAATCGTTAAAGCCGTTTTTGAGATCATCGAAAAAAAGGTAAAAATTGGAAAAAAAGTTACGAAATGAAGTGCCCCCTCCGTTTGACCAATTTTGATGAAATATTGGCTATCACATCTTTGGCATATACATACATCAAATACCCAGTTTGATCAAAATCGTTTAAGCCGTTTTTGAGACAAAAAAAAAAAAAAAAACACTTGAAAATGATGCAAAATTTATTAAGTAAAGTCCCCCCTCCAGTTAATCAATTTTGATGAAATTTTTACGATTTTTAGTCAAAATCGTTAGAGACGTTTTTGAGAAAATCGAAAAAACCTAAAAAGTTATTATATAAAGTACCCCCACCCTTTGAGCAATTTCGATGAAATTTTCGCTGTCACCTCGCGGGCATATACCTACACTAAATACCCAATTTCAGGTTCGCACGGTTTATAGTTTTCGAGCTAGTCTGTTCACACACACACACACACACACACACACACACACACACACACACACACACACACACACACACACACACACACACACACACACACACACACACACACACACACACACACACACACACACACACACACACAGACCATTTCGCGGGACTTGGTTATTTGGACTCAGGGAGCCCCAAAACGTGTATTTTTGTTGAAAACCGGAAGTCGAAATTTTTCACGATCGCATTACTTCCACTTACTATATATACTTTCATCTATAGGTAAGTGAAAGTAAAAATACATACAAAAAAAAAAACGTTTAAATTTTACATGAATAAATACAAATTTAAAGATGATTCTCACCATTTTTACATATAATAAAAATAAATGAAATTATTATTATTATAATAAATTATTATTATTATTATAATAATATATATTATTATAAAAGTGTTCTAACATAATAAATTGAAATAAAAAAAAAAATACCTTTTATGTTGTTATGTAGTAATTAGTTATCGTTAGATAATTAATTGATAATTATTAAACTATTTTATTAGAAGATAAAAGATTCGACCACGGCCGGGAATCGAACCCATGTCCTCTGCATCTACGTCGCAGCGCTCTTACCACTGAGCTAACCGTGAG
The DNA here is from genome assembly GCA_911387785.2 of Aelia acuminata. Lineage (NCBI taxonomy): Eukaryota > Metazoa > Arthropoda > Insecta > Hemiptera > Pentatomidae > Aelia > Aelia acuminata. The sequence goes on along the minus strand of OU426982.1, from coordinate 127,871,492 downwards.
TCCGTTCCGATCGTGATCGAATCTTTCTCTTCTGTGATCCCTCCCTCCAGGTCTCGCCACATTGCAGCGAAGTACCGGGGGGCTGAACAATTGTCCGGACAGACGGGATCTAGTTGACATACGTCAAATATATGCATTGTATGTTGTTATGTAGTAATTAGTTATCGTTAGATAATTAAATGATAATTTTTAAACTATTTTATTAGAAGATAAAAGATTCAAAAATAATACCTAAAAAATGAAAGTAATATCAAATTAACATTTTATACAAGAGCACACACATGTAAGCTATATGGAATCTATGAGAACTTCAAGCCAGGCCAGTTCCTCCAATGTAGGGGAAATGCGGACTACGGGAGATCCCACCGATACTTGTTTAACCGCTTCACTAATGATAAAAGTAAGTGTAAGTAAATGGAAAACACAACAAAACAATGAATAATGATAACTACTACTAGATCGATTTTGCAATCACATTTTTACTTGACTATTTGACCCCTGCGAAGCCCACTCTAACCAACTTAAATCCCAGTTAATTAAAGTATAGAGGGTATATTTAGTATTGGATTGGGCGCCATGTGCATAGCTGAACGTTGAAGTGCAGAATAAATATGGTTAAACTGTAGATTATTTAGATTTTGAAATATAAGCTTAAGGTATTTACATAGTATTTACCTGTTTACATGACCGCTTTGAACACTATGTTTGAAGTTACGATATGGTCATCTGTGATTGTTTGTTGGTGGGTTTGTTTTGAAAACACATATCTGTACTGAAAGAACGCACCCTTAAATACACATATCGGTTTCGCGGTGAGCGAATGCTCTGATTCTATTGATTGAAATCACATATTTTTGATTGTAACTTGCAAACATTGGAAAAGTGTATACAGTAAACCCTCATTATTACGAACTCGGATATAACGAACACCTCGATATAGCGAACCAAAATGCTATCCCCCTGAAATTACCATTATTATATTTCTGCTGAACCCCTCGTTATTGCGAAATCCCTCGGTTAGTGCGAACTACGAACTAAATTTGATGCCTAAGAATTATTATATTCTGTTATAACGAACTGCTAGAATTGTTATTAATTTTTTTTTTACTGTATTACGTAGAATGAGCGCGGGAAGACGAAGTAGCTACAGTTTCTAGAATTGAGGTGTTTTTTTACTCTTAACTAATCTGATTTCATTTTGCTCTCTCTCTCTTTGATTCCATTGACTTTTTACTCAAAACTAGCTCAGTTCTGTTTGGAGTTCTGTATTATTCGAATCAGTGTTCTGTAGTCGTTTATACTGTTGCTTTTTTTAATACACAATGAGTTCGTTGGTAGACGGTTGTCACAAACGTAAATCCTTATCAATCGAGGAAAAATTAAAAATTCTCCTGGTTATTGAATCGGGAATTCTAAGTAAGAAAACCATATACAGAAAAATATGGAATTCACAAATCAACATTGTCAACCATTATAAAAAACAATGATAAAATAGATTCAACCGCAGCCCAAGGATTAACTTCAGCATCAAATAAACGACTGCGGATCATGAATATTTGGAAAAAAATTGATAAATTGCTTTAAACAAATGAGATCTCAAATACCAATCTCAGACCCTCTTATTAATCATTCCGTATTATTCGAATAATAAGTTAAGGTTAAAGAACTCTCAAGTGAACTTGGTAAGTAAATTAATGAATCTCATTGTTTATTTAATACGTATTTTAACTAAAAATAAATTACATAAATGCGTTTTAATTTAACTAGTTCTAATGAATGAATTTCATTCTAAATATGATCAAATTAGTGCGGGCATTGACTAAAAAAAACGAACCTCGATATAGCGATGATATTGGCATTACCACGATTGAATTTCCTATAAAATGTATAGGTTCAAACCCCACTTAACCGGCTATTCGGATTAACCGGCAGTGTAAGGAAAATATAAAAAAAATTATACGTCAATTTTCGACTCGAGATCGGCTAGTTTAAGCACTTTTGCTGTTTATGCTATTACTATTCTTGATAGTACTTGCAATTTTATTTCATGAAAACAGTCAAGTTAGGTAAAACAAAAAAAAAAAAACAAAAAAAATCATACATAGGAGCTATCAATCTTAACTATTAAATGTATATTATATTGAAATATAAGATTGGGGTCATCCGACTTTAATATAATTTTGATAGGAGATGGTGCGATAGACTGTTCAATATAGGTTTAATAACTGCCACTCTATGTGTGAAAATTCAGTTCCGTAATTCACGCTAAATAATAGTTGAACCTTTTCTTAATACCAATCTTCTAAAAACAAATGGATGCTAAAAATGAAAAGTGCCGAAGCCTTTAAGTTATCGGAGGTCATGTTAATAAACTTATTATTAATAATTTCCAAATTCATTCTAAAATCACGGTAGGTGAAAAAGTATATTTATTATCGACCTAATAACGATTCAGACTGACTTTATAAATGATGCTACAGACCTGGTAAGTAAGGCCTGATGTTTTACTAAACGATTAGTAATAACCTCATTCGAAGCACAAGCTCCATAAGAATAAACAGCACGAAATGGCATAGGTATTTAAATAAATAAAAAAAAATCCCACATGTACAGACGCAGGTGGACGCAGCTAGAATATGTTTAAATATTCCCTTGAATGTACCTTCTTCTTAAAAAAATGGATTTCAAAACTGCGCTCGGCTGCGCTTTGAAAAATATGGATTACCAAAAATATTTTTTGTCTTAATTTTATTGCATTTATTCTGGATTTTATTTCTGGGTTAAAACCTTGACCAAATAGAATCATTTTTATGCTAGTGTAATATGTGAGATCGCTTTTCATGATTATGAAGGAAAATCGCTCTAAGAAACAAAAATGCGAGTTGTAAAATTTATTATAGTGTTATAAATTTTCCGTTGAAAAATAAACTTTTTCAATGATCGATTTTCAAAGGGTCCTAACAAGTTTAAAAATCAGAATATCTCCTAATAATTTGATGAAATGTGTCAGGTAACTATTCTATTAATTAATAATGAAATGAAAAATAATATTCCAATACCTTCAAAAAATAGGTTTTTTTCACCTTTCAACCACTGTGCGGCGCTGCAAGCTACAGTACCCGCACTACACAATGGATCTCGTCTCCAGTTGTTGAATGGACTTAACCCTTAAATAAATGATAATTTATATTTAATCCATTTATTAAAAGTTCATCCTTCAGCAAATGATAATTAAATCAGTCATTTCAGTTTTACTACATATTCATATTTACTGAAACTGTATGAATACCGTATATTCACAGATATACGGTAGAGCCAAAAAAGACCCAATTTCAAAAAATTCAGACCTTTCAACAAAAAATTTTAAGACTCATAGTAAAAGCACCATGGTACGTGACCAACAATACCCTACTTTTCTGACTTACAAATGCAAACAGTAGGCCAACATATAAAGACACTTTACAAACGTTTCCATACACAGTAATACGGTCACTCCCGTGCCGCTGGGTCCCATCCTTCCCCATGCCTGACATGCCCTTATTTCAATAGCACAGCGCACGTTTGCTAATTGTCGATGTTTGTTAACAGGCGAAAATTGAAATATGAAGCCAAAAAAAAAGTTTTAATTTATTTAATTATTTTTATTATAATTTATTTATTTAATATTCCACCCTCTGTAAAAATTAAAAAAAGAAATGTTATGCTTATGATCCCCTTCGGAAGAAGAAGGGAAGAGAAGCGATTGACTTGGCTCGGATGCGGCCTCTGTGGCGTGTTACTGCATGTGACACGGGAATCAGGGTTTCGACTCCCGGACAATATTTTCTCTTAAAAATAAAATATTTAAATATATGTAAATTTAAAGGTTTATATATGAGGGAACAAAAATATTCAATTGACTATATAGGAAGGTCGAAATTTTAATAAATTTACAGATAACGGATATTCGGAGAGTATTGAGTGAGTTGTTATGACCGTGGGCTTAAGAATAAAATATCTAGTTTAGTTTATTCGATTAATGATAAACTATATTATAACACTGATACTGGTTTCTGTCAAAATATCTGTTTTTGGTTTCTTCTCTCACAATAACAATAGGGAATTATCAACCAAATTCAATCCCGAATATGCACTGAGCATTCCTTAGTAAAGCTGCAGACAGAGGTCACCAAATCTTGAACCGAAACATAGCTACTGCGTTAATTTCTATGGACTGCTCGAAAGTTCAATTCAGTTTGTTATAGAAAGCTTTGCCAACAGCTTATAAAACAAGGATACCCAGAACAACCATATTCTGCAATAAAATCATTTTTGAGCCAACGGTATTTGACAGTATAAGTTGAGAATATAGAATCGAACCCCGTCGAGCTAACATGTGGTGTACCTCAACGAGCAGTGCTATCCACCCATTTTTTTCTAATTTACACACAAGAAATAATTGGTATCAAAAACATCAATTCTGTAACTGCTTTTGATGATGACATACCAGTTACAAGTCGCAGTCTAAATGCTCAGAAAGCATTGCAGCAGGCAGAAACGGTTTGCCAAAAAATAACAGAACATCTCAAAACTCGAAACATTGAATTAAGTCCAGACAATACGACGGGGATTATTTTTTTTAAGAAAAAGGGGAAAAGAAAAATTCCTAAGAATTTTGCACAAATAATAAATATATTAAACTATCGACCACACTGACGTATCTCGGCGTACGTTTCGACAGATATCTACATTTTTCGAGACATTTTGACAGAAAAATTAAAACATTAAGACCCAAAACGTATAAACTTAATAAAATAGTTAACTACCGGTTTATAGATAAGTTTAAATATTTTAGTAAATACAACAATAGTTCGGCCGGCGATATTGTACTGTGCACCACTATTCAAGCATATAATCTAATCAACTGGAAACAAGCTAAAATCCTTTAAAAACGGAATAAGAAGGAAAATAGTCAAAGGGACTTATATGCAGCGAATGAGGACATCAGAACTACAACAAGTAATTAAATTACCAAAAATTGGAGACTACTTAACCAAGAAGAAGGATTCTTTTTTCGATAAATCGCGACTGCAGTTAAATCCATTATTTAACATTTAACTGGTGAGGTGGGGTCCAGGAGACCCCAGTCTTTACTAAAAGTTCTAGGAATAGTTGATTCGGTTTTGAATCGGCTTCCACATTATAGACATTTCCTGGAAAAAACATGCCTCACACTTGACAAGTTTTTTCGGTCAGTTATTATCTGCAGTTTTTACTGTGGAGAGCTCTTGAGGTCTGACAGACCACACCTCACCACTAACGTTCGGATTTTTTAAATTAATTTTTTTCAATTCAAAAGTGAAATGTTGGATAATTGTGTTATTTTTTTTTATTTTCATTTATTTTTTTTTATTTTTTTACTGATCTCCTGAATTTTGCTAAACAAATTTTAGAGGAGTTGAATAAGCCAATAGAGGATGATCTGTCCATTTCCGATTTAGAATTTAGTGATAATGAAGGCCGGGAAGCTGGGAGAAGTGGGAACCTGAAACAAGTGTTAATGAGGTTGTTCAAAAGAAGAAGAGATGTAATATATGCCCCAGAAATAGGGATAGGAAGACATCTTCCGTTTGTTTGAAGTGCAATAAATATTTTTGTGGTGAATGTTCAGGTATGGTGTGTAAAATGGTTTAGATTTGTACTTGCACCATTATTATACGATGTATTTTGTTACGGTTTTCATTACGTTACTTTTTTACAAATACATTAAGCTATAAGCCATTAAATTTTTAACGCAAATCATTAAGTTTTTATAAGTTATTTTAAACTAATCGAAAAACATCGAATTATCACTGATTAAAAGGTTTTTATCGATTTCAATTATTAATTTATGTTTTTATAAATTCTTCTTCTTTACTCGCTTCTTTCAAAGCATTCAAAACTAAAACTAAGACAGAAATTGAACAATTACACTTACTTACTGAAACCTGTTTGGACCTATGCATCACAAATATATAGGAAGGCATAAAAGACACATATTAACAAACTACAAATCTTTCAGGCAAAAACATTCAGAACAATCACTAAACCACCATGGTGTGTTAGCAACATTACTTTACACACCGACCTACACATATCGACTGTCAACGAGCATATACGAACCCACTACAAAAGATTCCATGACAAATTACAAGGACACCCCAACTCACTCATTAATGACATGGCCACAACAGTGATGCCAGGTACCGCCCGTAGAAGGCTAAAGAGGAGCTGGATGAGGGACCTCCTCGTCTAGTGATCAAACCTAGTAACATTCAAGCCAGGAGGAGATGCCGCTGGGTTATGCTCCCCCTCATGCCTCTCATGCCATTGTTAAGATTTTATTGTCAGCAAATTCACTGGGTATTACTATTATATTAATTAACAGGTGTGAATAAAGATTAAAAGTTAAAAAAAAAAAATTAAATTCGCGTTTTTTACGTGCCCATTAGATCTACCGGGTCCGTACGACAGAGGGGGCAAGTTATGCAAACCCGCAACAATGGGCGGTAGATCGACCGGTACCGTACTGACCCGCCAGACATGTATTTTCACGTCTTCTATTTGTAATTTAAAATTTTATTTTGTTTTATGTTTATGGCATATTTATTCAATTATAATTTCTCATACTTCAAATTTAATTCATAACTAATTTTAATAATTTTAATTCATATTTTTCTCTCTCATACTTCAAAAAGTAAACGTAATAATCTTTTATATTAATTTAGCCATTATTGTGGAGTAACCACCTATTTTTTAAATTATTTATAATAATCTTTTATTAATTAGGTATCAGAAATGAAACATCTGTATTGAAAAATGATAAAATTCAAAAATTTATTAATCAATATACATCAATATTTTATTACCAGAAAAATGGTAGAAATATTGCAAGGGAATTATTATTAAAAGTGCTTTCCAGAAAAATGTTGAAATCGGAGTTAGTCATATAATTATTACCCATAATGACAATGCACCCGAGCAATAATATTGTCTAATAGTGTGGGAATACAATCAGAAGACAATTAGTAACTTGATGACCCTCTCTTGTGTACAAAGGTAAGCATCGGCCGAATAGCAGCGAGGTGATTGGTAGATTATTCACCGCCACCTATATCGTGGCGGAAAGGTAAGCAGCCCTATATCAACATACCATGATAGAGGAGCCATTTACCTTAATATACATAACATGGCGTCCGCTGATTGGTCCTAATCTTTATGGTAATATTGACACGGATAGCTCCGCAGAGATCGCTAGTGTATACAAGGCCTTTTCAGTCAGGATGGAACATACCCTGACGCTTTATCCAGTTTTAGATCTCATAATAGTTATTCCATAAAAAAATTAAAATCTCTAAATGGAAAAGTCTCCAACAGTAATATCTCTAACATTAATAACTAATAAACTAATAAATAATGAACATTAATAACTAGCAATATTTGGTATACCGGTTTCACCCAGGGAATTCGATTTTTTAAATCTATAAAATGAGACTTTTTTTTACTCAAACGGTCGATTTCGTAAAAAAACAGTGTAAAACGAGATCATAACGATTTTTATCAATAAAGTTACCCAATAGAGAATATACCCAGAGATTGGCTGATATTATGCAATTTTAATATATAAAGCTTTTTCGCACCTGGCATAAAAGAACGAATGAACAAAATTTGGAGAATTTAGGACAAACAGTATGGATTTCTATAAAGAACAAACAAACAGAATTTCATCTTTATTTACATAGATAGTAATTTCCTGTTTATCTTGGTGCTAGATTCTGCCCTGAAGAGAGCAAAACAAAAAATGAGGCCATACCATCTCGGATATAGAAACCTCCGAAGTGTTTGGTACACAGTGCTTGCCTTCGCTGACGACATGGTGGTGTTCGGAAACAATTGCCGCAACCTCCAGTTTATCCTGAAGATCCTTCAAGCAGACCTTAGAACCATAAACATGGAAATAAATGTCTCCAAAACCAAATTCATGAGAATCGGAAAAAGGAATGACCATGGAGACCGAATCGTCAGGCTTTGCTTGAATCCGTTTGGAACAGGTTGCGGACTTTAAGTGCTTTGGGGCCCACCTCAACGAATACGGAAAGGTCAGCGGAGACATTAGAGAAAGGCTAAAAACGGCAGGAAGGTGCTTTTACTCCCTCAGGAAAGGCTTCCTAGACAAGAAGGTAGTCTTCAAAAACACATTCCTCCCTATTTTAACTTAGGCCAGCGAATCTTGGACCCTTACTACCAAACACAAGAGCCAAATCCAAGCTATGGAAATGCACTATTTAAGAAAAATAGACGGGAAAACAAGAAGGGATTGAGTGAGGAACTCTTCAATAAGAGCAAACCTGGATCTGAGGCCAGCTGAGGAAGTTATCGAGGAGAAACAGCTTAGGTGGTTTGGATAAGTCTCGCGAATAGCTGAAGACAGAATTGCCAGGGCTACCCACGAGGTTAAAGAGGACGGGAGGAGGCCACAGGGAAGACCTAGGAAAACCTGGGAGGAAGGAGTGAAAGAGGCCTTCAACAAGAGTGGAATGGAATGGAGTAGGAGAAGGCAGCTGGCACAGGATAGAGATCTTTGGGCCAAGCTCTACAGGAAAGCACCTCACACTGCACTGAACAAGTTTGACGTCCCTGAAAGCTGCAAGAACACAAATTATGATTTTTTTTTTTTTTCAACTTCGACAATTGATTGTTTGTTTGTTTATTTGTTTAACGTCCATTTTTATGCAACTAAGGCTAATCGGACGATGCTACAGTGGGAGTCCTAAATTTTGCCTATCCAGGTATAATTAGGATAGGGATCTTTAACGAGTACCTGACATCGTACAGGCTCGGGACCTCCATTTTACGTCCTATCCGAGGGACGGCATGGCTAAGGATTTTTTACTCCCATTAAAAAATCCTAGGGCCACCGCTGGAATTGAACCCGCTATCTTTAGTATTGTAGGTTGCCATGCTAACCACAACACCACATGTGACCCCACTTCGACAATTGATATTTATAACTGTATTTTAAAAAATACATTCATGAATTTTTAATATATAATATACTCAGGAAGTACAGTATTAAATCTCTTATTTGTATTATTTGTTGAATAAAAAATGTTTTATACCATATATTAACTACTATTCTCAAGAATAAGATTCTAAAAAGCTTTGAAAAGAATTAAAGGAAGAAATTTTAGCAGACTGATAAGAGACCTGGCGATAAATGATAATAGGGAATTGAAAAAGGCGCTGGAGGAGAGATCTCTTTCCTTATCAAAGCAGAGTACAAGAGGTAGGTACTGCTGAGTGCCATCCTTCCCAATGCCTCAAAGTATTTGCTGCTTGTTAAGGTATGTTGACAGGCGCAAAATCAAATATGAATAAAAACGTTTTTTTTTTAAGATCGGATTTATAGGTATAATGAAGCCTCAAAAATGTATAAGTATTCATATCTATACGTCTTTCAATAAATTATTACGAACATAAAAAAAAAAAAAAAAAAAAAAAAAAATATCAATAAGAAAAAACATACGGTGTGAATATGTCCGTCCATACACTTTCTTAAAAAAAAACAAAAAAAAAAAGACCAACCAGTCGGAAACAGCGATATCTCATTTAATATCAGCATTTAGTAACTTTAAGTCTTGACTGTATTGTCATGGAAGTTGTTTCATTAAATTCTGTTACAATTATTTTTTTAACTTCATTTTTACATTCTTACACTAACTTTACAACAACATCTACATAAAGTAAACGACTGGTGTAAATTATGGAAAATTCGGCTAAATCATGAAAAATCTAAACACATGACGTTCATTCTTCGAAAAAATACCTGCCCTCCAATTTATATCGAAAATGTCCAAATTTCTCAAACTGACACCGTACATTACCTTGGTCTTACTCTTGACTGAAGGATGACCTGGGGCCCGCATGTTAAGATGAAACGAACAACACTTAACAAACGACTCACCCTACTTTACACCCTTTTTTCTAAAACCTCAAAACTAGGACTACGACAAAAATTAAATACATATTTATACTTACTGAAACCAATATGGACTTACTCTTCACAGATATACGGTACAGCCAAAAAGATCCACTTACAAAGAATTCAGACCTTTCAATCTTAAAATATAAAGACTCATAGTTAAAGCACCATGGTACGTGAACAACATTACCATACATACTGACTTACAAATGCAAACAGTAGACCAACATATAAAGACACTCTACAAACGTTTCCATACACACTTAAACGGTCATTTCTATCAACTGATTAGAGGCATGGCAACAGCTGATATGCCCATACCTAGGAGATTAAAAAGGGGCTGGATGAGAGATCTCCTTCGTTAAAAATCCAGATTACCTGAAACAAGCCAAGGAAGAGGTACCTCTGGGTGCTATCCTTCCATATGCCTAACATGCCCTTATTCAAATTAGCACACCTCACATTTGCTGATTGTTGATGTTTATTGACAGACGCAAATTAAAGTTATGAGGCAAAAAAAAAAAAAAAATTTAGATTCTCACCTGTCTTAAAAGAAAAAGACAATTAGCGAATCTAAAAATACACTATAAATGACCAAAATCTCTGAAGATTTGCATCATTACATTTGAGTAAACTCCGCTAAACTTAAGTCCCACTATTTTACGAATGACCAAGGTTTTATCAATGGACAAACTTCGTTCTATGTTTAATCGACTTTAGTCTATTTTGCTTGAAATATTAATAGAAGGCTCACTGAAGCGTATACCCGATTATGTATAAGGTTAGACACAGCTCTATTCAGATATAAAAGTAGACAAAGCGATGGAAATATAGTTCCCTTTGTGTTGAAACAAAACATCAGTTCTATATAAGTGTGGGCGTTGAGTAGGCAGCGAGGGGGGGTGAAGGGGGGGGGGTGATGAAGAGCCATCGGCTACGTCACGGCTCTTCGGTGACGTCAGAGGGGCTCAGAGTAACTTACCTTCATTACGTCATCGTCATTCATCTGTACTATAATAGAAAAGCGGTAATGAAAGATGTGTGTACAATATATACGTAAAGTAGCTTTTGTCGTTTACTTTGTGACTACAAATTGGATGAAATAAATTTTGCGTGGGGATTGATAAGTATCCTGAACTTAAAAGAGATGGTAGTTCAGCGTTTTAGAAATCAATGGATTTGAGAGTGCTTGACAAATTTATACCACATTTCAGCTTAAATAAGTACCTAAATAAATTATTATTATTATTGTTTAAATTGAGGATCAGGGCGACCAATAAATCTCAACACTCTTATCCTCTTATCACTCTTATTCTATTAATCCCTTACAGTCTACCCTACATTACCTAGGGATGTAGACTAAGTTTGAACTGCATATTGGTGCTATGTATAATAGGTCCTATGGTAGAAAATACCTGTATTTTTTAACCATTTTTATGACAAACCACAGATTGTGGAGTTTTTAAAAAAATTATGACTTATAAAATAACGACTGTCAATCACATTATCTGGCAATTTTAATGTAATTAGTACTTGTGTTATATTTAGATTATCTAAATTGTTAATGTTTTTAGCATGAGGATTATTTTATTGATGTTAAGTAGGGAATGGTTAATTTTGTTGTGGTTTGAATAAATTTGTTGTTGGATTCTATGATGAATTTTATACAAGTATGTTAATTTAATGAAAAATTAGTAATTAGTATATTTGTTGTTGGATTCTATGATGAATTTTATACAAGTATGTTAATTTAATGAAAAATTAGTAATTATCTATTCTGTAAATAATGTATAACCTTGATGTTGCCTTACAGCACTGATAATGGCCGAACGGCCGAAACGTCTGCTGAAATAAAGTTTTGAAATAAGAGTGTTGAGATTTAATGGTCGCCCTGATCATCAATTTAAAGTAATTGAAGAGTCTCGAGAATAGGCGTGTTAAATTAATAATTGATTATTGTTTAATTTTTATATATAAAGTCACTGATTATTATATATCGTCACTGATTATTATAATAATAATAATAATATAATAATAATAATAATGTTTATTGAAATAATATATACATAAATGACTTATTTACATTTTTTTTACAACCATTAAAACATTTATGCTTTGGATTGCTCCGTCAGCAGAGTTGCAATTATAAACATTACCTAATAATTTCAAAGTAAAAAATATTATAAAAAAAAGAAAAACAAATAACTAAAATAATCATAATAAAATTAAATTATATCTTGTATACAGTATGCTTAACAAAGCCGCTAAAAATATAGGAGAAGAAAATTAACATTCTCAAAAAACAATACTCATTTTTTTTTTTTTTTTTTAATTATAATTAAATTCCCTACCTAAAAGGCTCTTATAATATAGTGCCTCTCTTAAGAACTTTACAAGTCCGGCCCAATTTTGGCCATTCAATAAATTAATGACCTCACTCTCTGTTAGTATGGCACTGTTTAAAAATCTGACCCGATAAGGCCTTAATATAGGACAGACAGCAATAACATGTTTTACGTTTTCGACTTGTTTTAAATTACAAAGCGCACCTGACATAAGTCAGGTTTAAATGGTTTGTAATTTAAATTTAATAATTCTGTACGTGCCTTGAGTATCAGTTTAGAATCATTAAAAGGTAATGAATTTATATAACTACAATTTAAGTCATAATTGAGTTTAGGATATAATCCGTGATGTGCACCTTGCTTTGCATTTAATTCAGCATTTTGACTTTCTTCATTTTTTATGTTATTGATTAATTGATCTATACTAGCTTCCCATACAGAGATAATATTACTATTAGACAAATCAGTGTTAATACTATATTGAGCACATAAATGTTTCCATGATTCAAACCAATATAATTTTTGATTAATTATTTCTTTCGCAACAATTTTAGGCAATCTTGAGTTTGGCAACTTCAAAATTTTTAAAACATATTTTAAGTGTAATTTTAATGTATGCACGTAAATAGAAGAAACACCCAGTTCTAAATTTAAAACATAATTCGGAGTATTATTGGGAAGTGTAAATAATTTTTTTAAGAAAAACCTCTGTAACTTTTCTACCTGGTCGTATTTTACAAAACCCCAAACTTGTGAAGCATAACACATTATGGCTCTGGACACGGCGTTAAATACCTTCAATTTTGCGTGAGTAGGCAAGTTATTGTTTGTAAATACGTTGTGCCAAATACAGTTAATCCCCAGCTTGGCAGTATTGAGTTTTTCTTTTAGATGATAGTTGAAGGATAAAGTAGGAGTTAGGTAAACACCTAAATATTTATATTTATCTACAATTTCTATTTTTTTACCGCCATACTCCCAATTACCCTTACACCTTCCACCTCTTTTCCTGCAAATCATAATTTTGGATTTATCAAGATTAACTTCGAGCCCCCACGTATTACAGTATACATACAATTTATTAATCATATCTTGCATTTTCACTGGGTCGTCACTAATCAGAACAATATCATCTGCATACATCTGAACATTTACGACAATATCTTCTATTCGTATACCTCCGCCTATTTCTTCAACTAAATCATTAATGTAAATGCTAAATAAAATTGGCGAAAGTAGGCACCCTTGTCTTAAACCATTAGGAGTATCGAAAAACTCTGACATTCCCTCATTACCCCAAACAGCTGCACGTGTACTATCATACAGACATTTAATTATATATAAGACACTGATTATTATATATAGCCCCACTAAAAACAGAAGAAAAAAATTCTTATTAAAATTTATATAACCATAACTGGTTATGGTTCATATACTGACTATATAACCACTGGTTATATAGTCACACTAAAAACAAAAAAAAAAAAAATGATTATTAAAATTGAAGCGTGAAAATGCATAAGGGTCTAAGTGCCAAAAAAATAAAACAAAGCTTTTTTTTTTGCCAAATTTCTATATGTGCCAAAGCCATTCTTCAGAAATGGGTATAAGTAATGGTTTGTTGTTAGAAAAGAGTTCATTGAACGTATGAAAGATGGTATGGGTTTAAGCACTGAACGTAGTTCACCCTAGAGGGTGTAAGTCACATCATTTCTGTAAAAATTTCCCTAAGCACTTATACCCTTATGCATTTTCAAGCTTCAATTATTAAAAATCTTGAAAATACTTGATTCTTGTAGATTATTGATGTAGGGTGAAATTCCTTGGGGGTATAAGTCACATCATTTCTGTAAAAATTTCGTAAGGCACTTATACCATTATGCATTTCCACGCTTCAATTATTTCGTGAAACAAACGAAAGGAGTTATTAACTAATTTTTGTTGGCTTCCAACTGATGAATAAATTAAATACATGTCCTTGTAAGGATCTTTTTACATTATGCTAAGCAAGTTGTTATAAACCAAAGATGTTCCACTTTCAGAAAAGCTTATTTAGAGGAGTGTTTTAACTTGACTGTCGATCTAATCCAAGATAAATTAGCAAATAATTTCATTTACATAATGGCAGATGAAATTACAAATGCTAAACAAATAATCAAGAATTTATCTTCTTTATTATAAACTTTAATTAATAAAAATCCAAGAATATCTTTCCCCCAAATATCCATTTTTTGTTCTCAATTAAATTTTTATTACACGCTTTCAAGTTTTTAAGGGACGTTATCAAATTTTTACGGAAATCCGATCCTTATATATAAAAAAAATTCATGAAAGCTAAAGAACCTTGTTCAGGTCCATTGTACTGCAATATTTTTTATTTTATTTTATTATAAAGTTGAGAAAAGAATGAACTGAAAATTCTAAATCCTTTATAGTGAAATTTTTAGTGTGATAACCTGCAACCAGCCCTGTTAAAAGTAACTATCTGAACTTCACAATGATGAATGTAATTATATTATCGAGCGAAAACTGTTTCTGATTTCATGGAAATAAGATTGAACTAATTATGAAACTTAAATGAACAAACTATATTTTGGAACGGAAATATTGCATTGCGAATGCGACTTGCAGTTTGCTGAAAGTAATACCTACATCGTTTTGGAACAGAATTATACTTTCTTATTATTTAATTATATTATAACCACTAATATTTGCGAATTTGTAAATATACACCATCTTTTTTTTTATTTTATTTTTTTGTTAAATGAAACTTGTTTATATCGAGCCGACTTTATATTTAAATAAAAATGTGAACAATAAATCAACAATGATACTGTGGAAGGGGCTTAAAAGAGCTATTGTCGGGAATTTAGAGATTATTTTTTTTATTTTTTTTTGTTAAATGAAACTTGTTTATATCGAGCCGACTGTATATTTAAATAAAGATGTGAACAATAAATCAACAATGATACTGTGGAAGGGGCTTAAAAGAGCTATTGTCGGGAACTTGGAGAACGGAAAAAGCTGTTAAAGGCCCAGGAAGTGTCATGGCTGACGTGAAGGGCTTTTAAAATGCCAACTTGATAGCCTACGCTTGATTAATATTGACCTTTACCTTATCTGTAATAACCAAAACGTCGACAAACAAAGTCTTCGGGATGAAAGAAATTAACGATCTACCAAGCATTGGTCCTAAGTATATTTGAATACTTATTTATTGTATATGCATGTTTTTATGTATATTATGTTATAAAATACTTATTTTAATACATAACTTCAATACTTATTAATATATGTTATAGAATAAGTTATATTTAGAGGTATGTAATAGTCTACTATTTTTATTTATGATAGGACGATTAATAACCCGGATTTTAGTTAAACATTTTTTATTTTGAAAAATCCAACGTTTCGATCTCTATATTTGGATCTTCATCAGGGCTAGTTCAGTTCAGAGTAATACAGTCTCTTTAATACTCTGGACTATAGCTTTGTTTTAGCAACCCCAGTGTTTTTCTATCTCTCAAGCACATTAATAGTTCATTATTTATTATCAACGAACCTTTGTTACCAGCAAAATATGAAATGTTATAAAGTTCCCTCAAATTTTGGGGATAGCTATTTTCTAATTTTCATATTTATTTGAAGCATTTCACCTGAATACCAGGAAATTATTTACCCTTACAAACTATTAAATTTTATAAAAATAATAATACAAAAAAAACTCCTTAAAAGGGATAGAGAAAGTATTCACACATATACACATACTGAGACTTTTATCAAATAATGTCACCTTTCACTTACAGCTAATGCCACTGTTGTATATCTTATGCTTTCGCTACTAGCACGCTCCGCAGAGGGCTACTTATTTGGTCCGAGTCCTTTCCTAAATGACTGACATTTTAACCACCTTATGGCTAAAGTTCTAAGATAGTGAAATAGGTCAGGACCATTTCTACTTTGTTGCCCTTCCTTTACACGGATTGTTATAGGGATGGTTTAAAGGTTCAGTAAAAAAATTCTCAGACTTCAAGTCTTCTATTTTTTATTTTACTAAATAATAATAAAATATTTTAACACTTCTTTGATAATATTTATTGAACGAAAATATAACAATATCAATGACAAATGAATTATAGCAACAGATATTCGAACAAGTTAAAAAAAATTACAACTTTATAGCACACAAATCATATGGCTTGAGCTTCACAGTCAAGACTAAGATTGTTAAGTCAATCTTTCCTTATATATAGTTGTAAGGAGGGTCTAGAACGTTGTGGAATCTCGTGGAAGCTGGTGGAACGAAGTGGATGGAGCTGGAACAATCTAGATCCAAACAGTTCGCTCCAACCGCTAATTTGTTCCAACAAACGGTCTGGGATTTTAAACCATATGTTTTTTAATGTAACGATTTAACGTTAGAATATAAGCTGTCTTCGAACATTCCATTGACTTCCTCTCTGTAAGTCCTTCATACTCAATCTTCACATATAGTTTAGCCTTTTTTAGTATCTTAGTAAATTTTCGAGTCTTGTTTTACGAATAAATGTTTCTAACCAGTGATTTTTCTTGGATCAATTTTATTTCTTTTATTTCAAAACTTGCTATATTACAACAAAATATTCTTTTAATTTTAATAGAAATGATAGTTAAAAGAGCCTAATGATTTTGTTCAATCTATTATATTTATGTTTTTTATATCAATTTTGGATGGTTTATGAGTTGCACTTGACCATCTACTCATCTTCCGTACATGAAAAGAATACGTAATAGAAAATCTAGGAGCAGAGTACTGACACAAAGCTAGTCTATCACTGCCTATCTCACTCATTAGGTTTGGAAGAATAAAATGACTTTTAAGTTTACATCGAAATTGCAAGGTATTTTTAAAAGAATTTGGAGTTTTACAAAAAAAGTGGTGATAAAGCAATAAAAACAACAAAATGGCTATGCCGTCCCTCGGATAGGAAGTAAAAAGGAGATCCCAAGCCTGTACGATGTCAGGTACTCGTTAAAGATCCCTATCCTAATTACACCTAGGCAGGCGAAATTTAGGACTCCCACCGTGGCATCGTACGATTAGCCTTAGTGGCATAAAGTGACGTTAAACAAACAAACCAACAACAAAAAGTAACGATAATAGCAAATAATTTAGGTTGTTGGCTCCGGGCTTTTATGAATAGTATTTTTAAATTACTGGCATAACAGTCATAAAAAGCATAAAAGTTTTCTATGCCAAAATATCTCGATTTCGCAGCCCGGCAGGTGACCATAGAATTTTTAAAAAGGAGTGAAAAATCATTGGTTATGATATCCTACAGAAAGGACGTAAAATGGTGGTCCCAAGACTATGCCATGTCAGGTTGTAGTTAGAGATCAATATCCTAATTAAACCTGGAATAGGTAAAAGTTTACAATTTACCAATTTTCTTTAGTTCCAGTGAGGAAAATGAGAGCAATTTTTCTTATGCAAAAAGTAACGACAGTCTAAACTTCTATCTTGTTCTATTGTCATTCTATTTTCCCTTAAAAGCTGTTAAAAATCGATTCAAAATTATTATACCATTATAGTGCAGCTTTAAATAACAATAATATAATAATAGGCAGTACTTGAATGAGATGGCTAAACAACTCCATCTTCTAGGCCAACCTGCCCCACATAGGGGGTTAATTGGCATACTCTGGATTGACGAATTCTTCAATTTTGTGTGATCTTAGTATTGAATAATATGTTGTGAAAAAAATACTTGAAGTATTCTAACACTTGGCGTTTACAGTGGTATCAGCCACATTGGGATTATATTAACAGGAACGACTCAACAATAAAAAAAGTGAAAACTGTTGCCAACCAACCCCGCTCTCCCCTACTTTACTGCCTTTAACCCCTTATTGTAGTACGGATACTAACCAAGAAGACCGCACTGCCATGTTGGTACTGTCATTGGATATGATCGAAGGAGTCCATACTCCTTACCTTATTACTTGAGAAAGATAATACCTTGAGGGTGTGAGAAAGTTAATGTTTCAAACGCAGAATCCTCTAATGAACTTGCTGTGTTTTTGAAAAAGTTATTTAAATTTTATCATCATCATCTGAATCACCCTAAAAAACTTACTTTTAAAAAATAACCTTGAATCATCTTTTCTTATCATTCTTGTCGTATTATTAGACCTAATTTATTTTTTTTGTAGGTTTTAAGCATTAAAGTGTGGATATTAACGTTCTAGAATAAAAAATGTTTAAAAAAAAGTATTTTTGTATGTTAAAAGGAAAGAATTTTTTATCATGTATAGAGGATACATTTGGTGTACAGTAAGAATTTAGTAAGATGGATTACTTCAGTTTATTTCATAAACATATTTTCAAAATGATGTATAATCAAAAATAATTCTTCTCAGATTTATTTGTTTATTTATCCTCTCGAGGAAGTTGCATTTGAAGAAGATACAAAGGAATTTATATACTTCATATCTGAGAAAAATATAGTTATTTTAACTTTAAAGGCTAACATAGACTTAAACATAAATCGATATTTCAAACTAACCATTAACAGGCGCTGCGGACAACTTTAGCAACGATAATGATTGCTCTTTATATTTTAATTTATTTACTATTATTATTAATATAATATAATTTTTTTATATTATAAGTGATTTATCATACCCTTATTTAATAACACATGATTACTTAAATATTAAGGAGGTTACCAACCTATTAACCTCGTTAAAGTTGTTTTTTTTATCAATGTGTTTGATAAAAACTGAGTAAGGTTCTTAAATCAGAAGAAATGGCGTTTAACACATTTCAAAGGTTAGGAATATTACATAAAACGCGTAAATGTAGAAAAGCATACATTAATTTACGCCCTGTAACCAATGTCATGTGAGTTTGTTTAGAGAAGAAGATACAAGAACGAGGATATATTTGATTGTATTTTAAAATCATTAGAAGCATATTGGCCCCCTAAATGAATAATTCACGGAATTTTATTTAAACTATCTATTTGTTTACATTTCAGGCTTGTGAAATAGATTTAAAATAATGTATGTTATTAACTAACGTATTAATAACGTAAATTATTAAATAAAAAAATAAGTGGTGTGGGTAAAGTAAAAAAGACCCGCGACTCATAATGCTCGACCAATGAAAACAAGAACATCACAAAGCTCATAAGTGACAAGGGAAAATGGATTCGGATATCATGCCACCTGAATTATAATTCTCTGCCACCTGTATTTAAGGTGAATAATAAGCTAAGAAGAAACTGGCTTCCAGAGGGTGTACAAAAAGAGGTTAGTTATTCGCCTGCTCTCTTGATCAAAAAGGCCTTTTGTGACCTGAATGTGGAATGGGCTCCGTTACAGAATTTTATATAGCCGCTAACTGTGAATAATTTAAAATGTCTACCCTTCTCGTATCCTTTTGTCTCAGCTCCAGTTTAAAGGCAAACATAATTCAGGACAACGAGCTGCTTAGCTTGCTCGAGGTAATCAAGCCCGTTTTATAACTTTTAACCAGGTCTTTGTGAATAATAAGAATGATAATATTAAAACAGGACGATGCCCTTTCATTTTGTTTTATTTAACTAAACACTAATATACTCTATAAGAGAAGTAATTTGTATACTGAGTAGATTAACTCAGAGAGGTATAAACTTGGGCATGGTTATTATGATTATTTGGTCTTGGATGAAATTGAATGAAGTTTATTGTTGGGTGCTGATGAAGAATAACATTACGCAATTAATACATGCGAAAATAAATATTTTTTAAAACTAAATCATTGATTCTTATGATAGAATTTTTACTTTCACTTACCTATACATGAAATATATAGTAAGTGGAAGTATTGCGATCGTGAAAAATTTCGACTTCCGGTTTTCAACGGAAATACATGTTTTGGGACCCCCTGAGTCGAAATAACCAAGTCCCGCGAAATGGTCTGTGTGTGTGTGTGTGTGTGTGTGTGTGTGTGTGTGTGTGTGTGTGTGTGTGTGTGTGTGTGTGTGTGCGTGTGTGTGTGTGTGAACAGACTAGCTCAAAAACTATAAACCGTGGGAACCTGTAATTGGGTATTTAGTGTAGGTATATGTCCGCGATGTGACACCAAAAATTTCATCAAAATTGCTCAACGGGAGGGGGGACTTTACTTAATAAATTTTTTATCATTTTCACGTGTTTTTTTTATTTACTCAAAAACGGCTTTAACGATTTTGATCAAACTGGGTATTTGATGTACAAATATGCCAAAGATGTGAAAGCCAACATTTCATCAAAATTGATCAACCGGAGGGGGTGTTTACTTAATAAATTGTGTATCATTTTCACCTTTTTTTTTCTTTACTCAAAAACAGCTTTAACGATTTAGATCAAACTGGGTATTTGACGTATGTATATACCAAATATGTAAAAGTCAACATTTCATCAAAATTGGTCCAACTGAGGGGCACTTTATTTTATGACTTTGTTTCCAATTTTTACCGTTTTTTCGATTATCTCAAAAACGGCTTTAACGATTTTCATCAAATGCGTCATGTTTAATGAAAATTAGATTTCTCTAATATCAGGTAAGCTTTATCAATTTTAAAATGTTCTGAGGGGGCTTTTTTTTTGGGAGGGGGGTTTGTTTGTTTCTTTCTTATAAAGTACCTGTGTTTTTGTTTACATGGAGAAATAAACTGTCTCTCGTTACGCCAAAAATAATAAATGGCTAAATATGAGATATGATAAAAATAAAGAAAACATAAAGAGGAGAAAAAAAGAAAAATATTCAGTCAACTCATAAAACTCCTTGAGCCCACGCATGCGGAGTACGCCTTTAATGACAGACCATTGTTCATAATTAAAGCCGTTCTGTTCATTTGAGAAGTGGCAATTAACAAAACGCATTAATTTCTAATCTAAGTAAGTTGGTAAGTGAAAGTTGTGTGCTGCGAGCACGCACCAGATTTTTTTTATTTGAGGCTAGGTAGTTTTTAGTCGATTATTTTTGTGTTCCTTTATGTAAGCCTCACTTTTTTAATTTTTCTTTCCATGTTTCGGTATTTATTTACGCCATTCTCAAGATAACAATAACTAAAAATATCACTACAATATATTTCAACAATACACATTAAATTAAAAACAATTAAATAATGAAACATATTCATACCCACCTATGGCTATAACAAATATTTTCAATCAAATAGGCTGAATTCCCTTGTCAGACAAAAATTAAAAATTTTTACTATTCAAAAAACAATCTTATTTTATTAAAGTTTGAAAGTCAAATGTTTATACTGAGTCAAAACCTAAATACGCACATATACTTACTTAAAACTATATTTATATACTCTTCAAAAATTTACGGCATTGCTAAAATAATACATTTACAAAAACTCCAGACCTTTCAGTCAAAATTATTACGATTCATTTTAAAAGCACCTTGGTACGCGATTAATCATACTGATTAAGCATACTGACTTCCACATGCCAAAAGTCGACCAACGCATCAAGACTCTTTACAAACGTTTTCACACAAACCTACACGGACATATCAACTAATAAGAGATATGGCCACAGATGAATTGCCAATAAACGTGAGGAGGAGATTAAAAAGGCGTTGGATGAGAGATCTCCTTTTTTATCAGAGCAGAATAACTGACACAACCCAGACAAGAGGTAATGTTGGGTGCCATCCTTCCCCATGCCTGAAATGTCATCGTTTCTAATCGTATAAGGCCATTACATCTGCTGATTGTCTATATATTGTTGACATGCGCGGATACACGAATGAAGTTGAAATTAAATCAAATATATAATTAGTATTTGGTAGTTACACATTTTAACTACTTCTTCTAACTAGTAGTTACTCCGTGCAACTACGTAACTTGTAGTTAGTAGTTAAAAATGTAGTTAACTACTGGAAATAGTTAACTACTGCCCAATTCTGTTATTTGTTTAACGTCCCTTTGTGCTATGTGGGCCCCAACTAAGGCTAATCGGACGATACTACAGTTGGAGTCCAAAATTTGGCTATCCAGGTATAATTAGGGTAGGAATCTTTAACGAATCCCGCCCAAGCCCGCTCGATTCTGTTTGGTGACGGCCTCACTGAACAGACCCAGCGGCTTGCCATGGATTAGAAGAGGTTGGTTACCCGTAGATAACCCTTCCCGATTAGCCCACGTGGCATAAAGCGAACATAAAAAAAAAAAAAAAAAATAGAAAACAATCGGACAATGCTATAGTGTGAGTCCTAAATTTTGCCTATCCAGGAATAATTAGGATAGAGATCTTTAACGAGTACCTGACATCGTACAGGCTCGGGACCTCCATTTTATGTCCTATCTGAGGGACGGCATGGTCAAGGATTTTTTACTCCCATTAAAAAATCCTAGGGCAACCGTGGGAGGCGAACCCGTGACCTTTAGTATTGTAGGTTGCCATGCTAACCACTACACCAATTTATCCACTTTTCTCAAAATCTAAAATTAAATACAAAGAGAAACTTTCTTGAACCAATAACTAACAGACCAGAATAACTGAAACAAGCCAGGGAAGAGGTACTTCTGAGTGACATCCTCTCCCATGCCTGAAACGCTATGATATATCTATTTAAAAGCGCCATCAAATATGCTGATCAACATGTTGACATACACAGATTCACAAATGGATAAAAATAAAGTATTATATTTGGAAGTTTTATCATTGCAGTTTTTACAATTTTTATTTAACTTGAGATCGATTATCACTTTACCGTAAATGGAAGACATCGTCTATAAATATCTCGTTTAAGTATTTCTTTTTCCTTGGTTTTCTTTGAGCCATCGACAAAAATAAGATTGTATCACGAACGCGGTAATACGACTGAAGATTAAGGGATCAAAGACGGAAAGATATAATCTTCGTTTTGAGGGTTTGGGACAGTAATTAGCCAAAGTTTCCTCATCAATGTTTTTAAACAGGCAATATCTTCGGTGGTGGGGGGTGAGGCGTGTAAGGGGGGGGTGAAAGGGGGGGGGGGTTGTATAAAGTTATAACCGGAACCGATAAAAACAGAAGAGACTAAATCCGTTTAATTTTCCAGACCAGCGGAGCGACATCTGTTCTGGATTTATGGAACCAGTCGGATCCTAAGCTTTTGTGCATTTATATCTTTGGATTAGCATCTGAATTACACTATATACCTTAATAGCAATGAAAAAAACGAAATAAAACCTTTATTTGATTCTTGTATTTGAAAATCTTTTAACTAGAATTGGATCCGTAGATACTATCTATTATTCAATTTGCGTATTGACGACTCACATTCAGAAAGTAATTTAAAAGATACATTAAATTAATTAGGTACTCCAACACTTGACTATCACACTACGACGCTTTATAGAAGATTGTCTATTAATTTGAACGGGCATAAGAACAGGCTAATAAGGAATATGGCTGACACACGCCAAGATACGAGAAGACTAAAAAGGCGCTGGATGAGAGATCTACTCTCTTAGACAGCCAAGGTAATTGAATCTGGGTGCTTTCCATTGTCACCATCTCGCTGAGATGTGCGAATCCAAAATGAAATTGTAATAAAAAAATCTGGTGCGTGCGCGCAACACACCACTATTAAACTAATCTTTTTTATTATTAAATAAATGTTTTTACTTGTATTTATTCGGCAATGCAAGCATGATACCTACTCCAAGTCGTCTGATTTTATAATTCAAAATGACTGTATTTTGTAATAGTAACAATTGCAGGGGTCTGGTGGCCCAGAGATATATATATTTAAATTATTATAAATAAATAAAAATAACGTTTTTCTTCCTTGTAATAGCACCATTTATTTTAAAATAAAAATTACTGTGTGACGATATTAGACCTCAGTAGTTCTATTCACATCTATTAAAAAATCTGGTGTGATGCGCGCAACAAACAACTTTCACTTACCAACTTACTTAGATTAGAAATTGACATGTTTTTATAATTGCCATTTCTCAAAATCACATATTTTTCAACATTCTTTTCTTATTCTTGTTTTTATTTGCTCTCTAAAGTACAGTTTTTTTTATTTTTTATTATGAAATAAAAGTTCTTACTTGCGATAATTCGGCAATGCAAGCTAATACTCCAAGTCGTCTGATTTTATAATTCTCCATATAATTGTTGAAAACTTTATTTAGTTACCATGAAACAAATAATTTCTATTAAATGAACAGAACGGATTTAATTATAAACTATGGTCTGTCATTAAAGGCGTTCTCAGCATTCGTGGACTCAACGTGTTTTTTGAGTGGACGGAATATTTTTCTTTTTTTCTCCTCTATATGTTTAATTGATTTGTTTCATATTTCATATTTACCCATTTCTTATTTTTAGTTAATTTTTCCATATAAACAAAAAAAAGGTACTTTATAGGAAAACAAAAAAGGCCCCTTTCCCATTTAAGCCCCCTTTTAGAACATTTTAGGGTATTAAATTGGCATTTAGTCATTGTATTGTCATTTAGGGTATTAAATTGGCATATGATTGAATATTTAGTAATTTTACGTAAATAAACTAAACCTACAATGGGAATTTTAAACATTATACAAACAATATTTACGAATTCTAAACAACATTAATTATGACCTACATATGAACACATAAATAAGTAAATGCACCTATTTACAAAATCATAAAACACATATCCCTAATAAAAAAAATCTGGTGCGTGCGCGCAACACTCAACTTTCACTTACCAACTTATTTAGATAATAAATTGACGTGTTTTGTTAATTGCCACTTCACAAAGTCACAAATTTTTTCACATCCATTTCTTATTTTTGCCGTTTATGAGTAAATATAAAACACACGTGAAAATGATACAAAATTTATTAAGTAAAGTACCCCCTCCAATTGATCAATTTTGATGTAATTTTTACTGTTACATCGCGGGCACATACTTATGCTAAATACAAAGTTTGATCAAAATCGTTAGAGCCGTTTTTGAGAAAATCGATAAAAACTTAAAAAGTTATTAAATAAAGTACCCCCTCCGTTTGACCAATTTCGATGAAATTTTTGCTGTCACATCGCGGGCATATACATACACTAAATGTCTTATTTCAGATTCGCCCGGCTTATAGTTTTTGAGCTAGTCTGTTCCCACACACACACACACACACACACACACACACACACACACACACACACACACACACACACACACACACACACACACACAGACCATTTCGCGGGACTTGGTTATTTGGACTCAGGGGACCCCAAAACGTGAAAACCGAATTTTAAAAAAAAAATCGAAAAAGTCGAAATTTTTCACGATCGCAATACTTCCACTTACTATATATTTCATATATAGGTAAGTGAAAGTAAAATAAATTCATTTGTCATAATATTCTTAAAATTTTCTGTAACAAAATATTCGTATACTATCTTAAATTATTCATTAATCACAAAATACCTCAAAAGAAGGTATTTAGAAAAATAATAATATATTTTAGATAGTGAGTCCTTGGTTTTTACATTTAGAAATTAGGTAAATTGTGGAATGTTCATGTTTTCGGCGTCTGGAATATAAAGCTTTCTAAGCTTAGAGTATATCGGGCAAGAAATGGTAGAGGGTCTCTTTTGTTTGGAGATTTCAGATTGTTCAATTTAATTGAGGATTAATAATGTAAACTGAGTTTTTATAAGTAATAAAAACTCTGTTAGAGTTTATATTGTAGTATATCATCTACACTTACGACATACCAATTATTACGGAGACATTGACTGCAACTTATGCTGATGATACAGCAATTATCACTAAACATCAGGACGCAACACAGGCATCATTAACTTTACAACATCACTTATACATACTACACGACTGGTTCCAACTATGGAAAATTAAACTAAATCAAGGCAAATCAAAACACATCACATTTACACTTAGAAAACATATCTGTCCACCCGTTTATATTGACAATAACCGAATTCCTCAGACGGACACAGTACACTATCTGGGACTCACTTTCGACAGATGGGGCCCGCATGTCAAAATAAAAAAAAGAACGCTTACCAAAAGACTTAAACTTCTGTATCCATTACTTTCTAATACTCAAACCCATATGGACATATTCCTCACAGATATTCGGCATAGCTAAAAAGACTCACTTACAAAAACTTCAAATATTTCAATCAAAATTGTTACTACTCATTACAAAAGCACCTTGGTACGTGACTAACTACACTTTACATACTGACCTCCATCTGCCGACAGTCGACCAACACATAACGACACTTTACAAACGATTTTTTAGTAATTTGTACCGACATTCAAACAGTTCAATAAGCAATATGGCTGACATTCGCTTGGATACGAGAAGACTAAAAAGGCGCTGGATGAGGGATCTTCTCTCATAGACAGCCAAGGTAATTGACTGTTGGGTGCTTTCCTTCCTCATGCCTGACATGTCATGATTTCATCTTACCGCCATCTCATTCGCTGATTGTCCGCACTTTGGAGACAGGTGCGAATTAATAATTAAAGTAAAAAAAAAATATTTTAAGTATGTAAAATTAAATTTAACAACAGAGAAAATAATTATAACTGTAGAAAATATATGTTAAAATTGATTAGTAAAACTAATAATTGTCCAACAGAGCTGTTGTTTCGCCTATGTAAATATGGCAACCTCACTGCTACAAGGTTATTAACAACCACCACCACGATTGATGACCCTACAACTGATGCCCTGCCATTTTTATTTTGCCCGATAGCCCAGAAGAACCGTTCATCCATCTTGCTAGTGTGCACCGAAGGCAGTTTGTCATGTAGCGGGGCTGTCACGGAGCTGAGGTCGTAGCTTCCAATCAGCCCCGATCCCTCAGCCCCGGACCCGTCGAATCCGTTCTGCTTGGTCCCGCTCCCTACATTAGCGAGGGGAATCGACTGCCTCCCTCAGGAATATTCTATAGCAGATTCAAGTTTTTTTATCAGTTATAAAAACTACACATTAGTTCAAAAAGCTATGATCGTAGAAAAAAAGTTGTTTGTTATTGAATTGAAAGCATCCTGATGCAATCTCATAATATTTACGTCTACAATTTTATATTTTGGGTGGAAATTTCGGACCAGTGTGTACATATTCAACACCAACCCTCTCTTTTTTGTAAATATTAAATTATTAGTCATTCATCTAATGAAGAATCTGTCGATTATTGATAATTTGGCGTTTCATGTCAGATGATGCTAAATGGTCTCTCCAGTGAAAAATTTCGACTTCCGGTTTTCAACGGAAATATACGTTTTGAGTGAACTGCTCTGTGTTTGTGTGTGTGTGTGTATGTGTTTGTGAACAGACTAGTTCAAAAACTAAAAACCGTTCGAACCTGAAATTGGGTACTTGACGTATCTATATCCTCATACCTCTGTTTTTGTTTACATGGAGAAATTATCTGTATCTCGTTTCGCCTAAAAATAAGAAATAGGTAAATATGAAATATGAAAAAATCAAGTAAATATATACAGGAGTTGAAGAAAATTATTACGTCAACTCATAAAAGACGTGGAGCCCACGCATGCGCAGTACGCCTTTAATGACAGACATTAGATAATATTTGATTAATTATATTATATTAATTTAATCATTATCGTGGGTAATCACCTTATTTTTAATAATTAGAAATGATATTTATTAGTTATAGTTTAGTTTAGAAACTTTAGTACCATAATAGATTTCTGAATGCAATATAATATAAAGTGATTTTAGAGAAACAGTAATCGTTCTCGAATTCCAGAAAGTCCTATGAGACAAACTTTACTACGATCCTAAATACACCTATAGATTCACTTCCTCGACATATTTACAAAAACCTACTCGCCTTAAAAAACAAGCAAGCAGTAAAAAGAAACTTGGCTGTTGATGAAATTAGGTTCCTTTAAAAAAGAAATAAGCTGTAATGAATCGAAAAGTACTGTGAATTTTCAAGTTTTAAAAAAACTCTAAAACTTATACAAATATAAGCATATAAATGTGGAAAAATGTGTTAAGTTGACGAATGGCGTTTGGATATTATCGAAACACGTCAATTTCTAATCTAAGTAAGTTCGTAAGTCAAAGTTGTGTGTTGTGAGAATCGCAACTTTTTTTTTTTTGCAACTAAATATGTTTTAAGCCCCTTATTATTACAAACTAGAGAGCCAGTATTAATAAAAATTTAGTGTTCTTTTGATTTAATATTACTGGAAATTTTTGTCTGTGCTTATCCAAAACATCATGTTGGCAATTGAAGAGAAAATAAATAACGTAGCGTACAAAAATTTCAAGTTGCAAGTTAAGATTTTTTTTTATCGTTTCCTTTGAAAGTGATACCTCGCTTTATTTATTTTTTTATTTTAAGCCTGAAAGAAATTTGATATTCAGGTCTTACCAAGCAGATATTTCCTCCGCCTCCGCACCCAACCCGGATCATCTCTCTTTTGACTGAATATTTAATGCCATCTGCCTTTTCTTGTTCATCCTGAGGATTTGTTCTATCTGGTACATTTCCTTATACTTGGAGAGTAAAGGTGATTTAGGAACCGAATGAATGTATTTATTGTTTAAAATGTAAATGTCTGGTATGAAAAATCCTCATTCGACAGTGGACAATAATTTTTGTTCTCCGTATATACATGGGGATGAGGGTTTAATTTTTTTTTCTTTGTAGAAATTTTTGCTATTTAGCCAATCAACTATAATAATAATAATAATGATGATGATAGTATAGTATAGGTAGTAATAGAAAAAAAGAGAAAATACGTAGAATTAGCGGAAGAAATGAAGAGGCTTTATGGCTTAAAGGAAAGCCGCATTCTACCCTTGATAATATCAAGCAATGGCTTGATGCCAGAAGAAACCCTGTCTTCATTGCAAGAGATGGTGAAAATGCAGGGGTCAGTATTGTTGGGCACTGCAAGAGTAGTCAGGAAATTTATGACAATCAAATAGATCAGAAGTTTTTAAATATATTTACATAATTATTGGTTGACCTACTTTGGTCCCCAATAATTGTAACACCATGTAACATGTGAAACAAATAAATAATAATAATAAATGCGTTTATTAAATATATAATCAACATATTATATAATCTGAGATGCATTTATACTCTTGGTCAAACACCATCAGAGTAAGCCCAACAGCATTATTTCACATACAGAATTTTAGTTTTATATAATAACACATAATATACATTATTTTGGTACAAATAACTCTGAAATCTCTCAATACTTGGCAGATAGCCAAAAAATGCATTATATCTTCCCTTCCTTTCAAATTACAGAGTGTACGGAGCCCACTGTTCATTAAACCTGTAAATCAATTATACATATTAGTCTAAAATTATTGAGAATATAAGTAAGTGAAGACCAAAAAATATAGTAAAAGTAATATTAATAACTACAACGTGGGGACATAAAGAATGTCTTGGTTTACAATGTTTATACCCTCATCTTAATTTCGTCCAAAAATATTTATTTAATGATCGAAGGCAAATTGGAACTGTCTTTTATAATGCTGATCCTAAAATTGCACGTCTTTGTTACTGAATGGGGTTGCTGTTGTCAGCATAAAATTTTGGACTAAAAAGATATATTTATATTTATTCGTTTTTTCTAGAGAATCAGTGATAAAAATAACAGTTAAAACTCAGACTTATTCAGCACCTGGCTAGCAAAGCCCTGAGCAAAACATCGCTAAAGCTCAGGTGGGGCGTGAAGTAGAGGGGGAAGATAAATAATACTGTACTCGGCAGTTTGGAATGCAGCGCACCTGTACTCAACAATGATATTATCTTGCCGCTTCTGAGGGTTAGGATCACTCCCAGTATACTTAAGATCATTAACATTATTATTTATTATTTTTAGTAACAATTATCGTCTGTGCTTAAACATAAAATTTTTAAACTATGTAAAATAAAGTTATTTAAGATTATCTTGTACCGGGTTATGACTTAATAACAGCCGAGGCGCTCGAGCAAATACCTATGAAAGCCCTAGTGTTCCTTATGACAATATACGAATTCATTCTGATGATGACTAAATATCTAATTCTTTGGAAATACTCACTCATCAAAATGATACACAAGAAAAACAAAAATGGTAACGAACCATCACCTTACAGACCAATCAGTCTCCTTCCGGTATGCTCTAAACTTTTTGAAAAAATATTATATACAAGACTTGTGGACTTACTGACTAATAAAAACATAATTCCTGACCACGAATTTATTTCATTTCATTCAACAACACATCAACTACACAGAGTAACTGACTTAATTCTGGGGCACTACAACAGAAACAGTATGCTATTGGTATATTTCTGGTTGTCGCCAAGGCATTTGATAAAATTTAGCACCAGAGTCTTCTCTTCAAACTCAAGACCATTCTATCCCACACATATTACCTTATACTTCAATCGTACCTTTGCGACAGATTTTTCTCTATCCGACAAGGCACTGAGACTTCGTCAGTCAGTCCAATCTCGGCAGGAGTTCCATAAGGGTCAATAATTGCTCTATTACTATTTATCATATATATATACATGACATACCTATAAACTCTAACCTAATCTCTAGCTCTAACCTAAAGGTGCCTTTACACCTTACGTGCTTTACCTTCGAACACCACCCTCGAACAACCTTCACGTCGACTGTTCGGGTGTTCTAGGTACTTCATCTGTTCGCCTGGTTTCGGGGGTAGTGTCACTTTTGATTTGGCTTTTTCCTAAGTGACAGGAGTTGTTTGTGATACTAGTGATTTGTTGTACTTTGTGAAACGTTGTAAATCGTCTCCTATTTTTTTATTTTTCAGATAGTATAATATATATTGATAATGGAGATTTTTTCTTTATCATAAGCTAACTGTATATTTGTAACTATATATTTTCAACCTCTCTAAATCAATTACCTAGGAATATTTTATATCAAAACAATTTTATAAGATAGTAAGCTTAGTAAAGTAAGTGTTTCAAAGTAACACTTTCAAAGTGTGTTCGGCCAATTGCCATAAAAACGTCCTTTTTTATTTAGGAAGATATTCCGCCACATTCAAAACAAAGTCCTTTGACACATTGGAGGATCGCGTTATAAATGTTATTTTATAGTTTACATCCTCCCCGCAACTGGTCACCACCACATTCTATCGATAGTTTTATATCCGATACTATCGAAACTATCGATTTACATCACTAAAGAGCAGCAAATGGAATGGAATGTACCGGATCAATCCGAGGGGAGCGAAGTAGTGGAGTGCTTGAGAACAGCTGAGAGCTTTAAAAAATAACAAGCCATTAAAAGGGGAAGCGACGCACAGTGGGCAAAATCACCAATTTAGGTGGACAAAAGTCAAGTCAAAATTTTGGAATTTCTGAGTGCTTGATCTTTTTATCATTAGTTGGTAAGACGCTCAATTCTAATATTTCCCGCCATAGCGTGTTTACAAACATATAGTGAATGAGTGAATCATTCCTTTTTACAAAAGTGCCAAAAACCGGCTGTGGGATTATCTTTATTCCACCGTAATTTATTATGTTCAAGGTGTGTGCAGTGCCAAGTCTTTTTGCTTTTATTTAACAATGGACATTGCTGAGACAGGTAAGACAGTCTATTTCCACATTTGATATTGAATATACAATCCAATCTACCTGTAGAGTTAATTTTGCAATTTTTAAATTTATGCCATTATTGAACAACGAAAAACTATATAACCCCCAAGTTACCCCAAGGAATTTTTTGTAGGATTTGTTACATTAATCCTTCTAGTTTTTAAGTGTTGCAAAGAATTTTTGCGATTTTTTGCGTTTTGGGTGATACATAATTTTTTTTCAGATAAATCACTCCGAATCACGAGGAAGAAATTTTTTGAAGAGTGGGTTAAGTTTCCAAAAAAAAACGCCAAGACCACTTGTTGAAATTTATTCTTAATTCAGCTTATACTAATAATCAATATAGAGATTATAAGCCTCTGAAAATTATAATTTCCCCGTCTTTCCGACAAAATTTCGGAAAGGTCGGACCAATGAAAACTGGAAGATTTTTTCAATAAATACTCCAGTTGGCTTGATTCACTTGACTTGGATTTTAGTATTTCAGTTATCCAACCTGCTTGTCAACGCTTAGGACGCCCTGAAAAATGTTTCGAATATTCTAGTGAGAAAAAAAAGTCAGCGAGTTATTGAAGGTAGGCTGTGAAAAATTGACTTTCGTTGCACAGTACGCGCTTTATGTTTCTGATAAGCGTAGTACTTCCGAAGTCGTGAAAGGTGCATCTACCTCTCAACAGCCATCTTCTACAAGAAATTCGACCTCTACCAACATTCGACGTTTTTCCCCTGAAGAAGCTTTAGCTCACTTTGTCGAATGCAAAGCAGACCCAAAAGTATTTGAAGATCCGAGTTGCCCACTCCCACTACACCAGGAAGAAAATTATAGTTTTGATTTGGCTACTTTACATGGGTGGATTCGGACTTCTGAAATTTTCCTAAACATTGCATATTATAGACTAACTTTGAAAGAACAAAAAAAAAACTTTGAAAACCGAAGAAGATCGACAAGCATTTACTTTGAATTAGGCAAAGATCCAAAAAGAATCAAAAGTCCAGTTATGTCTTAATGTAGACCAACCAAAACAAAGGATTCATTAACAACAATGATGGTAACATGGCTAGACGATAAATAAGAAATAATAAGAAAAAATAATAATAAAAAAAAAAGTTTTACAATCTATGATTTAAAGAGTTTCCTAAATGATTTAAAATATGTCTAGTAGCAGGTTTACTCCACTCTGAGCCGATAATTGGATTTGTTGTATTATTTTTCCCGTATTCTGGGACTCCATACGTTAAATGTAGGAAAGTTTTAGATTTTAGCCAATAAATTTGATCTTTACCACTGTTCGCTCGCCAAATGTGTCAAAAAATTAATTAAATTTTTTTTATTATTTTTTCCTTAATCTAGGACCCCAAATGCTAAATATGGACTAATTTCAGAATTTTGTCCACCTAAATCCAGCATATTTCCCACTGTGCGACGGTGGATATTTCTTTCCAGATAAGGGAGCGGGGGCGGCCCCAGCAAAACTACTTAAGCTGATGGAATAAGTCGTCAAGTGCCATCCGATCTCTTCGCTTCATGGTTTAAGAACTTATTTTATTTTATTTCTAAACATAATTTCATTAAAGAGAGTATTGCTCAAATATATATTGCGATGGAGTGATCGGGAGAATATCCAGGTGCACACCCATAAGCGTGTTACACTTATTACACTCCGAGGAAATAACAGTCGATTAAACGTGATCTCGGTCAAATCAACTCTTAGTACAACATACAGGGGCGGGTTTAGCACGAAATTTTTGTATGAGATTAAGAATAATTGCGATCTAAATAACGACAAGTGTTATGTACAGGGCATAGCAACTACCTAATTGCATTTTTCGTTTACAAATAGCAAAAAATTGAAATAGCCAAACTTTTGAGAGGGGGGGGGCGTAACCCCTTAACCCCCCTGCATCCGCCCTTGACAACCGAGGTCCAAACACAGGACTTTCTTAACACGTCAGGTACGGCATCGGTTCCCGGGATTCGATGCCTTACATTCTCTTCTTAACAGCCGATTTTCACATTAAAATCTACGAAAGTCCAAACACTCAATTTAGTCGATTTTTAATGAGGTAATTGCATTGTAGTGCAGAAAATGTTGCTAACACCTGAAATTCTTCACCTGTTGTTTTTTAGAATCCGACTCCGATGTCCGATTTTCTATAAAGTATGGCGTAAATCCTGTATCGACCTGTCTTCCGCCTATTCTGTCTAGTTCCAATCCTTACCAAGAGATAATTTCTTGAGAGCTCATTTAATTCCATTTTAATCAAAAGATAACGCTTTCGTCAAAGCATTCCCATCGGACCACGACGCCCGATATCGTCTGTGGCTAATTCCTGCAGTCGGACCCCGGGGACCGATACCGTTCAGCGCCTCAATTAACCTATGAGCAGACCCCAATATCGTTTATATCGCTTAAGTTATAACGAATCGATATATCAATATAATCGAATCGATATATAACTGAGCGCGCAATCCAAATATCAAGATCACATCACAACCTACAAGTCGACCTCAATATTGTAAATATCGGATAAGTTATAATCGATACCTGAGCGAGCCTGAGGTTTTATATCGATATTATTTTCATTATCAGCAGCCTTGATAATCTAATAATCGATCTCAACATCGATATAAGGTAATTAATTATACCCTATAAGATTTCCATAAAAAACGGTTAACCCAATAATGTACACCAATATGGAGAATTCCGAAAAAAAAAGCTAATAAATTCATCCTTAAATAATCAAAATCAAGCTTTGACTTTTATATTAGCTATCATTGGGATAAAGATCACATCAGGACTTTTATTTTCTGACTTGAAATATAAAAGTCATGATGTGATTTTTATTTATTTATTAGAAATATAAAAGTACGAATTTGACTTTTTTTCTCTTTCCGAGAAAATAAGAGTTAATTTCAAACCCTGCTATTAACACACATTTTTTATCTATATATTTATCAGTATAACCTGTTATTATAAAGGGGTGAAGTTAAACCACAACTAAAGCAGTAGGAAAACACCGAGAAGGCAATGGGCTTGATGACAAGGAGGGGTTAAGCGAAGAATAAAATACCCTACCACTACGGACGATCATCACTTCTTGTTTCTGCAATAAGAAAATTGTTTTTACACTAAAAAAAAAAGTTGTGAAAGGTTTATCCTGGGTCACCAATAGATGTTTCTATGCCTTTTATTTTTTTTACACCAATACTCTAAGTTTTCTTGTGAGTTATTTCTATTTCATAATTTATATTAGTTCAAAACGATTGAAATTGTATGTGATAAATGCGGTATATAAACCTAATGATATGTGCAACAGAATATAAAAAACTTTTGCTAGTTGTTATTTACTGATTATTTTCATACTAAATTGTCTTTATTTTTTACTTTAAAATTAGCAATCTATCTATTTCAAATAAGACAAATATGGTTCATATTTTTAAAATACGAAAAAAAAATGGTAAAATAGCATTTTTCGTTAGCCGGTATCGAATGTTAACATTAAGAGATTCCACATAGGAAAAAGAAACATGGAAATTGAAACAAAATGTTACTACCTGTATATATATATATATATATATATATATATATATATATATAGAGAGAGAGAGAGAGAGAGAGAGAAGGTATAGGATCAACAATGGGAGGTCGAGAGGTTGTAGATGCATCAACCTTCCAGGGCAAACTAAATCGATAATCCGGCTGGACCTCTTGCATCCAGATACCGGCGATAGCACCTCTGATATCCTGATAGTCATAACATATAATTATTATTTTACAGTTTGTATTTGTGTAATATTAATTAATTTCATTTATGTTATATGTATTTATGTTATATGTTATATATTTAAATATAGTTATGATTTAAAGTTTACATTTACAGCTATTTTTTTATGTGTGTGTAATTGAAGTTAAATTTTTTTTTACTTTTTTTTTTTTCGCAAAATCAATACTCATCTCTTAGAATTTTTTTTGTTTATATTTAGCTTTACTTTTTATATCATCGCACCAAATATATTTTAGAAATAAGGAAAATGGCTGTAAATTTATTGGACAAATATGCGTTTTAATTTCATACATATTAACTATTTAATTTACCCAAGAAAGTATTCAAATTAACATAAATTATTTTATTGGCAATAATTGGTTCCGATTTTTTTTTCACAGTCGTAGAGTGTTAAGCGGACCTTACAAGATCAATAATATTGTCAATATCAGTATTGTCAATACTGTCGTTTAGCGTTGAGGGCGCACCGTCAATATCGCCATCAATACTCAAATTTTCACCTTACACGATCAATAATATTGACAATACCATACTGTATTGTCAATATTATTGATCGCGTAAGGTCCGCTTTAAAAAGGCTAAAACGCCGTAAGTTCTTAAGTGAAAGTTGTGTGCTGCGCGCATTGCACCAGATTTTGATTATTGCATGTGATTCTCCTCCACTACTGAAACCTTATAAACCTTCCATATTTTATCGTATTGAGTTTCATTCCATATTTTATTTCTCTCTCTCCTTTTCTCTCTCTCTCTCTCCCCTGGAAGTCCTCTTCTTTAATCCATATTCTTTCTATTTGTTCTATAATATGCTCAGTTCCTCCTTCGTTTTATTTTAGTTTTATGACTTTGTCAAAGATCGGCTCTTTCAATATAATCTTCCTCATCCTCTCAATGTGACCCTTAAAAACTTCTTCCTTGTTTTCCTCATGGTATCTATATAAGTCTCTACGTCTTCAATAGCTTCGTAACTACAACTCCTAGTGGTTTTTTGTCAAGTAATCCTCTTCCATTTTACTTTGCCCGTAGATACACCTCAGTATCTATCCTTCTGTCTCAAATAGTCTTTCGGTGCTCGTAAAACCCATTCTTTCCGTTCCATATAATACAACTGGTTTTACTTCTTTATCTTAGTTTCTTATTTCAGCCTTTGGAGAAAGGTTTTTCTTGTTATATGTGACTTTTATGAACAACAATCGCCTTTTTTTTTTTTTTTTATTATAACTTTATTTATTTATTTACTATTCCGCATGTAGATTTTTACCTGCGGTGTGGCGCATCAAGCAAATTTGGTCACTTCTGTTTTTGACTTTCTTGCATTATTATTTACTAAAGTAAGAGGTCTCCTGGCCACCTTCGTTTCAGTCGACGTGGAGGCTGACCAGGTAACAGGGAGGAGGAAAGAGAATGGATGAGTGGGTTAGGGTGATGTAGCGTTGAAGAGTGAAATGTTTGGTATTTGTCTTGTATGTAAGATTTTATTGTCTGTATGTTCACGTCGTTGTGCAGTTTATGATTTAAAATAAACCAAGGTGTATTTGTGATTTTTCTGAAAATTTTGGATTGTAATTGGATGCTCCATATGTCCTAATAGGTCTTAAAATAGTAATGTAAATTAGTCGCTTGTTTCGTAAGGTGAGTGATGATCTGTAGTCCAGGAGATGTGAAAGCTGCTTGTAAAGTCTGTTGAGTTCCAGGTTGTTGAATTTGGTAAGTATGTTCCAAGTGAGTCGTTTGTCTAAGTACAGTCCGAGGTATCATACGAAATTCTTTGCAGGAACTGGGTCGTTGTTAATTGCCACTGGTGGGCAAGCAGATTTTCGTGACTTGATTTGGTGGAATTAATTTTGATTTTCCATTTTTCTAGTTCAAATAGCTGACTTTGAATGGCGATTGTAGGATT
Source organism: Aelia acuminata (assembly GCA_911387785.2). Taxonomy (NCBI): domain Eukaryota; kingdom Metazoa; phylum Arthropoda; class Insecta; order Hemiptera; family Pentatomidae; genus Aelia; species Aelia acuminata. The sequence goes on along the minus strand of OU426982.1, from coordinate 127,833,860 downwards.
TTGATGTTATGGAAGGTTAGCCGTGACATCAGCGAAGCTAAAGATGGTGGTGCGAGGGTGTTTAGGGATTTCTGATGTGTAGACAGAATAGAGAAGAGGATTTAAGTATAACTTAATATAAAAATTAATATAAAATTAATTATTAGAAAAGTATGAGAATTATTTTATAAACTGAAATATTATATTATAATTATATGGTACTGGTAGCTCAGTGAATGGTATTAGCAATACTCAAGGTCCTGTTTTGTACTTTTTCAACTCTCTTACAAAAACCGTGAATAGACCCTGTGGCACACCTAGTCTCTCTAAAGTGAGTACGCTTAATTAAATAATCGATTAAGCAGGAAAACTAGCGGTTCAGCGTGATTTCCGCAAATCATCTCATGACCTTTGACCAAAAACGCTACAAACTTAGAAAGAACTGAGTTAGTGTAATAAAACAAAGACTGTTTAAAGTGGTCACCTGTGTTGTAATGGTTAGCACAACCAATTGCTACACAGAAGTTAGTGGGTTCGTACCCCGCTAGGATTACGAAAGGAATTTTTAAAGGGACTGAAAAATTTTTGGCTATCCCCTACTTCGGATCGGACGTAAAATGGAGGACCCGAGCCTGTCCGATGTCAGGTGCTCCTTACAGATCCCTATATTAATTATGATTGGGTAGGCGAAATTCAGGACTCCTACTGTGGGTGGAATTGACCGATTGATTGGCCATAACTGGTCCTCATCGTATTATGTTTGTACTGATCTTAGCAACAAAACGAATTTCCTTCCCTAAGAGATATTTCTATATTTAAGACAATATACTTGATGAAGATATAATTTGATGGATTCTCAGAATACATCGAACAGTAATATTGATTATTATATATCGATTACTGTCAACTGTTTTCATCAATGAATAAAATTTCTACTGCAGAGTAGAAAGTATTTTTCCTCCCACTGTGAAACCATTTAATGCCACTAGGTCCAAATCTTTAGGAATAATTGAATAAACGATAGAAAATTGCTTACATTTGAATAACTCATGATTGGAATAAACAATGAATTATAGCATTTAAATTATTTCAAATGTTATTAAAAAGGTTTTTAAAATTTGCAGTTCGATACATACTAGGGATGGAGAAGGTTATTTTAAAGTTTTGGAAAATAACAAGATCCACTCCTCAAGGCTCTATGAATATTTTATAAGGAGAACCGATTTAAAAGCTTTCTGCCTGGAATAAGTTAGTTTATAGCGGATTGAACATAAAATGGAATTCCCGAGCCTGTAAGATGTTAGGTACTCGTTAAAGATCCCTATCCTAATAATACCTGGATAGGCAAAATTGAGGACTCCCACTGTAGCATCGGCCGATTAGCGTTAGTAGCATAAAGTGACGTTAAACAAAACAAAGTATTTGAGTTAATAACACAATATGTTGTATAAACATTTCATAACATATGATATGTAGTAACTTCAGGTTCATAAGTGGAAAAAAATGTTAGCAAGCTTGAATATATCGGTGAATTTCATTATATTTTAGAGATTTAATTGGAAAAATTGAGTAAACAAATCGGAGCAGGAAAATAAGTGTTGTAGCGACATTCTGTCCTCTCTGGAGTCTGGAAAAAGATGGTCCCTAAACCACCACTTTATTACTACCTGTATGAAGTTTCATTCCAACCTGTTCAAAACATTAGTGTAATGTAACTTACAAGGGACCACGTCACATTTCCCTCTGTGATTTCGATGAAGTTTTTTTTTGGTGATTCTACATCGAAAAAAAGTCGACACGTGTCCGGCCGTTCCATTGAATGGGCTGAGAAATTAAATATTTCAAGTCCAAAAATCGTTAAAATTGGCTTTCACAAAACAGTCATTGCTCCATTCTACCTGAACCAATTTTAATGAAACTTTCAGGGATTCTTCTAATTGAAAATATATTAGACACATATATCGGGATTTGTACCAATCACCGCAGTGAGGCCAGAGCATCACATCGACACAATTTACTAACGCAAGCCTCAACAAGCCTCAACTTTGATGGGATTCTTCCAAATAACCAATTTCAGTTTTGTAGGGCTATAGTTTTTGAGCTAGTCTGTTCACACACACACACACACACACACACACACACACACACACACACACACACACACACACACACACACACACACACACACACACACACACACACACACACACACACACACACACACACTCACATACACACACAGACCATTTCGCGGGACATGGTTAAAAAAGTGTATTTCCGTTGAAAACCAGAAGCCGAAATTTCTCACGATCGCAATACTTTCCTTACTATATAGTTCAAATATAGGTAAGTGAAAGTAAAAATTACTTTGTAACGCTAATGGACATCAGTACATCTATCCACATCTATTCAAAAATAATACATGTCAAAAATAATAAATAGGTGCACCGAACACGACTACACTAACAACCTAGAAACACAATTTCCCCAAATTATCAGCACATTTTAGGCTATACTGAAACATTTGTGTTATTTTGATGAGCCGTTCAACTTTTAATCATTCAAACCTTTGACAGATGGTACAAATATTTAGACGTGTATACTTGATAAATGTGGAAAAGTTTGTATGCTTGTTAGGTGCTTTCTAATTCGACGCACGTATCTCTCTAGTTTCTTTGAAAACAATTTAAAAAGTTTTAGTATTCTGGAACGTTATACCTCCTGTGGTATTCTCCGATTTGGTAGAAAAGCACTCGTCGTGGGTTACGGTTACTAAGAGGAAGATTGGTGAAAGTGCTTGAAAAGAACTAAATGCCAAATTGGCGAGTAAACCACTTGTAGATAGCGTGTGATTTTTACTTGTGTTTCTTCGAATGTTTTCTAGTATAGAAAAAGATCATATGATCGATATAAAACCATAGTGACTTAAGCGCAAAACCAATTTGATAAATTTTTGTTTGTTTTTAAAAGTCCCTTTGAGCCATTAATGCTATTCGGACGATGCTAAAGTGGGATTCCTAAATCTGGACAGGGATCTTTTGCGAGTATCTGACATCGTGTAGGCTCGGGATCTCCATTTTACGTCCAATCCGAGGTACGGCATAGCCAAGGAGTTTTTACGTCTATCAAAAACTCCTAGGGCCTCCGTAGTACTGTAGGTTGCTACGCTACCCACTACACCACAGGTAACCCCTATAATTTAGTTTACTTTTAGTGAATAATTAAAGAGTAAAAGTAACTGGTGTAAAAAATGACCTGTTTGTTGTATCAAAACTTTTATTTCGACAGGATCAAATAAGAACAAGGTCGAAGGTTAAACTAACATCGATAAAATCCACCCACAGCACTACAGCGTGTTCGGGTCACACCAAACACCAGATATGTGGAGGCGTTGAAATCAACTCCCATGAGAGGCTCTTTGGTAAATCGCTGTATAACATCAAGATCTAAATATGTGTGTGTGTGTGTGTGTGTGTTTGAAGTTTGAACCAGATTCATTTTCCTTGAATTTAATATACATTTATTACATTACATAATCTATGTCTAAAGGCAGGGTTTTAAAGATTCTACAGCTATCCCTATTTAAAAAATATATACATTTATACACGGTGTCACGTGTGGTGTTTTGGTTTGCATAGAAACCTTCAATACTAAAGTTCGCGGGTTCGCGTCCCGAGATGGCCCTAGGATTTTTCTTAATGGGAGTAAAAAATCTTGGGTCTTTTCTACTTTACTCCCCCCTATGATTACTTTCTATATCTGTTACTTTTTAATTAACCTTACATAAACACATGCATATTTAAATTATTTTATGAATACATAACCAAATATAAATTTTAAACACTGGTCAAATGAATTAAATAGTATAAAATTAATATTTTTTAACAAAACATTGAATAAATCCTCTCCTTCATGCTTTCTTCTCCATACAAATTCACATAAATAAGAATCGAATAAACTCCTACGAGTTCCACATTCTCTCTTATTCGACAGTTTGTGTATGGGCTCCTGTCACTGGTTCTACAAAATCTTTAGAATGATTTACTGTATAAATTAGAAAGTCTAAATCCGTTCATTATTAACTTTTAAGCAATAAATGAGAAATATATGCACTTAACCTTTTAACTTTTTAACAATGAATTCATATTTATTGATCATGTGTTATAATTTGAAAGAAAACTCCAAAGTAACTGTTCCATATAAGTAATCACAGGGGGAGTAAAGTAGAAAAGGCCCAAAATCTTTGTCTATGCCGTCCCTCGGCGAGGACTTAAAATGGAAGTCCCGAGCCTATACGATGTCATTAAAGATCTCTATCCTAATTATAGCTGGATCTCCCATCCCCTTCGTCGTGAGGATGGTTCCTGGGCTTCGTCAGATGAGGACAGAGCAGAAGAGTTCGCCAAGCATCTTTGCAACACGTTCACTCCTCATCCTGAACTGAATCCTTCCCATACCGCTGATATTATGGAATTCCTTTCTTCACCTATTCCTCTCTCACTACCTCCTAAAGCAGTCATCCCCTCTGAGGTTGAATTCCTTTTAAAGAAACTGAAACCCAAAAAATCCCCTGGATACGATCTCCTTACTTCCCAGATCCTTCGTCAACTACCCAAAAAAGCTATTGTATTCCTAACATACCTATACAACTGCATCCTTCGAACTACCCACTTCCCTTTGCTTTGGAAACACTCCATAATCATCCTCTTCCCTAAACCTGGCAAACCTATCAATAACCCTTCATCCTACCGACCAATAAGCCTTCTTCCGATCCTTTCAAAAGTTTTTGAGAAAATCCTTCTCAAAAGAATCCTACCCCTACTCGAATCCCCAAAAATTCCTCCACATCAGTTTGGATTCCGTTCTGGCCACTCCACAGTCCAACAAGGTCTTCGCGTTGTTGATCATATATCCTCTGCCCTTGAAAACAAGCAATATTGCACTGGTGCCTTTCTGGACGTAGCTCAAGCTGTCGACCGGGTGTGGCACGATGGCTTGCTTTTCAAACTCAAAACACTTTTACCCCAATCATTATACCTAGTCCTTCGATCCTATCTCTCAAATCGTTCCTTTCAAGTCCGCTGCGGCACAGAACTCTCCAATTACTATCCACTTCAGGCTGGTGTCCCACAAGGCAGCGTCCTGGGTCCTGTTCTCTACATCTTATTTACCGCTGATATCCCTACGAACTCCAACACCTTCCTTGCTACCTTTGCCGATGATACCGCTATCCTATCATCCCATGCCGATCCTGAAACAGCATCCCTAAACCTGCAAAGGCATCTCTCCTTGATAGAGCAGTGGTGCAGCTCCTGGCGCATCAAAATCAATGAATCCAAATGCAAGCATGTTACCTTCACCCTCCGACGTAAATCCTGTCCTCCAATTCTTTATAACTCAATTCCACTTCCCATATCAGACACAGTCCGGTATCTTGGCTTCCTTCTTTACAAAAGATTAAAATGGAACCCACACACTAAACTGAAAAGACAAGAACTCAACCGACGTTTTGGCCAACTACACAAACTACTTAGCAGAACTTCTCATCTCTCCATTGACAACAAATTACTGATATACAAAACAATATTGAAACCCATCTGGACCTACGGACTCGAACTGTGGGGTACAGAAAAACCTTCGAACATCAGACGTATCCAGTCCTTCCAGCCTAAAGTCCTTCGAACCATAGTCAATGCCCCATATTATGTCTCAAATCAAACCTTGCACCACGACCTTAACATCCCATTTGTCCTTGACCTTATGCCATCCAGATTCTCGAAATTTCACCAGAACCTTAATTATCATCCCAATCCTTCCGCACAATCCCTTTCTAGCACCACCCATCCCTACAATTCTCCTCGAAGGTTGAAACGGCAGTGGCCCAGAGATCTTTTGTAATGTAGCTTTTGGAGTCCTGGTGATGGCCAGCTTCTCCACTCAAGCCATGTGCAGTTGTAGCTGAAGTGCTCTCACCCAGTCTCCACTGGTTTTATAACAGTGATGCGGCTGGGAGAGAAGCACCGGGATCTCCTAGGGTCTTGCTTTGCTTTCCATAAATGGGAGGCAAAGCGGGAGTCAGAGATCCCTAGGCTGAATGTATATATTGTATATAGCACGAATGTGTGTATATATGTATTTTTTTTCCTATTTTTATTTCAATGGATAGTTTTATATATTTTAGTTTTTATTTTGGTTGTGTATATTTTATTTTTTATCTTGGTCGTATATATTTTAGTTTCAATTTTTCGTTTCTTATTATTATTATGTATATATTGTGTGGATGAATCTTCTGATCACTAATATTAAATGCCCTTAAGTGTGGCAGATTGTATTATTTCTCAAAAAAAAACAAAAAAAAAAAAAAAAATTATAGCTGGATACGGAAAATTTAGGACTCCGACTGTAGCATCGTCCTATTAGCCTAACTGGCATAAAGTGACGTTAAAACATACAAACATTTATACAGATATTTTTTCAAATCTTCGGTGCCATAATAATTCTTATCATTTTGTTAATTATTTTTTCAAATAGGTCACCAATAAGTTTAAATCACCCATCTATATTACTACTACATTTATGCAACTTCGAAGAACTCTTGGACTTGATATAAACTGTATAAAATCTGTGCGCTCATTACACAACTTTCACATGTTTAAATCCGTTAAAAACCGAGGGTCAAAATTTATCATTATCTCAATATTTTCCTTTACCGTGCAGGTACTTTGCTATTTTGATATATAGGTACATGAAAGGAAAACTATAATAACATAAATACTAAAAAGTTCATTGACTTCTTAGAGAAGATTCTGCACATCATCGGCTAATAATATTCCATTACCATTCTTGAAGCCATCTTAGTCACAGCCAGTGACAAATATACAAAGGAATCGGCAAAACAATAACACAAGACAATCATAATGATATTACTGCGATTATCTTTATTCCGACTTACATAACGACCAATCAGCTCTTGCCTTACATCTTAGCACTCACTGCTTTCTCTCTATCAACAAAGGTTGAGGAAATGGAAAAGGAATACATCAATATACCATTGTTAGCAAAATGGTATGCTGACTGGTTGCTGCATGTCAGGTCTGGAGCATCATCATGTATAATGTCTTCGTTGTTATGTTATCTGCGATGTTAACAACAGTCAACATCTATAGGAACATCAAAGTGGTCATGTTTCTGTCTCTAATTATATTCTGCATACATATTCCATTCTAGTTCTAATACCCGATAAGTTTCAAAATAAGGTATTTTTTAGTATCTCTAAATACACCCTATAAACAAAAAAAAAACCACATAATCGACAATGTTCAAGTATAATAAAATAGGTAAAACAATATAATTTGAATTATTATTATCAAAGCAATTATTGAGACAAAACTCATAAGCGGACCTTACACGATTAATAATATTGAAAATATAGTATGGCGTTGTCAATAATATTAATCGTGTAAAGGTGCCTTTACACCTTACGAACCTCACCTACGAACAAGTCCTCCTTCGAACCTTGCTGTACCGACGTAAAGCGAACAGCCATTTATACTTCACGTGACGTTAAGCGAACCAACATGGTTGACGCACCCAAAGCTAGCTTATGATTAAGAAAAAATCTCCATAATCAATATATTTTATATTATCTGAAAAAAAAAAAAATGGGAGACGAATTACAACGTTTCACAAATTACACTAGTATCACAAACAACTCCTGTCACTAAGGAAAAACCCAAATCAAAAGTGACATTAGCGCTACCCCCGAACCCAGGCGAACAGATGAAGTACCTAGATCACCCGAACAGTCGACGTGAAGGTTGTTCGAGGGTGGTGTTCGAAGGTAAAGTTCGTAAGGTGTAAAGGCACCTTAAGGTGAAAATATTAGTATTGATGGCGATATTGACGGCGGGCCCTCAACCCTAAACGGCAGGATTGACAATATACTGACAATACTGATATTGCCAATACTATTGATCTTGTAAGGTCCGCTGTATAAGAATAAAAAAAAGTAAAGTGTTATTAACATAATTTTATTTAAGTATAATTTTTACATTTTTTTTATCAACGTAATTATGATCCTGACAGAGTGTTATGCTTACGAAATAGAGTGGAGAGAAGTGGGACTTAGGCGACCGACTTAAGCGAGTTACACAGTAACACCTCGAAGATGGCCGAAAAATACTTCTTGTTTCTACAAAAAATTAATCTTTATGCCAAACTTAAATGTATTTTCTTATTATCTTTCATACTTCTTTCGTTTTTCACTTTAATTCATTTATAATATTATCCGTTACAGTATTCTCCCTTCCTAAGCAACATCTAAATTCTTAATAGCAATTCTACCTTCTTTATTGTTTTCTCTCACCCACAATTTTTATTTTTATTCTTTAATATTTCTCTCCCTACTTTTGCAAATGTTCTATGGAGGCTAAAATGACCCAAGTGGTTGAAGAGACCTTTTTTGTTACAAATAAATAAATTGTAATCGTCCAAGAAAAAAAAATGTACTAATCTTAAAAATTGAAACTTTATGTTTATAGTATACGTTCAATCAGGAAGAGGAATAAATTGTTCGTATGCCTTTTATATTTATCATATACTAGCATTCCCCGTCGCGGCTTTGCCCGCGAGACTTTAAAATCAATTCTGTGATCATTATTTTGATATTAATTTAATATAATATGTTAACTGATGTTCAGGAGATTTAGTAGAAAACGAGCTTCCCGTAGGTGGAATGTTGGAGGGGGGAGCTGTCGGATGAGACCCGCAATGGGGAGAGTTCACTAAAACCGCCGAAACAAAAAATTGCTTACTCGTCGTGAACGCTTCATTTTTCGGCTTTAAAACATGGTTTTCGACGATCCTTAGGGGCTTTCGAGTTAAACTCGTCGTATCCAAGATCTTTAAAATGAGTCCAAATTAGATATTTTTTCTCAAAGTGCAAAAATAGTTTCCTTTAGAGTTAAACGACAATTTCGCCATTTGAACCCCTTAGGGGTTACATTTTTGAAATTCCTTTCTTAGCGGTTAGCTAAAATCTAAATTCCGAACTTTAAGTTTCTATCATCAGTAGTTTTTGCTCTGCTTTGATTCTATCAGTCAGGACAAAGCCTCTAGTATATATGGAGAAGAGATCGAAATAAACACGCACCATCCCCAATCATGGAATTCACAGTTTGCATAATTTGATTAACAGTAATAATTAAATAATCAGTAGCCATATTTGATGTGAATGTCTATTTTAATAATATTGTAACGTTAAATCGACTTTCAAATAAAAAAAATATGGTTTAAAATCTCAAAAATAGATTTCCGTTAGAGTTAAACGACAATTTCGCCATTTAAGCCCCTTAGGAGTTACATTTTTGAAATTCCTTTCTTAGTGGTTACCTACATCGCGTTTAAAATCTAAATTCAGAATTTCAAGTTTCTATCATTAGTAGTTTTTGCTCTGCGTTGATTCTGTCAGTCAGGACAAAGCCTCTTATATATATAGAGGTAGTATACAAGTTCGTTGTGATATACTCGTTAAAAATACTAAAAAATAATATAATAAAAAAATAATTTAAAAAACAAAGCATATACAGATATACGCATTATCCGCATTATACTGTAGAAGAGAATATTGGTTTAAAAATGCACAAAGATAACATGAATAGTTGTAGAGTGCAGAGCACAGAGTGTAAAGTGCCTTGACTAAGCAAAGAGAGAGTGAGAGAGAAAGGGGGCTGAAGGTAGACCACCAGACCACTCTAGAACTCTTGAGAGCCCCTCACCTCAGGGTCCTTAAAGATGTCCTGTGCATCTCCTCCCAATAGGACTTGAGGAATAAAGAAATATTGTTTTATCTTAGCCTTTGAAGTTAGAAAGTTCAAAGAAAGTGCATGGGACAATTATAAAACAATTGATTCTATCTCATTTTAATACCAGGTCCTTCTGACAATACCTGGATTGATGTAGTGTTAACAGATTACTTTATTTAATAATGTTGATGAGACTTAAGAAATAGTGTCGTGTATTTTTTTATATAATTTTTTGTATTCTGAATAGTTCCCTATCAATTGGAATAATAATTTAAATAAATAAGTATTTAACCTGTTTTTAAAACAGTCTTATGTATTTATTTACTCAATTAAATAACATCTTAATATAAAAATATTTATCCGTTACAAATTTCACATCAAATTGTATTACAATATCCACAACATTTTCACAAGACCATTTTTCGCAAACCTATATAAGAAATATAGAGTTAGGGAAAGTATTCACGTTTAAGTACACGTTTTGTGGTCACATCAGTCCAAATAACCAATTTCCGTGAATTTGTGTTTGTTTGAACAGACTATGTAAAAAAAAAAACTATAAATCGTAGGAACGTGAAATTTGGTATTTGATGAAGGTATATACCCGCGAGGTGACTTATTTAATATAAATCGACTAAATAGAGAGAGCACTTTATTTAATAAATTTCATCTCATTTTTACATTCTTAATCGATTTCCTCAAAAACCGCTCAAAAGATTTTGATTAAACTCGTCATGTGTAATGAGAATCGAATATTCTTTAATGTCAGGTAAGCTTTATCATCATAGAAATGCTCTGAGGGGGATTAAATGGTGTAGGAAATTGTTTTGCTCTCCTATAAAGTACCTTGTTTTTTTACTTTCACTTACCTATATATGAAATATGGTGGAAGTATTGCGATCGTGAAAAATTTCGACTTCCGGTATTCAACGGAAATACACGTTTTGGGGCCCCCTGAGTCGAAATAACCAAGTCCCGCAAAATGGTCTCTGTGTGTGTGTGTGTGTTTGTGTGTGTGTGTGTGTGTGTGTGTGTGTGTGTGTGTGTGTGTGAACAGACTAGCTAAAAAACTATAAACCGTGCGAACCTGAAATTGGGTATTAGTAGTATGTATATGCCCGTGATGTGACAGCAAAAATTTCATTCATATCGCTCAAAGGGAGGGGGTACTTTATTTAATAACTTTTTACGTTTTTTTCGATTTTCTCAAAAACGGCTCTAACGATTTTGATTAAACTGAGTATTTGATCTATTTATACGCCCGAGATATGACTGTTAAGATTTCATCAAAATTGATCAACCGGAGGGGGGACTTTACTTAATAATTTTTGTATCATTTTTACGTGTATTTTTGTATTTACTTAAAAACTGTTTTAACGATTTTGATCAAACTGGGTATTTGATGTATCTATATGCCAAAAATGTGATAGCCAACATTTCATGAAAATTGATCAACCAGAGGGAGCACTTTATTTCATAACTTGTTTTCTAATTTATAACTTTCTTTCGACTATCTCAAAAACGGCTTTAATGATTTTGATCAAATTCGCCACGTTTAATGAAAATAAGGTGTTCTTTAATATAAGGTTATCTTTATCGTTATTAAAATGTTCTGAGGGGGCTTAAAAGGGGAAGGGGTCTTTTTTGTTTTCCTGTAAAGTACACTTGTTTTTGTTTATATGGAAAAATTAACTGTCTCTCATTACGCCTAAAAATAAGAAATGGCTAAATATGAGATATGATAAAAATTAAGAAAACACAAAGAGGAGAAAAAAAGAAAAATATTCAGTCAACTCATAAAAATCGTTGAGCCCATGCATGCGGAGTACGCCTTTAATGAGAGACCATAGTTCATAATTAAAGCCGTTCTGTTCATTTGAGAAGTGGCAATTAACAAAACGCATCAATGTCTAATCTAAGTAAGTTGGTAAGTGAAAGTTGTGTGTTGCTTGCAAGCACCAGATATTTTTTTATATGGAGACATTAACATCATCATGCCTAAAAATAAGAAATGGATAAACGTGGAATATGAAAAAATTGAAAAAAAATTATACGGGAGAAAAAAAGGAAAATAATCCGACAGCTCATAAAACTCGTTGAACCCGCGGATGCGCAGTACGCCTTTAATGACAGTCCATTGTTTATAAGTAAAGGCGTTCTGCTCATAAGAGTTGTAACGGGTTTTGGAACATACATATTTAATGAAAATTATTTGTTTCTAAGGTACCTAAATGAAGTTTTGATCAACTAAATAGAAAATTACAAAATTAGACGCATGCATTCCAGAATTATTACAAATAAAAAAATTTATTCAACATTAAAAAGTTTTAATTTACTTTAGTTAATACGTGTTTTTCAAGTTATTTAAAGCACTCTACATGTCTTAAGATATTTATAAAATAGCGTTGTGATATTATAATAGAAAGTTCTTCAAAATGCAGTACATAAAAGGTCTGACAGAAGAAATAAAAAGAACTTTCAAAAACTATGATCATTATGATATAAGAATGGGAATGTATAATAATAACAAAATGAATCAATATTTAACAAATATGAAAGATAAAATAAAAGAAATAGATATAAAAAATGTCATATACAGAATTGAATGTAATGATTGCAATAAAATATACATTGGTGAGACTTCAAAAAAATTAAAAACAAGAGTATTACAATACAAAAATGATTGTAAAAATAGCAAAAATATAAACAAGACAGCATTGGCCCTACATAGTATAAAAAATAACCACACATTTAATTTTGATAAAGCAAAAATAATAGAAAAAGAAAAAATAGCTAAAAATAGAAATATATTAGAAGCAATACAGATAACAAAAAATATAGATAAAACAATAAATTTTAAAACAGACACCAATAGGTACACATTATATAGACCTTATAAGCAAATTAAATTTGAACTGTTAAAAATATTAGATATGAAGAGCAGAAGATTAGAATCAAATCAAAGGTAAATAAATTGATCCCCATAGAGAAAAAATAATCAGTCTGTGACAAGGAGATGACTAATAAGCAATGTTTAACTTTAAATTATTAAAAATTAATTATAAAAAATGATGAATATGTGTATATATATGTGTGTTGGATAAATATGTACATATAGGATGAAATTGACAACATGTAATAAAGCATGTAAAGAAATTTTAAGGTAATTTATAACTAAATTATATAAAAAAAACTTTTAAAAAAAAGAATTTAACGATGTGATATATTATTGTGAAAAAAATTATTTAGATTATTGTGATTTATACAGATAAATGTTTCTAGTTGTTTTTCCTGAAGATGGGGCGGGTGCCACGAAACGTTGAAAATGGAAAATAAATAGAAAAATAAAAAACGAATAGTGGAAGTTGTTATTTCATTAAACATGGATAAAAAATAATAATTAAAAACTTCCGAAAAATCAAAAAAATAATATAATAAAAATAATAATAAATAAAAATAATAATAAAAATAATAGAAATATAATAATTATGTAACTGTTTGGAGAATTACGTTTTTGATTGGATAGGGTTAACAGGCTCTCGTTAAACTATTTAAGCAAACTAAGAGAAACCGTGAAATAGGCAGAACAGAAAGGAGAATACGAAAGTGAAATTGCCTTGAAAAAAGCGTTGCTCGGATAATGAGTGTGGAGAGTATGGTATCGAAGAGCTCAATGAGGCGAGGCAGTTGATTGGTCGAAAAGGTCCTCACTCTCGCTAGGACTGACCTCATTGGCTAACATCCAAAGCCAATATAGGATACCTCATGGCTTTCTTGTTCAGCTGACAATGACAATGACTTGTTGGAGTTCCACCACTTCAGGCAGTCCCTTCACAGCCAACACAATATTTTTCTTTTTGCTTTTTAACTGCATGGAAAAAGAGAAGATTTGCATTCGATTCGTAGGAAATAAAGAAGCATGCGTAAACATCATAATATAAAAAATATGTTTAGAGGAGGGTGGGGCATCATGAAAAAAAATGTTTCTTTAATCCGTAGCACCCCACCTGAGACTTTATTTTCATTTTTTTCATGTTACCTTAGGATCTAATCTATGTAAGAAATGCGTTAAACGTTATTTTATGCATCATCTGTGACCGCCGGTAGCAGTCGGTAAAAAACCGACTGTAATTATAAACATTTTTTTTTCGTATTGTTCATTTTTTGAGCCTGCCTAAAATGAAAAACATACTTTTTTCCACACAATTAGCATTTCATTTATTGACTGCGTTTTTCCCCTTTGTTCTTCAAATGTAATATACCAAATTCACATTGTTTATTAAGGAATATTTACTTTGAGACAGGTTAGAGAGACTGTCGTGTTAAAGGTGGGAAGTTTAAAGGGTGCAGAGGTGGTTTAGGGGGGGCGGTACAGGTGGTGAAGGGACAACGAGAGGGGGGGTTTAAGGACGGGAGCCCCCCCCCCCTAAAACACAACAGCCCTTCAGCTCCCTGACACTGACGCTGATATCTCTGTACCTTCGGGGCCAGTCAAACACAGCCCTTCAGTTTGCCCTAACTAACAGCAGTAATTTAGGCTTCCTCTTAGGAACAAGAAAACGTTTTTACAGTTTAGTAGAACAAAAGATTTATAGTTTAATATCCAAAATGCCCACATGTAAAAATGAAAATAAAGCCTTCTAAACAAACGACTAAAAATACTCTGCCCCCTTTTTAATATTTAAACATATTATTACTTTCATACTTTTACTAGCCAAACTTTTATATTCTAACATAAATATTATAATTGATAACAAATTAGCAAAAGTATCTTCCTTTTTCACTATAAATATTTATTTACAGCATAACGTGTTGACGTTTCGGGGCTGTTGCCCGATTCTCAAAACCTGTACATTAATTTTTATATCTATTAACATTTAATGCTCCGATCACTAGTTTAATAATTTAGATAAAATGAATTAAATATAACTTAAACAAAAAAATTCTCAATCGTATTGAGATGGAGATTGAGATGGCCTTTTAATAAATATTACAATAAATATATCAATGTCATATGCTAAAATCCACTGTTATACATTTTATATATGTTAGCTCATACTTGTCCAAAGCTAATTGACTAAAGGCTGCTGGACTCTGTCCTCCATATTTTCACCCTATTAATACTAAATCCCTTGTCCCCCAGCTGATTGTGATAATTATGTTTTTTGTAATTATTATTTCTCTATTGTTGACTAAAATACCAATATATACAAACTTAAAAAAAACTAAAGACCAGGTTAAAGCAACATATATATTAAATTGTAAAAATATAAAAAACATCAACACATCAGCACTAGCATTCCATAGTATCAAACTACAACACAAATTTAATTTTGAAAAACCAATATATTGGACAATGAAAGTAATACAAAAAATAGAAAATTATTGGAGGCCATACAAATAACAAAAAACAATAAAATTACAGTAAATTATAAAACAGAAACGAAAAAATTAGGAACCCATCATATGGACATATTAAATTAAATAAAAAGATTTTAATCAATAATAGTGTAGTAATTATTACAAAAAAAAAAAAAAAAAAAAAAAAAAACATAATTATCACAATCAGCTGGGGGACAAGGGATTTAGTATTAACAGTGTGAAAATATTGAGGACAGAGTCCAGCAGCCTTTAGTCAATTAGAAATGGACAAGTATGAGCTGAAATATGTATAACAGTGGATTTTAGCCTATGACATCGACATATTTATTGTAATATTTATTAAAAGATCATCAATCATACGATTGAGAAATTATTTGTGTGAGTTAAGTTTGATTTATTTTATCTAAATTATTAAACTAGTGATTGGATCATTAAATGTTGATAGATACAAAAATTAATGTACAGATTTTGGGAATGGGGAAACAGCCCCGAAACGTCAACATGTTATGCTGTAAGTAAACATTTATGGTGAAAAAATAAGATAAGTAGCTAATTAATCAGTACTCATAAATATTATATTGTAAAAGTCAAGTTCATCGTTACCTAAAATAATGGTAATTTATATATTTACATTTATGTATATTTATATTTTACGTAACTTAATACTAATAATAATGTATATATTAGCCAATAAACTATCTAACTATCTAAAGATAGATTTGAGATACAGATTCAGGATATATTTTCAGGTACAATCCAAATTTGCATACCCTAATCGAACTTTTAGTGTTAGGATCGGATAAAGGATCGAGTTATTTTACAATTTCCATGGAAAACACGACAAGGGAGCCTACACACACCTGTAGAGGCGGTTAGTGTATCGTTATTTGATCCCTATCGATTCTATCTCGCTCTAAGCGGCTCACAGGTTACAGGTTTCTAAAATAACTTTACAGTGGATTTTATTGAATGGTTTGTTCCTTTCCAATTTTATTTTCGACTATATATTGTACCAGGTGTGTAAATATGAAACCGGAATTTTTTCAAATAGCAAATAAGAGTTGATTGTGTAAAAATGATACATACTTTTTTATTCGAAGTACTGTCCTTCGCTATCTATGCATTTTTCCCATCATTCAGGCAATTTGTGGATTCCCCGCCAAAATAATGCTTCCTCTTCTGAGTCAAACCAATCACTTAACCAATTTCGTACATTTTCATAAGAAGTGAAGCGCTGCTCAGCTAGTGCGTGTCCCATCGATGCAAATAGGTGGTAATCGGATTGGGCCAAATCTGGTGAATAAGCCGTATGCGGAAGAATTTACCAACCAAACACTTGGATCGTTTCCTTGGTCCGTTTAGCCGAATGTGATGGGGCATTGTCATGGAGCAAGATCACTTTGTGTGTCCTTTCTTGATATTTGGGACTTTTTGGCGCAAATCTTTATTCAAATTTATCATCTGTTGTAGGTAGCATTCCGTATTAACAGTTTCCCCAGGTTTCAGCAGCTCATAGTAGGTAACACCCATCTGATCCAGACCCAGACCCCTGGTACACCAGACACAGAGCATTTTCTTCCTCCCCAAGCGATGCCCATGGTTCACCAGGAGTTACCCAGGATTTTTTACGCTTAGGATTCTCGAAGTAAATTCACATTTCATCACCAGTCACAATTTGATGAAGAAATGACTTTTTTTCTGTACCTGGCGAGCAGCATTTGCCATGAGGTTTTTCGAGCTTCCTGCTGCCTGTCATTCAGTTGGTGAGGTACCCATTTTCCGACCTTCTGGATCTTTTCCATGCCTTTCAAACAAATGGAGACGGTGTCACATGTAATAATTGTCCAACAAACGCTTCCGAATCAGCGTTTTCAAAGTTTTTTTTTTGGGCTTTTCCACGGTCTTTGTTTCTTTTATCGAAATCCATCTTTAAATTTTTTGAACCAATCGAAACATTGAGATTTGCCTCGGGCATGCTCCTTGTAAGCTTCAACAAGCATCCTATGTGATAATGCTCCATTTTTTTTCAGAAGGAAACGGAAATTTAATGCTGTCTGCAAATCTTGATTTGTTGGCACAAAAGTCGACATGTTCAACGCCACTAAAAACACGGTTATAGAATGAAACTGATGTTGGTATCAATTGAATCTCTTTATTACATGTAGGCAAAAGCAGATAACACCACTGACGGATTAGTTAGAAGATTATATTGACTGCTAACTCCTATCATTGGCGAATTCCGGTTTCATATTTACACACCTGGTATGCTGGGAATGGGGCTGTTTAATGAGCAAGGCAATAAGTATTTAAGCCTGGAGTTTTTTTTTTGTTTTTGAAAAACAAATAATAAAATTTGCCGCATTGGAGGCCATTTAATAGGGTGTATAAAAAAATTAAAAAATGACCGTTTTATCAAAGTCCAGAGTTCAAAAGTCTGTAAATATTTTAACGCTATTTATTATTTATTAATACTTAACACGTTAGGTGCGGCATCGGTCCCCGGGGTCCGATGTCTTACATTCCCATCTTAACAGCTGATTTTCACATGAAAATGTCCGAAAGGCCGAACACCTCAAAGGCTCAATTTAGTCGATTTTTAATGAGATTATTGGATTTTAGTGCAGAAGTTGCTAACAGATGAAATTCTGTTGTTTTTAGAATCGGACTCGGGGGTCCGATACAGGCCGTCAGTAATAAAACAAGACTACTGGGCGGCATCACCCTTCCGCGTCTGATAATATTGCAAAGACTACCTTTATGGTTATCTCTAATTTTATGAGTTTGATTTTATACTATGTAGTTATATTTAATTTCTTTGACATTCTTTAATTATTGCATAAATATGAGAAAGAAAACAATATATTTTTTGTTAATACTTCTTACTAAGTCTGTAATTATAAATAAAACTTGCTGATATTTGTTTTATTTATATTATATAAATTCATTTCTTCAAAAAGATTTTTTTTTTATCATAGAGTAAGTGGTTGTAAAGCTGTAAAAGACTCCTAAAAATGGTTTTAATATTACAAAAATTATCAATATGGATGGTAAATCAAAATTCCAGCAGTTTAATGCAATTTTCGATAAAGTATGGCGTATAAGTAGATGTTACTGGGCGCTCGGAAAAGTTCTAAGGTCGAAAGTGTTACCCTGGCAGTTAAAGCAAGCTGTATATACTACCATTATTAGACCAGTAGTGACATATGGAAGTGAAACATGGGTTCTTACCAGGAAATCTGAACAAATGCTCAATGTGTGGGAGCGGAAAATGCTTAGAAAGATTTTTGGTCCCTTGAAGGAGGGAGATCAGTGGAGGCAAAGAAGCAATCGGGAGCTCCGTGATTTATACAAGACCCCAGATATTGTCACCTGCATCAAGAAGAATAGAATTAGGTGGTTGGGGCATGTACAGAGAATGGAAGAGCAGCGAATCCCAAAGAAGCTTCTGGAGGGGCACCCAGGGGGAGGACGAAGAAGGGGTCGTCCTAGATTGCGGTGGCTCGATGACGTGGAGGATGACCTGAGGACACTTGGAGTTCGAAGGTGGAGAAGAGCAGCTCTGGACAGGGAGGAATGGCGGAACATTGTGGAGCAGGCCAGGGTTCTTCAAGGACCGTAGAGCCATCGAAGAAGAAGAAGATGGCGTAAATCCTGTATCGGACCCAAGGGGCATATCCTGCGCCTGTTATGTCTAGGTCTAATCCTTACCAAGAGATAATGCCCTGGAGAAGCTCATTTAATCCTTTTTTCAGTAAGAAAATAACACTTTCGTCAGAGCATTCCGTCTGAGATCATCCCAGCAGTCGGACCCCGGGGACCGATACCGTCCAGTTCAGGATACCCCTAAAATAGGCCGCCGCACCTAACGTGTTAATACGTAATCGAGCATTTTCCAAATTTGTGTACTAAACTGGATTTAAAAAAAAAAAAAAAACTCAGTTTAGTTATTTATTTCAAAAAATAACCATGACAGTGTCCTACGAAATTGTTTGTTGTTACCTGTGGTGAAAAGTGGGTTTACTAGCGAAATCCGAATACCCATAAGCAATGGCTAGATCGCGGTCAAAGTGCTTTACCGGTTGCTGCAAGAGGGTAATTTGAAAAAAAAAATCCATGCTTAGCGTTTTTGGGAATTTTTAAGGTGTTCATCTCGAATTTGTTCCTGCTCGATGGATGTTCTATGAATTCTGAACTATCCTGCGAACAACTGGAAAGATTGTACGCGAATTTGTCAGAGCGTTATCCTGCTCTGATCATCCGAAAAAGAGTTTTATTCCAAAAGGATAATGCTCGTCCATACACTTCCCTTCGAACCAAAGAACAGAACAGTTTACAGAACTTCATGGGTTTGAACTCCTGCCTTATCCCCCATATGGTCTACACCTCGCACCATCGGATTACTGCTTGTTTCGATACATGGCCCATTTTCTTCAAGGGAAAAAATTAATAATTTTGCTGAAGTTGAAAATGCGGTCCAAGAGTTCTTTGACAGCCATCCCAAGGAATGGTGTCAGCATGGCATCGAGCAATTGGTTAGTAGAAGGTTAATGACGGTAGATAACAATGGACTACACTATGAGTATTAATACATATTAATACTTTTTTTTTAATACACCCCATTAGTATTAATGATCTGATTAATGATAAAGGATCCATTCACACAAGAGTAACTTAAGAATAACATAGTAGAAAAAATATGGTTATACGAAAGAAAGAAAAAAAAATACAAAAGGAAAAATCTATGAATATGTATTCATACCAATATAAAATAGTTATACAAACTAGAAGAAATATACTTAATCGGCGTTTCTTTGTTTTAACGTCCTCTTATGCGACTAAGGTTAATCGGACGATGCTACAGTGGGAGGCCAATTCATTTTCCTCTTGAGAGGTTTTTTAAAATTAATAATGAAGGGGCGTATGTTGCTGCAAATCTCGAACAATAAACTGATATTTTTTTATAATTAATGTTAATTTTATCTTTTTTTTTTTGTTGCTATGATAATTACCTTTATATAAATGTTTCTTATGATATATTTTTTTATTTGTTTGAGGCTAAAAAGATTTTAGTCAAGCATTTTTGTGATCCTTTATAAAAATTGTGATTCCTTTAAAGCCTCACATTTTTCATTTTAATTTAAATTTCTGTTCTGTTCTTTCATTTTTATTTTCTATCTAGTTTGTTGTTTCTTTGTTTAACGTCCACTTATGTTACTAAGGCTAATCGGACGATGCTACAGTGGGATTCTTAAATTTTGCATATCCAGGTATAATTAGGATAGGGATCTTTAAAGGGTACCTGACATCGAACAGGCTCGGGACCTCCATTTTATGTCCTATCCGAGGGACGGCATAGATAAGTATTTTTTACTCCCATTAAAATATCCTAGGGCCACCTCGGGACGCGAACACGCGACCTTTAGAATTGTAACTTTCTATGCTACCCATTACACCACAGGTGACCCCCTTCATCGGCGTTGATATTGCTACCTTTACATTCCCTAAAATTACTAAAATATTTAGGGTTTCTTAAATCTATTTTATAAATTTTGGACAAAAAGGACTCTGACTATGCTATCATTTTAACAACCTCAATAATTTGCAATTTACTGAATATAGTCTACCGTGCAGGCTGAACTGATTAATATCCTGTTATCGTTGACATTTCCTTTCACAATCGCAGGCTTGCGAAAGTATTGACATTTTTCTTGAAATCCAATCTTGGACCCAGAGCTCGAAGAACTGTTATGGGATGGACTGCCCATCGAAGACTACCGTTGCTCCTTCATCAGGACTTGGGGAGACCCCGCTTCCGATCGGCCCAAGAAGATAAATCCAATAACTGCCTTCCCAGCCGCTTACTCTAACTTACCGAGACGGTACGTGGCTATACAGCCTCCTGAGATATCATACGGTGTGATGACCCCTCTCAAGTTAGCCTGAAAAAAATATATATTTATATATATACATACAAACGTAACGTATGTTTGTTTGTTTAACGTCCCTTAATGCTACTAAGGCTAATCGGACGATGCTTCAGCCGGAGTACTAAACTATACCTATCCAGGTACAATTAGGATAGGGATCTTTAACGAGTACCTGACATCGCACTGGTTCGGGACCACTATTTTACGTCCTATCCGAGGGACGGCATAGCTAAGGATTTTTTACTCCCTTTAAAAAATCCTAGTACCACTACGGGACGCGAACCCGCGACCTTTAGTATTGACAAACGTAACGTACACGTATGCAAACGTACACATATTTTACTAAAATTTACTTTCAAAATACTCCTTCAATACTTTTCCCTATTCACTAAGATGGACTAAGATTGAAGTATCGTGGAAGCAGTATAGGTTATGTGTATTTAGAAATTATATCTATTGATTCGGAATATTGGGTTTAAGTTTATCTTTTTTACAGGTAAGCATTTTGGAAAAGGGTTTTTGGTATAATAAGTTTGTTTGTTTAACGTCCATTTTTATGCTGCTAAGGCTAATCGGACGATGCTACTTCGGGAGTCCTAAATGTTGCCTATCTAGGTATAATTAGGATAGGGATCTTTAACGAGTACCTGACATCGCACTGGTTCGGGACCACTATTTTACGTCCTATCCGAGGGACGGCATAGCTAAGGATTTTTTACTCCCTTTAAAAAATCCTAGTACCACTACGGGACGCGAACCCGCGACCTTTAGTATTAACAAACGTAACGTACACGTATGCAAACGTACACATATTTTAATAAAATTTATTCTTTCAATCTTTTCCCTATGCACTAAGATGGACTAAGATTGAAGTATCGTAGAAGCAGTATACGTTATGTGTATTTAGAAATTATATCTCTTTTATTTCTTATTTATTATTTTATTTTTTACAGGTAAGCATTTTTGAAAAGGTTTTAGGTATAATAAGTTTGTTTGTTTGTTTAACATCCATTTTTATGCTGCTAAGGTTAATAAGTCGATGCTACAGTGGGAGTCCTAAATTGTGCCTATCCAGGTATAATTAGGATAGGGATCTTTTTTAGCGAGTATCTGACATCGTTTTACGTCCTATCCGAAGGACGGCATAGATAAGATTTTTTACTCCCATTAAAAAAATTCTAGGGCCATCACAGAGCGCGAACTCGCGACCTTTAGTATTGTAGGTTGCCATGCTAACCACTACACTACAGTTGAGCCTAAGTATAATAAGTTTTATGTGTGAGAAAAATCATTTTTAATTATTAGAAGTATAATACTTTTTTAGTCAGCAACACATTTGGTTCATTGGAATATCCTTATATTTTTGGATCAGTTGGTACAACACATGAATAAAGATATATTTGCCTGATTCAATCTCGCTCAACGTTTTGATTTCGAAATTAAATCCTTTTCAAAGGCCTGAAAACATGGGCCACTGGTGCTGTCAATGTATACAATATACAGTACCCTCAAACAATCATATACACATACTCTACCAAATAGAAACAGACACACGAACACACTCACACATACATACACAGGTGCATCAAAGCAGCAGTATAATTATTAGGATTTCTATATTTCCTAAAAGATGTCTATACATTGTAACTTGAAAAGACATAATAAAAAACATATGAATGAAAGTAGTTTTAGACTTTCAGTTGGAAAAAACTGTTCCAGTAACTGTTTGTGATTGTTCGATAATCTCCTAAGCATGTCGGGAACATTCTTTATTGTTCTAATTCAAACTAAAAATAATGAAAGAAGGACTGGAGAGTTAGTATTGCTCTGAAGCTCGAATCATATTGTTACTTTTGTGTTACTATGTCGTTACAAGTTGATACTTTTTGTAACCTTGTAAGTTATTTGAGTTATTTTTGTCAGACATTGTGAATTATTGTTTTCGTTTGATAAATATTATTTAAGCCCACATAAATGTTACAATATTATAGGATCTCTTAATAGAATAAACACTAGTCCAGTTTTTTTAAAATGTCGATCCTTTATTAACCTCACACTATTTTTACAATAGTCGGTTCAACGTTTCGGCCCTAAGCCATTTTCAAGAAGAAGACCTAAAATTTAGAATTTCAATACTTTTGAACTCAACAAATTAAAATAAAAACAGTTAAGCGAGGAAATATGTTTTTACCCACCTGTGACCACAATTTTTCAAATAAATTAGGCTGACTACCCGTGTCAAAAATTAAAAATCTTTTTACTAGTTAAACTTTAACTTAAAGTCACTTTTGGTAAGAATCACAGTCAAATGTATTATTTTACCAGTCCCCTTATCCCCTCGAACATGTAACTTCACTGTTACTTAAATAAACAATTTGCAAATATTAAATTAAAATCATGATTAAAATTCTTACATTTTTTATTTTACTATTTATTAATTTTCTTAAAAATGAGTCCAAACATTTAAGAATACTATGCGGAACATTTAAGAATACTATAATACTAACATTTACAAATATTATGCGGAAATTCTAAGTAAAATTAATAATTGATTGTCCTAATAATAAGAAGTTATATGTCTGGAAATTTATATAAAAATTTTTTATTATGAATTTTAAAATTTTAGAAAATTAATAAATAGTAAAATAAAAAAATAATCCATTTGACTGTGATTCTTACCTAAAGTGACTATAGTTTTTAACTAGTAAAAAGAGTTTTAATTTTTGACAAGGGTAGTCAGCCTAATGTATTTGAAAAATTGTGGTCGCAGGTGGGTAAAAACATATTTCATCACTTAACTGTTTTTATTTTAATTTGTTGAGTTCAAAAGTATTGAAATTCTAAATTTTAGGTCTTCTTCTTGAAAATGGCTTAGTGCCGAAACGTTGAACCGACTATTGTGAAAATAGTGTGAGGTTAATAAAGGATCAACATTTAAAAAAAAACTGGACTACTATCTACTTAGCCTTAAGACTAACATAAAATTATTATAAGAATAATCACTGTTTATTCAGTGTTGAAAAGTGTTAAAGTGTTTTCATGGAATAGAAATGGAAAATTGAATGAGAGGTAAACAGGCCAGAAGAACTTTTGCTATAACTGTAGTTAATAACATAAGAAATTCGTGCTTTTCAATTATATTAATTCTTGAAACATACATACATCAAAATAACTAAAATAAATTATAAATATTAACCTTTTTTCAATGATAGCCGCAATCAGTATGGTCCCAAATACTGTAACTATTTGGAAGTTCATCCACGTGGTTTATTATCGGTTTTTCTACAACAATTTTACATAGTGAACGTCCAAAATAGGGCGTTTGAAGCATTTTTCTTTGAAATAAAATAAAATATTAAAAGCGAGTTAACCGCTCGGAGCGAAGAACTGGGGATTTGTAAGGTGGAATTATTTAAAAGCCCCGGGATGAGGTAATCTACAACCCACTAAAAAATATTTTATAAACTTGCCCTCTTCGCATTTATTTAAAATGCTTTCGGAATTTTAAGCGAATTCTTCTGTTTTCATTCTTTATAATTAGAGGCGGGATTCCAAGGTCATTAAACTTTTTTTTTGTTTCAGATTAGTGCCTTCTTAACCAATTATTTATCACATTAATGAACTTGAAGATTGATATTCTTTAATTTTAGTTTCCAATAAATTGCATAATTTAATAAACTTTGAGCTTAATTTGGTGTTTATTGCACCGATATAATTGAATTTTACTTATTATGTATAACTATGCCTATTTAAATAATTATGCTTACATTAAATAGGTTGTATTAATTTTATGGTTTCCCTTGATATAGGAAGACGAGCGATTGTTACAAACCAAATATTTTTTGGCGAAAATTGCTGTACAAAGCACTTACAAGCTTACATATATTGACTAATAAATGGAAAATAACTGAAAGTATGAGTATATTTTGAAATAGGCAAGACTCAAATTTATGTTTTTTCATTCAAAACTTCTTATAAGTTCTTTGACAGTGACAGGCAATGCAAACATTTTACGCCAAAACTTACTTACTGCTCTGGTTACAGGAAGATATTTTCCAATATTCTGACTTGTCGTGTAAATATTATTTTTCATTACGTGCAAAAAATATTTAGTAAGAAGACATTACTTTTTTTTTTTGGCTTCATAATTTTAATTTGCGCCTGTCAATAAACATCAACAATCAGTAAATGTGAGCTGGGCTAATTTAAATAAGGGCATGTTAGGCATGGCGAAGGATGGCACCCAGCGGTACCTCTTCCCTGGCTTGTTTCAGGTAATCTGGACTTTTAACGAAGGAGATCTCTCATCCAGCGCCTTTTTAATCTCCTAGGTATGGGCATTTAAGCTGCTGTTGTTGCCATGCCTCTATTACTGTTAGCGTGTATGGAAACGTTATTAAAGTGTCTTTATATGTCGGTATACTTTTTGATTGAAAGGTCTGAATTCTTCGCAAGTGGGTCTTTTTGGCTGTACTGTATATCTGTGAAGAGTATGTCCATATTTGTT
The DNA here is from genome assembly GCA_911387785.2 of Aelia acuminata. Classification (NCBI taxonomy): domain Eukaryota; kingdom Metazoa; phylum Arthropoda; class Insecta; order Hemiptera; family Pentatomidae; genus Aelia; species Aelia acuminata. The sequence goes on along the minus strand of OU426982.1, from coordinate 127,808,262 downwards.
TGAGTACGTATAAATATGTACTTAATTTTTATCTCAGTACTACTTTTGAAATTTTATAAAAATGTGAGTAAAGTAGGTTGAGTCGTTTGTTAAGGATTTTTCGTTTCATCTTAAAATGCGGGCTCTATTTCATCCTTCTGTCAAGAGTAAGACCAAGGTAATGTACGGTGTCAGTTTGAAAAATTTGGACATTGTCTATGTCTTTTTTTTTAAATTAATCTAATCTTAGTTTGTGGCTGACCACCATTTTAAATTATTTTTAAAAATGTGAACAGTAAAATTAGTAGAGGATATTAAGTAAATAGGAAGAGAGCTAAAAACAAATTTGTTACGACATGCACTCCCTTGCGTTGGCAAATTATTTCTACGCGCACTCTCTCACTCGCATCATCCTTCTGGTTATTTCCCAAGAAACACAGCTTTATTTATGAAAACGAAGTTATAAAGTTATATTGTCCCAAGCAGTGGATATTAACAAAATTATTTAGCATAATGTAACTGGTGCATGCGCAGTACGCCTTTAAAAACAGACCATTGCTTATAAACGATGATATTCTATTCATTTAATGTAAATCATTTGGTTCATGGTAACTAAATGAAGTTTTCAACAACTGCATAGAGAATTATAAAATCATACGACTTGGATTATAATGCTTGCATTGCCGAATAATCATAAGTAAAACGTCTATTTAATTTAAAAAAAAAATAGTTTTCTTTAAAGAGCAAATATAAAAAACAATAAGTAAATAAATGTGGAAAAATGTGTGAATTTGAGAAACGGAATTTAACAGAATACGTCAATTTTTAATCAAAGTAAGTTGGTAAGTGAAATTTGTGTGTAGTGCACATCGCACCGGATTTGTTCTTTTTTTTTTACTGCCTTATACCAACTTATTATCAAAGTCGTAATGAGGGATCCTCTTTCTTAAAAAAAAAAAAGAATAATAAAATAAAAATGTGAACAGTAAAATTAATAGAGGATAGTAAAGCAGATAGGAAGAGAGCTAAAACACATTTGTTACGACATGCACTCTCTTGCCTTGGCAAATTATTTCTACGCTCACTCTCTCACTCGCATCATCCTTCTGGTTAATTCCAAAGAAACACTCAGATTTATTTATGAAAACGAAGAGAACACTTGTTATAAGATACAATTACAAGCCTCCCTGGGATGTAATAAACATAAAGTTATATTGTACCAAGCAGTGGATATTAACAAAATTATTTAGCATAATGTAACTGGTGCATGCATGATTATCTCTCATGCAACTCCTGTTCTTCGTGCATTAAGCCAATCTCAATAATGGGCCGGTCCAAGTTTCTCTGCCCGTGTTAATAATATTCGCAACTTAAGTAAATGATTATTATATTTAGTTCAGTTGAGTTCTTTATATTGTTCTATTGCTATAATGAATATTATACAATTTTTTTTGCATGTCTGCATCTGGGTATAAACCTAAGTATCCTTATTTATTTTTTATTTCTATCGCATTATAATTAAAAACCGGATTTTCGTGTAAAAACATTGAAAAAATTTCAAAATGTACAATAAAGTGCTTTGATGATCCTAATAAATAAATAAATTCTTTCTTTGATTGTTCCGGGACAAGTCCCCTAGGAAAAAAATTACATTATACATTTTATGGGCTTAAGAGCCTTAGATCAAGATTAAAATAAAACAAATTCGAAGATTGATATAAACATAAATTAAAAGGAAAAGTTTTTGTACTAAGTTTAAGCATAACAATACATAAAAATAATTGGCAAACATTGCACTACTTAAATGTGCACGTACATACATAACTATAAATAAAATGAACAGAACTTAAATTGAAAAATAATAACAACTTCTGCTTTAAAATTCGGATTTGAAGTTTCTATTTACAATTTTTTCGGGAAACTGGATGGATAGGAAGGGATTGTAGAGGCGGGATTTGAAGGTAGGGAGGGTGTTGGAATGAAGATTAAAAGGGGGAATGGAATTCCATACGGAGGAGGACCTGAATATGAAAGATCTTTCGAAAGCTGACGTTCGGTGGGCCGGTATACATATATCTGAAGTTCAGAACCGAGGATTTGGGCTGAAGGAGTTCGAGGGTATATGAAGGACGGCGAGTTCGGATATTTTGGTAAAGAAACGATGCCAGGAGGTATTTGCGGCGGTTGGATGGGTATAGCCACTTTAACTTTTCGTAAAAAGGTGAGATGGAGACGTCTCTTTGGATATCAAAGATGAATCGTACGAACAATTAATCAGACCTTTAATTTATAAATACGCAGCAATACCTTTTTTTTTTTTTTTTGTAAGTTATACAAACGAGAAGAAGATAAACTGACAATTTTATCCATAATACAATGTAAAATACTTCAATAGTGCTATAAATGTAGGCAAAAAAGCAGTAATAAAAAAAAAAAAGACTTTATTTTTTGAAGAGAAAATATTTGGCTCCGCAGGGAGTCGAACCCGGGTCTCCTACGTTATATGCGAGGATGCTAACCACTACACCACAGAGCTCGGCTCAAGGCAGAGGAAGTCCTTCCTCTTCACTGATACCTACTCCCCCTTATGATATATCATAAATCATATCAATTAGATATCATAAATTGGACAAAATTTGTCCAACTCCCGCTACTACTCGCAAAACTTGTTGTTGGAAGGATTTGCTCTGCCTTGAGCCGAGCTTTGTGGTGTAGTGGTTAGCATCCTCGCATGTAACGCAGGAGACCCGGGTTCGATTCCCGGCGGAGCCAAATATTTTCTCTTCAAAAAATAATTTTTTTTTTTTAATTAATTCTTTTTTGCCTATATGTTTTGCAATATTGAAGTATTTTACATTGTCTTATGGATAAAATTGTCAGTTTATCTTCTTCTCGTTTGTATACATTAAAAAAAAAAAAAAATGCTGCGTATTAATAAATTAAAGGTCTGATTAATTGTTTCGTACGATTCATCTTTGATATCCAAAGAGACGTCTCCATCTCACCTTTTTACGAAAAGTTAAAGTGGCTATACCCATCCAACCGTCGCAAATACCTCCTGGCATCATTTCTTTACCAAGTTATCCGACCTCGCCGTCCTTCGTATACACTCCAACTCCTTCAGCCCAAATCCTCTGTTCATTCCCGCAATATCCGGTCCTGAACTTCAGATATATGTATACCAGCCCACCGAACGTCAGCTTTCGAAAGATCTTTCATGTTCAGCTCCTCCTCCGTATGGAATTCCATTCCCCCTTTTAATCGTCATTCCAACACCCTCCCTACCTTCAAATCACTTCCTATCCATCCAGTTTCCCGAAAAAATTGTAAATACCATAGAAACTTCCAATCGGAATTTTACAGCAGAAGTTGTTATTATTTTTCAATTTGAGTACTGTTCATTTTATTTATAGTTATGTATGTACGTGCACATTCAAGTAGTGCAATGTTTGCCAATTATTTTTATGTATTGTTATGCTTGAGCTTAGTACAAGAAGTTTGCCTTTTAATAATATGTTTATATCTAACCTAACCTCCTAGCGTGACCTCCCGGACCGCTTGTTGGAACAAAATATGCGATTGGAACGAACTCTTGGGTCCAGATCTTTCGCGCCTAGTCCACAAAGGCGTAGATCTGCCTACATTGTTCTAGAATGATCCAGGCCTGACTATTTACGATTGTATAAAGGAGCAGTGACTGAACGAGTTGAAAGTCTGTGTCTTGACAGTTAGGTGCAAGTATGATTTTGTGTTTTAACGTTATCATTTTTGTAACCTGCTCAATTGTTTAAGTTGTGATAATTCGTTGGCATTGTGATAACTGTATATTTCTGTTAAATAAATATTTGTTACCCACACAAGTGTTACAATATCATTCTTCGAATTTGTTTTATTTTAATCTTGATCTAAGGCTCTTAAGCCCATAAAATGTATAATGTAATTTGTTTCCGAGGGGACTTGTCCCGGAACAATCAAATAAAGATTTTATTAGGATCATTAAAGCACTTTATTGTACATTTTGAAATTTTTTCAATGTTATTACACGAAAATCCGGTTTTTAATTATAATGCAATAGAAATAAAAAATAAATAAGGATAATTAGGATTATACTCAGATGCGGACATGCAAAAAAAATTGCATAACATTCATTACTAGCTGTATATCCCGGTTTCACCCGGGGAATTTCATTCTTCTAATAAACGTGAACAAATTTTAAGTGAGATCGTAACGATTTTTATAACAATAAATAATATACCCAGAGATTGGCTGAAGTTACGAAATTTTAATATGGACAGGTATTCGCACCTAGTAAGAAAGATCCACTGAGCGAAATTTGGGGAATTTAGGAAAAACGGTATAGATTTTTATTAAGGAAAAACAAACTAACAGAATTTCATCTTTAAGCTGCATAACCCGGTTTGATCGGGGAATTTCATTTTTCTAATGAAACAGTTGATTTCGTAAAAAAACCATTGTTAAGTGAGTTCATTACGATTTTTATAACAATAAAGAATATCAGCTGAAGATCGGCTGTTTGTTATGCAATTTTAATATGGACAGGTGTTCGCACCTTGTATGAAAGATCGGCTTGCCTGAGCCTCTGTGGCGCAAGGCGGGCCTCGTATTCCTGGGCAGACTCAGTTTCCCGCGATTCTGCCTGTCTAAGCCTCTGTTGTTCAATCGTATTTTGATGTTTGTCGAGAGTTTCAGTTGCTCGTATTTGACGTTGTTTTTTAGCTTTTGAGCTCACTACTCCTGTTGAATCGCGCTTCTTAGGAGGCATTTATAAAAAATAAATTCACCATACATGTAAATAAACGTATTGTAATGTTAAAAAAAAAACAAAAAAACATATGGTTCAAAAATCCCAGAACTCGACTCCTACCTAGGGACGGTCTTACCGGGCCTTGTTGTCCTCTTCAAAATCTATAAAACGAATTTTTAGGCCGTTTTTTCAACTCAAACGGTCGATTTTGTAAAAAAAAAAATATTGTTAAGCGAGATCATGACGAATTTTTTAACAATAAAGAATATACCAAGAGATTGGCTGAAGTTATGCAATTTTAATATGGACAGGTGTTCGCACCTTGTATCAAAGAACCACTGAGTGAAATTAGGAGAATTTAGGACAAACGGTATGGATTTCTATAAAGAACAAACAAACAAACAGAATTTCAACTTTATTTATATAGGTAGCAATAGAACAATATAAAGAACTCAACTGAACTAAATATAATAATCATTTACTTAAGTTGCGAATATTATTAACACGGGCAGAGAAACTTAGACCGGTCCATTATTGAGATTGGCTTTGTGCACGAAGAACAGGAGTTGCATGAGAGATAATCATGCATGCACCAGTTACATTATGCTAAATAATTTTGTTAATATCCACTGCTTGGGACAATATAACTTAATGTTTATTACATCCCAGGGAGGCTTGTAATTGTATTTTATAACAAGTGTTCTCTTCGTTTTCATAAATAAAGCTGAGTGTTTCTTTGGAAATAAGCAGAGGGATGATGCGAGTGAGAGAGTGAGCTTAGAAATAATTTGCCAAGGCAAGAGAGTGCATGTCGTAACAAATGTGTTTTTAGCTCTCTTCATATCTGCTTTACTATCCTCTATTAATTTTACTGTTCACATTTTTATTTTATTATTCTTTTTTTTTTTTAAGAAAGAGGATCCCCCATTACGACTTTGATAATAAGTTGGTATAAGGCAGTAAAAAAAAAAAGAATGATGTGCGCTACACACAAATTTCACTTACCAACTTACTTTGATTAAAAATTGACGTATTCTGTTAAATTCCGTTTCTCAAATTCACACATTTTTCCACATTTATTTACTTATTGTTTTTTATATTTGCTCTTTAAAGAACACTATTATTTAAAAAATTAAATAGACGTTTTTACTTATATACAGGTTTTTCTTATAGTACACTTTAATACTGAGTTGTAAAAAAAAAAAAAACTCACAACCTTCGGGTAATCATTTGCAGTTCCTAGATGAGTAAATTTAAAAATATATGGACTATCAAGTACTATTATAATACTTTCAAATTTTCTATAAAGGTTGACCCGGTGAACATTGCAATACTTCAATAAATATGACCCAGTAAATATCCCAAATTAATAAATACATGTACACCAGAAGTACTTAGTAGTTAAATAATTGTAATTACCAACTACAGTTTGTAGTTAGTAGTTAACAAATGTTAACTAATTTTTCTAGCTTATAGTTGGTAGATGGAAAAATTTAACTACTAACTACTAGTTAAACAAAGTAGTTGCCGGCTGTTAACTACTAACTACAAACTGTAGTTAGTAATTGCAACTACAATAAAACCAAAGTAGTTGTAGTTAGTAGTTAGTAGTTGTAACTACATTTTGCCCAACTCTGTCCTCTTTTTACGTGTGGGGAAAACATAGAATTTATTTGCTGTAGTAAAATACAGGCTAACAAAAATTTTCACATGGTTTGAGAAATTTTCATAGCCTGTATCAGGTAGAACCATGTGTTATATCCTAAATTTAATTAATCAGAAGTACGAGGTTTAAGCATAAAGATATATTTGGATATTTCATTAGGTACATTAATATATTTGGACACCGCCGGATTCGCAAACCAGGTATCTCCTTCTATTTTTGGGGAGAACTAGGTGTATTCTGGGTATCAAAGTCTTTTTAAGTCGCTTAATTTTCATGAAACTGCAGATAGTAAAAGATTTATGCCAGAATAGGACTAAGATCGTGGAGAAAGTTTGGAAGGAAAATGAATATTGTATCGATGAAAAAGAACCAGAGAATTCAATGGCTAGGAATAAATTGGACCAACCAGCAGAATTAGTTTAATAACTTCAGAAATTATGATAAGGGCAGTAAAAGTCAAGAAATGTTTCTCCATCCTCTAAATCTGGTTTAACAGAACAGGAAAAGAACCCAAAGGACTGTAAAGTAGATCCTATACTTACGAAGGGTGATAACAGGAACTGCAACAAGCATAGAGGTATGTCATTATGTATTCTTCGAAGTAAAGTATATTCGAATCTTGGAAAGGTAAGAGGAATCGAAAAACAGATAAGTGAGAGAGAAACATTGAGGGGTTTGAATAAAAGAAATTACACATCTCCTGATTTTTGTGATACTGCTAATTATAGAAACCTTCTCGAGATGGGCAAGCATACCTTTTCGATCCAAGCAAAGCACTTGAACGAGTACAAAAAACGAAAAAATGATATTATCAGGGCTTTGAATAGAGAATGGTATTAATAATTGGATTAGAACAAGGGTTTCCAATTTTCTTCCCAAACGATGGCTTCAGCATCGTTTACACTTACTTACTTACTTACTTAATGCGGCTCTACAACCCGTTGACGGGTCTTGGCCTCCACCAGCAGCTTCCGCCACTCGTCGCGGTTCTGTGCGGCTGCCATCCAGTTTCCTGTGCCCAGAAGATTTCTGGCATCGGATGTAACTCCGTCTCTCCATCGAAGTCGGGGTCGTCCTCGTCTTCTTGTACCATAAATGGGCTCGGTTAACAATTTCTTCGGCAACTCTGCTTCCATCATACGGGCTACATGACCGGCCCATCTAAGACGGCCCAGCTTAATACTGAGGACTATATCTGGTTCTTTTAAGAGTTCATAAATCTCCTTGTTTTTCCTTTTTCTCCAGGTATCTCCTATAAGGACACCTCCAAATATTCTTCGTAGAATTTTCCTTTCAAAAACAAGGAGTTCGTTTTCATGGGCTTTGGTCATGGTCCAGGTTTCAGACCCATATAGCAGGACTGGGCGGATTAATGTTTTATAGAGGTGCAATTTTGTTGCTTTAGATAGGATACGCCCTCTAAACTGCTTCTTGAGGCCAAAATAACAGCGATTTGCCGATATGATCCGTTTCCTAATTTCTACCTCTTCGTTATTCTGGGAGATGAGGGAACCTAGGTATGTGAACTGGGAGACCTTTTCAAATACGTGGGATCCAAATGGTACCATCTCCCCAGGTTTAGGCACTTCCCCAGTCACCATGTACTTTGTTTTGGCCTGGTTAACCTCCAGTCCCAATCGTTCAGCTGGACCCACTATAGCCATGAATGCCTCCTGTACCGCCGCATAAGAGCGCCCAATAATGTCCACATCATCCGCATACGCCAATAGCTGCACCGTTCAGTTGAAAATGGTCCCTCCAACTTGGATCCCTGAGTCCCTAACAGCCTTCTCAAGCGCAAGGTTAAAGAGTAGGCAGGCAAGAGCATCTCCTTGTCTTAGTCCCTTTGTCGACTGGAATTCCTCCGACAGCTCTCCATTAACTCGTACTGAACAAGTTACATCCTTCAGGGTTAGCTTTGCCAGTCGAATTAGTTTAGCGGGGATTTGAAACTCCTCTAGTGCCTTAAATAACTCTTCTCTATTGATGCTGTCATAGGCAGCCTTAAAATCAATAAAGAGGTGGTGTGTCTTCACCTTATATTCATAGCCTCTCTCTAATATGGTTTTTAGGCTGAAGATTTGATCGGTTGTGGACTTACCTTTTCGGAATCCACACTGGTACGGTCCAATGATACGTTCCGCATATCGGCTTAAGCGGATATACAAGATATTGGACAGGATCTTGTAGCCACAGGACAATAAGGAAATGCCTCTATAGTTACTGCATTTCAGCCTGTCCCCTTTCTTATAGACTGGGCAGATAATGGATTTGTTCCAGGCTGTAGGCATCGTCTCTTCTGTCCAGACTGTCATTATCAGGTTATGTAAGGCCTTCACCAGTTCTTCACCTCCATTCTTGAACAACTCAGCTGGTAGACCATCACTTCCAGGGGCCTTATGACGTTTCAGTTGATCAATTGCACTGAGTACCTCGTCTTCGTCAGGGGGCTCAAACTCCACCTCTAAATCCTCCTCCCGAGTTCTATTAGTGCTATGATCATTATTTTCCCGTATAGGAGCGGTATTAGAAAGGAGTTCGCTAAAGTGTCTTCTCCATTCTGCCAATACTTCCTCTTTACTTGTCAGTAGGTTACCTTCCTTATCCAAACAAGATCTTTGATAAGGGATGAACGGCTTTCTACCGCAATTGACCATGCGGAAGAAGTCTCTCAGTTCTTTGCTGCCATGAAGCTCTTCTATCTTCTGAAGCTGTTCCCTTTCATGCTTCCTCTTCTTTTTACGGTGCAGCTTCTTCTCTTCTCTACGCAGTCTTCTATACTCCTCTACGTTTCCTCTCGTTTCTCGCTGCAACATCGCTTTGTATGCCTTATTCTTCCGGTCAGAGGCGGACTCACATTCATCATCGAACCAGGGGGAACGAGGCATCCTTTGCTCAGGTCCCAGGATAGACTCAGCTGTTGCGTCTAGAGCTCTCGTACATACTGACCAGCTAACCTCGACTGAGTCAATTGGGGTAGGGTCACTAGAAAGCTTAGTATTAAGCTCTACAGAGTACTGGTCTTTCACATCGGGATCTTTAAGTTTCTGTATGTTGTACTTCTTTGAATTATGTCTGTCTGAGCGATAACTAGCCACGGATATTTTTGCAATGATGCAAGCTATTGTAAGGTAGTGATCTGAGTCAATATTAGCGCTACGGAAGACTCGTACATTCTGGAGGCTTGATCTATGTCTCTTCCCGATTAGTATGTGATCAATCTGGTTTATCACGCTCCGGTCGGGGGAGACCCAGGTACCTTTGTGTATAGTTTTGTGAGGGAATAGAGTACTGCCGACGGTGAGATCTCTGGATGCAGCAAAGTTGATAAGTCTCAAGCCATTCGAATTGGTCTCATTGTGAAGGCTATACTTGCCAATAGTAGGCCGAAAGACGTCTTCCTTGCCAATTTTTGCGTTAAAATCACCTCCGATTATTTTCATATCGTAGCTTGGGCATGCATCTAGTGTTCTCTCAACGAGGTCGTAGAATCGATCCTTTTCATCGTCATCCGCAACCTCAGTAGGCGCATGTACACTTAGCAAGCTGTAATTGTAGAATCTGCCACGAATTCGAATCAGGCATATTCGTGGGCTTACGGCTTTAAATCCAATTACAAGCTGTCTATATGGGCCTCTGACGATAAATCCTGTCCCGAATTCATGCCGAGCCTCACTACAACTATAATATATGGAGTGCCTTCTCTTTTCTAAGACGCCACATCCTGTCCAATTCCTGTCCGCCACGCACTTCCTGGATGGCAGTTATGTCAATTTTAAAACGGTCAACTTGATCTAGGAGAACTTTAAGAGCTCCAAGTCTGTAAAGGGACAACACATTCCAATATCCAAAGTTAAAAGTCCTTGTAGGGGAGCCGGGTCTATTACCTTTATTTCTGATCACGTCCGAGGCTTTAGTGTGGGGTTTCATAATAATTTGATTTCGGGTAGCGGGGCTATTAACCCTCACTGCGTACCCTAGTCCCGTGATGGGGCTGCCACCTTCGGCTCGGGACCGCCAGCCGTGTAACCCTACGGTGGGGGCCCTCACAGGTTTACACAGTCATGCCAATGCACCAACCTCAAGCCCTGTGTTAATGCCACTTCTCACACAGTTACACATTTCTCCACATTCATTTCTTATTTCTGTTTTCATTTGCTCTATAACAAACACTATTTTCTTTTATTATTAAATAAAAGTTTTTACTTGAGATAATTCGGCAATGCAAGCATTATACTCCAAGTCGTATGATTTTATAATTTTCTATGCAGTTGTTGACAACTTCATTTAGTTACCATGAACCAAATAATTTCCATTAAATGAATAGAATGTCATCGTTTATAAGCAATGGTCTGTTCTTAAAGGCGTACTGCGCTCAGCGTGTTTTATGAGTTGACCGAATATTCTTTTCTTTTTTCTCCTGTATATGTTTACTTGTGTTTTTCATATTTCATATTTCAGCCCTTCTTATTTTTAGGCGAAACGAGAGACAGATAATTTATCCATATAAACAAATACAAAGGTTGTTTATAGGAAAACAAAAAAGGCCCCTTCCCCTTTAGAGCCACCCTCAGAACATTTTAATAATAATAAAGCTTACCAGATATTAAAGAAGACTTGAATTTCATTGAACGTGACGAATTTAATCGAAATAATTAAAGCCGTTTTTTAGATAATCAAAAAAAAGGTGAAGATTGGAAAAAAAATTATAAAATAAAGTGCCCCCTGGGTTTGACCGATTTTGATGAAATTTTGCCAGTTACATCGTTGGCATGTACATATTTCAAATACCCAAATTTAGTTTCCTACGGTTTATAGTTTTTGAGGTACCCCAGATACCTATTCTGATCAAAATTATTATAGCCGTTTCTGAGTATATTAAAAAAAACACGTGAACAGTAGACAAAGTTTATTAAACATAGTATACCCAGTTTTGAGCTAGTCTATTCACACACACAGACCATTTTTCGCGGGATTTAGTCATTTGTACTCAGGGGACGTTTTGGCGTCTATTCCGTTGAAAACCGGAAGTCGAAATTTTTCACGATCGCAATACTTTCCCTTACTATATATTTCATATATAGGTAAGTGAAAGTAAAAATAGCCCCTTTTCCCCAACTCTTAGCTCGATATATTCATTATCCAATTTCTGACAGTGTCTGTAGTATTGTTCCAATTTCTTTTTAGATATATGTTTCAATGTATGTTTTTTTCATTGAGACTACTCGAATTGGTAATAACGTTAAAAGTTGTTAAAAATTGACTAAAAAGTAACTGTAGGTATGCTTCTCTGTTAAACGTAAGACTTCTTATACATTATACACTATGTATCCACCCAGAAATGGCTAGAACAATCCAAAGATTTGATCACGAACTAATATTTGACTGTAACCGTTCCATGCAATTCTAGAACTGTTAAAATATAAATGAAATAAAAATCTTTTTCGGTGGACTCCACATCCCCAATCGCTAGCTTCCGCAATCACAAAAGACGGTCTCCTTATTCCAATCTGATAGCTCCGTTTTTTCTCATGATTTCCCTCGTTATCGCGTCCATATTTATCCCGTTCCTCGGCTAATCATACTCGCCCCAATTATCGCAAGTTATTTTAGCCAAAACTAATGTAGTTCCCAGTGGTGATTTACGGTCATTGCTTATGGATGCCAATTGACCGAATTTCCTGATTTGGTTCTGTTTAACGAACGGACCCAATGCTTTTCTTGGTGTAACCAATTTTTTTTTTTTTTTTTTGTCTGCTTTTGCATATAAATCCAATCTACTAAACGATCCTGCTAATGTTTTTTTGACAGGAGTTACTAACTACTCATTTAACGTTGCGCTTAATGCATGAAGAATGGGTGGGCTGCAGAAATGTTTTGGAACAAAATTCAGTATTTAAGGTTCGAAAATCATAGGTTTATAGGTTAACCCAAGGGAAAATAGTTCTGTGGGAAATATCGTCAGAAGATCTTCTTTTTAATTATTTTGAGTGTATTAAGAAAACTCTCAAGTTGCCATTGCGTTTAATAAACCATATATGAAATATTTGTTTAAGTTATTCGTTAATAATATTTTCTTCATATTTATTTTTCTACTTTTTAGTGGTGATTCATCATCGAGTTTCGTGCTTAAGATGAAAAAAATGTAAAATTATAAATGAAATATAAATAAATTCGTAAAGAATGCGAAAAAATTCAAGCGGTAAACATCCCGCTTATCCCCTTTTTTATTAATTTAAAATTATAACTTTTTGTATTTTTGATGTTATCCATACTGTTTAGTGTCGACTTTAAAGTGATGGATGCTTTAATCCTCAAAAAGCACTCTATTCCGTCTAATTTTACGTTCAAAGTTTGCATTGAGTTCGAAACTTTAAAATGGACTGAAGTGAGCCTTACTGACTAGTATATATTAACAGAACCTGTACCACTACAACCCATAAAGGGTCTTGGGTGCAGTACTATGTAAGGAAGAGTACTGTTTCTTGGTTAGCGGTCGTGCAAGGAGGTGATTTGACCGTGATCACGCTCAACCGCAAGGTTCTTTCCCCTTAATTTTTCAATTAAGGGTACCCACTTTATAGAGGCTGGGTTGGCCCCAGGAGGGTCTCTCGGCCCACGAGACGAACTGTGGCGAATAATAAAGATATCATAAGATACCATTCGATAATAATAAAGATTCGAACTCGGGACCTTAAGCACAGCAGTCCACTGCCTTACCAGTGGGCTACCCCGCTCCCATATATTAACAGAGAAAATTTTAATTTTATTTTAACAGATATCGACAAATTTTTAATTTATTTTATAACTTTGAATAGTCATCTTTTAAAAATTAACATAAATCATGGAGTAAATATCCTGAAGTAAGAATTATAGCATCTTGAAAATATACAAGTTTAAAAAAGAAAAAACACCATAATTGTTCTTTATTATTTATGTTTTAATTGAAGGGATCGGAGCAAAACCTGAAATATGACTATAGAGCACTCTACATATGGTCATATTAAGGTGGCATTTCCATCATAGACATATAGTCCTACATTATTTTTGTTAAAAATGTTGCTTGGCACTATTTTGCCCCGACCCCTTCAATTATTGTTAAACACTATTCTGAAATTGTTAAAATTCTAAAAACAGTAAAATGTGTTAATCCAGGGGATGAAAAGGGATACATTCAATTGATTTGAAATTTGGTATTAAGAATGGCCGATATTTTGTTGAACATTTTTGTGATGCAGTTTAAAAACCCATGAGGAAGTTATAATTGTCGCGAAAGACAATTACCAGATTTATGCATCTTTTTGTGTTTTCTAAAAAAAAACTCCAGTTTTCTAAAAAAAAAATCTAGTGCGTGCGCGCAACACACAACTTTCACTTACCAACTTACTTAGATTAGAAATTAATGCGTTTTGTTAATTGCCACTTCTCAAATGAACAGAACGGCTTTAATTGTGAACAATGGTCTGTCATTAAAGGTGTACTCCGCATGCCTGGGCACAACGAGTTTTATGAGTTGACTGAATATTTTTATTTTTTTTCTCCTCTTTATGTTTTCTTTATTTTTATCATATCTCATATTTAGCCATTTCTTATTTTTAGGCGTAACGAGAGACAGTTAATTTCTCCATATAAAAAAAAAAACAAAGGTATTTTATAGGAAACAAACAAACAAAAAAGGCCCCCAACGCCCCCCCCCCCCCAAAACAAAGCCCCCTCAGAACATTTTAATAATGATAAAGCTTACCTGATATTAAAGAACACCTATTTTTCATGACGAATTTGATAAAAATCGTTAAAGCTGTTTTTAAGATCATCGAAAAAAAGGGAAAATTTGGGGAAAAAATTATGAAATATAGTGCCCGCTCCGTTTGACCAATTTTGATGAAATGCTGGCTATCACATCTTTTGCATATACATACATCAAATACCCAGTTTGATCAAAATCGTTAAATCCGTTTGTGAGTAAATGAAAAAAAAACACGTGAAAATGATACAAAATTTAATAAGGAAAGTCCCCCTTCCGGTTAATCAATGTTGATGAAATTTTTACAGTCACATCTTGGGCATATAAATTGATCAAATACTCAGTTTAATCGAAATCGTTAGAGCTGTTTTTGAGAAAATCGAAAAAAACTTAAAAAGTTATTAAATAAAGTACCCCCTCCCTTTGAGCAATTTTGATAAAATTTTTGCTGTCACATCGCGGGCATATACATACACTAAATATCCAATTTCAGGTTCGCACGGTTTATAGTTTTTGTGCTAGTCTGTTCACACACACACACACACACACACACACACACAGACCATTTCGCGGGACTTGGTTAATTTGACTCAGGGGACCCCAAAACGTGTATTTCCGTTGAAAACCGGAAGTCGAAATTTTGCACGATCGCAATACTTCCACTTACTATATATTTCATATATAGGTAAGTGAAAGTAAAAACCTCCAATTCCTATTAACGGTCTTTTGCTTCTCTACGCCGCTCATTACAATTAATATTTTAATTTATAGAAAACATTAGAAATATTTATTTTAAATCACAGATAATATTACTATAATATTTTTACTTTTACTTACCTTTATATGAAATATATAGTAAGTGGAAGAATTGCGATCGTGAAAAATTTCGACTTCCGGTTTTCAACGGAAATACACGTTTTGGGGTCCCCTGAGTCGAAATAACCAAGTCCCGCGAAATGGTCTGTGTGTGTGTGTGTGTGTGTGTGTGTGTGTGTGTGTGTGTGTGTGTGAACAGAATAGCTCAAAAAACTATTAACCGTGCGAACCTGAAATTGAGTATTTAGTGTATGTATGTATATTTGCCAGCGATGTGACAGCAAAAATTTCATCAAAATTGGTCAAAGGGTGGGGATAATTTATTTAATAACTTTTTACGTTTTTTTTTTGGTTTTCTCAAAAACGGCTCTAACGATTTTGATTAAACTGAGTATTTGGTGCATTAATATGCCCGAGATTCGACTGCAAAAATTTCATTAAAATTGATCAACCTGAGGGGGTACTTTACTTAATAAATTGTGTCCCACTTTTACGTGTTTTTTTTTATTTACCCAAAAATGGCTTTAACGATTTTGATCAAACTTGGTATTTAGTGTATGTATGTGCCCGCGATGTGGCAGTAAAAATTTCATCAAAATTGATCAATAGGAGTGGGCACTTTACTGAATAAATGTTGTCTCATTTTCACGTGAGTTTTTTATTTACTCGAAAACGGGTTTAACGATTTTGATCAAACTTGTTATTCGGTGTATGTATGTGCCCGCAATGTGGCAGTAAAAATTTCATCAACATTGATCAAATAGAGGGGGTACTTTACTTAATAAATGTTGTATCATTTTCAGGTGTGTTTTTCATTTACTCATAAACGGCAAAAATAAGAAATGAATGTGGAGAAATTTGTGATTTTGTGAAGTGGGAATTAACAAAACACGTCAATTTCTAATCTAAATAAGTTGGTAAGTGAAATTTGTGTGTTGCGCGCACGCACCAGATTTTTTAATTTACAAACAATAGTACAATAATAAACATAATAAGTAAGAAATAAAAATCTGGATTAATTCAGGAAGGGTCCGACTACCCCGAATCCCAAAGGCGATTCAATTGAACAAAATTAGTTTCTTTCTTTTAGCTTATTCTTTCTTCCATTTCCTCCTCACATTATTCTCTTCCGCTCCATTACCTTCGAAATCAAGAAGAGAATTTTACGAGATAAAAGCACCCTTAGTTTATTTTTGGCGATTTCCTCGAATCTCAAAAGAAAAAAAAGTTAATAGGATTCTTACAAGAAAGGAGTTAACTTTAGAAGGGTTTAGGTAATGTAAAACGGTATTAATGAAATAAAAACATCGCCCGTGTGACTTAACAGCTTAATTATGATTTTTTTTTTTTTTTTAAGGAAAATTTAACAAAATATTAAGAAGCAATATGATGGAATTTTTGTTGGTTTCTTAAGGTACCTTCTTAAGCAAGAGATTATAAATTATAATATTTAATGTTAGCTGTGTGTTATTTAAAAAAATTTAAATTATTCAATTTTTGAAGAAGATGTAATTATGCTCCTCATCTCCACTTTATTTTTTATCCTCATTTCTTCTTTTAATATTTTTCAGTTATCTTATATTTGATGATGACAATTTCAAGAACGTTCGAAAAAAAGAAATTTAAAGCATAAATTGAATTTAAAGTTCAAATGAGGGTCTCAAACCTAAGGTGGTGACTTATTCTTAAATATTAAGAATTAATATTAATTATAAGTAATTATTCTTAAATATTGAGATGGAAACGTTTGTATTTTTTTAATGATTTTCTTTTTGGCTGGTCAGTAAATATGGCTAGCATATTGGTTTTAGTAAATAGGTTCATATTTTACCTTTTTGCCTCTGTGGGTAATTTAGAAAGTCTGTGTGTTATAGAATTTAATGAAATAAATGTTTATGTGCACCTATATTTTTCTGTTCCCGTTATCATAGTCGATAGTTTCGACATTATCGGGCATAAAACTATCGATACTATTGATTTACATGGTACATACAACTGGGAAGGGGTGTGTTTTATTAGTTAAATTTTTCATTAGGTACGACAGGAGCTGTAAAGCACTGCTATTTCCAATTGAAATTATTTCTTTTCTCTTATATTGGGAACTATGATTTAGTCTCTGTCATTAAGTGAAGAAACTGACAGGCAATCAGTTTTTTTTTTTTTGTATATTATTCTATCAAGATGGAAGACATATTTGAGGAAACCATTCGATTTTTCAGTCGAATAGTTCATGTTTTTAGCCTAGAAAAAACATGACACTCCTTTAATAATTTTTTATTATTTAATTAAGAATCCTATAGAGCAGTATATCTTTGAAATTCAATCAAAATTGTATAAGGATGAATCTTGTCAGTCAATTTGAGTTTATATTTTTAAGTGAAGTTAATACTTTTTACTTTATACTGCTTATGAAAGTATTTCTTTCTAGACTGTTAGCTAGCCTAGAGGTGATCCATTACGCTACTAGTAAATTAAAGGAAACATCTGTTTTCTTTACTGTACAAGTACAGTAAAGAAAACACATGTTAATAAAACTCTTAAAAAGCTTACTAACTTTTTTATCACTGTAATTTAAATATATCTGAAGTTAGTGCTGTGAATATTCCCAAAACTATATTCGATCAATGAAATGAAGGTACAGAAGAACTTCCTTCAAAATCACGACACAGATACGAATTTGAATATGATAAACTACAGGATTAAAGAAAAGTAGATGATCTTGTAGCAGTGTTGCCTATTTATATCAATTTTGTTGTTTTATCGATTACTTCATTTTAAAAGTTCCTTATAATCTACTCGTATTTAGAGGCGATCCATTATATAATATTTATAAAAAAAAGTATTCTAACTACAAACGTGAGATTCAATTACCATTTGAAGGATTCAATATTAGTAATAATACTAATTGTACATTTAATATAAATATAAATATGTAGATTTTTTACGATTCATCAATTGCTCCTACCATATGATTTTCATTCATTACTTGTTAACCTTACACATGTTATTATTTGTTACTCAAAGTATAATTCTTTTATAATATACTAGCATTCCCCGTCGCGGCTTTGCCCGCGAGCCTTTAAAATCAATTCTGTGATCATTATCTTGGCATTGATTTAATATAATATGTTAATATTAAAAACATAACAGGGATCGGAGCTTCCGGTAGGTGGAATATTGGAGGGGGGAAGCTGCCGGCTCGGTAGAAGAGAGGGTGTCGCGCAATGGAGAGCGTTCACTAAAACCGTCGAAACAAGAAATTGCTTACTCTTCGTGAACGCTTCATTTTTCGTCTTTAAAACATGGTTTTCGACGCCCCGTATGGCTTTCGAGTTAAACTTGTCGTATCAAGATCTTTAAAATGAGTTCAAATCAGATATTTTTTCTCGAAGTACAAAAATAGGTGTCCGTTAGAGTTAAACGACAATTTCGCCATTTAAGCCCCTTAGGGGTTACATTTTTGAAATTCCTTTCTTAGTGGTTAGCTACATCGCGTTTAAAATCTAAGTTCCGAACATCAAGTTTCTATCAGTAGTAGTTTTTCCTCTGCGTTGATTCTGACAGTCAGGACAAAGCCTCTTATATATATAGAAATTTTCTTTTAATTTTCAGTATAATGTAAAATAATTTACACCAGTTGTACAGAAAGTGTCCCTACAATAATCGGTCTAATTAACGATCTCGGCTGCTCCTCGCTCGTCCAACCAGACCTCGTGCTGTAAAAAGTCACTTTCTGTACTAGTCATGTAAATAACTATTATTTTTCGTTTTAATGAAATATCTAGCAGAATGGTCCTTGTAGGCATAGGGCAACACTGCTCTCCATCAAAGACAAATTCTTCTGTCGATAGTTAAAAAAAATGTCGATAGCCTCGATTGTTTAAAACTATCGATAGTTATGCATCTCTATATCATGACGTGGGTTGTTTTCTTTTAAAAAGCGTTTTTAAAAAGATCCACCGTATTTACTTTTCGTTGTCTCGCACTAAAAAACACAGTTAGACCCTACTTACTTAGGAAATCTCCTTACGAAAGCGAAAAGGAGACAGAAGGAGGTCTGTTTCAGTCACAGCCGGGCGGACACTGGCTAATCTATTTAGCATTAAACAGGACGGGACTCGGATTCGCGTGCAAAGAAGAAGAAAGAGCTGGACGGTATTAAAGGACTGTAAAATAGGCTGAAATAGTGAGGCCGGGGGGAAATGGCACTCGCCGGAGAAACCTCTCTACTTTCTCCCGAATCGATTTGGACAGTCCTCTAACCCACATTTCGGATTGTTATGGTAGCATCCCGTGCACGTTTAGGCCTGGCATCCAATCCGAGAGTCATTAAGCTTTAATCCCTGATAAATATGTCATTTTCGGATATTAATAATAATTTTTTTCTGAGCTTAGAAGGCTCAATTTGATCTAACTAATTCCCTGGCGCTACAGGCCAGCATGACCCTTGGCCTCCTGAGTTATTCTCCTCCACTTCTCTATGTCCTGCGCTTCTCTCTTCCAATTTTGAACTCCGAGCTTCTTCGCGTCTCTTTTCACTTCATCCTTCCACCTACTTCTCGGTCTTCCCCTTTTTCTTTTTCCACTGAATTGGGCCTCTAATATTTTCTTCTGTGCGCGTTCATCCTCCATTCTGGCCACATGTCCTGCCCATCTCAGCCTGCTTGCCTTTATGCAATTAACAATGTTTTTATTTTCTAATATTGTCTCAATTGCCTTGTTATTCTTAATTCTCCATTCACCGTTAAGTCTTGTAGCACCGCAAATCCTTCTTATTATTTTCCTTTCAAATACCATAAGTTTACACCAGGTTTCTGCTCCATAGGTGACTACTGGTCTAATAAGAGTTTTATATAGTTTTAACTTAGTTGCTTTTGATAGCAGTTGAGACCTGAGAAGCTTAATGTTTGCATAATAGGCTCTATTACCAGCCATTATCCTGCTATTAATTTCTTGGCTGATTATGTTTTCATTATTTAAGGCGGACCCGAGATATACAAATGTGGACACATTTTCAAACTTAAAATTCCTGAAATGAAAGTCGCTGCAGGATCTTCTGTTCGCTGCTGAGGATAATTTCAGATATTTTGTTTTGCTTTCATTAACCACAAGCCCTACTTTTTTTCCATTTTAAAATATTATTTCAGAAGCCTCTCTAAGTGCATTTTCACTTCTGGCAACAATCACTATGTCATCAGCATAGGCACAGATTTGCCATGTCCTATCAGCGATAGTGCCTTTTTTAGCTGTATCTTTAACAGCATCATGGAGAGCTATGTCGAACAGCGTCGCAGACAAGGCGTCTCCCGGGCGAACTCCAGATTGCACCCTGAACAATTCACCAACTTTATTTCCTATCACAACTCTGGATGATGTGTTTTCCATTGTCATGCTAATTAAATTTACTAACTTAAGTGGCACCCCACTGTTTAAAAGCACTTTTAACAAAGTCGACCTCTTGATGCTATCAAATGTCTGCTTGTATTCTACAAATAATAAATGCAGATCAATATCATATTCCATCATCTGTCTTATTAGAAAAATTTGATCCGTGGTACCTCTTCCTGGTCTAAAGCCACATTGGTAATCTTCTAAAATTTCCTCAGCATATTTTCGCAGTTTTTTCAATATTAAACTAGAAAGGAGTTTATAGAGGACTCCCATTAGGGTTATTCCTCTATAATTTGCGCAATCATCCTTACTGCCTTTTTTAAATTTGCCTCAATTTGATCGTTTTGTGTTATTTCGAATAGTTTAAAGTCAGTTTAATTTTACATATTTTCCTCATAAATGCATATTCGTCTATCTATTTTCTTTTTATTTCACATCTCATTATTTTTATTGCTTAATTTATTTTGGAAATGAAAATGGATACCTATAATTTGTTTATGTATTTTAGTACAGGTAAAATAAAAAAATATTATCAACTAAAATAATTAGATTTTTTCCGATATTTACCCGAGATTCGCTGATTCTTTGATACTTTGGGAAATTGTTTTGTACAGTCTGTAGGATCTATCTCAAGCATTAATAACAGATTATTCCTCATATATTGAAAGGAGAACATAAGGAAGTGGCACTTATAACTATTTATAAAATTAATACATATGATGATGTGGAATTGAATCGAATAAGCTGCGAAGTAGGCTTTAGTATGTATTATTTTGTAATTTTATAATTATTTATATTTTGTATTTAATATGTAGTTTTTGTAAATTATATGATTTTTATTTATGTATATAAATACATAAATATATATTTATGTACATAAATGAAAATGTACATATAGATATATGTTTATGAACTCGAATAATATACATACTATAGCTAATACATGTGAATATACGTATATAATTCTTATGAATTTGATGATATTTCTTTACATATTTCTTAAAATATAATTAATGCATTAATTAATAAGAACAATATTTGGAATATAATAATAAATGCAATATTTAAAAAAAATCTGGTGCGTGCGCGCAACACACAACTTTCACTTACCAACTTACTTAGATAAGAAATTAATGCGTTTTGTTAATGCCACTTCTCAAAGTTACACATTTTCCACATTCATTTCTTATTTTTGTTTTCATTTGCTCTATAAACCCCTCAGAACATTTTAATAAACGCTTACCTGATATTAAATAACACTCAATTTTCATTAAACATGAATGACGAATATGAAGAAAATCGTTAAAGCCGTTTTTGAGATAATCTAAAAATTAGAAAAAAAGTTATGAAATAAAGTGTCCACTTCGGTTGATCAATCTTGATGAAATGTTGGCTATCACATCTTTGGCATATACATACATAAATACCCAGTTTGATCAAATTCGTGAAAGCCATTTTTGAGCAAATAAAAAAAACACGTGAAATTGATACAAAATTTATTAAGTAAAGTCCCTCCTCCGGTAGATCAATTTTGATGAAATGTTGGCTATCACATCTTTGGCATATACATACATCAAATACCCAGTTTGATCAAAATCGTGAAAGCCGTTTTTGAGTAAATAAAAAAAAACACGTGAAAATGATACAAAATTTATTAAGTAAAGTCCCCCTCCGGTTGATCAATTTTGATGAAATTTTTACAGTCATATCTCGGGCATATAAATAGATCAAATACTCAGTTTAATCAAAATCGTTAGAGCCGTTTTCGAGAAAATCGAAAAAAATGTAAAAAGTTATTAAATAAAGTACCCCCTCCCTTTGAGCAATTTTGTAGAAATTTTTGCTGTCACATCGCGGGTATAAACATACACTAAATACCCAATCTTAGGTTCGCACGGTTTATAGTTTTTGAGCTAGTCTGTTCACACACACACACACACACACACACACACACACACACACACACACACACACACACACACACACACACAGACACACACACACACACAGACCATTTCGCGGGACTTGGTCATTTCGACACAGGGGACCCCAAAACGTGTATTTCCGTTGAAAACCGGAAGTCGAAAATTTTCACGATCGCAATACTTCCACTTACTATATATTTCATATATAGGTAATTGAAAGTAAAAAGTTGTTTCATGGGTGGCGCCACTGTTAAAGACCGATTTGAACATTAAAATTGTTAATAACAATTTGAATTTTTCTACAATTTGTTTGGAAAGTATTTTTTTCTTAAAGATTGTCTTTTTACCTTCAAAATAAAAAAAAATTAGATTTTTTAGCTTAAACAGAACCGGAGTTATGAATTTTTGAAAAATAGGCTGTTACCGATAAATCATCAAATTCACGAATTTTCGATCTTGTTTATTTTTCAAAATATCGAAAATAAAAAAGAAATCATCCTACACGTATCTCTTTTTTTCGATATAGAACCCGTAAAAAAAGTTTCAGTTAAATCTAAAATGGGTCGGTCAATTTCTGTCCAAATCTGTTCGGTTTGTAAAAGAATGTCCCATATATGTGCCTATTTGGCTTTCTTTTAATAATGTAGAAATTAATTTATATTAATTAATATTAATATAATTAACATTAAAGTTAATTTAATATTAGGGGCAAGGTTGTATTATGGGCACTTAAGGGTAATATGGGCACACTGAATATTAAAAAAATACACACAAAAATTAGATTTTTTAGCTTAAACAGAACCGGAGTTATGAATTTTTGAAAAATAGGCTGTTACCGATAAATCATCAAATTCACGAATTTTCGATCTTGTTTATTTTTCAAAATATCGAAAATAAAAAAAAATCCTCCTACACGTATCTCTTTTTTTTCGATATAGAACCCGTAAAAAAAGTTTCAGTTAAATCTAAAATGTGTCGGTCAATTTCTGTCCAAATCTGTTCGGTTTGTAAAAGAATATCCCATATCTGTGCCTATTTGGCTTTCTTTTAATAATATAGAAATTAATTTATATTAAGTAATATTAATATAATTAACATTAAAGTTAATTTAATATTAGGGGCAAGGTTGTATTATGGGCACTTAAGGGTAATATGGGCACAACGAATATTAAAAAAATACACACAAAAATAATAAAAAGAACGCCCGGAACTTAAATTAATGTAAAATTATTTTATTTCTGGTGATTAAATACAACTTAATCTATTTATTATAATATTTTTATTATATCTTAGAAGTGGGAAGTTTCGGACCATCTTTTGATGATCAAGCACCTAAAAGTTAATTTTGCAATCCAGTATTAAATTTGTATATAAATACATATAAAACATAAGTGGGGCCGGGATAGCCGAGCGTGTAGGAGCGCGACCCGTTGTTGCACGCTCGAGCCGAACGGCGGAGGTTCGAATCTGCCCTGGGAGGGTTGATTTTATATCGTGGAGGCCCCACGGAATAAATCTCGACCCTCCCACCATGATTAGAATAGGTTGGTTACATCTGTAGAGTAACCCCCCGTATGCCACACATGGCCAGGTAGGGGTACAGAACAAAAAAAAACAAAAAAACATCATGTTTCTCCATATAATAATACAAAAAATACAATCTGATGTTACAGAAATCGTTTACATTATTTTAAAAATATAAGAGTATCGAGAATCATCCAAAGAAAAATTATTAAGGAAAGAAAAAAATATCAAAGAAAAATGTTTTAAGGAGTGGGGGAAGCGCAGTTGTCGCAGTTAGTAAGTTGTTACGTTTATGACGACATAAAAACTTTGAAATGTAAGCATTTAGGATGATTTTATATTCATTGCAAGACATTAACGCATGAAACTTTATTTATGTTTGTTGAGCAGATTATTAAATTTGCGTAATCTGTAAACTATTTATTATTATTACCATATTACAATTCAAATGCGATTTTTTTACAGATTATTAGGAAAACAACTAAATCTACCTTATCACCTTATTGTCATTGAGTCAACAGTGATGATCTTTTAAATAAATAAATCACTTGGGAAACTCTAATTTATTTTTTAAAATTATTTTTAAATTTAAATTTACTTCTAACTCAATTTTTTTTTTAGGAAATTCAGTGAAAGGATTTATATAGAGGCAAAGATTAATCAAGCTGTCGGTATTGAACTTTCATGCTACCATTATTAAATCATCACGGAATTCCCTCGGGTTGGATTGTAAATTATGACGGATGCTGATCAGTAATTCATCGAGGGATGGATATTAACGGGTTCGATTCCAGTTTGGAAGAGATAAATTTAGACTTGACAGGCTTTCGTTTGATATGCAGAAAGTTGCATTTGACTTGGAAATTCCCTCTGTGTATACTGGACGTCTACTACTAGCCTGTCAGAGCCGGCAAGTGCAGGTTCATTAAACTGTAATTTAAGATCAAAGGCGTTTCTTTTCTATAGAAAAACATGTTCTTTAGAAGTTTTTTATTTTTTTAAAACTCGATTACTCTATAAACCAATTTTAACTCCTTATAAACAAATTTTTATGAAATTTGAAAATTAAGCATCCATGCTAGAATGAATAAATCACTAAATATATCTTCACTAACGATGGAAAACATTCGTATTAATTATGTATGTTATTAATAAGAATAAATAATATGAGACACCATGTAATTATTCATAGAGAGTAATTTAATTTATGTAATCTTATTAATAATTATTAAGCTTGCGGGCATAGCTGCTATTATATTAGAATCTGGATATAATATTGATTTACAGACACTCACTTTGATTTGCTTTAGGTCATTGATTTAAAATTACATTGGTAAACAACGCTATATAGTTCTGATTTTATTCCTTTATTTTTTTTATTTATTGTTTAACATGTTAGGTGCAGCATTGGTCCTATGTCTCCTATGCCCTATGTCTCCTATGTCTTACATTACCCTCTTAACAGCCGATTTTCACATGAAAGAGTCTGAAAGTCCGAATTTAGTCGATAACAGGTGAAATTCTGTTTTTTTTAGAATCGGACTCCGAGGTCCGATACCGGCATTGAGTAATAAAACAAGACTACTTGTTGGGATTGCAATAAATCAACCGATTTAGCCTCCACCAATGTTCGTCAATTTTATTGAGTTCACCACGCTCAATTTTTAAGGTACAAAAAAACACAAACTTGACATGCTTTATATTTTAATCAAACCAGGCAACTAAATCATTCACAATAAACGAAAACGCAATCAAAACCTTTAACATCTCTAATTTAACGTTCATTTAAACGACTCGAATTTAACAACTCATTTAACATTGGTAACATCTCTCATATAACCTACCAATCATCTGTTTTAATTATATTTTTAATTGACATTTAACAATTATATTTTTAGTTCAGATGCCATCTCGATTTCTAACACTACTAAACGGCATCACCTTTCCGTGTCCGAATACCTTTATGGTTATCTTAAATTTTATATGTTTCATTTTGCACTATATGGCTCTATTTAATTTATTTGAAATTCTTTAATTATTGCATAAATATGAGAAAGAAAAGATTATTTTTTGTTTGTTTTTTTATTACTTCTTACTAAGTCGCTTAATGCTTCTTACTGTAATTATAAATAAAACATACTAATATTTGCTTTATTTATTTTATATAAATACATTTCTTTAAAAAGAAATTTTTTTATTATAGAGTAAGTGGCTGTAAAGCAGTAAAAGTCTCCCAAAAATTATCATTATACATGGTAATTCAAAATTCCAGCAGTTAAATGGTATTTTCGATGAAGAATGGCGTAAATCCTGTATCGGACCCCGGGGTCCTGTCCTGCGCCGGTTATGTCTAGCTCGGACCCCTGGGACTGATATCGTTCAAATCAGGGTACCCCTAAAATACGCCACTGCACCTTACGTGTTAAATCTATTTATTTGTTATATTCTTCAGTGAATAAGAGTTGCTTATTTTAAAATATATTAAATGGCCATGCGAGCCAAGCGGGCTAAAGTGCGTTGTACTCGACAACCAACCATAAGCATTGATGCCCATCTGGCCACGGAAAAAAACGCGTATAGCTGTTGTTTATACTAGGATGGTTAGAGGAGAAAATTCGATATGTGAGGCATTTAAGAAAAAAATCGATAAGTGGATGGAAATACCGAACAGGACCTACTCGTTTGGACCTATTAGGACCTAACACTAGCTATTACAGTTTGTTTGATTAGCAGACGGCTGAGCATTTCGTTTCAAACTGTACCGCCTCCGAAATATTTAGGACTAAGTTTTTGAGACTGGAAATAAACTAATATTAACTTTGGAATATTATTAGCTTTATTTTAAGAGCGCTGCAACGTAAATACAGTGGACCTGGGTTCGATTGCCGGCTGTGGTCGTATCTTTTACCACCTAATTAAATAGTTTAAAAATAAGAAATATTATTGTAAAGAATAATAATCTGAATAAGAACTTACCTTAATATTATAATGGGTAATAACATCTTAATTGGGGTCACCTGTGGTGTAGTGGTTACCATGGCAACTCACAATACTAAAGGTCGCGGGTTCGCTTCCCGTGGTGGTCCTAGGATTTTTTAAAGGGAGTAAAAAATCCTCAGCCGTGCCGTCCCTCGGACAGGAAGTCAAATAGAGATCCCGAGCCTGTGCGATGTCAGGTACTCGTTAAAGATCCCTATCCTAATTATACCTGTATAGGCAAAATTTAGGACTCCCACTGTAGCATCGTCCGATTAGCCTTAGTAGCAAAAATGGACGTTAATAAAGAAACAAAAATCTTAATTAATTTCCATAATGACCAGTTTTCCAAACTATCAGAAAAAAGCTTTTAACACATTGTTCAAATGAAAATGTTTTAGTAACAGAGGTATGTTAAAAAAAAAAAAAAATCCTATCATTCCTAAGTTTACCTACCCTGAACCCTACGTTACAATCATTACACTACTAAATGTAATTGTAAGTTATAAAAGGTAGGTTTCATAATCATAGAAACGACCTAATAGTGCTCGAATAAGGCCCACACCTACCCCTTCGTTAACAGCATGCATTAACCTTTTGAGGAATAACTAAGCAACAAAATTCACTATTTTTTCCGAATTCATACCCGCTTAATTGAGGTACCTACCCGCAACTACCCCTCTATCTTCAGATTTTTCAATTTTAATCGACAATGGTTTTTCAATGCTTTTGTTCAACTATAGTAACCACACTTATTTTAAAATCAACCTTCTTTTTTTTTTCCATTTCAGCAACCCTTGGGCATGGGGGAGTTTATAGTTACATGAAGTCCTGCACGTGCCATCGGATGATACTGTGTGCTGGGAAAATAATTTAAATTTTCCTAATTTAAACTATTTACCATAAAATTATTACAAAAGGGAAATAGATTAACTAAGTATTAATGAATATATCATATATATTATTTCTCAAATTACTAAAATTCTTCCACTTGATTTGAAGGTAAAAATCTGTTAACCTATCTTTTCTTCCAACTTATTTTCAAGATAACCATATTTCTATGAAATCATAATCCTGTACATCTGACATTCGGAAAATTTTCAATTTTACCCTGCCTCCGAAAAACAAAACAAAAAAAAACCATAAATTGTATTAGCAGTTGTTGAGTTTTTAACCGACTTCGAACGAAAGAGGAGGTTACTCTATTCGATACGTATGTGACTTCTTTTTTTTTTTGTGCCTTTTTTTTTTTTTTTTCTATGTATGTTCACCGATTACTCAGAGATGGGTGGACCAATTGGAACGAAACCTTTTGCATCTTGTAGAGTATTTTCCCAAGGTGGTCCCATTGAAACCTTTTTTGGGTTCTTAATTTATTTAAGAAGTTACAGGGAAAAAACATGATAATAATTATTTAATTGTCGCTCAAAATGTCTACTTATTGGAAAAACATATGGCATATGTAACATAAGGTATGCTCCAACAAGCTATTAAAACTAATTGATAAATAACAAATCTCAATATTGTTTTACTGCTGGATGAACCAAATGGGAAAACTAACCAATCAAATTCGGAATCAAAAGAGTGGGGGGAGAACATGAGCAGTCTATTGGTTATCGATGTGTTTCAAGTGCTTTTTGGAACAAACCTATACATAACCTTAACTAATTTTTCAACAATAGATTTAAATATCAGCAGAATAGATGTAATATCGCTGTCGTTTTCTGTAGCATTTGCATAAATATTAGACAGCTAGGTATTCATCGATAGCAGTAAACCTTCTTAATTTAGATATAATCGACGGTTGGACACCATAATCATAAGACCACAAAATTCGTGGAATTCCAAGAAATATTGAGTATTGATAACCCTTTAATGCAGAATTTAAGACTTCGTCAAGTTCCCGAAGGTTCGTTTAAATTTAAAATCGTAGCCACTCGCTAAGCACATTAAA
Organism: Aelia acuminata; assembly: GCA_911387785.2. NCBI lineage: Eukaryota > Metazoa > Arthropoda > Insecta > Hemiptera > Pentatomidae > Aelia > Aelia acuminata. The sequence continues at coordinate 127,779,522 of OU426982.1, read as the reverse complement.
AAGGAATACATTAATTCCTGGAAAAGCTCATTTTCAGTTGACTTAACAATATACCTCTATCTTCTTCCGGATACACTCGGTCACTGTTTAATATCTTGTCGTAGAACTTGTGCTCGGTTTTAATTTTGTTTCTGTAACTATTGAGGCTTTTGCGGATGTTCATCCATCAATGAAAAGTGTTGCATCAGTAAAATAAAACTTGATATCTCCCAGAAAACAACCTCATTGTATGAAAGTCCCCTCAGCAAAAATTTGGCAGCCATGAAAATGATTGATATCATAAATGCTACGCCAGAAGAATTGAAGCAACAGTGTTTAGCAATTTATTTTCTGAATAATATTTTATTAGAAGGATATAATTCATAGTAGTTCGGTAATAAATTTAGTCAAAAATTCATCGAAAGGAATTACGAACATAATCCTAGCGGGGCAGTCTTTTTGATATCGATCAATTTTATGGCTGCCCCTTTTTTGTTGGGACGTCTATCCAATGATGGTTTTTAATCACTACTTTTCCAGCGATCGATTTAAATTAAGCAATATTAACGGTCCCTTCCGGAGTAGTGCATAATATCGCCATAGTTCTCAAAACAATATTCAAGCAATCATAATTCCGAAGTTACTTTCCAATTTACGAGTAATATAGGTCATATTGCCATCCTCATCGGTTCTCCATTAACGATATCTTGTCCAAAACCGGCCACAATCTCGGCTGTTCAGTGACTTCATCTTGGAATGGCCGGATTTATTTATTTATGTATATTTAACTCAACACATCTCGGAAAACCGATGATGTATGTAAATGACAAGTACTGACGACAATGTTTAGCAAAGGAAAAATATTGTTATTGTAGATAAACATTTTATGTGATCCCTTCCCAATGGAACATTGGTCTTTAAATAAATAAAATCCCTTTTTAATCATAAAACGTAGTATGTTGAAAATTGTATAATACACGCACTGCTTTCCCACTTTTGTGTGTATTCATAAAATTAAAAAGGTGACTGTTTAAATATAGAGAAAAACACTTTATTCATCATAAAAGAGATGCTACCCAACTACATTGGGTTGCTAATACACAGCATACTATATGTCTATCTGAGACTATTTGTAAGATCTTATTGTAATAATATATAATAATAAAAAGGCCCGAGAAAGACGAATGTGGTAGAGCGTAAAAAGATTTCGAAATTTTTTTTTAAACCAACGTACCGTTTTCTACTTTTTTATCTTCTCCATCTAAAAAGTATGAAATAAAAAACATTTTATAAAAAAAAATTAAACCGACTTCGAAACCTAGGAACCAGTAAAACTAAATTCACTGAAAAGTATGAAATAATTACCTTCTGATTTTTATGAATACACAGCAAAATTGAAAATGGTATAAAAAGTGGAAAAATGTAATAAGAGGAATAATTTTATTTTGATTTGTACAAATACACACTAATTGTTAATGAAAATTATAAAATTAAAATATTAAATACTATGTTCAGTAAAACATAATCTTTTCGGAGGCGGCGCAAAATTTAAAATTGTTAACACTAGGCCTTATGAAAATCTTTTCATGACGTCATGACGTAACATGTCATTTCTATTTTGCGCCGCCTCCGAAAAGATTATGTTTTACTGAACATAGTATTTAATATTTTAATTTTATAATTTTCATTAACAATTAGTGTGTATTTGTACAAATCAAAATAAAATTATTCCTCTTATTACATTTTTCCACTTTTTATACCATTTTCAATTTTGCTGTGTATTCATAAAAATCAGAAGGTAATTATTTCATACTTTTCAGTGAATTTAGTTTTACTGGTTCCTAGGTTTCGAAGTCGGTTTAATTTTTTTTATAAAATGTTTTTTCATTATAATTATTAATTTATTTCATTTTATTGATTTTTCGGTGTGAGTTAATAAAAGTCAAAAGGTAATTTATTTCATAAGAGATAGTAGAATAATCACCTTGTACGTATGTTAATTTACGTAAAATTAATCCATTATTATTATTTAGTTACTTTCCCACGAGTGTTTACTATAATTGACTCAAATGGTCATCATTAAATATTATGAATGAACATATTTGTACTTTCGGAGGTTACAATATAAAGAATCGTTGAAAGAGAATGGATGGTAATTTAGGTTAGCGTGTCGTAGAACATTACTCCAAACAGTTCAAGTTATGTTACCTTACATTACGGAGAACTTTCACATTTCTCAATTTTATCATTCTTTTTATTTATAGTGACCACTACTACTACTAGTACTAAAATATTACTTACTGTAATATGACTTTCAAACAGTGGTGAAACTTTTACCTACGACAATGGCGCTGGTGCCCCTATGTAGGAAAAGCGGTAAATTATGGAAGGAAATTTTATTTTATTTAATGCAGACACGGACTTGTCAAATTAAAAAAAAAAATAAGGTTTAATCGGATATTTTTAACGCATTGAAAACGTTCTCTCCGTTTGAGAATCTCTGCTTTCGATTATGTTGAAAAAATAACGATTTCAGAATAGTTATTATATATCATACGAGCAGACCATTGCGTTGCTGTGGCTCATTACCTATAAAGGGTCTGGCCACACATGTCCGCACCGGATCCGCACCGTAGCAATAATACTGGTTATGTTCAGAATATTTTTAATTTAACTTACATATTACCTTTAGTTATGCCTAAAGTGGCCTGTGTCTGACATGTGTGGCTTGAACTTTAGGCATAACTAAAGGTAATATGTAAGTTAAATTAAAAATATTCTGAACATAACCTGTATTATTGCTACGGTGCGGATCCGGTGCGGACATGTGTGGCCAGACCTTAATGCGTTGAATCAATTATACCCTATTCTTTTTAATATAATCAAATCAAAATTCACTGATAAAGATAAAAAAGTTTCAGCTAATCTAAAAACCAACGGAATTTAACATAGAACTTTACGACAAATAGAAAGAAGTAAAGAATTTAGAAGGGTTAAAGTTTTTATTTTTTATATCTCATATTTGACTACAGTATGTATTAATGATGCATTTATTTAGCACTTACTGGATCATTCAAGCAGAGGCGAGATTAAATATAAATAACACAAATGTAAAAGAAACTAATATAGAATATGTTAATAGTTTAGGTTAAAGTGAAAAACATTTAAAATATTTTCCATTATTTTAAATTCTGATTTCACAACTGAGATTTTATTTCCGCAAACCCGACCATTATTCACAGACATTAGACTTTTATTACATAAAAATTAGGTTTGGTATAGTTTTCTTCTCTTCATAATACTGAAATAATCTTGCATGTACATACAAATTAATTATACTTTCCCAGTGATTATTTATATATGGTGTGACCACTCATTGGATTTTCGCTAACGAATTAATAATTTCAAACAGATAAGATTTATTAATTAAAATATACAAATAAATAAAAACCTTAAACTAAAAGTTATAGAAATAGTTTTCATTTATAAAATTCATAAAAAGGTAAAGAAACATCAATAAAATGTATTGATTATTAATGATAATGTAGAAATTAGAAAAAACAAAGCAATAATGTGCATTAAACAATTTATTTATGTAAAAATATATATTCAAAATATAAAATTACATGAACACACAATACAATACAATACAATAAATAAATCAATTTTATATTTCTTAAGAGTTCAAGACCTAAGCTTACCTTTGAAATGATAATTGTGGTTAATTTTTTTGGGTGTTCTTGCATATAGCGACTGCGCACATCTTCCACCCCATAATTATCAAAAACCACCTGCTGTAAAATTATTTAAATCTTTTCATCAAATTATTAACTATAAACTTAATTAATTAGGTTAAAGAAATTTGAATACCTTATTTGATAATACACAATTAGAACATAAACAATGGAGTAATGCCTTCCCACTGGCTATCCCAGTTTATCAATTCATTAATCAATTTATTGATAAATTCACGGATGCGTCCAACTACGTCATAAGTCTCGGGCATCCATATTGCCCCTTACAAAGTGAGCCCACTTTGTTTCTATTCAACTTGGGTAGGTTCTACCTGAAACAGGTTATCAAAATGTCTAAAACATTTTCGATTCGATGTTGTCCCCACACGTGAAAAGGCGACACACTACTGCCCACGGATTTTCCTAGTACAAGCCAGAAAAAATAGATTTGGCTACTGGATTTTTACCCTCCATAAATATCGAAAGAAAATGAAGTGTTGTGTCGATAACTCAACTTTCACCATTTCTGTTGGACATTCGTAGAACTTACAAATAATCACACTCAATTGTAGTATAACAAGCATTTAATTTGCAATAAAAAAAAAATATTAAGACCAATAATCGAGATAAAAACTATCCTATCTTTTAAGTTGGGCAAAACTACACCCAATGAGGCAAATTTCATCAAAATTGGTTGAGCAGTTTCTGAGTTTACCCCTGACAAACATGGGGACATGAGATTTATATATATATATATATATATATATATATATATATATATATATATATATATATATATAAAGATATAGTAAGGGAAGATGTCTCGAAAATATTCAAAAATGTTTTTACTACTTTTTTTGATTTTCTACTCCTCGCATCATATATACAATTTTTTTTTTTTTTTTCTATTACCTGGTATCAAGACAACTATGGATAAAAAGTCTTTTCTTTAAGCCAACACCCCGAAGAAAATTCATAAGTGAAAGTAAAAATTAGATATAGTTATTCGCACTCTAATCCTTGGTTCAAGTTGATCTTAAATTTGAACGGGCAATCCACATTCCGTTCTAATCATGCTATGCGAGAGTATAAAAAAAAAAAAAAAAAAAATGAAAAAAGTAAAAGAAATTGAAACATCATAAAAAGTGGATAAACTGGGCTGTACTTTCGATTTCGCAGCATCAAAGCCGATAATGGGGAGAAGGATAGTAAAATGGACGGGCGGTTACGGTATATTATGCGATATCTAACGTAAAAAATTGATTATAGAAGAAAGTAAAAAGGAAAAGATGAAAAGTGGGCGAAAAAAGAAAAAAAAAATGAAGGAATAGAAGAAGCGTAGTAAATAGCGATGGGGAGAGCAGCCAGTTGTACTCAGCGTCACCTGCTTCATGCTCTACAAAATGAAATTTTACCAAACCAGGATCTCTTTTATAATAATATAACTTTCCATACTTTTTATCTGTTAATATAAAAAAATCCGGTGCGTGCGCGCAACACACAACTTTCACTTACCAACTTACTTAGATAAGAAATTGACGTGTTTTTTAAATATCATTTCCCAAAGTCTCACATTATTCTACATTCATATCTTATTTGTGTTAATCGCTAAAGCCGTTTTTAAGTATATAAAAAAAACACGTGAAAATGTTACAAAATTTATTAAGTAAAGTCCCCCCTCCGGTTAATCAATTTTAATGAAATTTTAACAGTCATGTCTCGGGCATATTCATACGTCAAATACCCAGTTTGATCAAAATCGTTCAAGCCGATTTAAAGTAAATAAAAAAAATCTGGTGCGTGCTCGCAACACACAACTTTCACTTACCAAATTACTTAGATTAAAAATTAATGCGTTTTGTTAATTGTCACTTCTCAAATGAACAGAACGGCTTTAATTATGAACAATGGTCTATAATTAATAGGTAATCTATCTATTATAGGTGTATCTATCTATTATTATTATATCTATAGGTGGTGTAAGTTGACTGAATATTTTTCTTTTTTTATACTCTTTATGTTTTCTTTATTTTTATCATATCTCATTTTTAGACATTTCTTATTTTTTGGCGTAGTGAGAGACAGTTAATTTCTCCATGTAAACAAAAACAAGAGTACTTTATAAGAAAGAAAGAAACAAACAAAAAAGCCCCCCCCCCCCCCCAAAAAAAAGCCCCCTCAGTACATTTTAATAATGATAAAGCTTACCTGATATTAAAGAAAACCAAATTTTCATTAAACATGACGAATTTGATAAAAATCGTTAAAGCCGTTTTTGAGATAATCGAAAAAAAAGGTAAAAATTGGAAAAAAGTCATGAAATAAAGTCCCCCCTCCAGTTGATCAATTTTGATGAAATGTTGGCAATCACATCTTTGGCATATACATACATGAAATACCCAGTTTGATCAAAATCGTTAAAACCGTTTTTGAGAAAATATAAAAAACACGTGAAAATGATACAAAATTTATTATGTAAAGTCCCCCCTCCGGTTGATCAATTTTGATGAAATTTTTACAGTCGTATCTCGGGCCTATACATACATCATATACCTAGTTTGATCAAAATCGTTGAAGCCGTTTTTGAGTAAATAAAAAAAAACACGTGAAAATGATTTCCATCTCGCGGGACTTGGTCATTTCGACTCAGGGGACCCCAAAACGTGTATTTCCGTTGAAAACCGGAAGTCGAATTTTTTCACGATCGCAATACTTCCACTTACTATATATTTCATATATAGGTAAGTGAAAGTAAAAAACACGTGAAAATTTTACAAAATTTATTAAGTAAAGTCCCCCCTCCGGTTAATCAATTTTGATGAAATTTTTACAGTCATATCTCAGGCACATTAGTACATCAAATACTCAGTTTAATCAAAATCGTTAGAGCCGTTTTTGAGAAAATCGAAAAAAACCTAAAAAGTTATTAAGTAAAGTACCCCCTCCCTTTAAGTAATTTTGATGAAATTTACGCTATTACATCGCGAACATATACCTACACTAAATACAAAATTTATTAAGTAAAGTGCCCCCTGCGGTTGATCAATTTTGATAAAAATTTTACAGACATATCTCGGGCATATAAAAAGATCAAATACTAAGTTTAATGAAAATCGTTAGAGCCGTTTTTGAGAAAATCAAAAAAACACGTGAAAATGTAACAAAATTTATTAAGTAAAGTCCCCCCTCCGTTTAATCAATTTTGATGAAATTTTTACCGTCATATCTCGGGTATATAAATAGATCAAATACTAAGTTTAATCAAAATCGTTAGAGCCGTTTTTGAGAAAATCGAAAAAAACCTAAAAAGTTATTAAGTAAAGTCCCCCCTCCCTTTAAGTAATTTTGATGAAATTTATGCTGTCACATCGCGGGCATATACCTAAACTAAATACCCAATTTCAGGATCGCACAGTTTAAAGTTTTTGAGCTAGTCTGTTCACACACACACACACACACAGACCATTTCGCGGGACCTGGTCATTTCGACTCAGGGGACCCCAAAACGTGTATTTCCGTTGAAAACCGGAAGTCGAATTTTTTCACGATCGCAATACTTCCACTTACTATATATTTCATATATAGGTAAGTGAAAGTAAAAATGTAGTTCGTACAAATACTTGCCTTTTTATAAGTCGTAAAGGAAGTTCTAGACAGGTATATTCGTGTGGGTTCGAGTCACGTGGGAAAAGAAATGACCGACTGCGCTGCTTGAAAGGCGCTCGCAGTTCTCGACCGTGGAAAAGATATCCTGACTCTGTCAGATTTGAGTAAGCAGCTCAAAAAATAGTTCAACAAGTAAATTGAAGCTTGTAAAGAGTGAAGTGAAGTGCTACATCCGTCCGTAAAAGCCGTTAAGAGGAGGTCGTGCTGACCCGGCTAAAGATCGGTCATACAAGACTCGCCAACTCATACCTCAACACAAAAAAAAAAAAAACACCGATATGTAAACATTGCAATAGTTCCACCCCAATACAACATGTAACTTTATAGCAGTAGTGAAAATATAGAGGACAAAGTCCATCTGCCTTTAGTCAATTAGAAATGGACAATTATTAGCTGACATATAGAAAATGTATAACAGTGTATTTTAGCATTTTTGACATTGATATAGTAGGATAAAATTTATTAGACAAATATCAGTCATAAGATTGAGGAATTATTTATATAAGCTATATTTAATTTATTTTCTTTAATTTATTGAAGTAGGAATTGGATCATTGGTTGAATCCCGAAATAAAAGAGATTCTTAAAGATGACAATGGGACGTTAGAATTTCTATTCAGCTTTTTTAAAGCAAATAATTTAACAACATAAAAACTTTTTAAACATTTAACGTGATACCAGATTACTTTATTTTCTTACATCACAACATTGTTAACATTAAAAAGATCCAAAAACAATATGACCTAGAAAACATAAAATTGGGTTCAAATAATAGCAACAAAATTAATAAATATTTAAGTAATATGGAAGATAAGATAGATAATTGTGAAAAGCAAAACGTTATATACAATATTATATTGTTATATATACGTTATGTTACAAATGGAACGAGAGCGGAGTGTTAGGCAGTCTAAAAATTGCTAATTAAATCGAAAGAGTAAAAAGGACTAAACGAAACATTAATAAAATTAAAAAAAAAAAAAGTTAAAAGCTAATTATCGGTGATGGAAATTGGATGAGGCCAAAAATAGGGGGTAGGTGCGGGAATAATATTAAAAATCGGTGTAACCACTCTAACCCACCTCCTTAACCCTATTTTCGGGCTTGAGTTATCATACCTAGAAAGCATACGAATTGGACGAGAACGGAGTCTTAGGCAGTATAAAAATTTCTAATTAAATCGAAAAGGTAAAAAGGAGTAATTTAGTCAAAATATTAATAAAATTTAAAGAGTAAAAAGGACTACCTGAATCTTAATAATAAAAAAAAAAAAAATCTAGCCTAGCCACGGCTCTAAGGTAGAAGCTAATTATCGGTGATGCAAATTGGATGAGGCCGAAAATAGGGGGTAGGTGCAGGGGTAGGGGGTAGGTACAAATCCAAACATGATCCAAAAATAATGATAATAATAATGAATAAATTTGTTATCATATCGACATATAAAACAGAGTATGATTTAATTCATATTCGTATTTAAAATTAAAAATATACCTACCTTACAACATAACTTAATATTACGTTACTTGTAATAAATCAAAAACCTAACAGCGAATCCCAGTATACTGAATTGACAGCGGAATCTCAAAATCGATATCATTTTCATAATCAGCACCTCAGATAAACCTATAGCCGACACCAAGCTCGATTATATCGCTCAAGTTGTAATAAATCGATACCTGACGGCGGAATCTCAAAATCGATATCTCTCTCTATGTTCGTACAGTATAGATATAATATACTATACCATTAATCTTGTATGATTGCAGTTGCTTTCCCCGACCGTTATACAAATAAATAAGCCCCCGTTATACAATAATCAATAAGGATATCAATTAATCTATGATCTATATTAAAGTTCGGATTCAGGGGTAGGGGGTAAATCCCCACCCACCCTCCCCCACCGCTGCACCACATAATAAGGACTTTTTGAATATTTACCTTTGCGAGAGGTAATTAGCTAGGAAAAAAAAACCATAGTAATTAGTTAATGAAAATTTACGTGTACGAGAGCTAACGTGACCGTGAGGGCAACGAGTCGGCGACGGTGGTGGTCCCTGGTGGGGTCGGGGAAATTGAATGCATGGATTGTGAAAAAATATTCATTGGAGAAACATAAAAAAAAAACAACTAAAGACCAGGTTAGTGTTAAATGTTAATGTATACTTGTATTTGTTCAAAAAATCGATGTTAAAACATATTTGTTTTTATCCAAAACATCGATGTTAAAATATACTTGTTTTTGTTCAAAACATCGATGTTATTGTCAAAACATCTATGATAAAGTATACTTGTTTTTGTTCAAAACCTCGATGTTAGAAAATATTTGTTGTTCTCCAATACATCGATGTTAAAGTATACTTGTTTTTGTTCAAAACATCGATAATATTGTCTAAACATCGATGTTAAAAAATATTTGATTTCCTATAAAACATCGATGCTATTATCAAAACAATTATATTGAAATGTACTTGTTTTTGTCCTAAACATCGATGTTAAAAAATATTTGTTGTTCACCAAAACATCGATGTTATTGTCTAAACATCGATGTTAAAGTATACTTGTTTTTGTTCAAAACGTTGATGTTAAAACATATTTGTTTTTATCCATAAGATCGATGTTATCATCAAAACAATTATGTTGAAATACACTTGTTTTTGTTCAACACATAGATGTTAAAAAATATTTGTTGTTCTCCAAAACATGGATGTTATTGTCAAAACATCAATGTTAAAATATACTTGTTTTTGTCCAAAAGATCGATGAAAAAACATATAACAAAAAACTGTGAGTAAGCACATGGCGTTTTCCTAGAACACAATCGGATGACATTTTCTTGGAAAATTACTGTTTTTGTGTTAAGTTTGAGATTTCAATGCAGATAACTTCATGAAATTTCATATATATTAAAGCTCAGTGTAGACAACGGTTGAGTACACATTATTATCAGGAAAAACGAAAGAAGAAGAGAAATATATATTGAAATATTAAACAGCTATATATTATAGAAAAAGTCGTGCAGTAAGTTCAAGAGAAATAAAAACCTGGAATTTAACAATTTAGATGAAATTCTTAAAAGCGGTTATTTGACCGCTCTGGTAGGTTCAGTGTTAAATAAAATAAAAAGGTTTTAATCAACAATAGTGAAATAATAATTACAAAAAACATAGTTATCACAATCAGCTGGGGGACAAGGGATTTAGTGAAAATATAGAGGACAAAGTCCACCAACCTTTAGTCAATTGGAAATGGACAAGTATGAGCTGACATATAGAAAATGTATAGCAGTGTATTTTAGTATACGACATTGATATAGTAGTGTAAAATTTATTAGAAGACTATCAGTCATAAGATTGAGGAATTATTTATGTAAGTTATATTTAATTTATTTTCTTCATTATATTAAAGTAGTAATTGGATCATTGGTTGAAGCTTGAGATAAAGGAGATTCTTAAAGATGACAATGGGAGGTTAGAATCTCTTCTATTCTATTCAGAATTTTTATAGAAGATAATTTTTTCGCCGTGCATTTAAAGTGATACCAGATTACTTGTATGGTGTATGGTGATAACTTATACTCGAGTATAAGACAAAATAAAAAAAAAATTATATATGTGTATGTATGGATTGTTGTGTACGTGCGCATGTGCATATTTGCATGCGTGTGTGCATGTATATATAAGAATATATATAACAAAAATAAAACAATGATAGGAATGAATAAAAATAAAGTGAATATAATTAAATTAAGGGGATAAAAAAGAAATAAAGAAATTAACTTGGCGTTGATAATCAGTGGGGTTTTACTCCGTTAAGCACCAACAAACAAACAAACATCTAGACTGGATTAAACCGACAGAGCTTAACATTTGTACAAAATGAGTGATAATTGATGTAATAGAACATAATATTAGCTCATCACTTATATATTATGATCATAATAATAGAAACTTGCTAGGTGGCTACAAAATATTTACATCCACAAGCCTTAATTTTTCATGGCTCTACAACGACTCGGCATTGTACAGCAGTGAGAAAAGCCGTGATGATGACCTAAAATTTGGGTCGAAACGTCGGTTACAATAAAATATGTAAATATCACATATTTGTGCTTATTAATTTGACCGCACCACCAACCAATTCCTGTTCATTAATTTTTCTTCCTTCTATTTCTAGAATTTAAAGTTATAGGGATAATTTGATTTTCGTGTAGCTTTACCGGATGAGTGAAACAGAATTTGTTCATTTGGATAAAATGATAGATATTTTAATAAATGTATAAGTAAAAGAGCGGAATGAAATCCTGTAGGAGATTCAGAATCAAGTAACTTAATCTTATTCTCAATCAATATATCACAATTTGAAAATAAAATTGCCCAGACTGATGAATTTTTTGGGGTGTCATTTTATTCCATTTGTATTATCAGTACTTCAGTTGAATCCAATATTGCTATTAAAGTTTATTTATGAATCATTATGTTGTTGTTTTTTGTTTCTGCTTTAAAATGTCATTAGCGTTGTGTTTTATTCTTTAATTATTTTTCTTGGGACAAAGCAATTTTTATTTAGAAAGTTTATTGACATGCTGTTTATTTTTGTTCAGTAAATCATGGAGCTTTTCTTGTAATTTCTCACTAGTTGAGATTATTTTTTATTTGGGATAATCAATCAGAAAGTGCTTATTGCTACTATAATTTTCGATTAGTATTCTTTGCAGATGAGCGATTCTGAGTTTGTTATGTAAGTCGTAATTATATAAGTAAGTAAAAATAAAAAAATAAAAACCTGAAGTAGACCCTTATTGCCGAGATTCCGCAATTTTTGATTTTTAATGCCAAATTATGAATGTATTTTGCTTTTCGAGAACCTAATTTCATCAACGTTTTGATTTTACCACCATTTATTATATAAACTTTCATCTTTCGGACATCGGAATGTATTGAATGAGCTGCTATGGCTAGACCGATCAAAGCAAGGCAGCATAGATCATCAGTCATAGGGCAGATCTATGATTGGCTAATAGGCATCCAGGTCAACGATGATTGGATTGACATTTGATCGGCCCGCGATCAGTTGCTCAGTTTGTCAGTATGTTCCATCGAGGTTGATGTAGTTGATTAGTTTGTTTGTTTTTTGTGCCGCTGTTCAGAAGACTTTCTCTTAAACCATCTTACGGATCAACCACTAACCGCTTCTTCTAGTTCGGCCACGTGTGTATCATTGACCTACTGTTCATTTATGGTACCATATGGTGTGGGATGAAGTTAATTTAGTACATTCCTCAGCTGTTACCCACATTCTAGACTTAGTAGACATGAACTTAGCAGAAGATTTTGTCAACAGTATCAAACACTAATCAGGACTTCCCATCTCTCAACCTACAACAAATTATTAATTTACAAAACCATGCTGCAACCCATCTAGACCTACAGACTTGAACTGTAGAGGGTAAGCAAAATTTTCCAACATCAAACATATCCAATCCTTTCAAACATTGAAAAAGAAATAGTTCTTCCTAATTGTAATAAATACAAGACTTCTGGTGTCAGCGATAATTTATTCGTTTGGAAAACAGGAGCGCTTTTCCCTGTGATATTTACTTGATTCGCCAGTGAATTTTTCCAATTAAAATGTTTGTTTTTTTAATTTTATAAATTTCCACATGAATAAATAAAATTTCTTTTCATAAATTTTATTCTGAGTTTTCCTATGAAGGCTATACATAGCTCTGGCCCTTAAGATTTTCTTTAAATGAATTCCATACCAATCTCTGACGAAGAGCGCTATTTGGTCTTCACACGTACAAACGATTGAAAAAGAAAGGCTAGATAGAAAAGAAACGATCTTACCCATACTTCTTTCAAGACTATTTAACAGACGTTAAAAATCATCTTTGACGAACAAATTAATCTTTTACAAATTTATAATTTAACTTTTATGGAGGTGTTACCTTTGGTGTAATGGTTAGCATAGCAACTACAATACTGAAGGTCGAGGGGTCTCGTTCTCCTGTTGACCCTAGGATTCTTTAATGGGAATTCAAAGTTGTTGGCTATGCCATCCATCGGATAGGACTTAAAATGGAGGTCCCGAGCCTGTACGATGTCAGTTGCTCGTTAAAGATCCCTATCCTAATTATACCTTGATAGGCAAAATTTAGGACTTCCAGTGTAGCATCGTCCGATTAGCCTTAGCAGCATTAAGGGGCATTAAACAAACATAAAGACAACTTCTTTGGACATACGGTATTGAACTATGGGGGGACAGCCAAAAAGTCAAACATAAAATTTAAACAATCATGCCATTCAAAAGTCCTTAGTATGATCGTTAATGCCCCCTTTTATGTCTTTAATGAGACCTCAAACACTGACCTTGAGACATCTTAACGTAAAAGTAACAGCCAAAGATCGCTACCGTTACTTTCATGACAGACTTCTATTAGACTTACTCTAAATTCCAACCCACTAACTCAAGGTCTATTCACCCCCTGCATATTTTAATCAACTGTTGATAAGCCTTAGAATTCAGAAGACTGTTGATGCGACTCAAGTTCGTAGTATTTTCTATTACTGCTTTCAGGCTCAAAGCTTAAATATTTTTTTTGTTTAATATTGATGAGTCGACTTTTTCTTTAATACTATATCATCTGGCAGATTAAAAAACAAAAAGCGATGATCTTATGAGTTTCTGGTGTGATTTTAGCATTGCTAATCTCAACCGAAATCCGTAGATCCGTTAAGTTGTCGAGTTCGAGAAAGTGAGGAGTCGATCCTGTTCAATATTTGTATTAATTTTCTCCTTCGAGTTGCATCACGCGATCGGCATCACGATGACTTTTCCCATGGCTCATCGAGGTGCGCTGCCACTGAGTCAGAGAAGATATCCTCAGCTGAGTCAGTACTTTCACTCGCTACATGCCACTTGGGGGTCAGGAATCGCATGCAACTGGGACGCGGCTCTTTGGAGGCAGGTCACGTACCAAACCGGAGGCTACAATGCGCAAAACGTACTCTTGTTGTTCATGTTCTTAAAGTGCCGAAGATAATGGCTACTAAAGTCAGAGCCTTTGCTCTCTACAATAACCTATTTCGAAAGTAGTCGTTAAAGCTTCGAACGTCATAGATTATTAATGCTCTTTTGTGCCAATAAATTAAGCATATAATGTTTATGGTAATTAATTGTCTCCCGACAATTGAATCGTTTAGTTTTGAAAGGGCTCAGGTCCAAATTTTAATTTCGCTTATTGCAAGGGAAAGTGAAAAATGCGCTTGTGAAAAATGTCGACGTTATGGGGTCCTCTGGGTGGTCCTAATGACAGAATGTCGTATATAAATGTATATAAATACATTTGTATAAATATTGGTAGATCGTTAATAAAGCTCCTGTTCTACGCTTTGTATATCCTCGAATCAAGAAGAAACGCAATAGCCTACTGGGGTTACCCTTCTATTTTATGTACAAAATAGGCAACCTCAGTATTGTAATACTGTTGCTAACTTAAAGCTTGCCATTTTTTAGTTGTATATTTGAATTCCGAAATGTGCTATCTATCGGAAAGAAAAAAACTAAATTTTACTTTATGCAATTGGAAGCAAAATTAAGAAAAAAAAAAAAAAAACTTACGGGCAATGTTTTAAATTCGAACTTATGGCATGCGAGCCTTGGATTGGTAAGTTATCTCTTTTATGGATTATAGGAAAAAAAATGATTCCTTCACTGGGGTTAAACGTTCATTTAATCATATGAATGAATGAATGGTTTTATTTTTCAATAATTAAATTATTTACAATGGTTATCTACAAAACCTCCACGATGGACTAATTATCTGTCTCTTGGAGTCCGTCTAACTTAGAATATTAAATATAAGTTATATTGCAAAATAAATAAACACTAAAATTAAAACTGAGTGAGAAATATTGAATGAAAAAACATGCAAATACGGCTCAATACAATAACAATAAAAACAATAATGGCTCCTAATTCATAGTTATATAATATTTACAAATATATACAAGGGAAAGATTACTTAAATACCAAACCTTCTTTGGTATTTACCCTTCGTTGAGATAAATAAATGTTAAATTAAATTTTGCCAATCAATAGTTAAATCTATAATAAGTAGCTTTCTATAACAATAAGCATCTTTAATTTAGAGCTATACTAGCTGTGGAGCCCGGCTTCGCTCAGGGAGTTGTGAAATAGGTGGAATGAAAGAATAACTTTAATCTGTAATAGTACAGAAAAATAGACCAATCATGGTTAAAACGAAATTTGTACCATCCTGAAACTTCAGTTTAGTATTAGTGGTAAGTTTCGAAACCTCAGAGTTCTCCCATATATGGTTGGGGTATCAGAGATGCTATTAATACGGTTCTCTCAATGCGTTTTCTTTCCTTTTGTAGATTAGGAAAAATTATTTTGGCAGCAAATATATCCTGGTATGTAACATTTTGTATTGTTTCTATGTTCTGATTCTATTGAGACCGTTCTCATGACGATACCGCATCCTTATCAAGTTGAGTAACTTCTTCTTTTTCGAATTCGGTTGAAAATTTACGAACAGAACAGAATTATTGAACAGAAATATTATATGAACACTTTATTTTCGATATATAATCCATTAGATTATATCTTTTATTCATATTATCTATAGATTATCTATTTTATTCAGTGTTAGTTTTTATTCGCTCACTACACTAATAATTTTTTTTTTGTTGAAAATGTACTCTTATATTGTATATTGATTAAAGGCAACGTTTGGACCAATTCTTTCCTCCTCTGTAAAACTTGATTCGCTTAGAAATCCATTGGTTATGTTTATTTTTAATTTCAATTCATTGCAGAGATGTAATGACCTTATTTAAAAATAAAAAGGAAAAAATAATTATTTATACATAATCTCGTGTAATTTCCCTTCAACATTACACACTTAAAATGAAAACTGAAACCTTCTTCATCGTTAGGGGCAATAGGGCAATACGACGACATAACATACTTGATGGTAGGTGTAGTCGTTTTTGAGCCTTTTCGGCACGCACATTGTACACTTTGCTTTATAATATATATTGATTAAAGAGGTGAATGGTGAAGACTGGATTAGATTACATCGCTCGATGTAATCTAACCCAGTCTTCACCTTTCAGGTACCCTATAACTGAACTTTTGTCAAGAACCGATTTTCCTAACCATTTTTTTCCTGAATTCACTGAGTATAGGGCGTTTTCCTAAGAAATGAATTACGGTTCCATTTTCATTTAGATTGCACATACTGCATTCTTGAGTTATGCTCTTGTCCCTGGGCTTAAAGTTTAAGTTCAGAAGTTCCCCCCTTGCCTAAAAAAATTATGGTTATCATCAATACAGCTATTTTTGAGGTCTATATCCAGTTTTTTATAAATTAGGTGGAATTTAGAGTTATTTCGGGATTTTTTACAGTTATTATTCATTCAATCATATTATAACAACTTGTGGGTTGAAATAATTCTTATTGAAGGAAAATATGGTATTAAAATGCAACACAAACTATGAAAATACAAATAATTAAACAGGTTTGACTTGAGCTTCAGAACAAGGCTAACTCTCCAGTCCAACGCTCCTTATATTTAGTGACAAGAAGAACTGCCCAGAAGGTTCTAGGCCATCGTAGATGTTACTCGACCATCCTACTCACAAAAATGTACTGGAACAGTTTTTTTCCAATTGTTCCAACAACAGCTATTTAAAATCATATTTTTTGTTCCTTTTGGTCTTTTATTATTCTAAATTTATATTACAGTGAAAAAATCCAGTCTTCCTTTTTGATATATATATTTTTTACCAAATTACATGTTGTATTTAGAAACCCGACGTCACCCATTATTCATATAAACCCTTAAACTGAGCTTAAACTATTTAGCAAAGTTATTAAAAATGGAAAATGAAAGATTTCCAAAAATAATAGCCCGGAGGATAATAGACAACAGTATAGCCTGGTCAACAACATTGAAGAGATTAGGAGCAAAACACGGAATAGTTTTAACAAAAGAGAATTTTCTACAAGACATAGAAAAAAATAGAACCATTCTCGTCAATAAAACTATGGAATATAAAAGAGAAATATTCGTAAAAAGAGCTGAAGCAGCCGAATTTCACCAGCTCTATACAACTCTGAAATATGACAATAGGTACTTTGAAGACAATAAAGACATTTATTTCATCAGATTCATATTTAAAGCAAGAGGAGAACTACTGAACCTCAACTATTTACCTGCAATGAATAAAAGAAATAATTGTACCGTGTGCAACCTAAATACAATAGAAAACACCTTCCACTTTATCTCAACATGCCCAATCCTAAATGAAATCAGGATTAACTGTTTTGGAAAACGGTCTCTGAATATAGAAGAAACCGTAGATATCCTAAACGGCAAATGCAACCAACATCTATTTCTGTATCTAAAAATTGCAACAAAATATAGACAAGAAATGACTCATGAATATAATCAGTAGAAATAGATTCCCCTATACGTCAGTCGAAAAAAAAAAAAAAAAAAAAAAAATCGCTTATAGCTAGTTTTATAATTTGGCCATTTATATACGAAGAGTTTTTCAGTACATATGTCAGTTCCATTCAGTATGAAATAATTTTTCTTTTGTTATTTGGCTTTTATTACTACCACTTATCGCATATCTTCTGTTATTGTTATATATTTGCAGTTATTGTTATATATTGTTATATTATTGCAATATAAATAGGTTTACCTATTTATATTTATAACAAGCTAGGATATCTCGACAGACGGACTTGCGTCCATTGTCTATTTACGTCTTAGAATTTTCTTATTTTGTTTTGTATTAAATAATTTTTTTCATGAATAAACGTTATTTCTATCTTCTATATATTTGTTAATACATTAAAGTATCACAACGTTTCGAGGCTCATTGCCTCATCTTCAGGTGTACTGCAACAATATTTTACATAATATTTACAACTTTTTAAAAAAAATTAATTTACAATAATTATAAAGTTTGGAACATGATCATTTATGACTTAAAATCCTATATTACATTATACTCATTATATACATACCAAAATATATGTTATAACCTTACAATATATCGATTCCTTAAAATCTCGTCAAAATAATTAATAATGTCAGATTGCCCTTCTTACCTTGGCCTGTAAGGATTTAGTCGGTTGCTACTTAATCCTATTAATACATGTACACCTCTTGTCCTAATTATTATTATTTCATGATAAATACATACACAACCCATTCATGTACACACACACACACAAAAAGGAAGACTGGATTTTTTCACTGTAATATAAATTAATGATAATAAAAGACCAAAAGGAATTTTAAAAAATCTGGTGCGTGCGCGCAACACACAACTTTCACTTACCCACTTACTTAGATTAGAAATTAATGCGTAGTGTTAATGCCACTTCTCAAAGTTACACATTTTTCCACATTCATTTCTTACCTGATATTAAAGAACACCTAATTTTCATTAAACATTTCATGGCGAATTTGATGAAAACCGTTAAAACCGTTTTTGAGATAATCGAAAAAAAGGTAAAAATCGGAAAAAAGGTTATGAAATAAAGTGCCCTCTCCCTTTGACCAATTTTGATGAAATCTGTGCTGTCACATTGCGGGCATATACCAACACCAAATACTGAGTTTTGTCAAAATTGTTAAAGCCGTTTTTGAGTAAATAAAAAAAAACACGTGATAATGAGACCACATTTATTAAGTAAAGTCCCCCCTCCCGGTAATCAATTTTGATGAAATTTTCACAGTCATATCTCGGGCATATAAATAGATCAAATACTGAGTTTAATCAAAATCGTTAGAGCCGTTTTTGAGAAAATCGAAAAAAACATAAAAAGTAATTAAATAAAGTACCCCCTCCCTTTGAGCAATTTTGATGAAATTTTTGCTGTCACATCGCGGGCATATACCTACACTAAATACCCAATTTCAGGTTCGCACAGTTTATAGTTTTTGAGCTAGTCTGTTCACACACACACAGACACACACACACACAGACCATTTCGCGGGACTTGGTTAATTGGACTCAGGGGACCCCAAAACGTGTATTTCCGTTGAAAACCGGAAGTCGAAATTTTTCACGATCGCAATGCTTCCATATTTCATATATAGGTAAGTGAAAGTAAAAAGTCTTCCAGTATTAGTATAACCTATCATATTTTTTGTGTTTTGTTTCAAGTTATATATTATATGTTTATATGTTCCTATGCTTATATGTTCAAGGCATTGCCGTCACACACTATTTCCAATGGAAAAAATCTGGTGCGTGCGCGCAACACACAACTTTCACTTACCAACTTACTTAGATAAGAAATTAATGCGTTTTGTTAATGCCTCTTCTCAAAGTTACACATTTTCCACATTCATTTCTTATTTTTGTTTTCATTTGCTCTATAAACCCCTCAGAACATTTTAATAAACGCTTACCTGATATTAAATAACACTCAATTTTCATTAAACATGAATGACGAATATGAAGAAAATCGTTAAAGCCGTTTTTGAGATAATCTAAAAATTAGAAAAAAAGTTATGAAATAAAGTGTCCACTTCGGTTGATCAATCTTGATGAAATGTTGGCTATCACATCTTTGGCATATACATACATAAATACCCAGTTTGATCAAATTCGTGAAAGCCGTTTTTGAGCAAATAAAAAAAACACGTGAAATTGATACAAAATTTATTAAGTAAAGTCCCTCCTCCGGTTGATCAATTTTGATGAAATGTTGGCTATCACATCTTTGGCATATACATACATCAAATACCCAGTTTGATCAAAATCGTGAAAACTGTTTTTGAGTAAATAAAAAAACTCGTGAAAATGATACAAAATTTATTAAGTAAAGTCCCCCCTCCGGTGGATCAATTTTGATGAAATGTTGGCTATCACATCATTGGCATATACATACATCAAAAAATCAGTTTGATCAAAATCGTGAAAGCCGTTTTTGAGTAAATAAAAAAAAACACGTGAAAATGATACAAAATTTATTAAGTAAAGTCCCCCTCCGGTTGATCAATTTTGATGAAATTTTTACAGTCATATCTCGGGCATATAAATAGATCAAATACTCAGTTTAATCAAAATCGTTAGAGCCGTTTTCGAGAAAATCGAAAAAAATGTAAAAAGTTAATTAATAAAGTACCCCCTCCCTTTGAGCAATTTTGTAGAAATTTTTGCTGTCACATCGCGGGTATAAACATACACTAAATACCCAATCTTAGGTTCGCACAGTTTATAGTTTTTGAGCTAGTCTGTTCACACACACACACATACACACACACACACACACACACACACACACACACACACACAGACACACACACACACACACACACAGACCATTTTGCGGGACTTGGTTAATTGGACTCAGGGGACCCCAAAACGTGTATTTCCGTTGAAAACCGGAAGTCGAAATTTTTCACGATCGCAATACTTCCACTTACTATATATTTCATATATAGGTAAGTGAAAGTAAAAAGGGCTATTATATTAATGTCATTGATAATTACTTCTGTATTGGAAAAGAAAAAAATCTGGTGCGTGGGCGCAACACACAACTTTCACTTACCAACTTACTTAGATTAGAAATTGGCGTGTTTTGCTAAATATCATTTCCCAAAGTCACACATTTTTCTACATTCATATCTTATTTTTGTTAATCGTTATAGCCGTTTTTGAGTAAATAAAAAAAAACCCGTGAAAATGATACAAAATTTATAAAGTAAAGTCCCCCTCCCGTAGATCAATTTTGATGAAATTTTTACAGTCATATCTCGGGCATACAAATACATCAAATACCAAGTTTGATCAAAATCGTTAAATCCGTTTTTGAGTAAATAAAAAAAACGCGTGAAAATGATACAAAATTTATTAAGTAAATTCTCCCCTCCGGTTAATCAATTGTGATGAAATGTTGGTTATCACATCTTTGGCATACAAATACATCAAATACCAAGTTTGATCAAAATCGTTAAATCCGTTTTTGAGTAAATAAAAAAAACGCGTGAAAATGATACAAAATTTATTAAGTAAATTCTCCCCTCCGGTTAATCAATTGTGATGAAATGTTGGTTATCACATCTTTGGCATATAAATTCATCAAATACCAAGTTTGATCAAAATCGTTAAAACCGTTTTTGAGTGAATAAAAAAATACACGTGAAAATGATAAAAAAATTTTTAAGTAAAGTCCCCCCTCCGGTTGATCAATTGTGATGAAATGTTGGTTATCACATCATTGGCATATAAATACTTCAAATACCAAGTTTGATCAAAATCGTTAACACTGTTTTTGAGTAAATAAAAAAAACATGTGAACATGATACAAAATTTATTAAGTAAAGTCCCCCCTCCGGTTGATCAATTTTGATGAAATTTTTACAGTCATATTTCAGGTATATAAATAGATCAAATACTCAGTTTAATCAAAATCGTTAGAGCCGTTTTTGAGAAAATCAAAAAAAACTTAAAAAGTTATTAAATAAAGTACTCCCCTCCCTTTGATCAATTTTGATGAAATTTTTACAGTCATATCTCGGGCATATAAATACATCAAATACCAAGTTTGATCAAAATCGTTAAAACCGTTTTTGAGTAAATAAAAAAAACGCGTGAAAATGATACAAAATTTATTAAGTAAATTCTCCCCTCCGGTTAATCAATTGTGATGAAATGTTGGTTATCACATCTTTGGCATATAAATACATCAAATACCAAGTTTGATCAAAATCGTTAAAACCGTTTTTGAGTAAATAAAAAAATACACGTGAAAATGATACAAAATTTATTAAGTAAAGTCCCCCCTCCGGTTGATCAATTGTGATGAAATGTTGGTTATCACATCATTGGCATATAAATACTTCAAATACCAAGTTTGATCAAAATCGTTAACACTGTTTTTGAGTAAATAAAAAAAACATGTGAACATGATACAAAATTTATTAAGTAAAGTCCCCCCCCCCCCCGGTTGATCAATTTTGATGAAATTTTTACAGTCATATTTCAGGTATATAAATAGATCAAATACTCAGTTTAATCAAAATCGTTAGAGCCGTTTTTGAGAAAATCAAAAAAAACTTAAAAAGTTATTAAATAAAGGACCCCCTCCCTTTGAGCAAATTTGATGAAATTTTTGCTGTCACATCGCGGGCTTATACATACTCTAAATAACCAATTTCAGGTTCGCACGGTTTATAGTTTTTGAGCTAGTCTGTTCACACACAGACACACACACACACACAGAGGCCATTTCACGGGACTTGGTTATTTCGACTCAGGGGACCACAAAACGTGTATTTCCGTTGAAAACCGGAAGTCGAAAATTTTCACGATCGCAATACTTCCACTTACTATATATTTCATATAATTCCATTTAATTTAACATAGAATTCCCGAGAAGTCGGGCCCCACTCCACTGGTCATTGAGGATCTCCGGCCACTTTTTTCCTCAGTGGCAAGAAACGGGTTTACGAAGAACTGGGTAGTGGAAGTTCACCCAACGGTCAGGTTCCTGCTATTAGAACTAGCAAGTATAGATGGGGGATGGTGGGCAATTACTTTCAAAGACTACCTCGACGCTCCTAGATGCAGTAAATGCCAGGGATATGGACACACTAAAGCCACATGCCAAGAAAATGCTTTAGTATGCATTTGGTGTGCATCATCCGGCCACGTTCTTAAAGAGTGCCCCAAGAAGAAAGAACTTATAGGCCCGACCTGTATTAACTGTGTCCGAGGGAATGCTCCAGCAAGTCAACGGAAACACAAGGCGGGCAGCAGGGAGTGCCCTATGCACATAAAGTGGGCTAAGGAGGTAGCGAAACGAACCTTTTATGAGTAAGCTTGCCATCCTCCAGCTCAACATGGGCCGCCGGCATATTGTAGCAGATGAGCTCCGCGCTCTCTCTCATCAATACGATATTATGGCGGTCCAGGAACCGTGCTGCCGTGGGAACTTGGTAAAGGGGTTTGGTCTCACATCGAGGGTTATAGCTCTGAACAGTAGAGAGAGGAGGCCCAGAGCTGCCATAGTGGTTAATA
The DNA here is from genome assembly GCA_911387785.2 of Aelia acuminata. NCBI lineage: Eukaryota > Metazoa > Arthropoda > Insecta > Hemiptera > Pentatomidae > Aelia > Aelia acuminata. Next base: position 127,756,066 of record OU426982.1, on the reverse strand, counting down.
ACCCGAACCTCGATGTGATGGATCTGAGACAGTACACCACGGCGGATTGTGTTGCTTGTCACATAAGATGGCGTAATGTCTCCTTCACGCTGGTATCTACATACCTACCAGATGGAGATGGTATTGCAAGAGATATATCCGCTGTGGAGATGATCACGAATTGCACTAGGAACGTGGTCATATGCTCAGATACCAACTCCTGGAACACGGTCTGGGGTTCCAATCGAACAAATAGAAGGGGCGTTCAGCTTGGGGAATTTATTGCTAGAAGTCAACTGGTAGTTATGAACGACCCTGCTTCTGCCCCTACGTTCTCCAGTGCAATGGGGCATAGCTGGATTGATGTGACTCTGGCATCCCCGACGCTAGCAAACCGTATAACCGATTGGACCCTCAGATCTGAGACGAGTTCCGACCATCAAGCGATAGCTTTTTGGCTCAAAGAGAGTCCAATTAGTTCCCACGGTATAGATAAGGGTTTTAGAACTCGAATAACAGATTGGAGTGCCTTCCGGTCATCGCTGGAGGAAAGATTGATAGACGAAGAATGGGATTCGGAAGTCATAGACCAGCCCGATGACTTGGACTACCGGGTGTCTCGGATTACGGATGTCATCCGTGATGCTGCAGAAAAATCCCTCCAGCACCGGAAGGTGAGAGCTCGACCCGTCCCATGGTGGACGCCGGCCTTAACTTCGCTAAAGAGAGACCTCTACAAGGCCCGGCGGTCATATCAGAGGTGCACTTGCGAGGAGAGGCGCAATGCACTTCGTAATGAGTACAAATCCAAAGCCAGGATATACCGTAGTGAGGTGCGTTCAAGAAAGCGTAAGTCTTGGGATGAATTTATTGTTGAGGAATCCTCCAAGAACCCCTGGGGTATCCCATACAGAGTAGCCTTAGGTAAGCTCACCCCACATGAGGTCATCGCAGCAATTAAAAGTGGAGGTGCCCAGGCAACCACTTTGGAAGAGACGGCGAAGATGTTCATCGCTGAGACATACCCCAGGGATGATCCGTCTCAAGATAATGACGACGAAGCTTTCTTAAGACGCACTACGGTATACCCATCTGGTACGGATCTGTGCCCACCATGGGATATATGGGATCTTCGTGCTGCCGTGGACAAGCAAAAGACTGGTCGGGCCCCTGGTTTAGACGCAATTGATGCGGCAATGCTTAAGAAAAGTATCCCCTACATAGAAGAAAAGTTGTTGGCTATATTCAACGCTTGCCTGGAAAGGGGTTACTTTCCAAGAAGTTGGAAAATTGCCGACATCAGGCTCCTTTACAAGGGAGGGGACAAGGACAAACAGCTAGCCAAATCTTATAGGCCTATATGTCTCCTCCCTATAATGAGCAAGGTACTGGAGAACTTAATAATGATGAGCCTACGGCCAGTCTTGACACGGGCGAGTCATCCACGGCAGTACGGATCAACCAAAGGAAGGGGAACTGCAGATGCTCTGCTGAGAGTGCGCCGTGACGTTGAAGAGAGGGCGGAGAAGTATGTCATCCTCCTCTTATTTGATATTTCTTCCGCCTTCGATAGTATTTGGTGGCCGAGCGTGCTCCAGCAGTTGCAAAAGTATGAGGCTCCCAGCAACTTGTATGAAATTTTAAGGAGCTACTTGAAGGACCGGACGTTGAAATTAAGGGGTAACTTCTTTGAAGTAGAAGGCTCTATGGAAAGAGGTTGCCCGCAAGGATCCGTCCTTGGTCCTGCTATATGGAAGTTAGTATTCGACGAGTTGTTGGGAGTGCTAGAAGAAGAGCAGTTCCCCTCCACTGCCTATGTCGACGATCTGGCCGTTGTGGTGGCCTCGAACAGCAGAGCCAGATTAAAAACCGAAGCTGAGCGATGCGCCAACCTTGTGCGGCGCTGGTGCGAGAAGAAGAAGTTAAAGATGGCCGCTGCCAAGACCCAGGCCATTCTCTTGCGAGGGACGACAGATAGGGCTCACCCTATAACTATTGTTATAGAAGATTCAAGGATACGTCCAAGTGAGGTAGTCACATACTTAGGGATTAGATTAGGCAAGAATTTCGGTATGACGCCTCACTTGGACCATTTGAAAAGTAGGGTGGGCCTTGCTCTTAATGGACTCAGTCGCATCGGGGGCGCCTTCTGGGGCCTCAGATACCCAACTACACTTACTATTTACAAAGGAGTGGTTTTGGGTATACTGAGGTACGCGTCCACAGCATGGTACAGAAGTCTCTCGCAGAGACAGCGATGCAAATTGGCGTCTGTTCAGCGGATGGCTCTGCTTCGGGTCACCAGATCTTACCGGACAGTGTCTCACGAGGCGGTGCAGGTCTTGGCAGGAGGAATTCCTCTCGACCTCCTGCTAAGAGAAGATTGTTACAGATATCTTGTTAAAAGGCAAGGCTTGGCGGATCTACCGGAAAACATCCGAGTGAGAATAGCAGATGAACCCAGCAAATGGAAGAGGATCCTCCGGGAGGATACACTAGAGGAATGGAACCGACGGTGGACGACCTCTCAAAAGGGGGCTACCTTGAGAAAATACTTCCCCACTGTCGGATCACGATTAGAAGCAACTTGGATCCTCCCGGACTATTGGGTCTCACAGATTCTCACGGGGCATGGGGGTTTCCGAGCGAAGCTCGCAGACCACGGTATAAATATCAATCCCCTGTGCCCAAGTTGCGGAGTGCCGGAGACCGCCGAGCATATCGTACTTTCTTGTACCGCCTATGAGGCACTGAGGGCCAAGCTAATGAGGGAGACAGGACTCTACGCTATGACGGAGAGCGATCTCCCTCAGCTCGTCACGGAGGACAGGTATCCTCATTTTAAGTCCTTCATCTACGGGTGGAAGGAAGTCCTTGGACCAGCCCACTTCACTCTGGGAAGAAGAGGAGTTGCACCTGGGAGGCCACCGGAATGAGACTCACTTAAGAGAGACTAAGGAAAAGAAGAAATGGACTATTGTTTCTATTGCAGCGGTGGGTTGTTAGGTATGCCTACCACCCCACAACTGCAAACGCCCGTATTGCCTTAAAGGCAGGGGAGGGTTGTTAATTAAATAAATAAATAAAATAAATATAGGTAAGTAAAGGGCCGGGATAGCCGAGCGTGTAGGAGCGCGACCCGTTGTTGCACGCTCGAGCCGAACGGCGGCGGTTCGAATCCGCCCTGGGAGGGTTAACTTTTATTTCGTGGAGGCCCCACGGAATAAATCTCAACCCTCTCACCATGGTTAGAATAGGTTGGTTACACCTGTAGAGTAACCCCCCGTAGGCCACACATGGCCAGGTAGGGGTACCGAACAAAAAAAAAAAAAAAAAATATAGGTAAGTAAAAGTAAAAAAAACACGTGAAAATGATACAAAATTGTTAAGTAAAGTTCCCCCTCCGGTTGATCAATTTTGATGAAATTTTCACAGTCATATCTCGGGCATATAAATAGATCAAATACCCAGTTTGATCAAAATCGTTAGAGCCGTTTTTGAGTAAATAAAAAAAACACGTGAAAATGATAGAATATTTATTAAGTAAAGTCCCCCCTCCGGTTAATCAATTTTGTTGAAATTTTTACAGTCATATCACGGGTATATAAATAGATAAAATACTCAGTTTAATCAAAATCGTTAGAGCCGTTTTTGAGAAAATCGAAAAAAACGTAAAAAGTTATTAAATAAAGTACCCCCTCCCTTTGAGCAATTTTGATGAAATTTTTGCTGTCACATCGCGGGCATATGCCTACACTAAATACCCAATTTCAGGTTCCCACAGCTTATAGTTTTTGAGCTAGTCTGTTCACACACACACACACACACACAGACACACACACACACACACACACACAGACCATTTCGCGGGACTTGGTTATTTCGACTCAGGGGGTCCCAAAACGTGTATTTCCGTTGAAAACCGGAAGTCGAAATTTTTTACGATCGCAATACTTCCACTTACTATATATTTCATATATAGGTAAGTGAAAGTAAAAATCTGGTGCGTGCGCGCAACACACAACTTTCACTTACCAACTTATTTAAATTAGAAATTAATGCGTTTTGTTAATAGCCACTTCTCAAATGAACAGAACAGTTTAATTATAACGCATTGGTTTGTCATTAAAGGAGTACGGCGCATGCGTGAGCTCAAGGTGTTTTATGAGTTGACGGAATATTTTTCTTTTTTTCTCCTGTATATGTTTACTTGATTTTCTTCATATATCATATTTAGCCGTTTCTTATTTTTAAGCGTGATGAGAGACAGATAATTTCCCAATATAAACTAAAACAAAGGCACTTTATAGAAAAACAAAAAAAGCCCCTTCCCCATTTAAGCCCCCTCAGAACATTTTAATAATGATAAAGCTTACCTGATATTAAATAACAACTAATTTTCATTAAACATAACGAATTTGATAAAAATCGTAAAAGCCGTTTTTGAGATAATCGATCAAAAAGGTAAAAATTGGAGAAAATTTATTAAGTAAAGTCCCCCCTCCTGTTGATAAATTTTGATGAAATTTTTACAGTCATATCTCGGGCATATAAATACATCAAATACCAAGTTTGATCAAAATCGTTAAAACCGTTATTGAGTAAATAAAAAAAAACACGTGAAAATGATACAAAATTTATAAAGTAAAGTCCCCCCTCCAGTTGATCAATTATGATGAAATTTTTACAGTCATATCTCGGGCATATCAATAGATCAAATATTCAGTTTAATCAAAATCGTTAGAGCCGTTTTTGAGAAAATCGAAAAAAACTTAAAAAGTTATTAAATAAAGTACCCCCTCCCTTTGAGCAAATTTGATGAAATTTTTGCTGTCACATCGCGGGCATATACATACTCTAAATACCCAATTTTAGGTTCGCACGGTTTATAGTTTTTGAGCTAGTCTGTTCACACACACACACACACACACACACACACACACACACACACACACACACAGACACACACACACACACACAGACCATTTCGCGGGACTTGGTTATTTTGACTCAGGGGACCCCGAAACGTGTATTTCCGTTGAAAACCGGAAGTCGAAATTTTTCACGATCGCAATACTTCCACTTACTATATATTTCATATATAGGTAAGTGAAAGTAAAAAGGGCCATTATATTAATGTCATTGATAATTACTTCTGTATTGGAAAAGAAAAAAATCTGGTGCGTGGGCGCAACACACAACTTTCACTTACCAACTTACTTAGATTAGAAATTGGCGTGTTTTGCTAAATATCATTTCCCAAAGTCACACATTTTTCTACATTCATATCTTATTTTTGTTAATCGTTATAGCCGTTTTTGAGTAAATAAAAAAAAAACCCGTGAAAATGATACAAAATTTATAAAGTAAAGTCCCCCTCCCGTAGATCAATTTTGATGAAATTTTTACAGTCATATCTCGGGCATACAAATACATCAAATACCAAGTTTGATCAAAATCGTTAAATCCGTTTTTGAGTAAATAAAAAAAACGCGTGAAAATGATACAAAATTTATTAAGTAAATTCTCCCCTCCGGTTAATCAATTGTGATGAAATGTTGGTTATCACATCTTTGGCATATAAATTCATCAAATACCAAGTTTGATCAAAATCGTTAAAACCGTTTTTGAGTAAATAAAAAAATACACGTGAAAATGATAAAAAAATTTTTAAGTAAAGTCCCCCCTCCGGTTGATCAATTGTGATGAAATGTTGGTTATCACATCATTGGCATATAAATACTTCAAATACCAAGTTTGATCAAAATCGTTAACACTGTTTTTGAGTAAATAAAAAAAACATGTGAACATGATACAAAATTTATTAAGTAAAGTCCCCCCTCCGGTTGATCAATTTTGATGAAATTTTTACAGTCATATTTCAGGTATATAAATAGATCAAATACTCAGTTTAATCAAAATCGTTAGAGCCGTTTTTGAGAAAATCAAAAAAAACTTAAAAAGTTATTAAATAAAGTACTCCCCTCCCTTTGATCAATTTTGATGAAATTTTTACAGTCATATCTCGGGCATATAAATACATCAAATACCAAGTTTGATCAAAATCGTTAAAACCGTTTTTGAGTAAATAAAAAAAACGCGTGAAAATGATACAAAATTTATTAAGTAAATTCTCCCCTCCGGTTAATCAATTGTGATGAAATGTTGGTTATCACATCTTTGGCATATAAATACATCAAATACCAAGTTTGATCAAAATCGTTAAAACCGTTTTTGAGTAAATAAAAAAATACACGTGAAAATGATACAAAATTTATTAAGTAAAGTCCCCCCTCCGGTTGATCAATTGTGATGAAATGTTGGTTATCACATCATTGGCATATAAATACTTCAAATACCAAGTTTGATCAAAATCGTTAACACTGTTTTTGAGTAAATAAAAAAAACATGTGAACATGATACAAAATTTATTAAGTAAAGTCCCCCCCCCCCCCCGTTGATCAATTTTGATGAAATTTTTACAGTCATATTTCAGGTATATAAATAGATCAAATACTCAGTTTAATCAAAATCGTTAGAGCCGTTTTTGAGAAAATCAAAAAAAACTTAAAAAGTTATTAAATAAAGGACCCCCTCCCTTTGAGCAAATTTGATGAAATTTTTGCTGTCACATCGCGGGCTTATACATACTCTAAATAACCAATTTCAGGTTCGCACGGTTTATAGTTTTTGAGCTAGTCTGTTCACACACACACAGAGGCCATTTCACGGGACTTGGTTATTTCGACTCAGGGGACCACAAAACGTGTATTTCCGTTGAAAACCGGAAGTCGAAAATTTTCACGATCGCAATACTTCCACTTACTATATATTTCATATAATTCCATTTAATTTAACATAGAATTCCCGAGAAGTCGGGCCCCACTCCACTGGTCATTGAGGATCTCCGGCCACTTTTTTCCTCAGTGGCAAGAAACGGGTTTACGAAGAACTGGGTAGTGGAAGTTCACCCAACGGTCAGGTTCCTGCTATTAGAACTAGCAAGTATAGATGGGGGATGGTGGGCAATTACTTTCAAAGACTACCTCGACGCTCCTAGATGCAGTAAATGCCAGGGATATGGACACACTAAAGCCACATGCCAAGAAAATGCTTTAGTATGCATTTGGTGTGCATCATCCGGCCACGTTCTTAAAGAGTGCCCCAAGAAGAAAGAACTTATAGGCCCGACCTGTATTAACTGTGTCCGAGGGAATGCTCCAGCAAGTCAACGGAAACACAAGGCGGGCAGCAGGGAGTGCCCTGTGCACATAAAGTGGGCTAAGGAGGTAGCGAAACGAACCTTTTATGAGTAAGCTTGCCATCCTCCAGCTCAACATGGGCCGCCGGCATATTGTAGCAGATGAGCTCCGCGCTCTCTCTCATCAATACGATATTATGGCGGTCCAGGAACCGTGCTGCCGTGGGAACTTGGTAACGGGGTTTGGTCTCACATCGAGGGTTATAGCTCTGAACAGTAGAGAGAGGAGGCCCAGAGCTGCCATAGTGGTTAATAACCCGAACCTCGATGTGATGGATCTGAGACAGTACACCACGGCGGATTGTGTTGCTTGTCACATAAGATGGCGTAATGTCTCCTTCACGCTGGTATCTACATACCTACCAGATGGAGATGGTATTGCAAGAGATATATCCGCTGTGGAGATGATCACGAATTGCACTAGGAACGTGGTCATATGCTCAGATACCAACTCCTGGAACACGGTCTGGGGTTCCAATCGAACAAATAGAAGGGGCGTTCAGCTTGGGGAATTTATTGCTAGAAGTCAACTGGTAGTTATGAACGACCCTGCTTCTGCCCCTACGTTCTCCAGTGCAATGGGGCATAGCTGGATTGATGTGACTCTGGCATCCCCGACGCTAGCAAACCGTATAACCGATTGGACCCTCAGATCTGAGACGAGTTCCGACCATCAAGCGATAGCTTTTTGGCTCAAAGAGAGTCCAATTAGTTCCCACGGTATAGATAAGGGTTTTAGAACTCGAATAACAGATTGGAGTGCCTTCCGGTCATCGCTGGAGGAAAGATTGATAGACGAAGAATGGGATTCGGAAGTCATAGACCAGCCCGATGACTTGGACTACCGGGTGTCTCGGATTACGGATGTCATCCGTGATGCTGCAGAAAAATCCCTCCAGCACCGGAAGGTGAGAGCTCGACCCGTCCCATGGTGGACGCCGGCCTTAACTTCGCTAAAGAGAGACCTCTACAAGGCCCGGCGGTCATATCAGAGGTGCACTTGCGAGGAGAGGCGCAATGCACTTCGTAATGAGTACAAATCCAAAGCCAGGATATACCGTAGTGAGGTGCGTTCAAGAAAGCGTAAGTCTTGGGATGAATTTATTGTTGAGGAATCCTCCAAGAACCCCTGGGGTATCCCATACAGAGTAGCCTTAGGTAAGCTCACCCCACATGAGGTCATCGCAGCAATTAAAAGTGGAGGTGCCCAGGCAACCACTTTGGAAGAGACGGCGAAGATGTTCATCGCTGAGACATACCCCAGGGATGATCCGTCTCAAGATAATGACGACGAAGCTTTCTTAAGACGCACTACGGTATACCCATCTGGTACGGATCTGTGCCCACCATGGGATATATGGGATCTTCGTGCTGCCGTGGACAAGCAAAAGACTGGTCGGGCCCCTGGTTTAGACGCAATTGATGCGGCAATGCTTAAGAAAAGTATCCCCTACATAGAAGAAAAGTTGTTGGCTATATTCAACGCTTGCCTGGAAAGGGGTTACTTTCCAAGAAGTTGGAAAATTGCCGACATCAGGCTCCTTTACAAGGGAGGGGACAAGGACAAACAGCTAGCCAAATCTTATAGGCCTATATGTCTCCTCCCTATAATGAGCAAGGTACTGGAGAACTTAATAATGATGAGCCTACGGCCAGTCTTGACACGGGCGAGTCATCCACGGCAGTACGGATCAACCAAAGGAAGGGGAACTGCAGATGCTCTGCTGAGAGTGCGCCGTGACGTTGAAGAGAGGGCGGAGAAGTATGTCATCCTCCTCTTATTTGATATTTCTTCCGCCTTCGATAGTATTTGGTGGCCGAGCGTGCTCCAGCAGTTGCAAAAGTATGAGGCTCCCAGCAACTTGTATGAAATTTTAAGGAGCTACTTGAAGGACCGGACGTTGAAATTAAGGGGTAACTTCTTTGAAGTAGAAGGCTCTATGGAAAGAGGTTGCCCGCAAGGATCCGTCCTTGGTCCTGCTATATGGAAGTTAGTATTCGACGAGTTGTTGGGAGTGCTAGAAGAAGAGCAGTTCCCCTCCACTGCCTATGTCGACGATCTGGCCGTTGTGGTGGCCTCGAACAGCAGAGCCAGATTAAAAACCGAAGCTGAGCGATGCGCCAACCTTGTGCGGCGCTGGTGCGAGAAGAAGAAGTTAAAGATGGCCGCTGCCAAGACCCAGGCCATTCTCTTGCGAGGGACGACAGATAGGGCTCACCCTATAACTATTGTTATAGAAGATTCAAGGATACGTCCAAGTGAGGTAGTCACATACTTAGGGATTAGATTAGGCAAGAATTTCGGTATGACGCCTCACTTGGACCATTTGAAAAGTAGGGTGGGCCTTGCTCTTAATGGACTCAGTCGCATCGGGGGCGCCTTCTGGGGCCTCAGATACCCAACTACACTTACTATTTACAAAGGAGTGGTTTTGGGTATACTGAGGTACGCGTCCCCAGCATGGTACAGAAGTCTCTCGCAGAGACAGCGATGCAAATTGGCGTCTGTTCAGCGGATGGCTCTGCTTCGGGTCACCAGATCTTACCGGACAGTGTCTCACGAGGCGGTGCAGGTCTTGGCAGGAGGAATTCCTCTCGACCTCCTGCTAAGAGAAGATTGTTACAGATATCTTGTTAAAAGGCAAGGCTTGGCGGATCTACCGGAAAACATCCGAGTGAGAATAGCAGATGAACCCAGCAAATGGAAGAGGATCCTCCGGGAGGATACACTAGAGGAATGGAACCGACGGTGGACGACCTCTCAAAAGGGGGCTACCTTGAGAAAATACTTCCCCACTGTCGGATCACGATTAGAAGCAACTTGGATCCTCCCGGACTATTGGGTCTCACAGATTCTCACGGGGCATGGGGGTTTCCGAGCGAAGCTCGCAGACCACGGTATAAATATCAATCCCCTGTGCCCAAGTTGCGGAGTGCCGGAGACCGCCGAGCATATCGTACTTTCTTGTACCGCCTATGAGGCACTGAGGGCCAAGCTAATGAGGGAGACAGGACTCTACGCTATGACGGAGAGCGATCTCCCTCAGCTCGTCACGGAGGACAGGTATCCTCATTTTAAGTCCTTCATCTACGGGTGGAAGGAAGTCCTTGGACCAGCCCACTTCACTCTGGGAAGAAGAGGAGTTGCACCTGGGAGGCCACCGGAATGAGACTCACTTAAGAGAGACTAAGGAAAAGAAGAAATGGACTATTGTTTCTATTGCAGCGGTGGGTTGTTAGGTATGCCTACCACCCCACAACTGCAAACGCCCGTATTGCCTTAAAGGCAGGGGAGGGTTGTTAATTAAATAAATAAATAAAATAAATATAGGTAAGTAAAGGGCCGGGATAGCCGAGCGTGTAGGAGCGCGACCCGTTGTTGCACGCTCGAGCCGAACGGCGGCGGTTCGAATCCGCCCTGGGAGGGTTAACTTTTATTTCGTGGAGGCCCCACGGAATAAATCTCAACCCTCTCACCATGGTTAGAATAGGTTGGTTACACCTGTAGAGTAACCCCCCGTAGGCCACACATGGCCAGGTAGGGGTACCGAACAAAAAAAAAAAAAAAAATATAGGTAAGTATAAGTAAAAAAAACACGTGAAAATGATACAAAATTGTTAAGTAAAGTTCCCCCTCCGGTTGATCAATTTTGATGAAATTTTCACAGTCATATCTCGGGCATATAAATAGATCAAATACCCAGTTTGATCAAAATCGTTAGAGCCGTTTTTGAGTAAATAAAAAAAACACGTGAAAATGATAGAATATTTATTAAGTAAAGTCCCCCCTCCGGTTAATCAATTTTGTTGAAATTTTTACAGTCATATCACGGGTATATAAATAGATAAAATACTCAGTTTAATCAAAATCGTTAGAGCCGTTTTTGAGAAAATCGAAAAAAACGTAAAAAGTTATTAAATAAAGTACCCCCTCCCTTTGAGCAATTTTGATGAAATTTTTGCTGTCACATCGCGGGCATATGCCTACACTAAATACCCAATTTCAGGTTCCCACAGCTTATAGTTTTTGAGCTAGTCTGTTCACACACACACACACACACACACACACACAGACCATTTCGCGGGACTTGGTTATTTCGACTCAGGGGGTCCCAAAACGTGTATTTCCGTTGAAAACCGGAAGTCGAAATTTTTTACGATCGCAATACTTCCACTTACTATATATTTCATATATAGGTAAGTGAAAGTAAAAATCTGGTGCGTGCGCGCAACACACAACTTTCACTTACCAACTTATTTAAATTAGAAATTAATGCGTTTTGTTAATAGCCACTTCTCAAATGAACAGAACAGTTTAATTATAACGCATTGGTTTGTCATTAAAGGAGTACGGCGCATGCGTGAGCTCAAGGTGTTTTATGAGTTGACGGAATATTTTTCTTTTTTTCTCCTGTATATGTTTACTTGATTTTCTTCATATATCATATTTAGCCGTTTCTTATTTTTAAGCGTGATGAGAGACAGATAATTTCCCAATATAAACTAAAACAAAGGCACTTTATAGAAAAACAAAAAAAGCCCCTTCCCCATTTAAGCCCCCTCAGAACATTTTAATAATGATAAAGCTTACCTGATATTAAATAACAACTAATTTTCATTAAACATAACGAATTTGTTAAAAATCGTAAAAGCCGTTTTTGAGATAATCGATCAAAAAGGTAAAAATTGGAGAAAATTTATTAAGTAAAGTCCCCCTCCCGTAGATCAATTTTGATGAAATTTTTACAGTCATATCTCGGGCATACAAATACATCAAATACCAAGTTTGATCAAAATCGTTAAATCCGTTTTTGAGTAAATAAAAAAAACGCGTGAAAATGATACAAAATTTATTAAGTAAATTCTCCCCTCCGGTTAATCAATTGTGATGAAATGTTGGTTATCACATCTTTGGCATATAAATTCATCAAATACCAAGTTTGATCAAAATCGTTAAAACCGTTTTTGAGTATCGCGGGCATATGCCTACACTAAATACCCAATTTCAGGTTCCCACAGCTTATAGTTTTTGAGCTAGTCTGTTCACACACACACACACACACACACACACAGACACACACACACACACACACACAGACCATTTCGCGGGACTTGGTTATTTTGACTCAGGGGACCCCGAAACGTGTATTTCCGTTGAAAACCGGAAGTCGAAAATTTTCACGATTGCAATACTTCCACTTACTATATATTTCATATTTAGGTAAGTGAAAGTAAAAAAATATGCAAAGAAATTTAAAATATTCTTTTTTGTTAAAAAAAAATACAACAATGATTATGGAAATAAATATTGATTCTAATCAGTGACCACGAATGCATCCAATTGCACTGTTTATAGTAAAGATGGCCGCTGATTGCAATAGGTTAGAGCAGGACTTGAAGAGAGTTCGTGATCCCACTGCCTCATCAGGTCGGACCTGATCAGCTTGCCAACCATCCTCCTGTTCGGAATATGGAGTGGTTTTTATTTGATAAGGCAAGCTACAGTATTGACCTCTATCGGATGAAGAGGAGTTGAGGGGGAGATCGGTTAGTTAATATATCGGCAACTGATATTCCATGACCCGAGGCTTTGTATTTGAATCTACATAATAAACATCTGGTGCGTGCGCGCAACACACAACTTTCACTTACCAACTTACTTAGATTAGAAATTAATGCGTTGTTGTGGTCCCCTTCGTTACACCAATTTTGATGAAATGTTAGCTATCACATCTTTGGCATATACATACATCAAATACCCAGTTTGATCAAAATCTTTAAAGCCGTTTTTGAGTAAATAAAAAAAACACGTGAAAATGATACAAAATTTATTAAGTAAAGTCCCCCCTCCGGTTGGTCAATTTTGGTGAAATGTTGGCTATCACATCTTTGGCTTATGCATACATCAAATACCCAGTTTCATCAAAATCATTAAAGCCTTTTTTGAGTAAATAAAAAAAAAAACACGTGAAAATGTTACAAAATTTATTAAGTAAAGTCCCCCCCTCCGGTTAATCAATTTTGATGAAATATTTACAGTCATATCTCGTGCATATACATAGATCAAATACTCAGTTTAATCAAAATCGTTAGAGCCGTTTTTGAGAAAATCGAAAAAAACCTAAAAAGTTATAAAGTAAATTACCCCCTCCCTTTGAGTAATTTTGATGAAATTTTTGCTGTCACATCGCGGGCATATACCTACACTAAATACCCAATTTCAGGATCGCAAGGTTTATAGTTTTTGAGCTAGTCTGTTCACACACACACACAGACAGACCATTTCGCGGGACTTGGTCATTTCGACTCGTGGGACCCCAAAACGTGTATTTCCGTTAAAAACCGGAAGTCGAAATTTTTCGCGATCGCAATACTTCCACTTACTATATATTTCATATATAGGTAAGTGAAAGTAAAAATGAAACGAAATTATATTCTATGGTAAGCGCGATCACGTGAGAACGGCTGGACGGATTGAGTTACCTGTTCTTTTAAAATGTTCGCAATATTCCAAATTGATATGTGCCAACGAAGCCACAATATAATTTAAACAGAGCATTAGAGATGTAGAAATTCAATTATTTTGTGCTATAACACCAACAAAGTCTAACTAACTGTCGCTACAGCCCCTAGTGGAACCTGAGCCTCCTTAAAGCGGATCTTACACGATCAATAATATTGACAATACAGTATGGTATTGACAATAATATTGATCGTGTAAGGTGAAAATTTGAGTATTGATGGTGATATTTATGAAAATCTATATATTCTTATTTCGGAGCGTCAATATCTGGGAAATTATTTAATACGCTTGCTTTCATGTAGTCCCGTAGTATATAAGCAAAATTTTCACTCATTTCGATTATAGCTTCGCTGATAGTTGCAGGTGATATGATGACAGAATTTCAAATCTTCAAAATTTATACCTCTAGTTAAGTACATAGTATATCTCTTTTTAACAGGGATGCATTCCCTCATGTGTGTGTTCTGTCTTCTCAAGAATGGTTCCTGCATTTTTAATAATTTTATGAACGTCCTTCCTTTTATTCTGAAATAATTGTAAAAATCTTCTGCATCTGCCAATTTGATTTCCTTCAGGAGTCTCATATGAGAGTATTCTTTTTTCAACCATTCTTTCATCCATCGATTTCTTTGAGCTCGTAGAATACTTCCGATAGCCATAATTATGGCTACACAAGTTTTCTATCGATTGTCCCTGTTCAAACACTCAATGTCACGAAAAATCACTTCGAAAGACCTTATCCGAATGGTGGAAACAAACGCCCTGAGATAATTTATTAATATAATTATTGTCAATAATATTGACTGTCTTAAGTTAGGCGATATTGACGGTGGGCCCTCAAGGCTAAACGACTGTATTGACAATATATTGACAATTCTGATATTGACAGTATTATTGATCGTGTAAGGTACGCTTAATAAGTCTTCTCCATTCCTCTGTACCCTTCGCCTCTGTCCTCCAGGCACTGTCTTCCTTTAAAGTACTCTCTTAATGAGGACCGGAACCATCTTTCACACGAAGGTCTTAAAACAGTTTGGTACCGTGATAATTATAGTGTTGTGTTATTCAAAACAAATTCCTAATACAGATAGTTTTAGCAAGACCAACTTTTTTATTTGTGATACTATTTTATATCGAAGAGAACATGTAATTACATATTGAATCAGCTACTAAACTCAAATGCTGAGCTGAACTTATACCAAAATTTTTATTGTTGCTTCTATTCGAAACAAGTGAAAATAGCATGACTCGGAACACTTTGCTGTAAAAGTTCCACGGCATGAATTTTATTTAACCTTCAGAATGCTAAATGCGGCCTGCTCTGTTGCACTGAAGCTATTTGCATATAATCAATGTCTATAAAGCCTTTTTAGAAAAGAGCCATTTTTACGGCTTACCGATAAAAGAACACGAATCAAATAATATCCGTATCCATTAATGTAATACTATATTTTATTCTATTAACATAATATATTAATTCTTATCTATTATTTTTTAAAATTTTATACTTACACTCGCTGTATATACCGGTTTCATCCGAAGAGTTTCATTTTTTTAATCTAAAAAATCTATAAAGTGAGACTTTTATCGACTCAAACGGTCGATTTCGTAAAAACCAATGTAAAGCGAGATCAAAAAGACTTTTATAACAATAAAAAATATACCCACAGATCGGCTGAAGTTATGCAATTTTAAGGTGTGCAATTACAGGTGTTCGCACCTGGTATTAAAGAACCACTGAGCGTAATTTGGAGGTTTTAGGACAAACGGTGTTGATTTCTAGAAAGAACAAACAAACAAACAGAATTTCATCTTTATTTATATAGATAACGTAGGCAAATAAGCATGAAAAATAATAATACATCTACAATAAGATCCAACCTAATTATAAAAATGGGCGAAATAATTTATAAAGTTTAGAAACTTTTGAAATAAAGGGAGGGTGCTAGTAAACAACTGAAGGGAGAGACGATTCCTCCGTATACACAATTGGTTTCCCTTTTTGAACAAATCAATTTATTTTGAAGAATTTTTTGTACAAACATATTACTGATGAAATTCTTCTCAAAAATCATCCCATGTATGTTTAAGTGAGACTTAAGTGTTGTCGAAATAAACCAGAGGGAAAGAAATTAGTTCAGCAAAATTGGTAGAAAAATCAGCAGGTAGGGAACGTAGTTTGTAAAGTTTTAAACTTTAGGATATTAAAATTATCATTAGGGGTGTACAATATGAAACAGAAATATTCGTACCCCTTGGGGGCACTTCTCGCATTTCTGGTCGCTAATTTTTGATTTTATTTGATATTTGTACAAAAAACGGTTTATATTTTTTTATATTATTATGAAGAAAAAAATTCCTAGTAAAATTTAGCAAAAATGATCCTATGCGTGGTTTACGTGAGACAATCCGTTCTCGAGATAAATAAATCCAGCAGGAAGTCAATTAATTATCTCTTGTTATATATGAAGGGGTCGGGGCAAAATAGTGCCAAGCAACATTTCTAACAAAAATAAACTGTAGCTGCCGTCTCTTGTATATAGAGTGCTCTATAGTCATACCTATTTCAGATGGCATTTCCATCATAGACATATAGTAGTACATAATATACAAGAGACGGCAGCTACAGTTTATTTTTGTTAAAAATGTTGCTTGGCACTATTTTGCCCCGACCCCTTCATATATTGGGTCTAATTTTCAATTTTCACGTTGGATCATTTGGATGGTTCATAACTATTTTTTGTTCATTCTTAATTATTTCTACATAGGATAGTATAATTTTTTTTCTTCCCTAAAATTATCTTCTTCTAGACGAAGAAACCTACTGCTAGGTTCTTCTACGCCCTCCTGCCGTACTGTATCCTCCAATAAATCTCCACTATTTCCTTTTAAACGGATCCGCTACTCAGGACTTCACCTGGACAAAACTTATTATCCTCATACCAGATTGAAACCTTAAAACTCCCAATCATTACAAAAGGCTCTTTTATATGACAATAATAAAACCTTTTTGGACTTACGGAATTGAGATTTGAGGCTCCACCAAACTTTCTAATTCCTCTCGGATCCAATCCGTACGATCCAAGATCCTTAATGCTCCTTATTTTATTACAAATAATATAATCCACAAAGATATTACTATTCCATATGTCGCCGATTTAGCCCGATCCAGATACCATTACTTTCATAGTAACCTCCTGACCTATCCGAATGTAATTGTATCAATCCTCGCTTCCTCCTCGATTCCAGACCACTAATCCTCCTAGGATCCTTATCGAGGCCATCCTTCTGAAAATAAGATGGCCTCGAGATCGTTGAATTTGGATAATATCTGTTCAGTGCTTTCTGTGGATAGTTTCTCTTCATGCTTATTCAGGACATTATTTTTCTTTTATAACATGCAAAAAAATTTATGTATATATAAATATCTATATTTCCATGTGTGATGAATTTGAATAACAAGTCAAAAAATTCTGTCTAGCATCATTTTTGAGAAATTAGACGTTGTTTTTGAAACACCTGAAATAGAACTTCTATTTAACAATTTTTTGGTAAAAAAAAACAGTTATATATAAAAATACAATATTTAATAATTGACATAATAAATGTGTTTATTTTTTCCTTTTGTACACTTCAGTCAGCGTGGTCGGCAAGCATTAGCTCATACCATTTTTCCATTCGGGCTATCTCTTGATTAAATCGTCATCTGAAACTGCTCCCAAGTTAGGAGAGAAGAAATCCAAATGAGAATGCAAAAAATTAATTTTAAATGTCATGTTGCAACCCATAGCAATTATATGATGAAAGCAATTCTTCGATAATGCCATTATAATTTGTTGCTTTTTTGTTCCTAATACTTCTGCTCTGCCAATTTTTACTTTCACTTACCTATATATGAAATATATAGTAAGTGGAAGTATTGCGATCGTGAAAAATTTCGACTTCCGGTTTTCAACGGAAATACACGTTTTGGGACCCCCTGAGTCGAAATAACCAAGTCCCGCGAAATGGTCTGTGTGTGTGTTTGTGAACAGACTAGCTCAAAAACTATAAACCGTGGGAACATGAAATTGGGTATTTAGTGTAGGTATGTGCCCGCGATGTGACAGCGAAAATTTTATCAAAATTGCTCAAAGGGAGGGGGTACTTTATTTAATAACTTTTTACGTTTTTTTCGATTTTCTCAAAAACGGCTCTAACGATTTTGATTAAACTGAGTATTTGATCTATTTATATACCCGAGATTCGACTGTAAAAATTTCATCAAAATTGATTAACCGGAGGGGGGACTTTACTTAATAAATTTTGTATCATTTTCACGTGTTTTTTTTATTTACTCAAAAACGGCATTAAAGATTTTGATCAAACTCGGTATTTGATGTGTGTATATGCTCGAGATATGACTGTAAAAATTTCATCAAAATTGATTAACCGGAGGGGGGACTTTACTTAATAAATTTTGTATCATTTTCACGTTTTTTTTTTTTTTATTTACTCAAAAACGGCTTTAGCGATTAACAAAAATAAGATATGAATGTAGAAAAATGTGTGACTTTGGGAAATGATATTTAGCAAAACACGTAAATTTCTAATCTATGTAAGTTGGTAAGTGAAAGTTGTGTGTTGCGCGCACGCACCAGATTTTTTGAGTTTGTAATGAATTATAAAAGTTTAAAAATAAAATATCATTTTTCGACCTAAAACACTGATTTTTTGACTTCGGATTTATGTTCAGCACAGTTCAAAACATAATAAAACAACATTTTTGTTAAAGGGAGGATTTTTATGCAGGACAGAGTTATTTGTAAATACAGTTGTAAATTTCAATAAATAAGTATATTATTTAAAAAATATATATATATTCAGTGCTAGAAAGATCACACAATCAAGCATATAATAGACATAAGAGATCCACTGGGCATTGCAAGGATTTTATATTATTCCAAGTCTAAGGGAAAATGAGGAGAGATTAAAATCTGTATATATAAATATATGCCAAAGAGATCACAATAAAGATTCTACGGCCCTTTCATTTCATATCAGAGAGAGAGAGATTCACCAACATTTTTTTTTTTTTTTTTTCCAAACGGTTTGAGAGAAATCTACAAGATCACCGCTGCATTGTCGAGCCGCGAAGGGTATTCTCATTTTCTCCCGACCATTGGGCTAAGCTAAATAGAAGAGGTGAATCTGCATAAGTTCGCTGCCGCCCATTCTTCCCTCCATGTCCATTATGCTCCTCTCTTCGGAATACTAGAAAGTCTGTGAAAGTAAAGCCACTTGTTCATAAAACCATTCCAAGGACACTTTCATCGCCTATCAAGGAGAGAATATTTTATGTCCTCGCTTTTCCATTTTCGTTTCGAATTAGAAATAATATTTAGAAAAAAAAAATGCTAAAACTCTCTATTTTTCCCAGGTATCTTATAATAAGAAATTTTATGTCCAAAAGTACTCAACACCAAATTGGAGTTAACTGTGGTGTACTCGTTAGTATGGTTACCTACAACACTAAAGGTCGCGGGTTCGCATCCCACGGTAGTCCTAAGATTTTTTAATGGGAGTAAAAAATCATTGGCTAGTCAGTCCTTCGAATAGGTAAAATATAGGTCCCGAGCCTGTTCAATGTCAGGTACTTAAAATCCCTATCCTAATTAGGTAAACTCTTATTATAGCTAAATAATATATGTCAGATTAGCCTTAGTGGCATAAAGTGACGTTAAACAAAAAAAAAAAACTATGTGTATGTATTATGTGAAACACAAAACATACGATTTAAAAGAGTTCTCGAACTTTCGTTGGAACGGTTGGAACAAACTCTTCTAGTAAATGTTTGTGACTGTTCTATTATATGTTCGTGATTGTTCTAGAACAATCAAAGCAATTCGGGAACCATCTGGAATGTTTTAATACAGACTAAATATAAGAAGCGATGGACTGGAGAGTTATGTCTTGTTCCGAAGCTCGAATCATATGGTTGGTATTTTTATTACATGAGAGAGATAAAGAAATATGTTTTATGTGAGAGTTCCTGGGCATTGTGAGAGAATATAGAAATATGTACGAGTATATCCGTGATATGATAGATAGGCTGTTATTTTTTTTTTTTTTAAAGTGCGCCATATTATATTATTAATTATTTACCATTTTTTGAAAAGGCTCGTGTATTTACATTATAGAAGGAAGCTTTTCATTGGTGATTTTCATCAAAGTTATGATATTTCTTGCTAATGAAAATTCATATATATTTATATACTTCGGCTGTAATTTAACTGACAAAATAACTTTTGAAAACCTAGACTAAGACTAACTAAAACTAGATTTCCACTGATGATAATAAAATAAGATGAAGCTGGGGCTAATCACAGAAGGCTTCTCTTTAAAATGAAATAATTAAATACATGAGACTCTTTTAACAAAGGGTAAAGGGTAATTGTATTTATAAGAAAGTAAATTAACAGCCTACCTATCAAATCACTAATAAACATCTGATTGTAACGTTAAATCGTTAGATAAAAAAAAACAAAAACATGTGGTAAAAAATTCCAGAGCTTTTGTTGGAACGAACTAGCGGTTGGAGGGAACAGTCAGAGCACGTTTTCGGACTAGATCGTTCGAGCTCAGTCCACGAAGGCCTGGAAAGTTCCAGAAGGTTCCTTTTAAGACTATAAAAAGGAGCGAGTGACTGGACAAGTTAGTCTTAGTCTTTCTCTTTATCTTGACTGTAAAGCTCAAGCCATATGATTTGTGTTACAAACTGATAATTTTTGTAACCTCCCTTAATATTTGTTTTTACTTTCACTTACCTATATATGAAATATATAGTAAGTGGAAGTATTGCGATCGTGAAAAATGTCGACTTCCGGTTTTCAACGGAAGTACACGTTTTGGGCTCCCCTGAGTCCAAATAACCAAGTCCCGCGAAATGGATGTGTGTGTGTGTGTGTCTGTGAACACACTAGCTCAAAAACTATAAACCGTGCGACCCTGAAATTGGGTATTTGGTGTACGTATATGCCCGTGATGTGACAACAAAAATTTCATCAAAATTGCTGAAAGGGAGGGGGTACTTTATTTAATAAATTTTGTATTATTTTCAGGTGTTTTTTTTATTTACTCAAAAACGGTTTTAACGATTTCGGTCAAACTTGGGTATTTGATGTATGTATATGCCAAAGATGTGGCAGCCAATATTTCATCAAAATTGGTTAACCGGAGCGGGCACATTATTTCATATTTTTTTTCCAATTTTCACCTTTTTTTCGATGATCTCAAAAACGGCTTTAACGATTTTTATCAAATTCGTCATGTTTAATAAAAATTAGGTGTTCTTTAATATCAGGTAAGCTGTATCATTATTATTAAAATGTTCTGAAGGGGCTTAAATGGGGTAGGAGCCTTTTTTGTTTGTTTGTTTTTTTGTTTCCTATTCGTTTCGCCTAAAAATAAGAAATGGCTAAATATGAGATATGATAAAAATATAGAAAACATAAAGGAGAAAAAAAGAAAAATATTCAGTCAACTCATAAAACTCGTTAAGCCCACGCATGCGGAGTACGCCTTTAAGGACAGACCATTGTTCATAATTAAAGCCGTTCTGTTCATTTGAGAAGTGGCAATCAACAAAACGCATTAATTTCTAATCTAAGTAAGTTGGGAAGTGAAAGTAGTGTGTTGGGAGCACGCACCTGATTCTTTTATAATACGTGTGGCATTGAATATTGTTATATTTTTGTTTAGTAAATATTTTTAACCCACAAAAGTATTACATTATATTCTCTCACACTACCTAGGAACTCTCACTTATAAGCATTTCTATTTCTCAATAATCCAATCGTTGCTTCCTCTAATTCCACCCTCCAATATTTGATAACCTCTAAATTTTGCCCATTATAAGTCAAAATTAGATAAAACAGGTTCCCAAATGTGTCACTGAGTTCCAAGTGCCTATAAAAACTATATCTAGGTCGTTGGTGGTCGCTCATATTTAAGATTTTATTTCATCATTTTTTGAAGAAATTTAACTAATAATAAAGTAACATTTTATTTATGTATTTTTGGTTTTCCACTGCCTGATTTAATGTTAATATAAATAAAATTACTGTTCCTAATCATATTGCTCACAGACCAGCGCTGACTTGTCACGAAAGAGAAGATTTGAGGAGAGGCGGCTTTTGATAGCCGGACTATGAGGCAGCGGGTACTGCCCTACATTACATGGCGGATTATTACCGTTATCCGTCACATGATATTGTCTGTCCGGCTCCCATGGAATCCGGCGCTTTTCTTCTTCGTAATCGCCGTAGGAATTCATTAGGAAAATGGAGGTTGGATTCGACCAAATGGCCTCTTGCCTCTTTCCAGCCCTCAACAAGCCCTCTATCCAGATCCTCTAATCCCTATTACACAAGTAGAAATATCATTAGTAGCGACTCAGTTTGCGATGGAATAAATAAATGAATTTTAATAAATAATAAAGTTTAGTATTGTTAGCCATCTTCAAAACTATTAACTAAACGTACAAATATTCAGTTGTCTGTATTATCTCCTCAGCTTTATGAATAAAAGTCAATTGCATGATATAAAATACCAACTTTAATGTTCCTATCATCTAAAACTAGGTTGTTCCCTACGAATTCCCACCCTGCACTATCCTATCTTATATTCATTCATCCTGCGATATTCATTTTAAAAAAATTAAGTAGGTACTCTTAATTTTAGGTATAATAAGT
This sequence comes from Aelia acuminata, assembly GCA_911387785.2. Taxonomy (NCBI): domain Eukaryota; kingdom Metazoa; phylum Arthropoda; class Insecta; order Hemiptera; family Pentatomidae; genus Aelia; species Aelia acuminata. The sequence continues at coordinate 127,733,571 of OU426982.1, read as the reverse complement.
GTGGATATTTAAATAAGTATGGATCACCGTTGAAATGAGGTTTTAAAATAAAATTTTTGTGTGTAAGCAAAATAATGAAAAAATTATAAAACAATAAATTATATATTTTATAAAGATTATAAAATGCATATGACTAAAAAAAATACTAAAACTATCGGATTGCTATTGAAATTCAAAGATCTGATTGCGATTTGATAGTAAAAATAAAAGAAAATTAATCATCAAATCCACACAAAAATATTTTTTCAAAGTTTAACTTTACTTAACATGTCCCTTAGAGCCCTTATTATCCAAGTTCCACACATGTTATTGAAAAAAATAAAATTTCTATTTTTTCGATCTACTATAGTTTTTTGTTTTTTTTTAGTGGCCGCTGATAAACGGGCAATTAAAATAGGTACTTCCGAATAGAATTTACGTCTGTCACTGTCACAAAGAACAGATGACATTTAATCAAAAATATTCTGATGAAGTAGGGCACATGGCCTATTCAAGAAAAGAAATTATTCGAAAAATAGAAATTTGAATTAGTAAATGTTTAAAATTGTTTAACCTTGAAATTTGACTCCAGGAGACAAAAGATTCGGCAGAAATAGCTGATACGAATTGTAACACCTAGACCGCAACTCCCACCACACCCAGTGGTGATTTAGGCTTTCTTTTTGTTTTCTTCTCTTCTTTGTGTATTATATTTTGTGTTCTGTATAATATCTCCGTTCAAAGTGTATAAAGATTTCATCCTATTAATGTAAACATTAATACATAAATTCTTATTGCTGCCTTAGGTCATGGAATCTGTAAAACACTGAAATACACTACCCTACCAAAGGGTTACTCTGAAAGGAAAAAAGAAAAGAAAAAAAATAGGGACATAAAGAAGAACAAAGAAAGAATTCTTCTAAGGATGTTATTCCTAAACGTATGAGTTAAAAAAAAATATATTTTCATTTATATATTCCAGAACCACTTGCGAAGTTCTACCACATTACTGAAACCCACCTGCTTCAGTAGACGGACCAATTTAGTCTTTTCTTATGTCAGTGTGATTCAACATAAATGCGTGAATAAGTTGGTCCATAGAACAATGTTCTGTGTGTAGAGTTTTTCACTTACCACCAGGGAGCTTCTGGTATTCGTCTTAACATTGAGTACTGAAAAAAATTTTATATTATTAAATGCTTTTTTTATTGCTGAGCATAAAATCTTTGAGGTGTGTGTCGATAATCAAAATATTGATGTATCAGTTACTCTCTGATTGTCTAATTTGATGATTTGGAAAAAAAGAAACGTTTTAGAAGTTTCTTTCGAGATTTTTTTTTTTTTTTAATTTCTAATTTTATATATCAGACTGTTCCCCCACCCCTAGGAAGAATTTTTATTAGCCATTTAGACCCTATCAGACCTTATCTATGACGATAAAACCTACATAATATTAAAGAATGTTTCATTAGAATTAAATTAAATATAAGTTTAATCGAAAAATAGACGTTGAGATAAATTACAGGAGCAATTTATCTCAACGTCTTAACTGGATTTACTACGTTTACTGGATTTAGACTCCATAAGCATTCAAACAAACGATCGCCACTTAAACGACGATAATAGAGGACATTTAATCAAAACTATTTTGATCCACAGGGCTTGCTGCAGAAAACAAATTATTCAAAGAATATAAATCAGAACCACTTCATTTTCAAAATTAATTGAAGGGGTCGGGGCGAAATAACGCCAAGCAACATTTTTAACAAAAATAAACTGTAACTGCAGTCTGCTGTATATTACTGTTATATGAGATATATGAAAGATACCATATGTTTAGAAATATCATTCATTATTACTTGAATAACCTGTAGTAAATAAAGAGCTTTCCAATTTAAGTTTTTCTGAATACATAAAAGTGGCGACGAGGATGGTTAAACCAAAGGAAAGCGATGTCAAAGGAAATGAAGAAGACCAATTTTGCAAGAGAGAATGGTCTTGCGATAAGTTGGATGTGGCTTGCGATGACATCGAAGTCTGGTATGTCATGTTTACTAATCAATTAAAGTTAAATCGTATAACATCAGAGGAAAGGAAACGCGAATTGTTCATAAGTGGATTGCGGCTTAATACGTTAAAAATGTTGATAACATTATGTGCACCGGATTCTTTAAATTCGTTTTCGTACGAAGAATTGTTCAAAAAGTTAAAGACAAATCTAAGTTCAAAACCAATTAAGGTGTCTGAACGAGTCCAATTCTTCAGTCAAAAACAGTCCGGCCATTCCCTTTCAGAATTTGCTCTAAAAGTAAAAGAAAAGGCACTTAAATGTGAATTTCCATCTGATTTTTTCCAAGATGCTCTTATCACGGCGTTTGTCATGGGGATCGATGATTTTCATATTCGTTCAGCCTTGTTAGAGAAAGATTACGACGATTTTGCGACGGTCGTTGAACATTCAAAAACTTTGTTTTCGGTTCTCCCGAAGTTGAAGAAATTTCAAATGTCGTTCCAAGAACAAAACGTGAGAATTACAAATGTTATTCGTGCGGGGGGCCACATTTACGGAAAACCTGTCGTTTCAAAGAACTTATATGCCATAAATGTGGTCGAAAAGGGCACATTAAAAAAGTATGTAAAGGTAAAATACAAATTGTGGAATGTAAAGATGATTCAACATGTATAGAAACGATAGATCTTTTGAATATTTCGAATAAATACGATTTGGTTTCTCCAATATTTGTCGAATTAGTCGTAAATGGAAAGGATTTTAAGTTCCAACTGGATACGGGAAGTGCAGTTACTGTGATTTCAGAAAAATCTTGGAAATATCTTAATGAATTCAAGCTTTGCACTTCGGAACATAAATTTTGCTCATATACTGGTCATGTGATCGAAATATTAGGAAAAGGTGAAGTTCAAGTCAAGACACCTTTAATGAAGAAAAACCTAACCGTTTTTGTAGTAAAAGGTTATGAAGTTAACGATCTATTAGGTAGAGATTGGTTAACGCAGTTGCAGTTGGATACCGTTCCCATTAGCGAATGGTGGAAAAGATCAAATCTTAAAAAATCATGTGTTTCCAATGTAAATAAAAGTAGTAATTTTGAATTAAATAAAATGTTGGAACAATATTCTTGCGTTTTTGAAACAAAAAACGAACCCAGTTCTAAGGCGGTGGCGCATTTATTTCTTAAACCCAACAGCAAGCCTGTTTTTAAAAAAGCTAGGCCCGTGCCGTATGCACTAATTGAAAAGGTCAATGATGAGATAGATCGGCTTTTAAAAGGTAATATAATTGAACCTATCGAATACAGTCAATGGGCGGCACCATGTGTCATTGTTAGGAAACCTGGTGGGAAAATTAGGTTATGTGCAGATTTCTCGACAGGACTTAATCAAGCGTTAGAATTACAAACTTTTCCCTTACCGACCGCTGAAGAACTATTTTCTAAGTTAAACGGAGGGCAAAAATTTACAGTTTTAGATATCACTGATGCGTATTTATCGATTCCAATCGATGAAGATTCTCAAAAATTATTGGTGATTAATACAATTAGAGGACTTTTCAGATATAAACGGTTATGTTTTGGGGTCGCTCCAGCTCCAGCTATTTTTCAAAAGGTTATGCATACAATGCTCAGTGGAATCAAAGGCGTGGGATTTTTTTTAGATGATATAATCGTTACCGGTAAAAACGATGAGGAGCATTTTCGAAATTTACAAAATGTACTGCAACGTGTAAAAGAATTTGGATTCAGGCTGAATCGGGCAAAGTGTCAGTTTTTCTTAGCGTCTGTAAATTATTTGGGGTTCAATATTTCAGTTGATGGTATCCGCACTGGGGAGGATAAAGTTCAAGCTGTTATAGATATGCCAAAACCTACCGATTTGAAAAAATTGGAATCGTATATTGGAATGATAACATACTATTCCAAATTTATTCCACACTTTGCTGAAATCTGCAACCCTCTAAATCGTTTACGCCGCAAAGGAGTTCCTTGGAATTGGACTCAGGACTGCGATGCTGCTTTCGAAACTTTTAAAAAATTCCTAAAATCTACTCAGGTATTAGCTCACTACGATCCAAACTTGCCATTAGTTTTAGCAGCTGATGCTTCTTCGGTCGGAATAGGTTGTAGCCTATCGCATCGGTATTCGGATGGATCTGAGCGTCCCATCGCATATGCATCCAAAACACTGACGTCGGCTGAAGTTAAATATTCACAAATTGAACGCGAAGCCCTGGCTATTATTTATGCTGTAAAAAAATTCCGACAATACCTACTGGCAAGGAACTTTATTCTTCAAACAGACCACAGACCACTTGTCACAATTTTTGGCTCTAAAAAAGGGATTCCCACTATGACATCTGCAAGAATTCAACGTTGGGCACTTTTACTTTCATGCTATACATTTACTGTTGAATACGTGCATACGAAAAATTTTGGAAAAGTTGATGGACTAAGTCGTCTGACAGTAACTCAAGATGTACAATTCGATAAGGATGAAGAAAGGTTCCAGAACGTAATTATTGCGGCTATTAACAACGATTCATTAAATTTAATGCCGGTAACATTTTCAGAAATTGCGGAAGAAACTCATAACGACTCAGTACTAAAATTAGTTTCACAGTGGATTGTATCTGGGTGGCCAGATTTGAATAAAGAAGGTGATCCTGAAGTTAAGGAATATTTTAAGATAAAGAACGCCTTATCATTTCACGAAGGATGCGTGATCTTTGGCATTCGGGTAGTAATCCCGCACAAGTTTCGGAGATACGTGTTACAATGTCTTCATGAGGTTCACGATGGTATTGTACGCATGAAATCACGGGCAAGGGAAGCTGTTTGGTGGCCAGGTCTTGGTAAAGACATTGAAGAACTGGTATATAATTGCACTTCTTGCAATACCTATGCGCGAGCAGAACCACAAGAAAGGTATTTGAATTCTTGGCCAGAAGAAAGCGAAGCGTGGGCTCGAATTCACGTTGATTTTGCCGGCCCTTTTCAAGATAAAATGTTCTTATTAGTGGTCGACTCTTGTTCTAAATGGATAGAAATAATTTCGATGTCGAGGATCACCACGACTAATACTGTTGTGGCATTAAATCAACTATTTTACAGATATGGCCCGCCCATAAAATTAGTTTCAGACAATGCAACCACATTCACGTCAAAGGAATTTGCGGATGTTTGTCGGAAGTGGGGAGTACAGCATATCACAACACCTACCTATCATCCTCAATCGAACGGACAAGTCGAGCGTTATGTGGGTACATTCAAGAGAGCTATATATAAGATTCGCGATGCTATAAGAGGGGAAAAGTTATCGGAACAAATTCAAAAATTTTTGTTGAACTACAGAACTACGATACACCCAGCAACCACAACAACCCCGGCCGAAAAATGTTTAGGAAGGAAATTACGGAACAAATTGGATATACTACGTCCATACAATTCAAGAGAGAAGGTGGAGAAGGACAGAACTGTGTTTAAAAAATTTAGTACAGGGGAAGAGGTTCTGGCTAGGAGTTTTGGGAAAAACCCCTCATCCTGGACTACAGGAGTAATTGAGAAGCAAATAGGCCGTAACACTTGGTTAGTAAATATAGGTGGAAGAACCATGAAGAAACATGCTGACCAATTACGAAAGAAAAACAAAAACAGTAATTCTTCGCGATGGAAACCTAATTAAGTGAAGAGGTGTTATATGAGATATATGAAAGATACCATATGTTTAGAAATATCATTCATTATTACTTGAATAACCTGTAGTAAATAAAGAGCTTTCCAATTTAAGTTTTTCTGAATACATAAAAATTACGTAGGACTACATGTCTATGATGGAAATGCCACCTAAATATGACTATAGAGGCTCTATATAGTCATATTTAGGTCACATTTACATCATAGACACGTAGTCCTACGTAATATACAGCAGACTGCAGCTACAGTTTATTTTTGTTAAAAATGTTGCTGGGCACTATTTTGCCCTGGCCCCTTCAATTAACCTTTGAGAAAAAAAACGACCCACAGAAGATAATATCCTAATGAGTATTATCTTTTGTCTATATTTACGTATGATATAATAAAAGCTCAGCTTCGCGTTTCTAGGCGTGTTAAATCAGGAATATTATGCTATGCCTATTACATAAGCAGTATTATTATATTATTTGAATTAGGATTATTTTTTTTTTTTTGGGCTTATTATTTATTCGCACCTGTCTGCATAATGCTGACAATCAGCAAATGTGGTGGTCCGATGAGAAAACAATGACATGCCAGGCATGGGGAAGGAACGTACTCAGCAGCACCCCCTTCCTGGCTTGATTCAATTGCTAGAGCTGTTTAAGTAAGGAGATCTCTCATCCAACGCCTTTTTAATCTTCTCCTCATATTTATTGGGATATCAGCTGTTGGCATGTCCATTATTAGGCGATTGTTATGTCCATGTAGGTTAGTGTGAAAACGTTTGTAGATTGTCGCTGTGTAGTGGTCAACTGTTGGCTGGTGGAGGTCCGTATGTAGGGTCTGGTTAGTCACGTACCAGGGTGCGTTGGTTATGAGTCGTTAAAGTTTTGATTGAAGTCTTTGAATTTTATTTAAGTTTGTTTTTTTAGCTGTTCCGTATATCTCTGATGATTACGTCCATATTGGTTTAAGTAAGCATGTATATGTCTTTAATTTCTGTTTTAGTTTCAGTTTTAAGTTTTTTGAGAAGAGTGGATAAAGTAGTTCCAGTCTCTTAAGTCGACAACAATATGTATATATTTTTTAATTAATGTTTTGTACAGCGGTTATACAAAGAACACAACGAAGCTGTACTAGAGTGGCTGCCAGTTGTTTCAAATTAATTTTATTTTATTTACGGATTTTTGTCCTCATTTTATATAATCGAATACCAGTTGCGAAGTACGTGAGTACGACAATTCTAGAAACCCACCTGCCTCAGAAGACGGACCTGATAAGAGCGATAAGAAGAAGGACGAAGGAGCGGCGACCTTGAGGACACGGGACACACGGTCAAGGCCGGCGCTCCAGAAGGGCTCCAGAGCTCGACCTTGTGGAGGGGGCTTCCTCTCTGGAAGGAAGGAACTCGCTGGAGGGGAGAACCGTTACCCGCTCCGAGTTACTGTGGCAGTAGGCCAGTGCCATCTCGTCAGCTGGCTACGAGCTAGCTGTCTGTTCCAGTACCAGTACCTTTACCTGTACCATCGTCTTCGGTCTTCGGCCTTCCGAAGTTACGCCAACATTCTTGTCGAAGGAAACATATCACCAGGTCAGTCCATCAGCTTCTTCTCAGTTCTTGTAGCCATAATTATATGCAAATCTCACGACTCTACCAGAAGTGAAAGTGATATAGAGAAATGCTCGCCGGAGTCATCTCTGGCAAAGTTCATCAAGCTCTTCGTTGCTTGATACTTTTGCACCACTTTAAAAAAAAAAAAAAATGAAATTTGCTAGTTTTTTTTTTTTTTTTTTTTTTTATAGTTGCGATATAGCTATTTGTTTTGCATTAATTAATAGTATTAATAAAACCTTTCATTATCATTTGCAATAGCAAATCGACAGAGCAGATTCTGTATAACTTTTCCTTAGTATTTACAAGAAATCGTCATTGGCACCTCAAACTGTCGAATGAGTAAAATAGTTTTTTTTTTCTTTTCTTACGGTGCATGACACGAAACTGATATATATGATAAACCTTGCGTTTTATCTTTTTGGAAATAGGCTGATAATTGGTTTACCAAGATAGGTTTTGCTTTTGTTTTCCCTGAAAAATGCCGATTTTAACATTCGTTATTTTAACATTATAGTGGCCATATTTTAACAGTTATTTTTTTTTAAATTTTTAACATATAAAAATTCACCATTTTCATTGTCTTGTCCCTATTAAAATTTCTGTTCAATTCGAAAGATTTTTGATTGTTGATAGTTAAAAATCTGAAATAAAAATGACATTCAGTTATTGAAAAAAACGTCGTTTTTACTATAATAATTTACTTTATACAGAACCGTTAAAAAATATATTTTTTTTTTCAACGCTAATGGATGAGTATAATTGTACAGTTAAAATTTAATTTAGAAGAATATTTTTTATTTGGTATTTCTTTTGTTTGAAAAGTGAATTTCAACTTCATACAAAATATTGAATAATTTTAGCTAAATTTATAAATGTGCTCAGCAGCTTTTAAAGAATCAAATGAAAGACGAAGGGATCGAAATGGCCATTTATTAAAAAAGTGGGAGAAAAAAAAAAAAACACTTATTAATTCAAAAATCGATTTTTAGATAAATTATGGTACATTTTTCTTTTCGAATTCCAAAACTCGGTTATCGATTGATGTTTTATATTTTTGATATTTTAAGATATTGTTTTGGCCATTTGAAGAATTTTCTAGTGGTTCAACTTTCAAAAGATTGTCATAACTTAATTGTAATAAACTTAATTAATGTTCAGTATATTGTATGCGTTGATTTGACAATGGAATTCAAACCTCCTGCTTCTAATTCCTTTAATTTATCTAAATGATTTTTCAGATTAATTTTAGATAAATATCTAAATATTTAAGAAAATAATTTTGTGGAATAATTTTACATACTAAACCTCGAAGTGATAATGCCAACTTATTTATTATTATTATCAATTTTACTTAAAATAACAGTTAGTTATGGAGTACTATTAACCTTCTTTGTGATCTCAATACCTTAATATTTGCAGCCTCACAAAGTGTAAAATTACTTAAGTAAATAGTCCTCAAAGACTCACTAATTGTTAGGGCATTCCAAACGTCTAGTAGAATCTTCTTTAACTTAGTTGCAGTCTTTTGTATTTCATTGCTCTAAATGCACTGTGTACTTATAATATGAAAAAATAATACTTTATAATAACAATTTTTTTTCCGATTGGAGAGTTTAAAGGAATCTATGACGAACTAAAGCAAAACTTACTTAAAAAATGGGTTCATGGAAGTGAATTTTGATGCGATTTTCTTTAAAATAGTATAGTTTTAAGACTTAAAAATTAATTATAATTGTATCCCCTCTAGAAATGAAGTTATTCCATTGCACATTTTTTAATTTTAGTAAGTGCGTATTTATTGCTGAGCTAAAAATCTGTGGTACATATGTCGAAACGGGATTAAGTATTTATTCAGTTACTGTCTGATTATCGAATTCGATAATACAGAAGACTTATGATCAGTATTTTTTTTAGTTTTAATCTTTTTATATATCGGACTATTCTTTTCTTGGTTTTTTCAGACTGTTTCCTAATTTGTGCATCTTTAATCTTTTGTGTATACTTACATGAGTGATACAAGCTCTGCTCCACGGTTCGATGCTTGTTATATCTGGAATATGAAGTATCGCCATAATATTCTAATTATTATCTTAATACTCATAATTATTTTTATGTTATTTATTTTTCTGCTTCTTTTGGTTGCATTTTTTATTTATACGCCTTTTTATTCTAACCCCATGTAGTGTATCAAAATAATATGAATAAATTAATTTATTACAACAGAAATATCTATATAATCAGAATCATTTAGTAAAAAAAAAAAGAAAATGTATTAATATTATATCTGTACTAAGATGGCATAATGTCATATTTTTCTTTTTTTTAATTTTACGAGATGGCATTTTGCTAGCTTGCTATTATGACTAATTGCTATTATCTATCGTTGTTTTCTCAAAAATAATTCAATTTCTTGACTATAAATTTACTTATGACATTTTAAAAACTTTTTTTATTTGATTTTGTTTTAAGTCGCTTAGACTGCCCAGGCCATTAGCGACGACTGCTCTTCTTAAATGTCGGTAATTAATTTTGTGCTCTTGAGGTATCTAAGGGTTTTTTCAATACATTGTTCGCTTTGAAGGAATACGAAGTTGTAATGTCGAGTATTTTTGACATTGGACTGGAATATTTTTGACAGTGTAAGTGGAGTATTATCCACTTTATATTATAGTATTATAGTATATTATAAATTTGGCAAGTTGGCCGGTGAAGTCTTACAAGCAGGTGGATGTGAGTCAGCTTCGTGTATGTTAAAACTTATCCTTGTGAGTGTTATCTTTTGTTTATGATTACATTTTATATGATACAAGCTCAACTCCACGATTCTATACATGTTAAATCAGGTGCATATAAATGCCTATTACATGTATATGGACCTTATGATTTAAATATTAGATGAACAGGAAACGAAAATTATGGCAAAAAACAAAAATTGCAATCACTAACATACAAAATATATTTCTTAAGTTGACAAAGCTATGCATAAACTTTAATCCCTATTATTTATTGCGCTTATACAAGTAATAAACCTATATGAAGATGAACTGAATGAATGAATAGTGCAGAATAAAGTGCAGACCTGTCAATAGTACTTATTTGAGTATTTTTTATCAAGTACTTATTCGAGTTTCGAAAATATAAATAAGAACACATCTCCCCCCAAAAAGTCATGATATAAAAAAGACACTAGAATACCTCAAGGCAAAGAATGGGTCCACCAAATTTAAGAAGACTAATCGGTACTATTTTCCATGGATTTGGAAGCGACATTTATTAAAAGCATATATATAATAATAAATAAATAAATTAGATGAACTAAAATATTATATTAGAAATAAAATATTAGATGAACAACAAACGAAAATTATGGGAAAAAACAAAAATTGCAATCACTAATATACAAAATATATTTCTTAAGTTTACAAAAGTATGCATAAACTTTAATCCCTATTTTTTATTGCGCTTATATAAGTAATAAACCTATATGAAGATGAACTAGCGTAATTGTATGTAGTTTTCCTTATTAATTGTCTTTAATTTATGCACGTTGGGTGGCTGTGATATTAAGAGGCAATCATCTATATATATATAGCCTATCGGAATAAAAATTATTTGAAAAAATAAACCATACTTTCGCAATGGTAGCTCCTGGAATAAGTTTATTGGATGTTCAAATGTACTATAGAAGCAGATTCGTTCTTTTAGATATTTAAGATTATTAAAATGTATGGTTCGAATGTTCGACATGTTGGTGGGTTAGCTTCTTGTGTCAAATTCTCAGCCTGCTTTAGTTTAAGATACTTTAGGGCCACGATTTACACCTATCTATGTAATTCTTAACTGTTTCATGTTTTGAATATAAATTTTAAATTAACATAAACATGAATTATTCTTGATTTGTAATAATTTGAGAAACGGTTTAAGATTAAGATCGAAATACGCTAAATACGAATGTTTACGACAGTTCCTGGATATGTTACTAAACAGTTTACGGAGAGTAGGTAACTTGTTTGGAACTCTCACCAGACTATCTCGAACTGTTTGCCTAACTTCACTGACTTCAGGTCGTCAAATTGCGGTAACGGAACAACCCGTTCTGAGTTATCTTACTTGCGGGTTTGATCCTTCCTTTCCTGAAGTAATTTATTTACATTAAACAGGTTTTATTACAGAGGAAATTATTATATTTCTCATTATTATTTTTATTATTATTACAAGTTATATTAATAATATATCCATTTATCGCCACCCCAGTTATTTATGAACTTTCCCTTCTAATATAGAGAATATAATTGTACAAGTTTCACTACAAGTCCGCTATTACTGCTTCCAGTCACACCTAATGAATTCATTAAAGATAAATCGTTGAGATCACCTGTGAAGTAGTGTTTAGCATAGCAAAATACAATACTAAAGGTCGAGGGTTCGCGTCCCATTGTGGCCCTGGTATTTTTTAAAGGGAGTAAAAAGTCCCTCGGATAGGACGTAAAATGAAAGTCCCGAGCCTGGACGATGTCAGGTACTCTTTAAAGATCCCTATCCTAACTATATCTGGATAGGGAAATTTCGTATTCCCACTTTACCATCGTCCGATTAGCATTAGTTGCGTAAAGGGACGTTATACAAAGAAACAAAACAAAAATTAATCGATTGATAATTACAATTATAAGAATTCATCAATTAAACACATTAATGACATATTCTATATATGTATATAGATGCAAAGAAGTAAGTGGAACGTGCAGAACTGCACCTTCATCTGTGCAATAGCACTTACCTTGATCCGCCACATTTAAGAAGACCAATCGTGGCGAATGTTCATGCATGTGGAAGCGACTTTTATAAAAATATATGTAAGGAAATATGTAACTAAGATAAAGACATATATCTTACCCAATATAACCAACGTAATTTAGTTTATATATATGTATATGCAATCGAAAAATTTCAAAATTGAATAAGCTAATTTAGAATGGATTGGTTATTTTTTTAAAATATGTTTTCTTCAGATAGGCTATATATAGATATGGTGGCTTCAAAACATCAAAGCTAGCCCATATTACAAATTGAAGGCCATTTATTTGAAAAAATACATACAATTACGCTAGTTTAGTTTCATTAGTTTCATTCATTAGTTTTCATTTCATTTTTTAAATCTTGTAAGTGAGACTTTTATCGACTCAAACGGTCGATTTCGTGAAAACCAATGTAAAGCGAGATCAAAACGAAGTTTATAACAATAAAGAATACACTCAGAGATTGGCTGAAGTAATGCAGCTTTAATATGGACAGGTGTTCGCACCTGATATTAAAGACACACTGAGCGAAATTAGGAGAAGTTAGGACAAACGGTGTGGATTTCTATAAACAACAAACAAAGAGAATTTCATCTTTATTTATATACATTATTATATACTTACATCAATATTGACTGATTTATAAGTAGATAAAATGCGATAATGACGGTTAATTTAATATCAAGGGTTTTGTCTCTTCAAACAACCGATTAAAAAAAATATTTCATTTTGCCTGACATAGACATAGAATATGTATTTTTTTTTACTTAATAATTCTGGCAATATACATGCTTCTGTTATATTAAATTAAAATTTTCTTTTATTATTTTGATATATTGAATTGGGTTTGAATAAAAAGGTCTATAAGGAAAAATGCAACTAAAAGAAGCAGGAAAACAAACAAATACATCAAAATAATAGTTTGTTAAGGTAATAATTAACGATAAGTTAAATATATAAGTTTCCTGAAGAGGGGGGCAGGGGGTAGGCGCCTGGGAATAATAGGACATTCCAAGGGGAATTAACTGAAATTCTTTCACACAATAGTAGATTAAAGGGGAAAGATCTATAGTTGAGAACTATTTACAATTAATAATAATAATAAATACCTAATGTAAAAAATTAATAACATATGCAAATAAACGATCAGTTTACATAATAATAGCAGATTAGTGATTAGATTATCCCTTATCAATTTTATCAAAGTCGGTTGTAAATTTATTAATCCTTTTTTTTTTCCAATAAGTTATCATTAATTATAAAAAAAAAAAAATAATAATAAATTTTTCTTCGTAACAAGCACATAATTTAATAAAAAAAAAACAGTATATGATTTATGTAAAAACTGAAGAGAGTATAACTGTAAAAAGGTTAATGGTGAGATAACTTAGTCGGTTAAGGCATGAAAGTGACTGGTTGGGAATAGCTGTGTGTGCCTCTGTGACTGGAATAAATGGGTCACGAGGCCATATTCTTTTCAGCTCACTATTTCCTTCCCTATCAGGAATTCCACTCAACCTTTATGCTAATTTATTATTTTATCTATTATAGGAAAGCAATGTAAATATATCTACATACAAATTAGGTGTTGAAAAAAAGAAAAGAAAAAGTATTTCATTAGAAAGTGAACGATTCCAGTTTCGATTCTTAAAACTAGCAATGCGGTTAAATACAATTTGTTTTTAATATTATTTATATATTTTTTATTTACTATTAATTTATATTAATAAGTACCGGATAATTGTTGAGACGTTCCCTAGGCAGGATTGTAAACCGATAATTAATGTTTCCTAAAAATCATTTGTGATTATTATATTATAATAAAAATTAAAATAACACGCTTGAATTATGGATAAGAATTTAAATCGATTAACATAATCATCATTTTCTGAGTAGTAGGATATTACATAAATAATAATGGCAAATTGGGATATCAAATGAATACATTTTAATGCTACTTTTAGGCGTTTCATTAAAAGTCATTACGTATTCTATTTCGTACTAATTGTATTTTTAACATATTTGGGCCTGGTGTATTTAGGATTTTATGAAAACTGTTCGATACAAAAAATAGTCGATATTTCAGCACTTGGAAAACAAATCTGATATTGAAATTAAACTTTTACAGTTCCACTAAGGTAAACTTTATTTTTTTATATTTTTTGTGACTCAAAATTTATAACGCATTCTAGAAATAAAGATGTTCTTGTTGATGAAAACTTAGAAAAAAAAATTAGTACTTATTTTAGTATTAGTATTTATTATTTATAATAAAGTATACAGTACTATTCATTCAGTCTAAACTACACTGGGAACATTGAAAAGATATTACGAGTACTGTGTGTTTGTTTGCCATATCAGTAAATAAGTGGTTAAATCGAATTTCCTTTCTTTTTTCTTTGACATTTGAAGTTTGAAAAGTATTGGTATAGAACCAGGTTTTCATTATAAAGTGTTCAAATTTCCTCAAAATATTGGCTATTGATTAAGGTCATTAAACCAACCGAATAGATCTCAATAGAAATAAGGTATTGTTATGTAATATAGTAATGGTTAAATGATTGTTCATCCTTCGATTACTTATTTAACAAAACCTATAGAAACTACATTTCAAATGAACGCCTCACTTCGATACTCGCTATGATAAAACCGGCTCTCTGCTTCTTTTTTAGTCAATCAACCCATTTCGGGCTAAATTTAACTAAATCGCTTATTCACAGATATATCGAACATATATAACAGAATTTCCTGGGAAGTTTTTGTTTGTCTATGTAGTTGGCTTTCTTGCTACATAATTCCCACATTATTATTTAATGATAATAAATGAATTATTAATTTTTTGGGGCTTCCAACCCTTCTTCCCTTAAGTGGATATATGCAGGAATGAGTGGGTGAGAGAGAGAAAGAGAGAGAGAGAGAGAGAGAGAGAGAGACAGAGATAGAGTGAGTGAGAGAGATGTTTCTTGTGTTTTCACCTCCGTCCCAGATCGGATTGCTGGTAGGGTCCTTCACATTCCAGAGATAGTGGTGCCTTATCCACCTTAGAGCTCCGCCCAGTCTGAATGCTCTTTATTATAATTATGAGTTAATTTTCAAATTTGTTTTTTGATATATAAACATTATCGATTTTAAGTGGCCGAAATAAAATTTCAAAATTAATCATAGGAAAAATATGCCCGCCTGAATCAAGACCATATAAATGTGCTGTTGGGTACTAACATACATCTTGCCTGGAAATGCCGGACGTAACCGTACGAACCCTCAACTTTGCACTTCGCAGTGACTCATTAAGCAAGTGTAGTCACTTTTGTTTTTGTCTTTGAATTTCTTGGTAATATTAAAAGATATGAATCTATTTCTATAGATGGTCTCTTATGTTAGTTTGTTTAACGACACTTCATGCCACTAAGGCTAATAGGACTATGCTACAGTGGTAATCCTAAACTTTGCCTATCCAGGTATAATTAGGATGGGGATCTTTAACGTGTACCTGACATCGTACAGGCTCGGGACCTCCATTTTACGTCCCATTAGAGGGACGACATAGCCAATGATTTTTTACTCCCTTTAAAAAATCGTAGGGCCACAGCGGGACGCGAACTTGCGACCTTTAGTATTGTAGGTTTCCATGCTAACCAATATACCAGAAGTGATCCATAGAAGGTCCCTTGCCCATCGTCGTTTCAGCCTACTTGAAGGCTGTCCAGATAACAGGGTTTTTTTTTATGTAAGATTATACTGTCGGTATGTTCATGTCATTTATTGATATTTTTGAGTATTTTGTATTGTGAAATTTGTATTTTGTTATCGACGGTGTTTTGCGGAACCCCAAAGTTCTGCTCCATATGTCCAAGTTTGATGTAAATTAGTCCCTTGTTTCTTAAGTTGACTGATGAGATGTATTGCTGGTACTGTCTGGTGGGATTTAGGTTTTTATATTTGGTATGCATATTCCGAGTGAGTCTTTTGTCGAAGATCATTCGTCGTATAGCACGAAATTCTTTGAAGGCACTGGGTTGTTTTTAATTGTCACACGAGAACAAGTAAATTTTCTAGGAATATGAAGATAAAAAAAAAAAATGATATGGTTATTTAACAACCAAGAATAAAGCAGAAGCTAAGATAAACTACGCAGCTCTCCTTGAAGAGTAATCAACTTGTTCCCGAAACTCAACCAAGAGTCGAGAAGGAATAACTCCATGTTTCTGCATATTCCGGAGTTGGAACAGCGCAAATAACTCGTGTACCTGAAACACCTCTCTTACAAACACACGCTCTCTCTCTCTCTCACTCTCTCTCTCTCTCTCTCTCTCTCTCTCCCTGACTTTCTCTTAGCAAGTTACTTGTTCTACAGTTTTGATGTTGTTCTATACAACGCTATATACAGCTTCATACAATACTAACCTGGGAGAAAACATATCCGAACTGGAAGGTATCCTAACTGTCATACAGGAGTTTAAAACTTTGATATCTCTTAATTGAGTTCTCAGCCGGTTCCTGTGAAACAATCTGTGTTCAGAGTTTCTCCTGTTTTTATTTTATTTTGTACTAGTTGTATATACCGGTTTCACCGGAGGAATTTCATTTTAAGGCCGATCTCGTTAAAAACCAATATAAAGCGGGATCATAACGATTTTTATAACAATAAAGAATATACCCAGACATTGGCTGGAGTTATGCAATTTTAATATGGACAGGTGTTTGCACCTGGTATCAAAGAACGCTGAGCGAAATTAGGAAAATTTAAGACTTTGAAAGAGGAAAATTAAGAAATGATACGTATTTCTATAAAGAACAAACAAACAGAATTTCGTCCTTATTTATATAGAGTACGAATGCCTGTTTTATTCAAATTATGTCCAAGTGCGTTTCATTAGTTGAATGGTGTTGTAAATTCATTCGTACGGTGACCATAAAGACAAAATAAAATCAATCTCTGAAAAATTAGAATGTTTCAATACGTTCATTGCCTGAAATATTAGTCCAATTTAAATACAATTTAGATTTTAATTTACACATTTTTTAAAAAAAAAAATTTCACTTTTATTTTTTAATCCGCACCTGTTAAATACAAACATTAACAATCAGCAGATGTGCTGGCATATAAAATAAAACAGAACAAAATGGCTTGATAGGCATGAGGAAAAGCAGTACCCAGCGGCACCCCTTCCGCGGCTTTAATTTACCTACGTGCTTGATTCCTTACGTAAGTAGGTCTCTCATCCAGACCATTTTCAATCGTCTTCTGGTGTTCTCTGGCATGCCAGTTATGGCCATTTCTTTTATTAATTTGTTGGTATGTTCCTTAAACTTATCATGAAATCGTTTGTAGTACGTCCGTATGTGTTCAATGACTGTAGGAACTTGTAAATCAGTATGTAAAGTCTTGTTATTTATGTACAATGGAGCTTGGGTAATTAGTCGTAATTGCTTGGACTGAAAGGTTTGGATTCTATTCAGGTGTGATTGTTTTGCAATGCCGTATATTTGTTTTCCGCAAGTCCAGACAGGTTTTAATAGGTATGTGCAAATATTTAATTTCTGTCTGGCTTTAAATTTGGAATGTCGTCTGAAGAGTGAGTACAGTAGTTTTAGTCGTATATTTAACGAAGCACGTTTTTTTTGACATATGGACCCCATGTCATTCTCCTATCAAATGTGAGCCCAAGGTATTGTACTCTGTCCGTTTGTGGGATCGGTATATTGTTCAAGTAGACAGGTGGACATGTTTCTTTTCGTAGAGTAAATGTGATGTGTTGAGACTTTTGATAATTTATTTGAGTCTTCCAACGTTTACAACAATCATGTAATTGTAGTAAGTGATGTTGTAAGTCAAGTGAAGCCTGTGTTGCATTTTCATGTCTTGTAATGATAGCTGTGTCATCTGCGTAGGTAGCCGTAAGAGTGTTTGAAGTTTGTGGTATGTCGTGGGTATATGCGATGTATAGTAGTGGGGCAAGTATTGATCTCTGAGGTACACCAGCGAGAATTGGTCTAATAGAGGATAGGCCTGAGCCGTGTCTTACTGAAAAAGATCTGTCTGAAAGAAAAGAATGAAGAATTAAATAGTATGTGGGTGGGAGTACGTTCTTTAGCTTGAAGAGAAACCCCTGGTGCCAGACTTTGTCGAACGCTTGGGCCACGTCCAGAAATACTCCAGTTGCATATAATTTACGCTCTAGTGCTGTCGAAATGTAGTCGGTTACCCTGTGTAGTTGTTGTGATATTGAGTGTAATTTTCGAAATCCAAATTGGTGGTCAGGGATTATTTGTCTGTCAGTTAGTATTTGTAATAGTCGTGGATAGTGGTGCCTTATCCATCTCACAGCTCCGCCCAGTCTGAATGGTCTTTATTATAATTATTAGTTAATGTTTAAATTTTTTTAATACATAAAATAAACAATTATCGATTTTAAGTGGCAAAAATAAAATTTCAAAATTAATCATAGGAAAGATGTCCTTCCTTAATCAAGACCATATAAATGTGGTTTTGGGTACTAACTTACGTCTTGCCTGGAAATAAGTGACGAAACCATATACACCCTCACCTGTGCACTTCACAGTGGCGCATTAAGTAAATGTAATCACTTTGAGTTTGTTGATAATATTAAAAGGTGCGAAACTAGATGTTCTGTTATTGTTTAACGACACTTTATGTCACTAAGGCTAATCGGGCTATGCTACAGAGGTAATCCTAAATTTTGCTTATACAGGTATAATTAGGATGGAGATCTTTAAATAGGGCCTGACATTGTACAGGCTCGGGACGTCCTACAATAAATTTTCCAATAATTTAGAACATACTGGAAGCAAACTAATTGGTCTATAAGAGGAAGGAAAGTTTGAGTCTTTGTCAGGCTTTTTAATCATAGTGATGCAAGAGTATTTCCACTGAACAGGGAATTTGGTGGTCCTGAGAATGCAGTTAAAGATTGTGGTAAGAAAAACTAGAGCTTTCCTGAGCATTTGCAGAAGCGCCTCAGCGTTTATCAGGTCATATCCAAGGGCTTTTCTTTTCGGCAACTGTCTAATTTCTTGAGCGACTTGTGATGTTGTAAAAGGAGGTGGTGGTCGTGTGAGCTATTGAGGTATGTCTAAACTACTGTGTATGAAGGCCTCGTGTTCTGAGTTAGTGGAGTCCGTATGTGGTTTAAAAACAGACGAAAGGTAGTCAGCAAAGAGTTCAGACTTTTCCTCGTTCGAAACAGCCCAGGAGCCATCCTCTCAGCGGAGTGGTGCTGACACCTCACGATGCTTTAAGAGATTCTTGGTGTGCCTCCATAAACTTCCATCGTCTGTCGTTAAGTTGCTAATGTAATTGTCATACTTTGTGCTTTTGAATTTTAGGATTTGTCTTTTAAGTTCGTTATTTAGTTTATTGAAAATCTGTCTGTCTGAAGGAAGTCTATTCGTCTGCCATACTTTACGAGCTCTCCTCTTTGCTCTGATCAGGTCTCTTATATAAGAAGGGTAATGAGGCAAGTTCTGTGTAAAATATTTTTAGATAATATTTTTGTAAATATAAAGGTTCCTTTACACTGTAAGAAATTCACCCTCGAACACTGTTCGGCAAATCTAAATAAGACGAGAACTCGAACAGGTACTTTATCTGTCCGTCTGTGTGTTGGGGAATAGTACTAGTGTCGCTTTTGAATTAGTTAACATAAGCTTCAGGACCTTCTTTTAGTATTTTTCTGACGTTGCTTTTATCCATAACAAGTTAGAGCAAAAGTCAGAACAGCCACTAGTACTAAGTCAGGCGTCTTTTTAATAAATATTATTGTATCAAGGTACATAGGTCCGGTCAAACATCATTGGTCCCTCGACTTCACGTTTCAGTGTAAGGGTCACCTGTGGTGTAGTTTAGGTCGCGGATTCGCTTTCCGTGGTGGCCCTACGATTTTTTAATGGGAATAAAAAATCATTAGCTATGCCGTCTCTCGGATAGGACGTTAAATGGATCTCCTGAGCCTGTACGATATCAGGTACAGGTTAAAGATCCCTATCCTAATTATACCTGGATAGGCAAAATTTAGTACTCCCTCTGCAGCATCGTCCGATTAACCTTAGCAGCATAAAGGGACGTTAACCCAAACAAACAAGAATGTTTGACAAAGGTAGGAGAGTATGTGTTTGTCCCTTCTGTTACGCCGTTTCGGGGAATTACTTGTTCGAGGGTGACGTTCGCAAGTGTAAAGTTACCTTAAAACAAATAGAGACGGTCAAGAAAGGCTCAAGTGCCGTTTGTATATTTTTTAAACAAGCTCTAAGTTATTGTAGTTTGCCTGGTGATGGTTGGTGGTGGTTGGTTGGTCCCCCCAAACTTCGAAAAAAATTGTTATGAACTGACAACAATAAATGAAGTATAAATGAGGATATAATTGTTCGCTAAATTACTAAATAGGAACATTCTGTAATTACTTTATTTACCAAATTTATATCATTGCTTAATTAATAATTAACATTTAATATTCTTCTGTGATTGATTTTTACATTTTTTGATACCCCATGGGAGGCTGAGTGAGCCACGAACTTCGAGCACTTCTCGAAACATAAGCTAACATGCAAGCTATAGAGATGACAACTACAGACAATGTAAACTGTTTGCTTGCCACTTAGACTAGATATTAACTTTCCTCTTAAGAAAATGGTCCACTTAGTAGGCGTGTGAATGTTTAATGCAGCGTAGATAGCAGCCATATCACAGCCTTCATTATAATTACATCTCTATTAAGTCATCATATTTCTACACCAACTATCCTAACCTCTAAGCTTGATTAGCTCGACGATGTGAGTTTTACTTTATAATATTATTAGCTAATTATCATCGTGGTATGTTCGTACCTAAATAAATTCTAATTCTTAGTATTGACAAAAAAAAAAAAAAAAAATTGAAAATTGACCGTAAACTCTATTCAGAAAAATGAGAGACCACGAACATGAAAATTCGATGTAGAATTGCTGTTTTTTCCAAGGTGAATAGAGAGAAGCTCACTTCGGTAGGCAAACCCGCAAAACCTCTTCCCGCTTACGTCATCGGACGCATGACTCGGCGCATGCGTATTGAATTCTTTTTAAATACTATAATTTTTCGTTACAGGTTAGAGTAAAAAACTTTAAGATTTTCCATTATTTTAAATTCTTATTTCACTACTGAGATTTTATCTCCGCAAACCCGACCTTTTTTCACGAACATCAGACTTTTATTACATAAAAAATTAGGTTTGGTATAGTTTTTTCTTTTCGTAGTACTGAAATAATCTTGCATGTACATACCAATTAATTATATTTTCCAAGAGATTATTTATATCTGGTGTGATCACTCATTGGATTTTCGCTAATGAATTAATAATTTCAACCAGGAAAGATTTATTAATAAAAATAAACAAATAAATAAAACTCTATAAGTTATGGAAATACATAATTTCCATTTTATAAATGATGGTAAAATATGGGATAAAAATTTATTGTAGGGACAAAATTTAAAAAAGGGGACTGATGACAAAATTTAAAAAAGATTTCCTGGAATTTTTTTTTTTTTTTTTTCCTTCTTTTTAGCCTCTACCCTTTAGGGTCATTGGCGTTGTGTTCAGTTAAACTATACTGTAACACTTCCTGGAATTTATTAGGAAAATATATTTTGACCTACTGACTGAAGAATGTAGGAAGGCAGTTTAAATTAATTGTAATGTTGTTTGTTTGTTAGTTTAACGTCATTTTATGCTATTTAGGCTAATCGGACGATGCTACAGTGAGAGTCCTAAATTTTGCCTATCCAGGTATAATTAGGATAGGGATCTTTAAAGCCCCGTCCACACTTGGAGACTTGTCTCCGGAAACATTGTCGGCCGACTGTCTCTCCGGTGTTTTCTATTGTATCCGGCGATGTCTTCAGCTAGTCTGCTGACTGTCCGCCAACAGTCGGCCGACAAATATGTGTGTTTCTGGAGACAAAAAACGCTGTTTCCTGTTTCCCAAATGAAGGGGAAACACGGAGACAGGTACAAGTGTTTTCATTCAGTTCACAGCCAGGATTCACATCGTGCGCATCACTGTTTAGTGGATTTGCACTATTGTTTAGTTTTTAGTGGATTTGCAGTGCGTTTTTATTAGTTAAAATGACTACGTGGAATCAAGAGGCGACAATGAAACTAATCGAGGAATTTCATTCCCGTCCATTGTTGTGGGATGTTACTAGTATAGAGTACAAAAATCGTAACAAAAAACGTGACGCGTTACAGGAATTAGCTGACTGTTTCAAAGTCAGTTCGAATGAAGTTGAAAAGAAAGTGAAAAACTTAAAAACACAGTTTAGACGTGAACATAAAGCCTAACAGATAAGCCAACGAATCCTAACAGAATCTCAAAATCTGTCGGCGTCATTCTTGTGAAGTTCCGGAAACCTGCACCATCTTCTAATCGGAGGTCACTTAATAAATTGTGGCCATAATAGGATCTTTCTTCAAGAAACTTGCGAGTCCACCATCGCCTCTTCCTCGGTAAATCAGCCACACTATTAAGGACGATGAAGCACGCAGAGGCTAAAACCACGTCCTCTTCGGTCACCATGTCGTCAAACTCTGGCTTTCTAGTTGGACGCAAAACAAGTCGGAAACTTGAAACAAAAACTGTGTCAGCAGACAATCGGCCGACTGTCCGCAGACAGTCGACTGACAGTCGGCAGACAGTCGACCGACAGTCTGCTGACCGTCGGCCGATTGTCTGCATACACAGTCTGCAAGTGTGGACGAGGCTTAACGAGTACCTGATATCGTACAGACTCGGGACCTCCATTTTACGTCCTATCGGAGGGACGGCATGGCTAAGGATTTTTTACTCCCATTAAAAAATCCCAGGGCCACCGTGGGTCTCGAACCCACTACCTTTAGATGTATTATTTATTATCTTTGTACGTTGTATAGCTTCTTGTTATTCTTTTTGTTTTAATTTATTTAAGTTTACCTGTTTATTTTATTTGTAACTTTTCTTTAATTTTATTTCTTCAACGAAATTTTTAAACTTAATTAATGTAACGTTATTTATGTTGCTACTTTTTTCGTAAGTTATCTTATTTTTTGTTTTTGGTATATAACATAATTTTGCTATAAAATTTTCACAATTTGTCATTATATAATATGACATGTAATACATGTAGTGTACCTAATAAAATAGGCATGGAGCATGTAATTCATTTAACAAACTCTCCTCCTTTGGGGCTACCATAGAAGGGAAAAAAATATATATATAAAGAATAGTATAGAAAAAAAACATTAATTTGAGACGAAGTAGAATGGAAAATAAATAAATAAAATTACTTAAATAATTAAAGTCATGAATGATAAATATTGGTATCAAACTAAATAATTGTTCAAAAAAATAGTTTTTCAAGTCTTTAATTCCCAACTTTTTTTTCTAAAGGAGTCTTTATACTATACTAAGGCGAATTATTCCCAGGGTTCTATTAGTAATAAATTATTTCAATTTTTAATTCCATAAAATATATTTTACTGAAGCTCTGTATTAACCCAGATACCCAAAGTAATTCCTATCACAAAAAAAAAGAAAGAAAAAAAAAGAATACAAGAGGCATAAAAAAACCTTATGGACGTCATGAAGGAACCGATATTGCACACTCTCAGTAAGGATACAATAGATGAGAAGGATAATATCCATCCATTGGTGTCCTTATTGTCCAGCGATAGTGTCTTTTGATCCTTCAGCTGCTTTCTTTTCTTTATTCTGCTGGATGAGAGCCTTTCGGAATATAAAATGGAGAGTGTAACGATCCGTAGGGGGAGAGGCGTCAGAACAATTTTCTCTTATTCTACGGCCAGAACTTTCCTCCGATTCGGCCAAAACTTTCTTCGATGAATAGGTATCAGCGAAATGTTTCGTGTCAATAATAAATCGATATGTTTTGTTAATGGCATGTCAAAACTTCGATCTTGCTATTTGTGGCTTTGATTCAAAGTTATCAAATTTGTATCCATAACTTGATTCAAAGCTATTCGAAGGTATAAAGGTGTCTCATTCAAAGGTAATATATTCTTAATCTTAATTCTTTGTCTATAATCGCCACTTGCGGTGAAAAAGCAAAGTGTTTTGTTCGAACTCCGCTAAGGATATCAATTACTTATAAATTTTATTAAAGACAGGAATAGCGGGTGGAAGGGGAAAAATTTCTTCAACTGAGATCGCAGCAGCGCAATATGGTTAAGGAAGTTTACTATACTCAAAAGATGCTTTAATTGATTTTTAAGGTATCCGACATTTTCTCTATCCGACAGGGCTCAGAGATTTCTTAAGTCCGCCCAATCTTAGCAGGAGTTCCGCAGGGGTCAATACTCGCTCCCTTACTATAAATTATAAACACACATGACATTCCTACACACCCCGAAACATTAACTGCAACCTACACCGACGATACAACAATTTTAACAAAACATCGTGACCCTAGACTGGCCTCATTACAGACGTGGCTATGTCATTAAGGAGTATGTTGTTATGTCCGTGCTATTTGATGTGAAATCCAGAATAAGAACCCTCTTATTTGCACGTCGATAGTTGGTAGTTTAAGTCCGTATGTAATGTTTTGTTACTGACCTACAAAGAAGCGTTCGTTATTAGTCGTAAAATTTTGAATTGAAAGGTTTGTAGTTTTTGTAAGTGCTTTTATTGTTTCGTGAATTGTAGTACAGAGCATAAAGAAAGCAGCATACTTAAAATAACGAATTTCCATAGGGTTTCATATGAGGTGTAGTGGCAAGTAGATGCAGATACATTTATTTGTCTTTGGGGGAAGTCCCCATACAACCAAACTATCCTCTCTTTTACGGCAGAATATAACATAAAAATAAATAAAAAAAATGTTCACTGTTCGCGAACTAAATGGAATGAAGTAAAAAATGAACAAGTCCCCTCTCAAGCAATTTAACCAAATTCCACGATTGTCATGTCCAAATATTGAAAAAACGAATAGAATTGCTACCTAAAGGGATTACTACCTAATTGATTCTTAGAATACGATGAAATACATAAACAAGATTATTTCTTCAGTAGTGTTCCTAGATCGAATAAAAGCTGCGTTAAAGGAATTAAAAAAAACCAGTCCTACATTTATCAACTATCTACACATTTATCAACGCATTTCACGAAAACAAAATGTCCTCACAAACAGAACGGAAGGCACCAACGGATTATCCGATAAAAATTATATTCTAAAAGAACATTTGGTTCCGCCCTATAATTTTTCAACGGAATATACGCAAGAACGGCTATCCGACGACGGATAATGCGGCAACCCCTGCGGTACTACAGATTTTACTAGTAAATAATAAAAGGAAAAATAAACTTATAAATAAATATGAGGGCAAATATTCTGATGAATTTAAAAAAAAAAAAAAATCCTAAACCAATATAAAATTCTAGGCAAGCAGTATTCCCTCTCTGGACAAGTTAAGTGGGGCGTGATTTGAAAATCTGTCTACAGGCGGCGCCAGTGAAACTTCTTTGGAACTTTCCAATCTGAATAAATTGTCTCTTTTTTTCTTCCTATCTTCATTTCAACTTTCCGGTACCTTCTCCCCCCCCCCCCTTCCTCCTTCTCTTAAAGTTGTCTAGTTGTCAGTTTTCCAGGATCGATCGGTCTCTATAATGGGGTAATCATCGTTTGAAGTCTTCAATACAAGCCTTTAATGTGGACAGAAGTTGAATAAAAAGATGAAAATCGACATCAACTTAATTTAATAACAATAATAAATCGTTTGATTGAATTAGGATTATACTCTACTTTAATATATCTATGAATGATATCCATCTGTTCTGAAATTAACAAACAAACGACGGCTGATTAAGTACTAATGTTTTTAAATTCAGACTTATTCTCACACTAGCTAGGGTGCCCGGCTTCGCTCCGGTAGTTGTGTGCTAGTTTTAATAACAGAAAAACTTTAAAATTAAACAGGTTATCAAGAAGGGGACCAAATTAGTCTCAACAATACAGTTTTTTATTTATAAGACGTTTCGGCTCTTTTGAGCCATCTTCAGTTCAGCAAAAGGCAGTATCAAATATATACAGGCAGACAAATTATTTGAAGTCACACAGGGCTGTGTGAATCCCTGAGACAACAGTTGAGAGTTGTATCTGCCCTGTGTGACTTCAAATAATTTGTCTGCCTGTATATATTTGATACTGCCTCTTGCTGAACTGAAGATGGCTCAAAAGAGCCGAAACGTCTTATAAATAAAAAACTGTATTGTTGAGACTAATTTGGTCCCCTTCTTGATAACCTGTTGAACAATATAGTCTCAAGAACTTAATGTCTTATAAGTGTTTAAAATTAAAGGAAATATTGAACAAAATTAGCACCTTCTTGAAACTTTCGTTTTAACTTGGTATCAATATTCTGCATACTTGAGATCTGCAGAGTTCGCTCAAATAAGGAACCATGTATGGTGGTCCTATTTGATCCAGAAGTATAGAAACTACCGAAGATTCATAGAAATTTTTTTTAAAGATTTTTCTTCCATTTCAACCTCCCTTACCATATCCCCCCGTAATTTGAACGGTTTCTGCATATCTCGAATCTTACTACTATTACAAAGTGAAAACCAAAATTTCTTGAAGGCACAATTTTTTCATCATATTTCTTTTTATCTTGAACTATGAGGGATGATAAAATCTTGAATGCTGTTATTGGAGTTAGTCGTTTTGTCAACTGGAATGCTCATCATACGTAGTAACCAAACTAACTTCCTTTTTATAAATACAGTAAGAACACTTCAAACTTTTTATTTAAGATTTATATTTAGTCAATTCATCTCTCTTTTTATGTCTAATTTTATTCGCTCACTGTACTACTAACAAATGTTCATACTCGTATTGCATTAAATTTACTTAAGTATATATTATAAATAGATTAAATGTAGCGTGCTGATCATAAATTAGCCTTCTTATGAGAAAACTAATTTTTTAAGGAATCCAGTTGGTTTTCTAATTGATTGCTGAGATGTAAAGTACTTATTTTATTTTGAAACGCAAACTAATTATTTTCTCTTACTTTTTTAGTAATTTAAAAAGAAAAGCTGAAAAAATATAGAAGGATTACATACTGAATGAATGGACAATAAACATTGAGTGAAACGCACCTTAGCGCTTCCTGGTAGCCTGGAGCTCGAACTAAATTTTTCATTCATAAAAACGTACATCTCAATCTCAGAGAGGCTTAAAACTCCAGTCCTTTTCTCTTCAATTTTACATTCTTAAGAGAAAAACGGATACCTTCTTCTCCGTAAGGAGTCATATGGCTAAACGAAGACATAACTTCCATAATACTACGTGGAGTCGTTTTTGAGCCTTTTCGGCACGCACATTGTACACTTTGCTTTATAATGTATATTGATTATTAAGAAATTACTCTATATAATATACACTTACGACATATCCATTAACAATGAGATATTGACTGCAACCTACGCTGATGATACAGCAATTATCACAAAACATCAGGACGCAATCTTCATTAACATCACTTACACAAATTACACGACTGGTTTCAACAATGGAAAATTAGATTCAATCACGATAAATCAAAACACATCACATTTACCTTACATTACCTTTATATTGACAACAACCAAATTTCACAGACGGACACAGTACACTATCTGGGACTCACTTCCAATAGACGAAAGACACATATTAAATGAAAAAAAGAACTCTTAACAAATGACTCAAACTTCCTTATCCACTTTTTTCTAAATCTTCTAGACTGGGTCAT
Organism: Aelia acuminata; assembly: GCA_911387785.2. Taxonomy (NCBI): domain Eukaryota; kingdom Metazoa; phylum Arthropoda; class Insecta; order Hemiptera; family Pentatomidae; genus Aelia; species Aelia acuminata. Next base: position 127,705,712 of record OU426982.1, on the reverse strand, counting down.
TCCATGTCAATTCAACACAAGCTTGAGCCTCACTATCTCAAATTTGGTATATTTGTACTACTAATAATACAATTGTGAAATATTACCGAGATATGTCTACCCGTTTTTGAATTATTGGTCTCTAATCCCCTCAAAATAGGTCAAAAAACAGAAAAAAATCATGATTAAAAGCAGCTGTAGATGTTCTCCGAATTTGACTAGGACTATGAGAGTGGTATTGTTGACTAGCACATTCCATGCCATTTCATATGATATGCAACAATGTATAGGTTGGTACTAAAGAAATTTTCTTACAACCTAGTATATCATTTTAATTTCAATTTTCTCAAAACGGGCATTTTTTAAAATTTCTATATATATATACATACATATATGTATGTATATATATATATATATATATATATATATATATATATATATATATATATGCTTATACCTATACATTATTGCATTACATATAAAACGGCAAGGAATGCGTTACGACACCAATCTCATAGTCCTAGTCAAATTCGGTAAACATTTACACCTATTTTGAATCATAAAATGCTAGATTTATGGAATTTTATCACTAGTTTTCAATTTTTTTAATAATGAAGAAATTTTCATCCCACTTTCATATTTTGTTGTATTAATAGGTGTAATACAACCCATTTTGCGATTTTTTTTTAAAAAATGCCCTTTTTGGGAAAATTGAAATTAAAATTTTACATTTAGTTTTAAGAAAATTTCTTTAGTACCAACCTATACATTGTTGCAGTATCATATGAAATGGCATGGAATGTGCTGTTAAACGACACCACTCTCATAGTCCTAGTCAAATTTGGAAAATATGTACAGCTATTTTTATTAATGTTTTTTTCTGTTTCTGGACCTATTTTTGAGGGCTTTAGAGACCAATGATTCAAAAACGGGTTTACATATCTTAGTAATATTTCACAATCGTTCTAGTAGATACAAGTATTACACGTATACCCAATTTCAAGAAAATCTGACATAGTAAGGTTCAAATTGATATATTTTTGGGTCGATTTGACGTGGAAAGGCCCAATTAAAACCGATACAGAAATTAAATAAGTATCAATTCAAACATTTCAATCAACTTAGCTTTACATACTGACCTCCTTCAAGTAATTGTCGATCAGCTGATAACGATGCTTTAACACATAACGGATATACGAACAGTTTAATGAGAAATATCGCTGATTCATGGCAGGATACGACAATACTAAAAAGGCGATGGATGAGAGATCTCTCTCCAACAACCATGGTAAATGGATCAAACCAGGAATGGAGTGCTGTTGGGTATTAGATATGTCTTTGCCCGGCAAGCCTTTACTCCCTCATTCGGTCGTCTCATTCGCTCATTGTCGACACTTTTCTGATAGGTGCGAATTAATAATGGACGTAAACAGAAAATTCTTACATTAGATATTATTAAAAACTTGCTGTATATCCCGGTTTAACCCGGGTAATTTCATTTTTCGACGTCTCAAACTGTATTTTGTATAAACCAATGTAAAGCGAGATCATAACGATTTTTAATACAATAAAGAATATACCCAGAGATAAGTTGAAGTTATGCAATTTTAATATGCTGTTTCCCGCCATTCTGCCTGTCTAAGCCTCTGTTGTCCAATCCTATTTTGATGTTCGTCAAGTGTTTCAGCTGCTCGTATTTGACGTTGTTTTTTAGCTTTTGAGCTCACTTCTCCTATTGAAGCTCGCTTCTTAGGAGGCATTTTAAAAAAATAAATTCACCATACATGTAAATAAACTTATTGTAATGTTAAAAAAAAAAACATATGCTTTAAAAATTCCACAACTCGACGCCAGCCAAGGGACGGTCTTACCTTGTTGGCCTCTTCAAAATCTATAAAATAATTTTTTAGGCCGTTTTTTCGACTCAAACGGTAGATTTCGTAAAAAAAAAAACATTGTAAAGCAAGATCACGACGAATTTTATAACATGGACAGGTGTTCGCACCTGATATCAAAGAACCACTGAGCGAAATTTGGAGAATTTAGGACAAACGGTATGGATTTCTATAAAGAACAAACGATCAAACAAACAAATAGAATTTCATCTTTATTTATACAGATTTTAAGAGATTCAAACCAGGTGTTCTTTCAATATCCTTAGTTTTATATAATTTATTTATCAAGGTCAAATATCTACACATTAATTTATTTACTGAGTATTGGCAAACATAATTACATTACGTATTCACTTAGTTTCATTCACTTCATGAAAATGTTGCATACTTGCTAAATATTCCGTTGATAATGCAAAAGTCATTCGTCTATTCCGTGGAAAATAGGTTTTCTAATTTCGTTCAAGGTTCAAGGACGTGAAAACATTTTCCCAGAAAGTTATCACACGATACCGTTACAGTCAAGAGATGTTTATCATAAACGCACACAAAACAGTCATTTCTAGCATTTTTTTTTTTTTTTTTTTGTGAAATTATAAATTTAAAAATTAAATAATATATTTTATTTTTGTATTTTGTTTTTTTACTTTCACTTACCTATATATGAAATATATAGTATGTGGAAGTATTGCGATCGTGAAAAATTTCGACTTCCGGTTTTCAACGGAAATACACGTTTTGGGGTCCCCTGAGTCCAATTAACCAAGTCCCGCGAAATGGTCTGTGTGTGAACAGACTAGCTCAAAAACTATAAACCGTGCGAACCTGAAATTGGGTATTTAGTGTATGTATATGCCCGCGGTGTGATAGCAAAAATTTCATCAAAATTGCTCAAAGGGAGGGGGTACTTTATTTAATAACTTTTTACATTTCTTCGACTTTCTCAAAAACAGCTCTAACGATTTTGATTAAACTGAGTATTTGATCTATTTATATGCCCGAGATATGACTGTAAAAAGTTTATCAAAATTGATCAACCGGAGGGGGGACTTTACTTAATAAATTTTGTATCATTTTCACGTGTTTTTTTTATTTACTCAAAAACAGTTTTCACGATTTTGATCAAACTGGATATTTGATGTATGTATATGCCAAAGATGTGATAGCCAACATTTCATCAAAATTGATCAACCGGAGGGGGGACTTTACTTAATAAATTTTGTATCATTTTCACGTGTTTTTTTTTATTTACTCAAAAACAGTTTTCACGATTTTGATCAAACTGGGTATTTGACGTATGTATATGCCAAAGATGTGATAGCCAACATTTCATCAAAATTGATCAACTGGAGGGAGGGACTTTACGTAATAAATTTTGTATCATTTTCACTTGTTTTTTTTATTTACTCAAAAACAGTTTTCACGATTTTGATCAAACTGGGTATTTGACGTATGTATATGCCAAAGATGTGATAGCCAACATTTCATCAAAATTGATCAACTGGAGGGAGGGACTTTACGTAATAAATTTTGTATCATTTTCACTTGTTTTTTTTATTTACTCAAAAACAGTTTTCACGATTTTGATCAAACTGGGTATTTGACGTATGTATATGCCAAAGATGTGATAGCCAACATTTCATCAAAATTGATCAACTGGAGGGAGGGACTTTACTTAATAAATTTTGTATCATTTTCACTTGTTTTTTTTATTTACTCAAAAACAGTTTTCACGAATTTGATCAAACTGGGTATTTGATGTATGTATATGCCAAAGATGTGATTGCCAAAATTTCATCAAGATTGATCAACTGAAGCGGACACTATTTCATAACTTTTTTTCTAATTTTTAGATTTCAAAATGGCTTTAACGATTTTCTTCATATTCGTCATGTTTAATGAAAATTGAGTGTTATTTAATATCAGGTAAGCGTTTATTAAAATGTTCTGAGGGGTTTATAGAGCAAATGAAAACAAAAATAAGAAATGAATGTGGAAAATGTGTAACTTTGCGATGTGGCATTAACAAAACGCATTAATTTCTTATCTAAGTAAGTTAGTAAGTGAAAGTTGTGTGTTGCGCGCACGCACCAGATTTTTTTTATAATAGTTTTACATAGATCATTATTACTGAATTGTGGTTATACCTTTAGCAATATTTTAAGTTCTCTTTTTAATTATGAACTGCTTACCTCAAACATGTTTTCATTTTATGATTAGTAATTATGCACTAACAATTACTTTTTGACTTTTATATCTTATCAATAAAAGTTTTATTTTGTATGAAGGACACTATGGCAATGCAAAAATAACAGTCTGATGAAAATGTCTGAAAGTCTTTATTTAGTTTTTATGAAAACTTAATTTAGTTACCATGGAAACAAATAATTTCCATTAAATATTTAACACGCGCTTAAAATGCGTTGGAAACTCTTTGGCATGCGCACTACGACTTAATATAAACAATACGACAAAATAAAAAACAATGGTGTCTCAGTAAAAGGTTACTGCGCATGCGTCTTGGTCTAGTCGGAACATGGGTTTCTACATCTAATGAAAATGTAGAAAGTCTGAATTTTTCATGTATACTCGTATATACTTTCTAACGATATATTATAAATATATATTACTGAACTCATTAACGGAAATATAAATTTCAATCTTGGCAAAACATTTTTCGTTTTTTTCTCCTTATATGTTTATCGATGTATTTCATATTTAGCCGTTCAGAAATCTATTCTGGAACTGAAGTTTGTAAACTGAAACAAAATCAATTAAAGATTATCTTGTACAATATTTTTTCACACCATAAACTGCTTTAAATAATTTGAGCATCGCATATTTACTCTCTAAAGTACACGAAATTTTGTTATAGTAAAATGAAAGATTTTATTTTTAATAATAATGGAATACAAGCATGAAGATCTGGTCACGCATAACCGCACCGCAGAACGGGCGTATATCGGATCTGATTCAAATACGAAGGATAGTAACGGGTCGGTTGACCCGGTTTTGGGCATGTGTGACCGGTTTCACTATCTATCCTTCATAAATGAATCAGATGCGGTACATGCCCCTTCTGCGGAGCGGTTATGTGTGACCAGACATTCACCATCATGTCCGATTTTATAATTCTCTATTTAGTTGTCAAAAACTTCATTTAATTACCGTGAATACAAATAATTTCCATTAAATATATAAGTTTCAGAAAACGTTGACAACTCTTTTCGATTTACATAACGCCTTTACTTACGAACAATGGTCTATTATTAAAGGCATACCCCGCATGCGTGGGTTCAACGTGGTTGTCGAAATATTTTTTTCTCAAGAATATAAGATTTTTTTGATATTTCACATTTATCAATTTCTTGTTTTTAGGCATATTGAGAGACAGTTAATTTCTCCATACAAACAAATTTAGGGGGTCACCTGTGATGTAGTGGTTAGCATAGAAACCTACAATACTAAAGGTTGCGGGTTCGCATCCCGAGGTGGCCCTAGGATTTCTTAATGGGAGTAAAAAATCCTTGTCTATGCCGTCCCTCGGATAGGACGTAAAATTGAGGTCCCGAGCCTGTACGATGACAGGTATTCGTTAAAGATCCATATCCTAATTATACCTGGATAGGCAAAATTTAGGACTGTTACATCATCCGATTAGCCTTAGTGGCATAAAGTGACGTTAAAACAAATAAAAAAAACAAAGGTAATTTATAGGAAAAACATTTGCCCTCAGCGTTTAACACGTTGAGCGCCAAGCGGTACGATCGTACCGCTGTTGGACTATTGGCTGGGGCCGAGGCGGTCCCCAGGTACCGCCCGCTCCCGCCAGCTAAAAGATTTTTCTGGGCCAGGGGACCGCCTGCCGAGCGTGATTTCAAGGCATATTGGACCGCTCCGGCCCCGAACAATTCGCCAATGCAATTGGCCCAAATGTTTTTTTTTTTTTTTTTTTTTTTTTTTAATTTGGGGGGTATAAATAAATAAATAAATAAAATAAATTAATTTTATTTATTTTTTTACAAAACAAAATATCTTATTTATTAAAATAACATATTTTAAGGGGACAAGGGTTGACGTCGCGGTCATAACCGGGCAGCCCCCGTACTACTGTAGGTAGCGGGCTTTACCCTGGGGCCGGGCGGTACATACGTACCGCTCACAAAATTATTGTTTAATTGCTAAAATTAAACTTTTTATTTATTTCTTTTGCAATTTTTGTATCATTCTAATCATATTGAAGTTATAAATTAGGAAAAATTGATTTGGCCCCAGGCAAAAGTACATCATCTTTTCCCTGGCGCTCAACGTGTTAATCCCTACTAGTACATTTCTATCATGATAAAACCTATCTAATGCTAAAGAATAATTAATCCTCATTAAACAGGACGAGTTTAATGAAAATCGTTTGAGCTTTTTTTGTGAAAAACGTAAAAAATAGATTACATGATAGTTGATTAGTTCCGTCGGTATTGTTGCAGAAATGATCTTTGACTACAACGAATTTGACCGCATATCTACTCCGGGATGTTTAATCGTTTTAAATAAATATTTTTTACTTCTCTTAGTTGAGAAATGATCAAGAAAAAAAAACATATAGAGAGGTGCAATCGCCAACACACCGTTAATAATTACTGCTTTAAGAAATAAATAATTTGTTGGACTGCGACTTAGATTGAAAAAGTTTAATTGGAAAAATTCTCTCGTGGAAAATAGTTCGACTAGACGGGGACAAAAGCTAGGCTGAGGAGGCAATCAGCTGAGTGGTCGGAAACAATTTATCTCCTTTGTTTCTATTGGTCCCACCTGGACCAATCACAACCCTTCTCCCTTATATACTTTACAAAGTGCTCTATTCTATTGCCCTACTCGCACTTTTGCCTTTATAGATCATGTATTAAATTATATTATTGCCTATAAAAATGAGATTTCTAATCCTGCGAATGAAATTTAAATTTGTGGTACAGTGACTAGCATAGAAGCTTATAAGGTTCGTATCTCCTAAGGTCGCTCTAGGATTTCTCAAAGGCAATAAAAAAATCGTTGGATGGTACGTAAAATGGAGGACCCGAGCCTATGTGATATTAGGTACTAGTTAAGAACATTATAAAAGTAAATAAACGTTGTAGTTATTGTATGGTTACCCTTATTAACATAAAAGAAAGTTTAACAAACAAACCAATTTTCAATAGAAGGTTAGTTTTTACTTTCACTTACCTATATTTGAAATATAATAAGGGGAAGTTTTGTGAATTTGAAAAATTTCGACTTCCGGTTTTCAACGGAAATACATGTTTTGGGGTCCTCTGAGTCCAAATAACCAAATCCTGCGAAATGTTCTGTGTGTGTGTGTTAACAGACTATCTCAAAAACTATAAACCGTATGAACCTGAAATTAGGTATTTGGTACCCGCGATGTGACGGCAAAAATTTCATCAAAATTGGTCAAATGGAGGGGGTACTTTATTTCATAACTTTTTACGTTTTTTTCAATTTTCTCAAAAATGGCTCTAATGATTTTAATCAAATTCGTCATGTTTAACGAAATTTAGGTTTTATTTAATATCAGGTAAGATATATCATTATTAAAATGTTCTGACGGGGATTGAATGGGGAAGGGGCCTTATTTGTTTTCATATATAGTATTTTCGTTATTGTTTATATAGAGAAATTATCTGTATCTCGTTTCGCCTAAAAATAAGAAATGGCTAAATATGAATTATGAAAAAAATCAAGTAAACTAATACAGGAGAAAAAAAGAAAAATATTCCGTCAACTCATAAAACACTTTAAGCTCACGCATGCGCAGTACGCCTTTAATGACAGACCAATGCTTTACAATTAAAGATGTTCTGTTCATTTAATGGAAATTATTTGTTTCATAGTAACTAAATGAGGTTTTCAACAACTACATAGGGGATTATAAAATTATATAAAGACTTGGAGTATTATGCTTGAATTGCCGAATATCACAAGTAAAATAATTTATTTAATAATAAAAACTTAGTACATAATAATAAAGACTTTGAGAAATGGCATTTAACAAAACACGTCAATTTCTAATCAATGTAAGTTGGTAAGTGAAAGTTGTGTGTTGCGCGTTACATATCGCGCTACAGATTTTTTTTTTTTTTTTGTTTCTTCCCTTTCTCGCCTTTTAGGCTATACGATGTTTCCCGGACCAGATGAGAGGGTGGGGGATTGAGGCCGAGTATTATTAAATTTCCCCTGGCTCCGGGTTTTGAACTTGCTATCTTCGGGTTCACAATCATACGTTCAATTGCCTACTCAGCCATCGCGCCATCCCAATATTAGGTTAGTTGAACAAGCGTTGTTCTAAACTAACAGACTTCGTCCATGTCCTTCCCCCAAGCTTTTTAACCTCTAAATTTGATTGGTTGGTTTCCCTATTCGATTCATCGAGCATTTAAACAGTATCGAGCATTGTTTCAACAGTCATGTTCTAAAAAGCGGTGATTGCTATCAACTAACAGACTAAGCCTTTTCTTTACCTACCATTTTCATTCTTAATTTGATTGGCTGATCTTAGAAACAATGCTCGACAGAGTTTCATTGGTCGATGACTCGAATGGGAAAACCAAATAATAAAATTCAGATTCAAAAAGAGTGGGGGGAGAACATGCGCAACTTGCTTATCAACGCAAGCTACATAATTCTTGACCAATGATTCAATCGGTTCTTGGTCGAAATTCAACCAATCATATTAAGAATAAAAAAAGTGTAGGAATGATATGTGATGTATTTTATTAAAAATGTTTGGTAATAGATTATCACTAAGTAATAAGGCATTCAACCGCATTCAGTCCTTTGTGAAGAAGCAATGTTTCTAAGTCAAGGAGCGGATAGGGGTGATCTGAGCAGATAGCTCTCAACCGCCTTGTTTTACCCCAAGATTAACTATCAATCAGAGGGGATACCATTTCCATGGATGTAGGCTGCAATATGCGAGGGTCTTCTATTGTCCTAGAGGTTATACTGGCTAATTGGGGACAATGAATAATCATTCGCTATTTCGGGCTCGAATTAAAAACCGAGATTTTAAGATATATGCTTAAACACTTACCAAGCTACCTCAATCCAATTTTTAAATTTATTTGAGTAATTATTTACTTATTTAGTTTTTTATTTAATTATTGAAAATATTATTATAATTAAGTAATTTATTGCTATCAATAATATTCTAAATTTTCAGTCTTGGGATGAAAATGTTCTATAGCTCGACAACATAACTTTACCTGAGGGCGGAGCTTAAATAAGCCACGCCTACTTCTGCTTTGGCGCTAAATTTGAAGTATTAGAAATTATGACAAACGTACAGAGATGACATTGAAATCAATACAAGGATACTATATTTTCATTAATAATTATCAATTGGAATATAATAACAAAACATAATAATAAGATATCCAATGAATGCAATTTTAAATGTTTTGTAAAAAAGAATTGAAGTACTGTATAGATTAATATATAAATATAACATAATTAATATAAAAGCATCATTATAACATAAATAAGTAGTGGTTAAACCAAGTAAAATCTTTGCTTTATATATAAATTTAGCATCAATATTAATATTAATGATGAAAACAATAGATTAATAAATATTTATAATAATAAATAAATAGAATAATATAAAAATAATAACAAGTATAATAATACAAATATAATAATATAAATATAATAATAAATATAATAATACAATTATAATAATATAAATATAATAATATAAATATTATAAAATAAATATTATAATAAACAAATATAATAAAAAATATAATAAATAAATATTCATCATAGCAAATATAGTTTCAAATATAATTATTCCAATAATCACAAACTTAAAAATCTGGTGCGATGCGCACAACACACAACTATCACCTACCAACTTACTTCGATAAGAAATTGACGTGTTTTGTTAAATGCCATTCCTCAAAGTTAGACATTTTTCCACATTCATCTATTTGTTTTATGAGTTGACGGAATTTTTTTCTTTCTGTCTCCTGTATATGTTTACTTAATTTTTTCACATTTTATATTTAGCCATTTCTTATTTTTCAAGCGTGACGAGAGGCAGTTTATTTCTAGTATATAAACAAAAAGTTAATTGATACGGAAAAAAAGGCCCCTCCCCCGTTTTAGTCCCCTTAGAACAAATTAATAATGATAAAGCTCACCTGATATTATAGTTGACTTGATTGTCTTTAAACATGACACACTCCAACATATTTCATGGGTATTGATAGTTTTTTTGTTTCCTCGTTTTTTTTAATCATGGTTTATTAGGATGATATATATGGACTAGGTGATAATATTTGACTAACCTTGGATTAGAGGTTATATCGGAGGCGAGAGGTAAGCTATTAATTTTCTGTAAACATGAAAGCAGGAGATGAAAACATAATCGATCCGAGATTGTTGTCCTGATTGTTGCAACAAAGTTTATCCACAAAGAGCAAGCCCTGACTTACCCCAACCTCACTCACCTGGCGCAAACAGGTTGATTAATGTGCACTTGGGAACAATTGCCGGCATCAAATATTAAATCTTTTCAAACATGCAAACCCTTCCCCCACCCGCTCCTTTGAAATTGACCTAAATTCATGCTCACGAACCAGTAGGAAAATTATTACCGACATATTCCCTCTTCAAGCTGTGTTTGTTTTGTATTATTAAAGTCTTCAGTCTTCGGACTGTACGAATTGTTGAGGCATCTTAAATTTTCTGTCAGAGGCCTTCTGTTATAAGACAGTCTTTGATGAAAGTCAGTCTAATTTTCATTAACTTTTACTGAAATTATTGTGATGTTCAAGTTTCTGATTACGTGTATAATGTATTGTTGATGACTTAAAATGATGCGTCAAAAAATTTCTTCAAGACTTTTGAATGCAAACAATTTATTTATTTTCTGATCTAACTCTTTCAATAGAATCCCATAATTCTATCCCGTAATTCACATTGATTTTAATTGAAATGTATAATACGACAACTTGTCGTTGAATCCGTTGAAAACCGGAAGTCGAAATTTTTCACGATCGCAATACTTCCACTTACTATATATTTCATATATAGGTAAGTGAAAGTAAAAATTAACACATCTACCGAATGATATTCAGTAGAATCACAAATGTCACAAATTATAGGCTCCAGAAATGGTCTTAGGGAGATTCCAGACCAGAGAGGATAAATGAAAGGAAATGGGAGGCAAATTTGATCATCGCCACATCTGTAGAAGGGGATGGGTTAACCTTGTTTGGGGATGTTTAAAAGAAGGGGTAGGCCGCAGTGTTCGCGTGTGTTAAGGCTACACATATAAGTTGTTCCGTTCAAAACGGCTCAGTGTTGATTCCGACTTGTAGTAGCTCCTAAGTCTCCCAACTTCTAGAACTTGAGACCATTTCAACTCTTCATTTTCTGTAAATTTAAAAATATTTAAAAAAATTATAATATGGAGCCGGGGTTGGGCTTCGCTTGGAGAAATTTTTAAGCTTCCATTTCACCTCTACAGGGTAATCCATTTTTTCCACCGTAGGGATATACGGAATAACCTGTCTTGGCTTCATTCCTGCCCTAGTTGGAGGAGTTAGACACGAAGGCCTCGAACCGCACTTAAACAAAAAAAGAAATGAAGAGAGAAAGTAGAACAAGAAAAAGATGGATGGATAATGTGGACACTAAATGATGATTGTGGAAGACCGCTAATAAACGAAGACGATATTACAGCCTGCCTCGAATAACAAGAAAATGCCTTTCTCCCATTTTGTACAAATTTTGAGATTCATCTACTAAAATTAAGTGAACTTGGAATTTTACTTATTTTTAGTAGATGGATCTTATAATTGACAAGTCCACCAGATACATACTTATAGATACATGTCCACCAGTTAATATCAGCAACCACCAAATTTCTCAAATAGACAACGTACGATACCCTGGACTAATATTTGACAGAAGGATGCGACTGAAAATACTTTACTCACTATTTTCAAAATCATCAAAATCCAAAATCAGACCGAAACTTAGTACATACACATATTTACTGAAACCCATATGGGCGTACGGCTCACAAATTTATGGTACAGCAAAAAAGACACACTTACAGAACTACAAACCTTTCTATCCAAAATTTTACGTTCTTAACGTACGTTAGTAACAAAACACTACATACTTACTTCCAACAACCAACTATCGACGAACAATTAAGAACCCTCACATCAAATTGCACGGACATAACAACAGACTTATTAATGACATGGCCACGACAGACATGCCTTATATATCCACATGGAGATAGTACTGTTGGGTGCTTATATACTTGATAGTTCATTAAAATGCCAACATACAACAGTTCTCAACACATTTGCTGATTGTCGCTTATTATTTGTGGCAGGTGAAAATAGAAATTTGAACTGAAAAAAAAAAAAATCTGGTGCGCGCAGCACACAACTTTCACTTACCAACTTACTTAGATTAGAACTTAATGCGTTTTGTTAATTCCCGATTCTCAAATGAACAGAACATCTATAGGTAATAGTAACGCATTGGTTTGTCATTAAAGGCGTACGGCGGATGCGTGAGCTCAAGGTGTTTTATGAGTTGACGGATTATTTTTCTTTTTTTCTCCTGTATATGTTTACTTGATTTTCTTCACATATCATATTTAGCCTTTTCTTATTTTTAGGTGTGATGACAGACAGTTAATTTCTCAATATAAACTAAAACAAAGGTACTTTATAGGAAAACAAAAAAGGCCCCTTCCCCATTTAAGCCCTCTCAGAACATTTTAATAATAATAAATCTTACCTGGTAATAAATAACAACTAATTTTCATTAAACATAACGAATTTGATAAAAATCGTTAAAGCCGTTTTTGAGATCATCGATCAAAAAGGTAAAAATTGAAAAAAAATTATGAAATAAAGTGCCCCCTCCGTTTGACCAATTTTGATGAATGTTGACTATCACATCTTTGGAATATATATACATCAAATGCCAAGTTTGATCAAAATCGTTAAAACCGTTTTTGAGTAAATAAAAAAAACACGTGAAAATGATACAAAATTTATTAAGTAAAGTCCCCCCTCCGGTTGATCAATTTTGATGAAATTTTTACAGTCATATCTCTGGCATATAAATACATCAAATACCAAGTTTGATCAAAATCGTTAAAACCGTTTTTGAATAAATAAAAAAAACACGTGAAAATGGTACAAAATTTAATAAGTAAAGTCCCCCCTCCGGTTGATCAATTTTGATGAAATTTTTACAGTCATATCTGGGGCATATAAATATATCAAATACTAAGTTTAATCAAAATCGTTAGAGCCGTTTTTGGGAAAATCAAAAAAAACTTACAAAGTTATTAAATAAAGTACCCCCTCCCTTTGAGCAAATTTGATGAAATTTTTGCTGTCATATAGCGGGCATATACGTACTCTAAATACCCAATTTCAGGTTCGCACGGTTTATAGTTTTTGAGCTAGTCTGTTCACACACACACACACACACACACACACACACACACACACACACACACACACACACACACACACACACAGACCATTTCGCGGTACTTGGTCATTTGGACTCAGGGGACCCCAAAACGTGTATTTCCGTTGAAAACCGGAAGTCGAAAATTTTCACGATCGCAATACTTCCACTTACTATATATTTCATATATAGGTAAGTGAAAGTAAAAAAGTAGATGAATCTCAAAATTCAAACAGAATAACTTAAAAATTCTTAAGAAAGGTTATCATTCTTAAAACTAAAGATGAAAACATTTTGTCAAATCTCATATAAACATTTACTTATAAATGGTAAGTAGGTCCATTAGTTCCATTCTTATTTTCAGATGAATATTTGGAATAACTGCTTTCCCCTAGGCACCTTTCATTTCAAATAGCAAACCCAAACCCTCTAATAGCTCTCTATAAATCATACTTTGAGTTGAAGCAACGATGCGTGAACTTTAAGGAAACCTAGATAAAAGTAATGGAAGAGTAAAAAGGGATCGCAATAAATTATGTAAATGGCTTCCACCTCACTCGTAACGAGATAATGTATACGATTTGTCACCGTAATAAAGGTGGGGAGGGGTGAGCGGAAGTAGCTATCTTTTGTAGCAGAGTTTACCAAGCAGATTTATAGCAAGTTCCTACCACAGTCACTTACGATGGGGGAGTGCATGAAATCCGTATACATAGGGTAAACCTGATAGTTATTGACACTCAGTACAGTTATTGACACCCCAACTTTAACTTAAAGATATAAGTAAACAAGTCCTAATTTTATTTCAGGATATATATGAATCTACTGTTTGAAGGGTCCTCTAAGTCGTCTATGAAGTAAGTGTTTAGCAAACTAACCATAGGGAAGATTTCACAATGAATTCCATAGGTTGCCAGTAACTATTTTTTGCACTTTTTACAATATGGTAAAACTATTGAACTTTTGACCCAAAAAAATCCTCTTTAGTCTTTTGAAGGATAGATGAAGAGGAGTTATTGGAAGTTTCAATTTGATCCCTTCATAAAAAGTATTTTTTTAAATTTCACCACAGAAATATAGTCTTAAGGGAGCCAATAACTGTATGGTTTACCCTACGTAATATTTTTACGAAATTTCATATTATAGGAAATTTTTTGATTTAGCAGCTGTATTATTGCATTATTCCTTTACAACTACAAAATAATATCAATGAAAAAAGAAAAAAAAATACATTCATTAAAACAACGAAGCTTTAGTTTTTTTTTTTTTTTTTTTTTTTTGTTCTAGTCTTTTACTGTTCGTATTAGAAGAGTCCAGTGCGGGGACTGATATTGGGAATCGATCCCTTCTCGAAATCTTGAAGAAAAAAAATTAGTGGAATAACTTTATGTTTTACGAATTGTCTGCATCTGATGTGTTTTAAATAAGGCAACAGTATTTGAAGAGTCCACGGAAGAAAGGGGGGATGTCATTTGGAGTGCTTTCCGAGAAAATCGAGTCTTTAAGTTTGGATCTTTAATTACTTACGTATCTTTTATAATTTTTCTTCAATTTTTTTATATGTCCTTTTCCTTTTTGTTTTGCGTGTCAAAACAATAAATATGCCCGAAACAGATATATCACGCTCTAAAAAAAAAATGTTTTAGTAAAAAACAAAACAATTTAAACATAACAGAAAGGGGGATAGTCATGGACGCTCCCCCTTCCTTCCCCGTTTTATTGACGAAATGGTGATATTAATACACAATCCATTTAACTTCTAACATGACTCTCCCCCATTCTAGGTTTTTCTGCGTGGACATTCCCCCTTTCTTCCGAGTACGTGGTTCTTTCCATCCCTTGTAACCAACCTACTGTCATTTTTTCTGACTATTTCTTTTCACCAACATATTCTACTCATCTAGACGAACAATTATATGTATGTAACTAAAATTCGGAAAAAATTGACTCTCCCCCTTTCTTTCGTGGACTCTTCATTTATTTATAAATTTACTATTTATTTTGTAGATAACACAGGCCAACAAAAAAAACCTTTTTGAAAACTTTTTTAATTTTAATAGCTGATCTTGATAGATTTTTATGTGCTGAATCCAAATCTGCTCGTAATTTTTATGTATCACCCTTAGTTTCCAAGCAAAATGTATTTTATTATATAGTCTAATACCCATTTACAGTATATAGGGAAATCAATGAAACACTGTAGAATCGTAAAAATGGTTTGTATTTACAGTAAAATACTTGGAATAGTAATTTTATGTGATGATACAAGGTTCACTTGTCAACTGGAATTGCTTTATATTTTCTTTCCCTTTTTTCCTTGAAGCTTCTTGTGTAGCTTTTCCTGCGATGAATAGCTTGCTGAACTTCCCGGTGAAGTGACCAACAGTAATCCCCCATCATGTTGGTATTCCAGCGGCCCTGGTAACGTTTTTCCATCACTTTAACGTCCTGGTGAAAACGCTCACCTTGCTCCTCACTAACATCTCCTAAATTTTCTGGGAAGTAATCGAGGTGGCTGCTCAAGAAGTGAACTTTCAGGCTCATCAAACATCCTAACTGTTCAAATTTTTTTAACATGTTAGCAACAATAGCCTTATATTCTGGGTCTTTTTTATTTCCCAAAAACTTGGTGACAACTTGCTTGAATGAAACCCATGCTTCTTTTTCATTTGAGGTCATTGTGGATTCAAAGTTAACGTCAAACATCATTTTTCTAATATCAGGCCCGGTAAAGACGCCTTCTTTCAGTTTAGCTTCTGAAAGGTGTGGAAACTTCTGACAGAGATATTTGAAACAAAGCCCATCTTTAGGCAAAGCCTTTACAAACTGTTTCATGAGACCTAACTTAATATGTAGTGGTGGTAGAAGCACGTTTTTTGGATCTACAAGGTTTTTGCGTAAAATGTTCTTCTCGCCAGGCTTTAAAGACTCCCTAGCAGGCCAGTTCTTTCTGCACCAATGTTGATTCCGAGCTCTACTGTCCCATTCACACAAGAAACATGGAAATTTGGTAAAACCCCCTTGCTGACCAAGGAGCATGCACGTAACTTTCAAATCACCACATATCAACCAACCGTGTGCAGAATAACCTATTTTATTTAACACTATTTCTAGATTTTCGTAACTCTCTTTCATATGTACAGAATGACCGACAGGTACAGAGGCATACATGTTACCGTTGTGTAGTAAAACTGCCTTCAAACTATTTTTGGATGAATCAATAAACAACCTCCAATCTTCTGTTTTGTATTCAATTCCAAACTCATTCATTAAACCATGAATGTCTGAGCAGTACACCAAATCACCCTCTTGTTCAAAATACTTCGAAAATTGTTGTTCTCTCTTCCTATACACATGAAAGCTGGTTCCAGCCGCCAGCAAGTTCTTTTCTTTTAGCCTAGAGCCAAGCAGTTCAGCTTTTTCTTTTGTTAAGCCCAGATCCCTAACTAAGTCATTAAGCTCGACCTGAGTGAACAATTTAGGCTCTACATTTTCTGTAACACATTGGAATTCTTCATCGTGTTCATCTAACTCCGACTGTACATCAGAAAATACTTCTGTTTCAATAGAATTTAAGTCCTCTGGTGGTTCCGGGATTGGCAAATCTACACCGTGCCCTACTGGTCGGATGGCGGACGGAAGGTTAGGGTAGCTTATTACCTTCTTGTTCTTAGAGTTATGACCAGTAATATCTACACTGCAAAAGTAACAGTCATCGGAATGATTTTTTGGTTCCCTCCATATCATGGGAACAGCAAATTTAAAGTGTTTTTTCTCTTTTTTTGACCATTTCCTGAGGTCTTCAACACATACATAACATACCTTATGCGGTGCCCAAGGTTTATCCTGGTCTCCAAGTTTGGTTCCAAAGTATGCTAGATAAACCTTTTTCACAAAGTCTGTAATGTTTCTTTGGTGCTTTTTAATAACAAACTCACCACAAATATAACAAAAACTGTCAGCAGAGTTTTTACAGCCGCGATGAGACATTGCACTGAGCACATGTACAGGAAACGTAAAAGTGAGGTTATGTTGAAAATAAACAAAACATCAGCTGTTTAGCATGTGTTTCAGCAGTGCTGCCAACATCATCTTTGTTCATTAGACCTATTTTTTCATGTTATCTTAACTATGAAAAAGCTGTTAAATTCTAAAAATGTTTCTTTATTTCATGAATTTAACTATAAAATGTGAATAAATGGTGGGTGATACAACTTTTTAAGCATCATATTTGGATTCAGCAACCTAAACAACATAAGAATAAGGTATTTTCATTAAAAAAGTTTTTTCATCGTTGGCCTGTGTAATTAAGAATGGTTTTTTTTATGACTTATACATATTTTTCTTTTTCATATCCACCCCTGAAGTTTTATTTTTTTTTTGCCGTCCCTCGTCCAGTGGGAATTGATGAATGATCCCCGGTAGGATCAAGGGAGTTACATGATCTGGTAGCCCTCTATCCGTTATCTATGAGGAAGGTTCTACTTTTTACCTGAATGGCGTTCTGTAGAAGATATAAGGTCTGGAAGTTTCTTCATTTAGGAATTTCTAGAACATTCCATTACATGAGTGATGGGATAACACATGGAAAACTTAGTTTCAGCGAGCGGCATCCAGATATCTCTCCGGTGTATATATATTTTTACTTCATTTCAACTGTTCCCTTTAAATTACACTAGACAACAATTACATTTTCCTGTGTATTTTAAAATGAAGTTATTACTCTACA
The DNA here is from genome assembly GCA_911387785.2 of Aelia acuminata. Classification (NCBI taxonomy): domain Eukaryota; kingdom Metazoa; phylum Arthropoda; class Insecta; order Hemiptera; family Pentatomidae; genus Aelia; species Aelia acuminata. The sequence continues at coordinate 127,687,604 of OU426982.1, read as the reverse complement.
TTTCTAATACTGATTCAAGTAAAAAGATTAGCAGTACTTTAGCAAGTAAATATTATATTATAAAAGTAAATGGAATTCAAAAGAATAGACCATGCCATGGTAAACGCATCGAGTGAATAAAAACAAAAGTTTGATTAATTAAAGTGATTCAGGGACTGAATGCAAATCGACCAAGCAGCCCGGTTAACAAGCCTCGAACACGGGACAGACGTTAATAAACTAAATGAAGTTACACTGGAAGACTGGGTGCCCCAAACAAAGAAAATGGAATTAGCTGAATGGGAGATGAGTTTGACGAGAGAAAATCGCCAATTAAGCAAGGTAAAAACTGACTGTAAGAAACGGATCACAAGATACTAAATATCAAGGAGATAGGAAGCGATGCTGTGCCGACTAAGGATTAGACATTGTCAGTTCAAACATAGCTACCTACATAGAAAGCTAGAAGTCCCAGTCTGTGTTAATGTCCAACTGTCGGTCCAACACTTGCTGAGAAAGTGACAAAAATTCGAAAAACTCAGGAAAAAAGTTGATATTTCTAATTATAACATGACAGAAGAAGATTGGTGCAAATCTATGATGTGCAAAATAAGATGCAAATGGCAAGATGGACCTGCGAAATAGAAAACGACCTCGCGGATTTCCAGAAGAAAGGAAACGATTTTTTGCAGACTCAGAATTGGGCACTTTGAATTTTCGCACGGTTTTCTACTTAGAGGACTTGACGCCCCAATCGTGAACGCTGTCAGCCGCAATCAGAACAGTCAAGCACATTCTTCTGCAATGCCCAAGATTTGCCAAACTTCAATGCGACTTTAATATGAAAAACAACCTCAAGGAGTTGTTGGGAGACGTCGAGGAATGGTGATGACTTTTTTGAAGATGATCAAGTTTATATTGAAAGCGATTTTGCCAATGACCCTCCCGGGTAGAGGAAATAATAAATAAATAAATAAAATAATTCACCAAGTACAGTGAAGAGAGAGTCATCACTGAGTGTTCGAGTTCTATAAATGCATGAAATTCTATACATCATCGCAAATAAATAAAAAAAATCACAATAAAATGTAAATATTTTACTTCGTTTATTTTTTAATAAAAATATTGTTTGATTATTATTTTATAGGATCAACAAAAACTAAATAAGCAAAAGATGTAGATATCGATGGCTTACTTCACAGTGCCTAAGTACTTACAAACTAACTTTAAGAAAAATGTAATTTAAACTTCTTATTCTAGGGACATTTACCTGCAATATTTACCTGTTAAGAGGGCTCAACTCTTGTGAGACGTTAATATCATGGTATTATTGGGGGTGTAAAACAAATACGCCTACATAACACTTTTGTGCAGGATATTCAAAATTAAAAAACACATATGCCTATTGTGAATAACCTACTATCCAGACGGCATTTACATTTCACTTAAATCCTTTGTGCAGTTGACTTGGCGTGCTTTTTTCCTATACATTTTTTACAGCTAGTAAATGAACAAGATTGTCTTATAAATTATTAAGGGCTCACTCTTTTCTCTTCATTTTAGTTTTAAAATATTTTGTATTACAACTTTCTTTGTTTGAACCAAACATAAACACAAAGTTGTTATAAATTAGATGTTTCTGGTTGGTGTTTGCGCCATATTACGTTGTTTGATTGTTGGCCGTGAGATTGCTAACAGCCAACTTCAAACTGCGATGCCGGAATGTCTAATTGGAGTTAGTAACAATTACGGTAGCTCTTAACTCCAGTCGGATTGAAGTTAGCCCCTGGCTCCCCATCTCAAGTTTTCTAAGTAAATAATTTAGCCACCGTAATTTTTAAAATTTCCTCTTCTCTTCCCCGAAAGTTCTAATTAAATTGAAGGTTGCGCAAATTGAACTGCGAAAGTTTAAAATGTTTTAGGAATGAAAACTTGTTTATTAATAATCATCAACATAAAACATTACACAGAATAATCATCAAAACGTATATAGGCCATTCTCACGTAAGTGGGCACTTTTGTGTCCCAGGCCGTTTATAGCGATTTAGAAAAACTTAAGACTCTAAGACATCAATTTTGTAAATCCAGGCGAGTTGTAAAGGTAGACCCCATACGACTTTATTTTAATTCTGTAACACACGTACCTTAAAAACACCAGAAAAAGGTCGAAATTCATTCCCTGTCATGTCCCGAGGTCTGATTCTGCTCTAAGTAAGAGTTCTGCGTCCGTATACTAGGTCAATTTTTACTTTTCTATCTGTTCAATTTGTTCAAAATACTGTAAAATTTCATAAAAGCAGTCAAATCCTTTATGATAAAGGATTAGAATTGAAAAAAAATAATTTTTATGATGTCCTACAGGTTTTTTTTCATTCCCCTGTCAATTTTTAAAATTAAATTGTCACCGCACTATTCAGGCGGAAATTAGTAAAAAATATATTATCAGCAGGAAGGGGTCTTTCCCTAAGCAACCCCAACTGTTAACTTAACCTCAGTACAAATCCAAGCTCTCCAGAAGCAAATAAGTTCTCAAACTTGAGAGATTACGTTTAATAGTCTTCATTCCCCTGCCCTCTCACGTTCAAACACACAATTTTTTAACTTGTAACTGACCACCCTTGAAAGATTTAGGGTTCGCTCTGATTGGTTCTTGGTTATCGCCCATTGTTTATCTTTTGTACGTGTATGTCCCTTTTAAGCTTTCATTTACTGCGTTATGTGGATAAATTTCAAGTGTTCTATTTTTTCTGACATTTAAAATAGAAAAAATAAAATTATCACCTACTTAACACACCGACAAACAACCATCGATGTTCAAAAAAGATTGGCTGCATAACATCGATGTTTCAGACACATCGACATCGATGTCGCATCTCTACTATCGAGATCTGTGCATCAGATATATTCTTATTTAACTATATCGATGTCTTAAAACATAAGTAAAAATCATAGTAAATATTGAGTAATTAAACAATAAATATCAAGCATAATAAGTATAATAAATAAAAAAGTGTGGCGAAAATTAAATAATGAGATTATATAGTTCATTTTGTGTAAAAATAATAAAATTTATAGTATATATATATATATATATATATATATATATATATATACATAAATTTATACATTTATATTTACATACATTAGTAAAGGTAGGTGAGTACAGGACGAAAGGTTGCCGAGTGATATCGATTGACTTGGTAGGCCGCAACCTCTCGCCGCAGTCTAGCCTCCCGCTCTCATGTACCTTGTGTTTATACACACATATGTATATCCTTACACACACACATATATATATATATATATATATACAGGGTGTTCCCAAACCAAACGGCCAAACTTCAGGGATCGATAGAGGATCGAAAAACTAAGAAAAAGTTCTCTGGCAACTAAAAATAGTTGTGCAAAAACTTCGTTAAGGCCATAGAAGAGCGGATTTCATTCCTTGAATGAATTTTAACAATAATTGTTATTCCAATATAATGATTGTATTTCAATCTTACACTAATAGAAAGGTAATTGAAAAAAAAAAATTATATTTTATTCAGAAAAAAAATAATAAATAATTTTTTATTCAAATATTCATAGTATAAAGAAAATTGCCTTTTTAAAGTCAATAACATTATGAACAAAAACTGAAGATTAAAATATTTAAATAATAAAAATTGAAATAAATTAAAAAGTTAGAAAATAATTAAATATTCTTACTAGGAAAACATAAATGTTTCAGTTTTAAAACAGGACTACCTTAGTGAGAAAAAAAAAAAAAAAAAAAAAAAATGAAAATTTTAAAGGTTTTACCTTCTCTAAAATGACAGCTAATTTCTCGGCAGCGTCAACGTAAATGTTGTTCGAAGTGCTGGCCTTTCGCTGCAATACACACATCACATACACACACACTCTTAAGATCGCACTGCATCTAAACATTATATGTTTAGATAATGTGGATTATTAGAAATAACTGGCGGTACTGATTCTACTTGATTTTTTATACTGAGAAAATGAGGTGAAAAGTTTGCTGTTGATGAAGTGGTATAAAAATGTTTAGCCAATGCGTTTGCTAATGTTATAGTACACTAGTACATCATACACGAATACATTACTAATATGTTTGTTTATTTTGGCTTCCAGGCGTAGCACATTACTAATATTATTTGTACATTATTGAAAAAATAAATTAAAATACACTTTTTGCACAATTATTTTTAGTTTTTTGTGATTTTCTCGAAAACGAGGCATATGCTAGAGGACTTTTTTTCTTAGTTTTTTTGATCCTCTATCGATCCCTGAAGTTTAGCCGATAATATTCACGATTAATTTGGGAATGGCATTTCTAATTATCTATAAACATGATTTTCCTTGCTCTATAATACTAATTTTTACTATAACATAACATAATAATATAACAATAGCTCTATAACATAATATTTTTACATCCATAGTTTTATAAATATGTATGTAAATATTTTAATCTCACGAAATATTTTTTTTTTTAAATAATTTAGAGTTAGTAAACAATAAAAGAAAGCTGTGACTTCATAGAGCCCCCCTTGGTTAGACTAAGAAATCGAGTACTCCTTAGTAATACAATGGATAAGAAGGACGAATAGCTGAATGGATTCAGTATTCAAGTAATGAACAGCATTTTTGCATTAGTGTTTAATCATTAATTAGAACAGTTGGAAAGTTGGCTAAGTGGAGTGCTTAGAGATAAAGTGGTAAAGTTGGCCTCATGCTACAAAAGCCGTTGTTGAGTAGCAAGTTGGCTACTATCGGGAGTCGTAAATTTTCTGAGTACTTTCCTCTGAATAAGGTCATGAGAGGAGGGGGTACTCTAGATATATCTCGGTGATAAAGTGGATGGGCGGCTTTAAACCAAACAAATAAATAAAAAAGATGGATCGGTAGAGGATAAAATGGGCGAGAAAATAAAAACTTGCGCATCACCCAATTTTCACTTACTATCCTCCTTTCTTTGACTAAAACCAGACATCGGAAAGGCAACACTTCAATTTTTTTTTTTCACAATGACAATTTTGTTTTTATTCTATTGGAAAGTACCGTCGTCAGTAATTTATATGGTACAGCGGTATACCAAAAATGAAGTTGGCACCTACTCAGGAGACTCCATCACTACTCTACAAGCACTAGTTCAAAAACTATACAGGCACGAAATTTGATGTATATATATCCCCGCGATGTGGCAGCAAATATCTCATCAAAATTGATCAAACTGAGGAGGAACTTAACAAAGTTTCATGAACTTTGTCTCATTTTTACTTTTTTTGTTGTTGTTTTTTTGGAGTCACCTGTGGTGTAGTGGTTAGCATGGCAACCTACAATACTAAAGGTCGCGGGTTCGCGCCCCGTGGTGGCCCTAGGATTTTTTAAAGGGAGTAAAAATTCCTTATCTATGCCGTCCTTCGGATAGGACGTAAAATGGAGGTCCCGAGCGTGTAAGGTGTCAGGTACTCGTTAAAGATCCATATCCTAATTATCCCTGGAAAGGCAAAATTTAGGACTCCCACTGTAGCATCGTCCGATTAGCCTTAGTAGCATAAAAATGGACGTTAAACAAACAAAGTTTTTTTTTTTTTTTATCTTTGTAGTAGGTAGATCGTTTAAAATATTTAATAATAGTATAACCATGGATGGTAACATAGAGTTCTCGGCGTCCAGCGCCAAGAACATCTAAAAATACAATGAATAAAAAATATGTAGATAATACGAAAATATATAAAGCTAATACTTTTATATTATACAGTTATCATTCTATATAATATTGACAATCTCATGCTTACCTGTTCATTCTCCTTAAAGTAGGATCTTCCAATGGGAGATTGTTTAAGTGTTAATCTATCGGGTATAGTAATGAACCACATCATTATAAAGCACACCTAATCAATCGGGTATAAAACCTCTATTAATTACAAAATATATTTACGACCTACTTGTTATTCAAAAGCAGCAGATAATCAATTATTATTAGATAATTTAAATTCCATCCAATTCAGAATAGTTTTCACCTATGAAACTGAGAAGAACAATAGTATTAACTATTTGGACATGACTATAATCCGGAAAAAAAAAAAAAAATATATTCAAAATGGTACAAAAAACCTATAACAACAGATAGATATTTAAGAAGGCAAAAGAAACTCGTAGCAGAAACCAAGGAAGCAGTAAAAAAAAACTTGAGTGTGATTTTTTTTTTTTTGGTACGTTTATATTTATTTATTTATTGCCATCCCTACCGTGCCTGAAAGGCAATACGGGTTTTGGCAGTAGTTGGATGCTTTCCATTTCTGGATAGCAACCAACTGCTGCCAGTAAAACAATAACAAAATTTTTCATAAGCTGTGCACACAGCCTGCTCTTCTAATTTATGAATCACCTTCTTCAGCCTCTGCCCTCTCTGGTGGTCTTCCGGGTACAGGATCTTCTCTCCTCCCCAATGAGAAGTGCGTTGGACCCGCAATCGTTTTCCACCCAGTCACGAAGTCCTTGAAGTGCGGATAGTTTTCTTGTGCCATCAGCTGAGGGAAATGGCTTGCAGTCAGAACATAGAGACCAGTTTCCCTCAGCATTTTTGCCCTCAATGTCTCATAGGTGGCACAGTCCAAGACAATATGTAGGTACAACAGGTAGGACACAGAGGATCAATATTCTTCCTATACTGGACGAGTTTTGTGCGAAAGCCACCATGTCCAGTTAGTAGTTGGGAGACCAAATAATCAGGTTCTACCCATCTTGCTGCTAACCTGGAGCTGACGGATGGAAAATATTTTCTCAGCGTAGCTCCCTTTGGTGTCGCTACCAATCTCTGATTCCATTGGTCCAGGGTGTATTCGTGAATGATATTCTTCCATCTGCATGGTTCCTCATTGATCCTTGCACGTAGACACTCCGGTAAAACCGCCGACCCTTCCCTCATCATCGTGTATCTAAACATGTCTTCCTGCAGGAGGAGGTCGATAGGTACTGCTCCCGCAAGGACATGTGCCGCCTCATGAGACAGAGACTTATAGGCCCTAGTTACTCGCAGCAGAGCCATTCGTTGAATCGTAGCCAACCTGCTCTTTTGCCGGTGCGAGAGATTCCTATTCCAGCCAGGGAAAGCATACTACACCTTTATAGATGGCCATAGTCGCTGGGTATTTCAGGCCCCAAAAGGCTCCTCCGATCCTGCTGAGTCCGTTTAGAGTTAGGGTCACCCTACTTCTGGGGTAGTCCAAGTGAGGAGTCACATTGATTTTTCTTCCAATCCTAATGCCAAGGTAGGTGACCACCTCACTTGGACGTATTCTAGTTCCTTGAATATTAATATTAATAGGGTGAGCCCTACTTTTTTTTGGTACGTTAGAAAAATAATATAAACGATGCCGTCACCTGTGGTGTAGTGGTTAGCATGGCAACCTACAATACTAAAGTCACGGGTCACCCTAAGATTTTTTTAAGGAAGTCGAAAATCCTTAGCTATGCCATCCCTCGGATAGGATGTAAAATTGAGGTCCCGAGCCTGTACGATATCAGACACTCGTTAAAGATCCCTATCCTAATTATACCTGGATAGGCTAAATTTAGGAATCCCGCTGTAGCATATTCCGATTTGCCTTGCCTAAGCATAAAGGGACGACGTTAAACAAACAAACAAACAAACAAAAATAAAATAAAAGTAGGGGAGAGCGTGGTTGGTGGGCAACAGTTTTCACTTTTTTTATTGTTTAGTTGTTCCTGTCAATATAATCCCAATGGGGCTGATACCACTGTAAACTCCAAGTATCAGAGTACTTCAAGTATTTTTTTCACAACATAATATTTAATACTAAGATCATAGAAAATTGAAGAATTCGTCAATCCAGAGTATGCCAATTAATGTATGCCCTATGAGTATGCCCCTATGAGGGGCAGGTTGGCCTAGAAGGTGGGGTTGTTTAGCCATCTCATTCATTTACTGCCTGACACATATTACTGTTATTAAAAGCTGCACTATAATGGTATAATAATTTTGAATCAGTTTTTAACAGCTTTTAAAGGAAATAGGATGACAATAGAAGAAGATAGAAGTTTAGACTGTCGTCACTTTTTGCATAAGAAAAATTGCTCTCATCTTCCTCGCTGGAACCAAAGATAATTGGTAGTTTCACCTTTAATTATGTTTACCTTGCTTTGTGAATTGCTACTGTGCCAAAAAAAAAGTTGAAGAGAGCCAACTAACCCCACGGGAGAAATCATATGAAAGATGGCCGCTAGGACAGGGGAGAACAATCAAGCAAGAAACTGTTTAGTCGAAAGGTTAGGTTTTTCAAAGGAGTTTGGGGCTATGTGAACAGAATCGGAGTCAAATGTTTTTCCATGCCTTTAAACCAACTTTACTGAAAATATAAAAATTACATGTTGTAAAATCAGTCAATGAAGCACACTCTTACCTTCACTGTTAGAATCGGATTGAAAACTTAGGACAAGACTCCCGAGGTCGAGCGGGTCACATGGTACAATGGTGGGGCCTTCACAACAGGTGTGACGGAAACAATAAGCCGATGGCCAACCTACCCCCTATGCCAACCAACCCCGCTCTACCCTACTGAGAACTTCCAAGTTTTGCAATACACATTAATAATTCTATAACTTATGGAGACAAACAAACTTAAGTAAGCAAATGTGGAAAAATGTGATAAGTTGAGAAATTGCCTCTACACATTTATCGAAACAGGTCGATTTCAAATCTTAGTTAAGTTGGTATGTGATTCTGTGTGTCGCGCATCGCACCAGATTTTCCAGATACCAAAGTACTTAGAAATACCTCCAGCTTTATCATCATAAATCTCTTTGCATACATACATATTTAAACATTTTGTATATTTCGAGGAATTTTCCATACTAAAAGGCTTACAAAATAGTGAGACTTAAAGTGAACAAATGTAAAAAAACTCTACTCTTATTGTTTATAAGAAAAAGATGTTTTATTAAGCTTAATAAGTTAAACATATTATCTGTGTTATAAGTAAAATGAAGTGTATACGCATAAAATTAGCAATAAAACAACCCTAAGCTAAACATAATACATATAGTTTTTGGTTGCCTTTTTTTTAATGCATTTTTTTTTAAAGTTAAAAGTAGTTTCGGGTAAAATCTTTTAATAAAAGTACAAATTCATTTTTTCATATAGAAATAAAAAAAATTGATAATTAGGATTTAAGGAATACCTAAGCCTTTTGAAAAGAAACATAGATATATTACTATAGATGTATGCAAAAATATTGCTATACACGCTTGTGATTCTATTGTATAATCATTATTAAAATAATTGAATTAAAAATATAAGGTTTAATTAACTAGAAATGTGTTGTAAATATAGCATTCTTAGCTAAGGTAGTTCTTTGTTATCCTCCCTAACACGTTTTAGATAAGTTCGTAGTGGATGAATATTTAAAACCAAAACAGCCTGACGCGGGCCGCTCAAAGTGTGCCAAGCCGTTAAGTGTCGCCGGCACACTCACTGATTTTGTCCCCAATGATAGGAGCTGGTTTTTGGTTCAGTTTATAGTTAATGGAAGCCCGGTGCTTTAGACATGTCTACCTAAGTCGTTAATAATAAAATATGAAGTTATTCTTAAAGCCGACCTTACTCGGTCAAAATTATTGAAGGAACATTATTGACGAAATATATTGTAACAAAAACGGTTGCACGGATACAATGAATGTAAATGAAGGGTTATGAGGAAAAACCACGGTAGTCCAATCTGAGGAAAAGGAAATTTAACACTAAACCTACCGACATATTATATATACCTGTTTCTGATGGCGGTCAAATGACTGCTTTTCAAATAAACATTATAGTCTTTTCCAGTTGATTGTAATTGTAGCAGCACATACTTCTAATAGAAACCTGCCTTTGTCAGTGCTGCCACAAATTATTTAAACGTATTTATACCTGGCTACACTGCGGGTAACCAGACGTATAAACTCTCTCAGAGTGTGTGTTGATTACGTGTGTGGGATACTGTGACTTGCTAAAATTGCATATTAAGACTTATATTATATTTTCAAGAGGTTTATTTATTTTTTTCAACTGAAGTTTCTTTATTTTCATTATTCTTTTTGTTATTTTTATCTGAATACAGTGTTTTTTTTAATTTTATCAAACGTTTTTATTATTTTCATCCTGTTCATACTGTTACAAATAAACCTGATCACGTCGCAAATATTTATAATGCTGCGTACAGAGCCAGTGATTTAATTTGAATGATCGCCATTTTTCCCCTTTTATTTTCTTGGAAAACTACTGTTTTTGTGTCAAGTTTAAGATTTCAATGCAGATAACCTCATAAAATTTCATATATATTCTAGAGGTCAAAAGACCGCTCAGGGTAGACAACGGTAAAGTACATATTATTATCAGGAAAAACGAAAGAAGAAGAAAAATATATATTGAAAAATTAAACGGCTATATATTATAGAAAAAGTCGTGCAGTAAGTTCATGAAAAATAAAAACCTGGAATTTAACAATTTAGATTAAATTCTAAAAAGTTGTCATTTGGCCGCTCTGGTAGGTTTAGTGTAAAAGTTTATGGTCCCTTGATCCATTTTGTTTGGGGGGGGGGGGACCACTGTAGTCCATTGCTTATTTGTTTTTGACTTTTAAATTATTATTACTTTTTTGGGTAAACATATAAAACAATAATACTTTAAATAAAACATTTATTTCTATTTACTAATAGAAATAAATTTGTTTCTCTGTTTACACATCAACACCCTCGCACCACTATCTATATCTTCGCTGATGACACGGCTATACGTTCATCACATCAAAATCCTACTATCGCTTCCTTCGCCCTTCAAAACCATCTATTTGAACTAGAAAATTGGTTCGAAAAATGTAGAATAAAAATTAATTCCACCAAGTTAATCGTTTGTTTAACTAAAATCGTTTACAAAAAGAGTTTTCACATGACTTGTGAATTGAGAGTCTGAGTTTTTTCATGACATAAGACATTCGTCCGTGTTTTTTTCCTTTTTTGTTAATTTTGTACACTTAAAATCATCCAAGTGTACAGATAAGACTAAAGTGTTCAGGATGAGACTAAATTCACAGTTGATTTTTAAACGTAATAATAATAAATTCACTTTTATAATGTCATACACCGTAATAGTAGCTTCATCCGATTAGACTTAGTGACATAAAGTGACGTTAAACAAACAAACAAACTTTATTATTAGTCTTTAAATAGAAAGCTAATTCCAATATATCGAAGAAACAAACATCTAATACCCATAAAGGTACCTAATAATAGCTTTAGGATTTTTTATTTTATTCACGATATTCTTTCATTAAATGAATAATTAACAATTGTTGATAATTATGGAGCTCAATTATCTTCAAATAAATAATAATTTTACCACTTAATTTTAGTTAAAAATATAACTACTATCTACAAAAAAAAAAAAAAAAGTTGAATAAAGAAAAAGAAAATTTTAATCAAAGGTAGAGCCTCTACGGACTAACAAGAAACAAGAAAGAGAACCAAGAATTACAAAAGTCGTTAAACAAACAGGAAAGTTTCCAGGAAAAAAAAATAAGAAAAGAAAACAATGGCACCAACTTCAAACAAAAGTTTCAATTTATTCAAAAAATAAAAAGTTAGAAAAAATGAAAAGTCGTGGAAATATAATATTATTAAATTAAATGTAATCCGTGATAAATATTAAATAAATAAAAAGGAATATAAAACTTTAAAAATTATATATTTACCCCGAGCCGGTACGATGTCAGGTACTCGTTAAAGATCCCTATCCTAATTATACCTGGGTAGGCAAAATTTAGGACTCCCACTGTAGCATCGTCAGATTAGCCTTACTGGCATACCAGGTGTGTAAATATGAAACCGGAATTCGCCAATGATAGGAGTTAACAGTCAATATAATCTTCTAACTAATCCGTCAGTGGTGTTATCTGATTTTGCCTACATGTAATAAAGAGATCCAATTGATACCAGCATCAGTTTCATTCTATAACCGTGTTTTTAGTGGCGTTGAACATGTCGACTTTTGTGCCAACAAATCAAGATTTGCGGACAGCATTTATTTTCCGTTTCCTTCTGAAAAAAATTGGAGCATTATCATATATGATGCTTGTTGAAGCTTACGGGGAGCATGCCCTAGGCAAATGTCAATGTTTCGATTGGTTCAAAAAATTTAAAGATGGATTTCGATAAAAGAAACAAAGACCGTGGAAAACCACAAAAAAAAACTTTGAAAACGCTGATTCGGAAGCGTTTGTTGGACAATTATTACATTTGACACCGTCTCCATTTGTTTGAAAGGCATGGAAAAGATCCAGAAGGTCGGAAAATGGGTACCTCACCAACTGAATGACAGGCAGCAGGAAGCTCGAAAAACCTCATGGCAAATGCTGCTCGCCAGGTACAGAAAAAAAGTCATTTCTTCATCAAATTGTGACTGGTGATGAAAAGTGAATTCACTTCGAGAATTCTAAGCGTAAAAAACCCTGGGTAACTCCTGGTGAACCATCGGCATCGCTTGGGGAGGAAGAAAATGCTCTGTGTCTGGTGTGATCAGATGGGTGTTACCTACTATGAGCTGCTGAAACCTGGGGAAACTGTTAATACGGAACGCTACCTGCAACAGATGATAAATTTGAATAAAGATTTGCGCCAAAAAGTCCCAAATATCAAGGACACACAAAGTGATCTTGCTCCATGACAATGCCCCATCAGATTCGGCTAAACGGACCAAGGAAACGATCCAAATGTTTGGTTGGTAAATTCTTCCGCATGCGGCTTATTCACCAGATTTAGCCCCATCCGATTACCACCTATTTGCATCGATGGGACACGCACTAGCTGAGCAGCGCTTCACTTCTTATGAAAATGTACGAAATTGGTTAAGTGATTGGTTTGACTCAGAAGAGGAAGCATTATTTTGGCGGGGAATCCACAAATTGCCTGAATGATGGGAAAAATGCATAGATAGCGAAGGACAGTACTTCGAATAAAAAAGTATGAATCATTTTTACACAATCAACTCTTATTTGCTATGTGAAAAATTCCGGTTTCATATTTACACACCTGGTAAAGTGACGTTAAACAAACAAACAACATATAAATACTTTGTAAATATTTAAATACCTTGAATTTATGTATATCTTATGTTTATGTCTACAATTTAAACGCATCTATTCTTTATTTCAACCCTCACCCTATTTATTCTTATCTTCTTCGTTTTTCTGATTATTTAGAAAAGTCTAACATACAGATTGTATCCTATTATTGTGAGAAAAAAATTGTTAACTTCAATACAGGCATGAAATCTGTAAAATTTAGAGGTACAAATACATACATACATAGGATTACTTTGATAGGAAAAAAAAAATGGACCAATATTCAAAAGTACAAGAAAGGCTACCGAAGAGCTTAGCCTTGATAATAAAAACCAAAAAAATCTGGTGCGTGCGCGCAACACACAACTTTCGCTTACCAACTTACTTAGATTAGAAATTAATGCGTTTTGTTAATTGCCACTTCTCAAATGAACAGAACAGCTTTAATTATAACGCATTGGTTTGTCATTAAAGGCGTACGGCGCATGCGTGAGCTCAAGGTGTTTTATGAGTTGACGGAATATTTTTCTTTTTTTCTCCTGTATATGTTTACTTGATTTTCTTCATATATCATATTTAGCCATTTCTCATTTTTAGGCGTGATGAGAGACAGTTAATTTCTCAATATAAACTAAAACAAAGGTACTTTATAGAAAAACAAAAAAGGCCCCCCCCCACAAAAAAAGCCCCCTCTAACATTTTAATAATGATATAGCTTACCTGATATTAAATAACAACTAATTTTCATTAAACATAACGAATTTGATAAAAATCGTCAAAGCCGTTTTTGAGATAATCGATCAAAAAGGTAAAAATTGGACAAAATTTATTAAGTAAAGTCCCCCCTCCTGTTAATCAATTTTGATGAAATTTTTACAGTCATATCTCGGGCATATATATACATCAAATACCAAGTTTGATCAAAATCGTTAAAACCGTTTTTGAGTAAATAAAAAAAACACGTGAAAATGAGACAAAATTTATTAAGTAAAGTCCCCCCTCCGGTTGATCAATTTTGATGAAATTTTTACAGTCATATCTCGGGCATATATGTAGATCAAATACTCAGTTTAATCAAAATCGTTAGAGCCGTTTTTGAGAAAATCGAAAAAAACGTAAAAAGATATTAAATAAAGTACCCCCTCCCTTTGAGCAAATTTGATGAAATTTTTGCTGTCACATCGCGGGCATATACATACTCTAAATACCCAATTTCAGGTTCGCACGGTTTATAGTTTTTGAGCTAGTCTGTTCACACACACACACACACACACACATAGACACACAGACCATTTCGCAGGACTTGGTTATTTTGACTCAGGGGAACCCAAAACGTGTATTTCCGTTGAAAACCGGAAGTCGAAATTTTTCACGATCGCAATACTTCCACTTACTATATATTTCATATATAGGTAAGTGAAAGTAAAAATCAGTTCCGCACCATACGCACACAGGTTTGCCAGAATATTCTGAAACAAGTCAATTTATCGTTTTTTCATTTCTTCCGGTAAGTTCAGATATGATCCCAGACAATAGCAGAGAGGAACGGCATAAATAATAATAAGAAAAAATTCTGTTCTATAAAAGATGCATTGTACTATTTTAGTATTGGTGTTGCGTGGAAGAAGGCATAAACCAGCCGAGTAATATATCTTGGAAAATAAATCCAATACAAGAAGGATATGACAATATATTACACGGAAAGGATAAGGAGACAAGCTGGAGGAAAACTATACGTCTTCCGTCACACCTTACGGGTAATACATTACCTTTATTTGGATACATGTATCTAGGGCATTTTTTTTAAGTTCCACCTCTCACCTGCACACAATTTCATCAACATTATTTTAAAGAAAAATATAGCGATATTTCGTTCTACTCAGGTAGGGACAGTTAGTATTACCATATTGGAATCAGTAGCTAAAAATATAGTGATCAATTCATTAGAGGTTAAAGATTGACATATATTTTTTTCCCGATCGATAAACGACAGTACGCAAACGGTTAGAATAGAAGACGTGATTCTATTCTAAATAGTTACTATCTGACCCGTGACTTTGCGTTTTAACCTTAATCAAAGTACACACCATATATTTAGTATCGCATAGTGCGTATTTAGTACATCACACACCTGGGCAAAAAGTATTTTAATTTTTATTTTAAAATACTTTATTTTAAATAGCAAGTATTTAAAATAAATTTGAATAAAACCTCAAATCATTTAAAATACTTTTCGATAAAATTATTTTAAATGCAAAATGAAAAAAGTATTTTGTATTTTAAATAAAAAAATTAAAATGAAAATACAAAATACTTTTTAAACATATTAGCTAGTGCATTACAATTGATTAATAAATAAATATTTTTTTTAAATCAACTCGAAAATTGACGCAATTGATTGATAAATCGGCAGTTTTTTTTTCAAATTTTTTTCGGTTGTCTTTGCTTGGTGTAATCTATCAGGTACTCAGATCATCTTCGCTTTCGTTTTGTCGAAATTATTAAATTAAATTTCTTTTTCTACAGATCCAATCTGATTCGGAACCTATTTAAAATAATTGGGCAACCGCGCTTCATCGATTCGCTACCCGAGACCTCCAAAAACCTCCGTCCAATATCAGCCCTAACGCAATGACCGATTATAACTTTATTGAATGTATCAGTCATACACATTTCTACTAAGTTTACTAACTCTTTTGGTGTTGTCTCAAGATTGGGATCCTGTTTATGCCTTCGTGTATGGCTCTAACATAGTTTTTTATTTTTTATTATCGAATATACCGGTAAATATAATTAGCCCCCCCCCCAAAAAAAACCTATTTATTGTAAAAATTATGAGTTATTAACTTGTTATTTGACTTATGAACAATCTTTGTATCATATTTCGTGACAGTTAAATATGACGGTAAAAAGTTAATATTTCACCCTCCACCCCAAAATCTATGCATAAAACCATGTATGAAAAATGAAATCATTAGACGTCTATTTAGATAATCAAAAACCACCAATGTGACAAAATTTGTTGAAATCGGATGAAGCGGTGCAATGTTAATAATTGCGCCTCCCCATAAAAAACAAAAAAAAAACAGCAACACAAACTGAAATAAATGTACTTGCTCAATATTTAGGAGTGAGAGCTCTAGTGCAAAAGACTACACTATGCTATTACGAAAATTGTTTAACTTCAAACAACCTACTTAGGATTTATTTTATTTTATTATTTAAAATAAAAATGAAAATACTTTTTTTTTTATTTTAGTATTTTAGAATTAAAATGAAAATACTTTTTTTTATTTGAGTACTTTAGAATTAAAATGAAAATAAACATGTGATTTATTTTATTTTAATACTAAAATTAAAAAAAAGTATTTTCATTTGTATTTAAAATACTTTTATTTAAAATAATGCCCAGGTCTGGTGCATCATGGGGACGAGTGAGGGTTGAAGTAAAGAATGGAAGCGTTTAAATTATAGACATAAAACATAAGTTATACATAAGTTCAAGTTATTTACATATTTGCAAATTATTTGCGTGTTTAAAGGACATATTTGAACACTATGTTTTAAGTTACGATATGTTCATCTGTGATTGTTTGTTTGAACTAACCCAAATACAGGGTTAGTTTTTCATAGAAAATTATTTCAGAATGAAAGAAAGGACGTTAATAAAATTATTTGTTAAGTAATAAATTAGATTAAGTGAAAATAAAAAAAAAAAAATAATTGAAATTGAAGGGGGATTAAACCCTGGTGAGCTCAGAGAGCAAATGGAAATCAAACAAAATTAAATGTATACATAAGGTCGCTTACCTCGAACTGCTGGACCGCACGAACACAACCTGAAATTAGAGCTACGTGGCTGAAGGAAAAAGGGGTAAAGGGATAAAATAGGACGAACCACATGGAGCCCTAATCCTGGCGATCGGCAGCTGGTCTCAGGCTGGAGGCGAAGAAAAAAGCGATCTTTTCAAGGAGATTATATGAAAACGCAGCGTACATAAAAATGACGACACACGCATCTGTCACGAATTCGTAGTTAGAGCACAGTAATTTACTCAAGCACATACAAATGGCCGGTAAAGGGCTGATGAATTCGGGCGATATCCGTTCGCTCTCATTGACGAAACAAGAGGCTAAGGGCCTGGACGTGGATTAAGGGGTCAGACTCCACATAAATAATTTAACGTAGTTTATTTAGCCTTTGAGTACCCCTTATAAACAAATTAATAATTTATAAAATTATTATAAAAATTTATTATATACAGATGATTTATAAAAATGTATTATATAAATTTTAATAAAATTAATGAACATTATTAAAATGCAGGACCCATTCTTGGGAGGCAGAAAACACACGTGAGGGAATGCTTCTCTGTTATAGATAGATTAGCGTTAACCGTAAGGTACTTAGCTACAGGTAGAAATTTTGAAGATTTGAAATTCTCTGTCATCATGTCACCTGCAACTATCAGCGATGCTATAATTGAAACGTGAAAAATTCTTGCTTATATCTTACGGGACAACATGAAAATAAGTGTTTTAGATAATTTTCCAAATATTGCATTAGTATGGCGTTGTACAGAACCTCTTCACTAGATGTAATAAAAGTTGTAAGCAGGCCCTTCCGACTTTATGGTGCGCCCGATTGCGAGAAGTCAAGATGCGCTCCCTCCCACCATAAATATCCCCTTCACTTTTCGATATTGACGCTCCGAAATCAGAATATCTAGATTTTCATCATTATCGCCATCAATACTCAAATTTTTACCTTACACTATCAATATTATTGTCAATACCATACTCTTTTGTCAATATTATTGATAGTGTAAGGTCCGCTTTTGTTTAAAGTTTTATATATAAATAGATGTGGAGTTACGGCATTGAGCTAAAAAATCCAATATTAAAAAAATTCAATCCTTTCAATCGAAAGTGTTTCGGAAAATAGTTGATGCGCCGTTTTATGTCAGCAGCGATACAATTCACAATGACTTAAACATCCCAACAATTGCAGTAACAGCTAAAGAAAATTACATTAACTTTCACCAAAGACAGACTTATAAAATTAATCCCCTGACAGATAAATTGAAACGCCCTAACAACCAAATACAGCCCACCCCGATGACCAAGAGATCAGCCAAGTTAGCTAACCATTTCTGCTATACGGAACGCTGTCGAAACAGCCCTCAAGATATGCTTATTGCAAAGAATTTTGGATATTGTAAATTTTTATAATATTATAAATTTAGAGGATTTTTAAATATTTAATTGGTGGGCTCAAAATTGCTTAAACGATTCAAAAAATGTTGTTGTACATTAAGCAGTTGTAGTAGACCACGTGAAACATGAAAAACATCCTATATCTCCTATTTGGAATTTGAAATAATAGTTAATGTGAGATAAGTAAAATTTGTATCTTTTGAAAATAGGCTCTTAATATGGGATATGGGGGTGTCCTAATAAGGGATACATACTTATTCCGTATTAGGGACCATGATATAAAATGAAATTTAATATTTAAATATTTAAAGGAAAGTTTGTATGTAAAATGAATAAAATGAAATCTAATATTTAAATATTTAAAGGAAAATTTGTTTATTATAAAAAAGATATTCACAAAAATAAGTATTGTAAATAAATACATCTTAATTATGTTAAAAAAAATTTATTAGATCATTTTCAAATAATCAAAATTTGATAAGAGGTTTATTTGACAGATTTTAGCACATATTAAAAATAAATTTTGTGGATGATGAAGAGCTTTCAACACAGCTCTAATGGCAAGACACGCCACAGTAGGAACATTGAACTTTAGTTACTTCATTTTCTAAATTTTTTTCACAAAAAATTCACGTTTCTAAAAACTCGATATTTAAAGTATTATTTTCTTACAATCATTTTAATTTATTTATAACTATATTTATTTCAGTGATAAAAAGGTGCCTCACTATGGGATATCCCAGAATAGGATGTAATGGGTATCCCATATTAGGGGATGTGGCTTCTTTTTTTTTTTTTAGAGGTCAGTGTGCTTCAGTGTGTAATATAAAAAAAAAGCAGTTAGCAAATATTTTAATTAATTGTTCAACATTTAAGATAAAACAATGATTTAGGGAATTCTACTTACCTTGAGGCCTGAAATATCAGATTGAAAAAAGTTTTTGAATACTTAAACAACAATGAATCTTCAATTTTATAGACTAAAACCGAGGTTGCGGTACTAAATATACCCAGAAACCACATATCCCATATCAGGCAACCATCCCATAATACGGAACTTTCCCCTATTATTTGCTGATAATAAAGTAAAGTAAAAGATTGTTAGTAATTCTCTAAGTTTTGATTTAGTGTTCAGACAGTTGCTATAGGTACTGTACAATCACTAAATATAGTTTCCATTAAATATCCGGAAAGTAGAAATTATTATTTTATTTTCACCTCAATATTTCGCATCAGTTACCTTTATCCACATTACAAACTAAATATTATTCTTTCTTTGATACTAAGCGGTATTTTATAAATGTAATGAAGGTATACGGTTTAACGTAGGTATACATGTAATGAAAATGGTTGGGGGTTTGTCAAATAAAAACAACACTATAAGATAATACACGTGTAGTGTTCTTTTATTCGAGCGCACCCCCCCCCACATATTTTTATTACATTCTTAGTACCGGAAATACAAATTTTATTTAAAAGTTATTTGAATATAAAATCTTTTTTATATTTTATATTTCATCATTTCTTGTTTTTAGGTATAATTATTAATAAAAAAAAAAAAAAAACTGGTGCGATGCATGCAACAAACAACTTTCACTTACCAACTTACTTAGAGGTGGAAACAATGTGGTTTGATGAATGTATAGACCATTATTCTCCATAAGTTAAATATTGAAAAATATATATATTTAATAAAGGAAGACTGGATTTTTTCACTGTAATATAAATTTGGAATAATAAAAGACCAAAAGGAATTTTAAAAAAGTCTTCCAGTAAAGTATAAACTATCAATAGGGGAGAGCGGGGTTGGTTCGCAATAGTTTTCACTTTTTTGATTGTTGAGTCGTTTCTGTTAATATAATTCCAATGGGGCTGATGCTACTGTAAACTCCAAGTATTAGAGTACTTCAAGTATTTTTTTCACAACATAATATTTAATACTAAGATCATAGAAAATTGAAGAATTCGTCAATCCAGAGTATGCCAATTAACCCCCTATGTGGGGTAGGTTGGCTTAGAAGTTGGGGTTGTTTAGCTATCTCTTTCAAGTACTGCCTGACACATATTATTGTTATTAAAAGCTGCACTATAGAGGTATAATAATTTTGAATCGGTTTTTAACAGATTTTAAGGGAAAATAGAATAACAATAGAAGTTCAGACTGTCGTCACTTTTTGCAAAAGAAAAATTGATCACATCTTCCTCGTTGGAACTAAAGACAGTTGGTAGTTTCACCTTTGATTATGTTTACCTTGTTTTTGTGAATTGCTACTGCGCCAAAAAAAAAAGTTGATAAGAGCCAACTAACCCCACAGGAGAGATCATATGAATGATTACTGCCAGGACAGGGGAGAACAATAAAACAAGAAACTGGTTAGTCGAACGGTTAGGTTTTTCAAAGGAGTTTGGGGCTATGTGAACAGAATCGGAGTCAAATGTTTTTCCATGCCTTTAAACCAACTTTACTGAAAATATAAAAATTTACTTACATGTTGTAAATCAATCAATGAAGCACACTCTTATCTACACTGTCAGCATCGGATTGAAAACTCAGGACAAGACTCCCGAGTTCGAGCGGGTCACATGGTACAATGGTGGGGTCTTCACAACAGGAGTGACGGAAACTATAAGCCAATGGCCAACCTACCCCCTATGCCAACCAACCCCGCTCTCCCCTACTTAAATATTCTCATAATTATTGAATAAAACCTTTCTGTGAAAAAAAAATATTCTATGAGTTGTCGGAATATTTTTATTTTATTTTTTCCTGTATATGTTTACTCGATTTTTTCATTTTTCATATTTAGCCATTATTATTTGTTGTTATTTTTAGGCGTAGTGACAGATAGTTAATTTCTGTATAATAAATAAAAAAAAATCAATGGTACTTTATAGATACAAAAAAAAAAATCCTTCGCCATTTAAGCCTCTTCAGAACATTTCTGTAATGATAAAACTCACCTGATATAAAAGAATACTTGATTTTTAAATTAAACATGAAAAGCTTAATCGAAATCGTTAGAGCCGTTTTGAGTTTCCTCGATCCCACATCAGCCTGACTTTGTAAACAAAATGTTTTGTTCCTAGATTATATGAAGGGGTCGGGGCAAAATAGTGCCAAGCAATATTTTTAACAAAAATAAACTGTAGCTGCAGTCTGCTATATATTACGTAGGTCTATAGGTCTATGATGGAAATGTCACCTAAATATGACTATAGAGGCTCTATACAGTCATATTTAGGTGGCATTTCCATCATAGACATTTAGTCCTGCATAATATACAGCAGACTGCAGCTACAGTTTATTTTTGTTAAAAATTGGCACTATTTTGCCCCAAGATGAGGATTTCATATGAGAACAATTATAATGAAATCCCTCTTTATTAAAAAATGATATAAAACAATTTACATATTCCCAAAATCCATATTCATAATAAATATAAATATAAATTTCCTTAATTTTTAATCACAATTAAATCAGAAAGTGGAGGAGATAATTATTTCGAGGAAGAGAAAGCAGTGAGTCAGCCGGCCCCGCCTCCCGCCTTTAATCATTTATACCTTCCTGTCTCCTGTACCCATTATGTATCCTGTATCCTGTATCCTGTATCCTATATCCTGAATGCTGCATTATGTATCTTATTTCCTCAGCATCCGCTTGCTAACACAGCACTAGTGCTATATGACCTTTGAATCATACCTTACAAACACAATACTGAATTAAATGTTCTTTGATGATTACATTGGTAACCAATTTCGCTCAATATAGATGAGATGTATGTATATATATATATCGCCATATCATTCAACATCTTAGCCATTTTGCGCAAAGGCTCTTGAAAAAACTATCATCTAGTAAACAAAAAACGTAAACTAAAAACATTTATAGTAAAATTTGGTTTGATACTTTGTAGTAGTTCACAAAGAAATGTTGCTTGTTTGTTTAAGGTCACTTTATATGCCACTAAGGCTAATTGGAGGTTACTACAGTGGGAGTCCTCAATTTTGCCTATCCAGGTATAATTAGGATAGGGATCTTTAACGAGTACCTGACATCGTACAGGCTCGGGACCTCCATTTTACGTCCTATCAGAGGGACGGCATGGCCAAGGACTTTTTACTCCCATTAAAAAATCCTAGGGCCACCTCTGGGCGCGAACATGCGACCTTTAGTATTGTAGGTTGCCATACCAACCACTATCGCTTAAATTTGATCGTTGAACGATAGTGGTGAGATTCGCACAAAAAGAAAAAAAAAAAAAAGAAACGCACCTGACGATGGGAGAATTCAACTTATCGAAATGGTACAATTTTTTTCTTTCTGGTTTCTGGAAAGATGCGCTATAAATAAATAGCAAATACACCACTTTTGCGTTGGTTTGATGTGTCAATGTAAAACTTAGATACACCTCATTGATATTTACAATTAGTATTTTCGAAGGGTTGTAGGAAAGATATCATATTAATTCAATTTCGCGTTAAAGATTTCATAAACGCCACGATTTGCTATTAGAGTGCTAAAATAGCATAATGACGGCCTAACTGTAAAACTTCCAATAATGTCACTTTTTTTTTAGCCATGGCGAAGTTAATTGATCAACATCTATGTTTGAAAGCTCGTAAATCCAAAAAATAGTTGTTAGAAGTATTAAATTATTTGAGAAAAAAATCACAAAAATAATTGATGCAGTATTTAAATTGAAACAAGTTTTTTAAAATTTGGAAAAGTGAGTTAGGTTTTACAATATAGCCCACGTAATCGCAATTAAATTTATTTACAACTGAAATAACTTTAGTTTACTTTATTTTAACTTTAATTACAACACACCTTTAACTACAAGGTTTTAAAATTGAATTTTTGTGTAAAGAAGCTTTAAAAAAGTTTCTCTACATTCTAAAGTCTCATTTACGAAACAATTGAATATGGGAAAACGAATAAATGTTTAGAGAGTGGCAAAATGGCACGTCTTTTGTTATGTTAACCTTTGAGAAAACTGTAATAAGTACAAAACATCTTAATGGTCACCTATCCAAATACCTCCTCGTTTGAAAAAATAACAAGTCAAAAAGAAGTAATTGGCAAGTTATCCAAATGCATGCTCAAAAAAAAAAATAAAAATAAAAAAAAATAGAAAATTAATAAGTCAAAAACTACTAAATGGCAAACTGACGAAATGTCGGCTAGTAAAAAAATAAAATGAAATAAATTAGAAAAATAGGAAAATTAATAAGTCAAAAACAACTAAATGGGAAGCTATCCAAATGCATGTACGTAAAAAAAAAGAAAAGAAAAGTACGACATTTTGCCGTCCTCGTACAAATGTGTGAGTTTGATTAGTAATTGGTGGTAGATTTTGATATTGATATATTGGTTTAAAAGGTACTGCAATTCGTAGAGAGACTAATTGTGCAAGTCTTCTCTGCTTTCTTAGTTTGGTATTGGATTTTACGAATATGTTAAAAAAACAAAATTGTATTAAGTAAGCAGTTTCCTCAACATTATACCAGCGTAAGTTGCTTTGATTTTAAGTTTATTAAGAAACAAAGCTTACGTATCTAATGGAAAAGATCTCGCTATTGTAAAATATTGTGTAATAAATTAATAATTTTAAAGATATTTGATTAGAATTTTTATAAGATGAAATATTTTAGGTTACTGGCTTCGATCAGTAATGATGCTTCATCTCGGCTAACGATGCCACGAACACACCAATCAGAAATCCGTTGTTCGATGCCGCCGCGTTATTGGACGATCGGAAAGTTGTCATGGAGAAAAAAAAAACTGAATGGAGGTTAAATGGAAAGGAAATGGCTGAGTGTTGCCACTTCCGTTAGCGACCATTAATAGCCCAGGCAGCTCCTAGCCGAATCATCATATCACAGCATCTCTTCGGCACTGTTATTTCTTGTAACCGGTTATTTTCAGTAATTTAAGGCGTTTTGATTTAAATATAAGTGAAGTTAGTTTTCCATAAGGTTACGTACCTAAAAAACATGCAAAAATGTGTTGGAGATAGTTTTAAATGTGATCAGGACTTAATAATGGTTTATTTGAAAGAAAAAAACAACAACATAAAAACATGAAAAATTCAAATCGTCTTCTGTGATAATTTTTTTTTTTTTTTTTTTTCCACTAAATACTTTCATTTGCACCTGTCACAAATAATAAGCGACAATCAGCAAATGTGATGAAAATTGCTGTAAGTTGCCATTTTAAGGCATGGGGGAAGATAGTGCCCAGCAGCACATCATCCCGGTCTTGTTTTAGGAGAGGAGGTCTGTCATTCAACTCCTTTTTAGTCGCCTCATAAAAGGCATGTCAGTTGTGGCTATGTCATTAATAAGTCTATTGTTATGTCCGTGCAATTTGATATGGAAGCCAGAATAGAGAGTCCTTATTTGTTCGTAAAAATAGTTGGTAGTTGTAAGTCTGTATGTAGTGTTTTGTTACTATCGTACAAAGGTGCGTTCGTTACTAGTCGTAAAATTTTGGTTTGGAAGGTTTGTAGTTTTTGTAAGTGCGTCTTGTTTGCTGATCCGTAAATTTGTGAGGCGTATGTCCAAATGGGTTTCAGTAAGTATGTGTATGTATTGAGCTTCTGTCTGATTTTCAATTTTGATGATTTGGAGAATAGTGAGTACAGTATTTTAAGTCGTTTGTTTAAAGTCTGTCTTTTCATCTTGACATGAGGGCCCCAAGTCATCCTTCTGTCAAATAGTAGTCCAAGGTACCGTACGTTGTCTGTTTGAGGAATTTGGTGGTCACCGATATAAACAGGAGGGCATGTATCTCGTCGGAGTGTGAATGTTATGTGTTGTGATTTGTCATGGTTTAATTTCATTTTCCAAAGTGAGAAATATTTTTTTAAATGTATTAGGTGGTTTTGTAAGTTTAATGATGCCAGTCTAGGGTCATGGTGTTTTGTTAAAATTGTTGTATCGTCTGCGTACGTTGCAGTTAATGTTTCGGGGTGTGTAGGAACGTCATGTGTATATATAATGTATAGTAAGGGAAAGTGATAATTGTGATGTAATTGATAAGTGATAATAAGTGATAATAGTAAGTGATAATTTAAATAGAAAAAATTCAATCTTAAAAAATATTGTGACACTAATGTGAGTTTAAAATAATATTTATTTACGAAAATTATAGTTCACAATGAACAAACAATGAAAGCTCAAATCAATAACAACGTTACAAAAAGTAACTACTAGTGACAATGCAGTGGAAAAAAAGTAACCACATGTTTCAATATTCTAGTCCATTGTTCATTAAAGTGTAGAACTCATTCTCATCAAATCAAATCATATGATTTTTTTCATGTTACAATATAAACGAAAAAACATCCTTCTGCAATAAATTTAACTTCTTACTTAAGCATTTGATTAATTATTGTATGTATATCATATCCATATATTATATTAAACTAGCTGTATATCCTGGTTTCATCCGGAGAATTTCATGTTTTAAATCTATAAAATCTATAAAGTGAGACTTATATCGACTAAAACGGTCGATTTCGTAAAAACCAAGTAAAGCGAGATCGAAACGATTTTTATCACAATAAAGAAATTACCCAGAGATTGGCAGAAGTTATGCAATTTTAATATGGACAGGTATTTTAATAGTACCTGGTATGAAAGAACCACTGAGCGAAATTTGGAGAATTTAGAACGAACGGTATGGATTTATATAAAGAACAAACAAACAGATCATCTTTATTTATATAGATATGTAAATTTCATTCACCATCCTTTTATTCTTCATTATCATACGCCACTATCGACTTGTTATTTTTGAGTTTTAGCAGAAATTAAATTAAATGAAACTAAACTGCTTAGAAACACTAATTTTATAAGGTCGTTGCAAACAGGTCAGCAAAATGAAAAAAAAATGGTATAAAATATGGTGACCTCATAAAGGTTTTATTTATTTGTAGTGTTTTTTAATATTTTGTTTTCTATTAATTGTAACCCCGTAAAGAGACGATTAATTTATTGAATGGTTTTATTAATTTATTTTTAATTTTATCCCCTAGAGAAGCCAAAACATACAATCTTGTATTTTGGGTCCACCGATATAGGTTTCTTTTTGTGTTTTTTTTTTGCAGGAAAGCACTGATTTTTCATTTCTGATAGTTAGTATTTTAGCGACTGTATCATTGAGTGTACTGTAAATAGACGAATCTGGAAAAAAAACCCCAATATTTTGAAATTTATGTGTTTTAAAACCTGTCAGTTTACAACCTGTATTTACGATTCAATCTTCATTCCTTCTTACGTTAAAGTTCAATTTTTTTATAGTTGCGACTTTTGTAATCTTCTTGTAGATATAGTTATATTATTTTTATTTTAGTTATTGTTATTTTCATATTAACATTTTCCCCTTCTTATTTTTCGTTACTGCTAGACATGTTAATCTAATTTGTTCTTATATACAGTAAACCCTCGATATAGCGAACTGGTAGGGGGTTTGATTTCCATAGTTCGCTAGGACGAGACTCGTTATAACCGAGGGTTCTTTTTTTATATATCTTTTTTAACCAATGGCCGCACTAATTTGATCATATTTAGAAGGAAATTCATTTATTAGAACTAGTTAAATTAAATCGCATGTATGTAATTAATTTTTAGATGAACTACATATTAATTAAACAATGAGATTCAATTCTTTACCTGCCAAGTTCACTTGAGAATTCTTTAGCCTTAGCTTTAATAAGACGGTCTATGATTGGTATTTGAGATCTCATTTGTTTAAAGCAGTTTATCAATTTTTTTCCAAATATTTATGAGCGGCAGAGCGCAGTCGTTTCTTTGATGCTGAAGTTAATCCTTGGGCTGCGGTTGAATCTATTTTATCTTTTTTTTTATATAATGGTTGACAATGTTCATTTTGGAATTCCATATTTTTCTGCGATGGTTTTCTTACATAGAATTCCCGATTCAATATCCTGGAGAATTTTTAATTTTTCCTCGATTGATAAGGATTTACGTTTGTGACACACGTTTACCAACGAACTCATTGTTTATTTTAAAAACACTATAAACGACTACAGTACACTTATTCGAATAATACATAAGTCGAAACAGAACTGAGCTAGTTTTGAGAAAAAAGTCAATCGGATTAGTTAAGAACACCTCGATTCTAGAAACTGGAGCTACTTCGTCTTCCCGCACTCCTTCTACGTAATACAGTAAAAAAAAAAAGAAAATAATAAAAATTCTAGCAGTTCGTTATAACAGAATATAAAAATTCTCAGGCATCAAATTTAGTTCGTATTTCGCACTAACCGAGGGATTTCGCTATAACGAGGGGTTTAGCAGAAATATAACGGTAATTTTGGGGGATAGTATTTTGGTTCGCTATATCGAGGTGTTCGTTATATCTGAGTTCGTAATAATGAGGGTTTACTGTATTAATTTTTATTTTATTTTTTGTATTTACCCACATAACTTAATTTAAAAAAAAAAAAAACATAGGAAAATATCTGTTTTTTAATACGGGAAGAGATAGCCAACGACATATGATACAAAGCGACGGATCGGTGTAAGTGGGTTCTAGAAAGTGGTGTTGGAACCAATATGCTCCAATCCGATTGGAGAAACCGTGGGCCCATTCCCCGACCTGCGGGTCCAATCAGCCTCATTACCTCCACCCTCAACTGATTTATCATTATAATTATTATTATTATTATTGTCATTATTATAATAAATTAGAGAAAATATTGGACACGGTTAAACGAGGGAAATTTTATATCCGTCCCTGATTTCCCTTTCGGAGAGCGATATAATGGGAGACAGTACCTAACAGTAACTTTGGCGAAAGTAGCCTCGTTAAAGAGCCCGAGCTATCCGTTTGCTTCGACCGGATAATTATCGACCTTTTCACCGCAGTTCACGATTCATTGCTATCCGATAGAACTCTTTCTGATGCGTCATTAAGTTCCAGGAATGTTCCTTAGGCCTACATTGGCTACGTGGATAGTTCATATAGGTTAAACCATGCAGTTATTGGCACTGAGTACAGTAATTGACACCCCAACTTTAACTTAAAGAAATAGGTAAACAAGTCCTAATTTTAATACATGAGTCTAATGTTTGAAGGGTCCTCTAATTCATCTATGAAGTAAGACTTTAACAAACTAACCATAGGGAAGATTTCACAATTAAATCCGCAGGGTGCCAACAACTAGATTTGGCACTTTTATCAATAAATATTGCCATGTAGTAAAACTATTGTACTTTTGGCCCAAAAAAAACCTCTTGAGTCTTTATGAGGATAGATAAAGAGAAGCTATAGGAAGTTTCTATTTGATCCCTTTATAAAAAGTATTTTTTTAATTTAACCACAGAAATGTAGTTATAAAGGTGTCAATTACTGTATGGTTGGCCCTACGTAATATTTTTACGATATTTTATAATATAGGAAATTTTATGATTTAGCAGCTGTATTATTGCATAATTCCTTTACAAATACAAAATAATATAAACAGCTAAAATATTTGGGGAGGGGTCATGATCAATATTACCCCCCTCTGGAACCGCCCTTGGCTATTAGATACTATCCCATAATATTGAATTTGTTGAAAATTAAAATATGGTGTAATGTACAGTGGGGAAAAATGTAAAATCTCTGATGTAAGCTAAATCGGAAGTACAGTGCTAGTATTGTGGTTATATGATATCTAATTTGTTATAGACTCGCCAACCACAAGGTACCCCAATAATGTAACATATAATATTAATCAATATTAAGAGGTAACAAACATCTATTTTACTTCATAAGAAAACGTATAAAACAGAAAATATTGCAAAATAAATATTCGCTATTATTTTTATGAAATTGTTCTAAATTGTTCTTCTGTTTTATGAAACCTCTGCCCTCAATTTATGCAGAAGGTTTTTAATCGAAGACTGTGGTTTTGAAGATCTAAGGGCTAAAAGATTTTATCTCTCGCAATGTCTTGCAAATAGCCCTCCTCTTCTTTAGAAGAAAATTAGAATTAAACTTTCAATTTATTCACACTTAATTATTTAGGTTAATATTCATTTACAGAAAAGAGTTTTATGATCGACATACTACATTTCTCAATCCATCCCAATCATTGAATCATTATTTCGATTATATGCCAACAAATTAGCGTTTATCTCAAAAACAAAAACAAAAAATTGAAAAAGTTATGAAGAAAGGCTATTCGTGGAACGCTAAGAACCTATCCATTATACATTAGTTTTCTTATACAAATGAAATGAAAAAAATAAATCATGGAAATAGGTTTATAATCAGTGATGATGCAGGATATTGTATTTCGTTTCCATTTATTTTTTTAAATCATTTTTAACCATTGCAACTAATGTATTACTTCTTAAGATTAAAACTAATGTATAAAATGTTTGAAAAATATATAACGTTATTTCAACGTCATCTAATTGTAAAGGAAAGATAGAAAACGTAAAAAATATTCATATCTTTGAAAGCTTTTAGGTAAAACATTTAAATAAGGAAATATTAGCATTAACGTTGCATTTTTGTAAAGGAATAATAGAAAATGGAAAAAATATTTATATCATTGAAAGCTTTTCGGTAAAACTTTTATATGAGGAAAAATTACTATTAGACTTTCCTTACTATGAATAATTTGAGAAGAATGGATGGATCACAGCCATTAAATACCCATTTCTTTATTTGCTCAGGCACCAAGAGGGAAGAATCTTCGAATTTTAAAAACCATTAAACCGTTGACAATCTTCTTCTTTTTGAGGAAATTTAACTGTACCATCTTCTGTTCCCGAGGGTGACTGGCAGATGACTCCTGCACACGAGGCAACTTGACAAAGAGGCGTGATAATCTAGATGCTCATTCTTCTTAAGGGAGTTCTTAATCGCTCTTCCATGTCACATCATGTTTGTCCATCTGCCAGTCCTCACCCTCTTCTTCAGGACAGGTCGGATCTCTCTCGATGACGCAGGACCGTG
Organism: Aelia acuminata; assembly: GCA_911387785.2. Lineage (NCBI taxonomy): Eukaryota > Metazoa > Arthropoda > Insecta > Hemiptera > Pentatomidae > Aelia > Aelia acuminata. Next base: position 127,657,310 of record OU426982.1, on the reverse strand, counting down.
ACTAATTCTGCGGTCGGTTTTGCTGATTTCGAGGACCTAGCGAAAGGTGGTATGACAGGTGTCACCAGGGCATTCGAAAGAAATCTATAATAGACACCGACGTCTGTTTATTTATTTTACTTTGACGTCTTCGTGTTTATTTGTTTTTTATTGAATTTTCCCCTAGCCGACGCACAGTGTCACGAGTGTATGGGGTAAGAAATCTAAAATCGTATTTATTTTTTTAACGAGGTTCATTATATTTTAAGATAACTAAACAACACAAACATGACAGAAAAAATAATTCATTGAGGTATAGACTGTAAATAGAGACTTACATATGAAATTTACGAACTTAAAAAAAATAAGCACTGAGCATTACTAATAAACAAAACTTATTCCTCCTCATGATCACTAGACTCTAAAAGGACTACCAGTTTCTCTTAATTCTCTTAACATTAAGTATATATTAATATACAATAACATTTTTATTGTTCGGCTTCAGGTGGTAAACTATATATTATCTCTTTCTTTATAAGCTTAGTAGTTGCATCATAATTTTGATTTAAGACTAACCGTAATCATCGGACTAACCGAACGAATTGTCTTATATTCTCCTTTACTTCATCCGAACAATCAGATAAATTATTTTCATGCACTATTCTATCAAATCAACCATCGTTTCTGGTAGCTTGGTTCAGTACTGCGATAAGAATTGGTACAGTACAGAATTGGTTTTAAAATCTAAAACCGCAATATCACCGTAAGGAGCAGCCAGAAGCAGATAAACTAGGTATTAAAATAAATAAGAAGAAATGTACTATTTATGGTTAAACTATGGACAAACCGTTATTTTACATTTTTTAGAAAATCATTTCCAAAGTTTAAAATATGATGAAAATTTCTTATATAATATTAACCAATAGATCTTACCCCTTTTAGCACATTTGGATTAGTCAATGAACAATTCACTTAATACTGGCACTTTAACAGGTGAAAGGAGGAATTAAAATGTTTAAGTAATAAGATGGTAATCGGCAAAGTAAATATATATTAACCAAACCATTTTTACTTTCACTTACCTATATATGAAATATATAGTTAGTGGAAGTATTGCGATCGTGAAAAATTTCGACTTCCGGTTTTCAACGGAAATACACATTTTAGGGACCCCTGAGTCCAAATAACCGAGTCCCGCAAAATGGTCTGTGTGTGTGTGTGTGTCTTTTTTTTTTTTTTTTTTTTTTTTTTTTTTTTTTTTTTTTTTTTTTTTTTCGGGGTAGGGGAAAAATCTTACATAAGACGCTGTGCGACTATAAGTCCACAACAGTGTGAGATTCCTACTCACTAAAAAACCACCTCCCTATTCTTCAATGCCGCCCCACGGAACCGCTGTCAGGCATTACTTCACGGGGGGCCGTGTGTGTGTGTGTGTGTGTGTGTGTGTGTGTGTGTGTGTGTGTGTGTGTGTGTGTGTGTGTGTGTGTGTGTGAACAGACTAGCTCAAACACTATAAACCGTGCGAACATGAAATTGGGTATTTAGTGTATGTATATGCCCGCGATGTGACAGCAAAAATTTCATCAAAATTGCTCAAAGGGAGAGGGTACTTTATTTAATAACTTTTTAAGTTTTTTTTCGATTTTCTCAAAAACGCCTCTAACGATTTTGAAATAACTAAGTATTTGATCTATTTATATGCCCGAGATATGACTGTAAAAATTTCATCAAAATTGATTAACCGGAGGGGGGACTTTACTTAATATATTTTGTATCATTTTCACGGGTTTTTTTTATTTACTCAAAAACGGCTTTAAAGATTTTGATCAAACTGGGTATTTGATGTATGTATATGCCAAATATGTGATAGCCAACATTTCATCAAAATTGATCAACCGAAGGGGGGACTTTACTTAATAAATTTTGTATCATTTTCACGGGTTTTTTATTTACTCAAAAACGGCTTTAGCGATTAACAAAAATAAGATATGAATGTAGAAAAATGTGTGACTTTGGGAAATGATATTTAGCAAAACACGTCAATTTCTAATCTAAGTATGTTGGTAAGTGAAAGTTGTGTGTTGCGTGCACGCACCAGATTTTTTTGAACACTGTTCGACGGTATCATTAACACTTTTTTTTTTTAATTCTATTATAAAATCTGAGTTAAGAAAATTTCATGAGTTTCTCCACACTCCACGCTCCTTCAGTTTTTCTCATAACGATGTGCTCATGTTTAGTTATCGTCTTATCAGTTGATAATATTCGCAGTCCATTTTATATGCAAAACTGTCGCTAGAGCACCCCATTTGAGGTGCGCTAGGTTCTGAAGAAGTAATGTGTTGAAGGATTCGTAATGACCGAATCTTAGCTGGCATAGTACTACTTCTTCTCTTCTAGATTTTCTGAAGCTTGTTGTCCATTTTTTACATTCCGCTTTTACTTGAAGCAGTTTGGACGGGTTCCTTCATCCCTTTGTGTCATTAATTTAGATTTCACGTGCCTCACCAAGTCCTCTCTGGGGATGAGGCCGATGAAATTTACTTGAATATTACCGGCTATTCCAGCCAGTCTGGGTTGATTCCAGCCACATATCGCGAATAAAAACTATTATTTTGCCTTCCCTAAAGATGTCGTCATAAGGTGTACTATTTCCGATATCGTAGCGTGTTCCGATCTTTGATTTATTATTGCAAGTAGAGAACTTAACAGAACACTCATGGAGTCATTGTTACTAATTTTGTGTTTTAATTTTCATTGTTACTAATAATTTATAACTCAAGGAATAATAAATATAACTTTTAATCTGGCAAGTATTTTTTTATGTTCTTTTATAATGATCAATCACAATAAAATTACAATTATAATAAATTAGTATGTAATTAGCATAATTGATTTTAATATTTCTTTTTTTGTTTCAGGTTGGTACACGGAATAAACTAATAAAAAAAAAAAAAAAGAAAAGGAATCACAAATGGGGTAAGAATCAATAAAAAATAAAAATGTGAGGTGAAGGGAGCTTTTTATGTTAATTTATAACTGTAGAAGTAAAATTATTTCTAAGAAAATAATTTGGGGGGCCACCTTTGGTGTAGTGGTTAGCATAGAAACTTACTATACTAAAGGTCGTGGTTTCGCGTCCCGAGTTGGCCCTAAGATTTTTTTAATGGGAGTTAAAAATCCTTCTATATGCCGTCCCAGACATAGGATGTAAAATGGTGGAGGTCTCGAGCCTGTACGATGTCAGGTAACCATTGAAGATCTCTATCCTAATTACACTTGGATAGGCAAAATTTAGGAGTCCCAGTGTAGCATTGTCCGAATAGCCTTGGTGGCATAAAGTGACGTTAAAACAAAGAAACAAAAATTTTTTTTTTGTGGCTTCATTTTTCAATTTGCGCTTGTCAACAAACATCGACAATTAGCAAATGTGCGCTGTGCTATTCAAATTAGGGCATGTCAGGCATGGGGAAGGATGGCACCCAGCGATACCTCTTGTCTGGCTTGTTTCAGGTAACCTGGTTTTTTAACGAAGGAGATCTCTCATCCAGTGCCTTTTTAATCTCCTAGGTATGGGCATATCAGTTGTTGCCATTCCTCTAATCAGTTGGTTGAAATGACCGTGTAAGTGTGTATGGAAACGTTTGTAAAGTGTCTTTATATGTTGGCCTACTGTTTGCATTTGTAACTCAGTATGTAGGGTATTGTTGGTCACGTACCATGGTGCTTCTACTATGAGTGTTAAAATTTTTGATTGAAAGTGGGTTCTGAAATCTTTGTAAGTGGGTCTTTTTGGCTGTACCGTATATCTGTGAAGAGTATGTCCCTATTGGTATGACATATTAAAAGCAGTAAAGAAACAAGAAAATAACTTGTATTTTAGAAGAGCTTTTAAAATCTTGAGAATAATTGGGTTAAGTAAAATCGAAATACCTCAGTTGCGATCTATAATTACTTAGAAATCGAATATGACTCACTAATTCGATAAATTAATTCTTCAAAATAATGATCAAACTCCTGTTTCAAAACAATTAGGAGCTGGTGAACGACCTTAGGGTTTTTAGAATATAATGTCACGTGAAACAAAACACTTAATATATAATTTAAAAGAGTTCTAGACTTTTTTTTGAACAGTTGGGACAAACTGTTCGGAAATAATCTACGCTCGCCTAGAATCTTTCAAGCTGTTCTGTTTCAGATCAAATATAAGGACCGATGGACTGGAGAGTTTGTCTTGCTCTGAAGATCGATCATAAGGTTAGGTTTGTTTAAAGTGTCGTTACAAGCTGATACATTTTGTAACCTTTTTGATTATTTGAGTATATATTGTTTTTGTGGCATTTAAATTATCATTTTTGTTTAATAAAAATTATCTTAACCCACATAAGAGTTACAGTAATAATTGTGTTGAATATCGCAATGAGATTTTGACAAAGCAAAATATACGGACTGGTAATAGAATTCGCTCTTTTTTTTTATCTTTCTCAAATATTAAAAAGAGAAAGTAGACTGCTACTGAAATATGGTGGCTTTAAAGCTCTCCATGATATTATTTCAACCTTAAGTAATATTATTGTGTCTGCGGGAATATGAGGAACGGGGAAAACTTTTTTTTTTTTTTTTGTAATCTCGAATTCTTCAAAGTCCTTTTTTTGTTACCAGTCTGTATTTAATCTCTAGTGAAGTATATTAAATTGAATCAAGTGTTGAAAAAAAAAAACATATAATATATTCAGGTTTAAAAAACGTATTAGCGAATTTTTCTACTGTGCGCTGCTGGTTATGTTAAAATTCGATATCTTTTCATTGTTACATTTACACAAGAGAAAAAAATGGACTGAATTTTACATAAATACTGCAGATTAAAAAAAAAATGATACTGGAGCGAAGACAGGTCTTAAAACTTTCTAGAATATTAAAGGTGCCCATTTTTTTTTTTTTTTTTTTTTTTTTTTTGGGGGGGGGGGGATCAACTACTATGAATAAACGGCAAGTGTAATTAACGTGGTTTGACAAAGTTTACATATACTACTACAATATATTTTCAGCCTATATCTAGATCCGGGCTTTTATCATTGCACATTGGGGTCACCTGTGGTGCTGTGGTTAGCATAGCAATCTACAATCTAAAGGTCACGGGTTCATGTCCCGCAGTGGTCCTAGGATTTTTCAAAGGGAGTCCAAAATCCTTAGCTATGCCGTCCCTTGAATAGGACGTAAAATGGGGATCCCAAGCAAGTACGATGTCAGGTACTCGTTAAAGATCCCTATCCTAATTTTACCTGGATAGGCAAAATTCAGGACTTCAACTGTAGCAATGTCCGATTAGCCTTAGTAGCATGAAAGCACAAACAAACAAAATCACCACAGTTAGACATTATTTATAAAAAAAGGATAATTGGTATTATGGATAATAGGTAGTATAATGGATAATAGGTAATATAAATAAAAAGGAAAATTTGAACAAAATATAAAACGGCTTTGGCGGGGTTTCTTCATAGTTATATTTGAACGATAGAATCTATAAACATGATAATAAAATATTCAGTCAGCTAACAGTGGAATGATTTTATCATAAAGTGCCCTTCATATTTATTTTCATTGTCGTACATCAACTTTTTGGAGTTAACTATACATCACGTAATTTTCTCTTCTTTAGTGTCGATTCTTCAAAAAATTATTAGAAAAGTATTTAAACAAAAAATTTTAGTTCTGCTCTAGAGATGGTTAACGAAAACTGACGGATAAAGGGAGACGGAAAACAAATTAGGCAAATTATTTAACTGAAATGATTTTTTTATATTCATAAGAATTTTTCAGTGTAAGAAACAAAAAAAAAAATTGATTATTGAAAAAACAAAACAGAGAAAAGCAATTATTACAATCAATAAAAAATAATTGAATTGAAATGTAAGCAGGAGAAAATATTTTATACTACTTAGGTTAATTTTCCCTTGGTGATACAATTTAGTTAACAAATCCCTAATACACCTTGATAATCTTCGGGCTGGACTCTCAGGAACTTTATGAAAAATGTAGACGCTAAAAGTTTATACCTATTACAATAAGCCACATCAAAGGCCAATACCAGGTATAAGCCACATCAAACCACCTTAAATGGTGGTTGGGTTTAGCTAGTTACTTAGGTACATAAAGATATACAATAGATTATCGTTATGGAAGAAATACGAATTAAAATAATAAGCGCAAATGCTTTATTTTGTTTTCTCATTATAAAACTATATTTGTTTCTAGCATGCCAGTTTAGAGATTGAATTATTGAATAAATCATTATATTTAAACACTATTTAAAAAATAGCGAATTTTATGAAGTATAAATGAGAGATAATATAAGCCCTTAAATAAAGCTAATTTAGTCCTGGGATATGAGTGAGTTGGGAGCCGGGTTAATTAGGCAGGGGATATAGAGACAGTTGAAACCGGTCAATGCATGCAAAGTGGGCCGACCGCCACGAATACCAATCATATGTGCCAAGCCGTAGACGGGGGTATAACTTAACTGCTCTGGTGGCGAAAAGCTATGGCGCCTTCCGTTGTGGAGAGAAATCGGCAACCGAAATGTGTCACCGCGCATTTCACTGTTTGGGAAATCGCCCCCCCCCTCCCCCGAACTGTGTCACTACGCATTACACATGCATACGCATATACTTACACAGATTTCTTTGCAATTTCCGTCGTTTTATTATTCATATATTAATTTATGTGTTTTTACTTTCACTTACCTATATATGAAATATAAAGTAAGGGAAATTATTGAGATCGTGAAAAATTTCGACATCCGGATTTCAATGGAAATACACGTTTTTTAAAATAGCATCTATAAAATTATGAGAGGGTAAATACACAAAGTTAAGGGAAAAATTTCATTTTTTTATTATAAAAATTTCTAAAGTTTTACCTAAAACATAGTGTAAACCATACAGTTATTGGCACCCCAACTTTACCTTAAAGAAATAGGTAAACAAGTCCTAATTTTATTACAAGATATACATGAGTCTAATGTTTGAAGGGTCCTCTAAGTCATCTATGAAGTAAAACTTTAACAAACTCAACATAGGGAAGATTTCAAAAATAATTACGCAGGGTGCCAATATCTAGATTTGGTACTTTTAACTATAAATATTGCCATATTGTAAAACTAATCAACTTTTGACCCAAAAAAACCTCTTGAGTCTTTATGAGGATAGATAATGAGGAGCTATAGGAAGTTTGATCCCTGTATAAAAAGTATTTAATTTAACCTCAGAAATGTAGTCTTAAGGGTGTCACTAACTGTATTATTTACCCTACCTTAGCATCTGATAAACATATAAAGCTAATATTAACAACCCAACGTTACGTTAAAAAATCTGTCAATTATAAAAAATTGTATAGTAATGCGAACCTCAAAATCCTATTTCCATCAATTTTTCGTGAATTATAATATTGATATTTTGTGTATTGACTTTTGATTATTTTTGTACCTTACTTTAATTATTTAAATCATGATCGTGACCTTTCATGTAGACTTAATTCTATGTAGGAAGCCAATATTACTATTAGACTATTATAAAGTGGTTTATAAAAGGAAAATATTTTTTCACTTTATTTTTTCTGATGAAATTTGGATATCGAAATTCGGAAAAAATAAGAGAATCACCTATATACTATAGTGACTTACGCTTGCGGATTTTCGTGGCAACTATGTATGTATATATGATGAAATAAAATAGAATTTTAAACAGATATTTGATAAAGGAAAAAATATTTTACAGTAAGAGATATCAAACAATATCGAATACTGTTTCCAAGCGTTATTGGCTTTTGGCCACAAACGTTAAAGACTGTGTGGTTTCTTTTCAATTGCTTTCTTGTTTTCTCCAAATATATGTAGCTGTGCAAAACAATAGGCGAAAATAATTAAATAAAAAAACAATCAAAGATACTTTTGATATTATTAAACTCAAGAAAGAGATTGAACTCAAATATTTTCGTAGAAAAAATAGCGTTATAGCCATAATTATTTCCTTTTGAAAGGGAATAAACACCTTACGTTCAAGTAGAAAATAATAACATATTGAAAATATATTTCTTGTTTGGTTGTTTGACGTCCATTTATGCTACTAAGGCTAATCGGACGATGCTACAGTGGGACTCCTAAATTTTGCGTATCCAGGTATAATTAGGATAGAGGGATCTTTAACGACCTTTTAAAGTCCATTTTACGTCCTATCCGAGGGACAGCATAGCCAAGGATTTCTTACTCCCTTCAAAATTTTGTACTCCTAGTGCCTCCGCGGGGCGTGAACCCGCAACCTTTAGTATTGTAGATTGCTATGCTAAGCACTAAACCACATGTGACCCATAAGATTTGTTTTATTTCGATGCAACCTTTGAACGCCACTATATATTTTAGGCAAACATAAAAAAATAAAATAAATCAAACAGCACTTCTTGACACAAAATTTTTCATTCATCTTATCTAAATTAAACATATGTCAATTTGCTTTTTTTTTTTAATTTATAAAACCATAATAAGTTCAACCTTACTATTTTACAAAGTCCACAGACATGATAATTTCTTTTTTTTTTATTGGCTGTTAGATGTTAGCAAAATCCTATTTTGCCAGTTAAATCATAATTATAAGAGAGAATACAGTATTTTGGAGAAGGTAAAAGAACTTTAGTGATTAGTAAGTAAAAATACCATTAAGGTAAGTACTATTGAAAAGAAAAAGAAAAAAAAAAAGGCATCTCGTCCAATAAACAAATTTTCATTATTAACACAGTTATGGAACTAGTAATTAAATTTTATTTCAAAAAAGCAGGCACTACTGCTTGATTGATAATTAGACTAATGGGCAATTACAGAAGTGGGTCCAATTGAATTGAAAATTTAGAGGTAAAAGATAATTGGAGGAAAGAAGAAAAGGTCCCCCTCAAAAAAAAAAAAAAAAAAAATCATAATTTAGTTATCGAAATTGTGGAACAATGTAAAAATGAATTATTAAAATGTAAACTTTTCGAGGATATCTAACCATATAGAAAATCAACTATTCATATCGCTCGTTATGAAAATTCTGCCATAATATGAAAATTTTTGGTTTTCTTGTTTTCGGATAAAATAATTCGAATCACTATAATCTTTCATTGAAAAAAATTCCAGATTTTTAAATCCAGTATGAACCGCTGAAGATTAGTCAAGGTACTCTTCTATAGAGTTGAGAGAGAAGAAAAAAAGTGCATACACACACAGAGTATTTTTAAAAAAAAAAACTACGATTTCCGGGTCAAAGGTTATGTGTCCGATGTCAACTTTCCAGCCATGTCTTTTCCTTTTTAATTAATTATTTAAATTATCCAAACCTGGTTCTAACCGGATATTGATAATAATAATAAAAAACCGATTCACTGCGCTATCTTTTTCTTACAAATATTAGTATTATATAAGAATAATAATTATTTTACTACTATACTAAATATTATGGTTATATAACCATAGTATTTACTTAAAGCATTCTACCTCACACAATTACCTTAAACTTAAATCCTACCCATTTGAATGGTATTTCCCAGACAAGGCTCATATACTTCGTCAGTTCGACCAATCTCGGCAGGAGTTCCACAAGGGTTAATACTTACCCCATTACTATATATTTTATACACATATGAGATATCTACAAACTCTGTTACTTTAACTTCAACATACGTCTATGAAACAGCAAATCTAATAATACATAACAAACCCAGACTGGCATCACTCAATTTTCAAAATTTATGAAATTTAGCAATTTGACTATCTTTAGAAAATTAAATTAAACAATAAAAAATCTCAACATATTCAGTATGCTTGAAAAGCCAGATTCTTCAAGTCACCGATATATACATCTATTCATTTGGACATACGCCTCACAGATTTTCGGCTCAGAAAAGAGGAGGCACTGACGAAAATATCAAAGTTTTCAATAATAATATTTAAGAATAATAACAGACGCTCACTGGTAGGTAGGTATCAAAAATCTATAAACAGACTTAGAGCAACACATACAATCTTGCATACTCAATATTTACACTCTCATTTCTAAGTGCACGGTCATAGGATCATATTTTTACGACATAACGTAGCTCGCTAGAAGGCGTCTAAAAAGAAGCTGGATGACAGACCTGTCCTGAAGCTTCAAGTCCGGAAAGAGGCGCAGCTGGACACTTTCCTTTCTTCAATCATAAAATTCTAGTCATAGTAATTACTTCTACCCATCACAATTTACTGGCAGTTGTGAATGCAACTATGGAAATAAATTAAGACAAATCAAAATAAAAAAATATTTATTTAAATATTTTCAAGTAGATCCTCCTATGTTTAGGCATTCTACCCATTTTCAAGGTTAGATTTGCTACAAACAAATTTAAATTTTCCTTGGCAACATACATTTAAAAGATAAAAACAATTACATAAACAATTAACAATATGCATACCTACAAATCCCCATATCTTTTCCTAATATATATATATATATATATATATATATATATATATATATATATATATATATATATATTATTAAAAAAAATTATAATTAAAACTGTTAAACTTTATTTACTTTATATTAAATGATTTATTATTTTTTTGCAAATTCTACAATATTTAAAATATAATTCCCTAATGTAACTATCATACCATTGCGATTAATGCTAAATTTTACTTAGAATTTCTGCTTAGTATTTACTTAAATCTTTAGTATAATTTTCTTAATTCACAGTTTAATCCATATTTTCTGAATTTTCATTGATTCTGGCATTTTTCTTTTGTATATGTATGATCCTGTTTTCATTATTTCAACCACTTCAAAATAAAATATGAAGAGTCCACGGAAGAAAGGGGGAGAGTCAATTTTTTTCCGAATTTTAGTTATATATATAATTGTTCGTCTAGTTGAGTAGAATATGTTGGTGAAAAGAAATAGTCAGAAAAAATGACAGTCGGTTGGTTACAAGGTATGGAAAGAACCACGTACTCGGAAGAAAGGGGAAATGTCCACGCGGAAAAACCTAGAATGGGGGAGAGTCATGTTAGAAGTTATATGGATTGTGTATTAATATCACCATTTCATCAATAAAACAGGGAAGAAAGGGGGAGCGTCCAGGACTATCCCCCTTTCTTTTATGTTTAAATTGTTTTTTTTTTTTACTAAAACATTTTTTTTTAGAGCGTGTTATGTCTGTTTCGGGGAAATTTATTATTTTGACACGCAAAACAAAAAGGAAAAGGCCATATAAAAATATTGCAGAAAAATGATAAAAGATACTGAAGTAAATTAAGATCCAAACCTAAAAACTGGATTTTCTCGGAAAGCACTCCAAATGACATCCCCCCCTTCTTCCGTGGACTCTTTATATGTTTTTTTTGTTGAAATGTTTGGCTAATCTTGTTTCCCTCTTATTCTTCTCTACACCTACATTTTGATACATTCGTTTGGAATTATATTGTTTTGTTTCGCCAATACTACGGGGTAAATAATGAAAGTTTTCATAAAATATTTATAATGTTTCTAACAATAATTCTTCTTCGGTTGGAAGATCTCAGAACGCAGACAAGGAAGCCCACCTCGCTTGTACGGCGGATATAGCACATAGAGGAAGCAGTGAAAGGGGACCATGAGGCGTAGGGTGCACGATGTACCTGTTTGATAGCGGCCAGTAGGTCACACTAATATACTAACCGTGCCCGATCCCTCTGTATAACAACGATATTATTATTATTATTATTATTATACATATTACTATAATTTATCTTATCATCATCATCATCTCCACTTCATCTTCCTAATAGCAGCTCCTCATCTACATAATGCTGCGCACTAATTGTATGTAAACAATATGGCTGACTGGCTCAGCGATTTAATCTCTTCAGCCTTACCTGCATATCAAACACACTCATAATAGCAACCCACTTCCGGAATAATAGTCTGGATTATTTTGGTTTGTTTTTAAAATGATCAAACCCGTGGAATAAATGGTGTCTTCTATTACTTTATAACCCATGTTTACATTTTAGTAACATCTGTTGTCACTGATGATTTAATGAGTTACTAGAAAATAACCTAAGCGACAACAGTTTTATCGATAAGTAACCCCTAAAATAAAAAATATCCTACGAATGAAGTAATATTTCTGGAATGAACTCTCCCTGAACCTGAAAATCCCAATCTGGAAGAAAAAAAGACCCTTCATAGATTATTCAATGATAAAGTATTCTAAAGAATGTCCCTTAATGATCCAAAAATCTTTTCTACAGCACCTAGTGTGATATAGAAGTTTTAAAATAATGTACACCGATGCTTCCAAAATAGAAGATAATGTGGGCTGCGAAGATTACTGTGACAGAACGAGGTTTTTATATAGCTTTACTGGAGAGGCAACAGCCATTTTTAAAGCTTTCAACTTGATAGCGGAAACAGTTCCGGATCCAGAAATTTTCTGATAGGTTTTCAGTAATGAAGGCCCTAATTTAAAATACATATTAGTACATAATGACGTTGTAAATTACTGTAAATGTTTAAATACAATTCATTTTCAATTAATGAACTTGAAAAATGACAAAATGTAGCTCATTTTATATTGTAATACTTTTTGAGTGTCCTCAACTCTCAGGGGGGGGGGCGCTCCCCGCACCCCTCCCCTGGATCCGCTACTGATCAGAAATAAAGAAATGAGTAGTTGTAACAGACTCCAAAAGCGTCTTATCAGCAATAAACAACCAATATCCAAGCAGTTCTAAAAGCGAAATAATAAATATGTGGTGGGAACTAAAATTAAGAGCAAAAACATTGAGTTAAGCCTGGGTCCTATTCCGGAATAAGGGGAAATTTGGCAAGACAAGGAACAGAATCAGAAAACGTAATATTATTAAAAGAAGTTATATCAGAGGACTGGATGCAACATTTAAAGAAAACTCTACTAAAAAATGGGAATCACAGTAGAAACAAAACTGTCGAAAGTAGCACAGATATAAGAGGAATGTAAAAAATGGACCACACTCTTTAGAGCCTCGAGAAATAAATAAATCATATTGTGCCACCTGAAGATCGGAAATTCACAGTTTACCCATGGTTACCTTCCCAGTGGTCTGGAGGCATCCACGTGCATAAAATAAAACAATGTAGCTCTGGCAGTGAAGCAATTGGAGAATTGTTATAAGAGGATGCAAAAAAAAGTTACTCTATTTCAGTATTTAAAAGAAGCATCATTTTATAATAGAGTTTATAAAAGCACAACGCCAATCGCTCCTGTTGAGCTATCAACAACCGATATAAAGGAAACTCACCAAGTAGAGAAATAATTAACATTTTGTAACAGAAAAAATCATATTGTTTTGTTTCACGGAACATTGCCCCTCCTTAGAGACATTTCCTCCTGGATGTCTTCTTTTTCACACGGGCCTGCTCTTTAGCGGTGGAAGGTCTCTCCCTGAATCCACTGCGTCTGTTCTTCTTCATCGTGTTTCACATGACGCTAAGCTATGATGTGCTTCCGTTTTGGGATACTGGAAGACCCTGCAGATCACATCCACTTCTTTCTAACGTTGGGTCCCTCCTAGTTCTTCTGCAGTTTTGGGCAGAATCCCGTTCTTCTTCTTCGTATCCACCCTGATTGGCTCTGCTTATCATTGGTCTCTCGTCCGATCGCTGGCGAGGGGTCCCTTATCAATATCCATTGGGTGATATCGCAGAGGGTTTTTATGTAATGTAAAGGCTGCCGTAGTGTAAATAAGAAGGAGAGGAACACAAAAAATAATTACTGTAAAATAAGTCACCTTAGAGGACTGTGCATATCAATTGAATAAAATGATGTTAAAACATAAGGAATAAATTGGAACAATAGATCATCAAAACTTTCAGAAATAAAACCAGAGTGCAAAAAATGTCGAGAAATAAAGAAGCTAAGTTGTGTCGAATTCGAATTGAGTACTGCGAATTCAATAAACCAATGTCAAAATTAGTAAAATGTACCGATGTAAGATTACATTGTAATTTGGCAAAAACTATGAAAGAAATGTTAGAAGATAAAGGAGCAAAAATAATCCCTTCAAAAAATCGAATATGATTTTTTTTTTTTTTTTTTTTTCGGTTGGCGCATTAGGCCTAATGAGACCTTTGGCCGCGCAGTGTGGTCTTCTTACAGACATTTGTTTTGCTTGCGGGAGTACAGACAGTCTGGAGGGGGTAGCCCAAACCTCACGTTGCTGCAAGCCATGGTCACCATGGTACTGCGGCAGACTGCCCATAGCTCCATAACCAATCCCATTGGGGCCAATTTGGCAGTGTCCTTCCCACCGATGGCGTCAGCTCTCTCGGGTTCAAGGTCAGTGACAAACTGGTCTAGGTCCAAGGATTATGGTAGCTCAGAGTCAGCAGGCCCCGAGGACCTATATTTCTTTCCCTGAAGCATACCGTCCCTGAACCAAACGTCCGGGCGGTTACTGACATCCTGGAAAACCGCACCACGATTCTCGATGAGATACACGGGGAAGGTTCATCACTCCTACGCCCGGTCGGTGTGAGTCGCCTCCAGTAGGCTGACGGGCCTCACATACCCGGGGATGGCGGTAGACTTGGACTGGGTGGCGTTCATTGGTGGGCGGTCACCCGAATGGAGCGGTCACCCATCCAAGTACTAACCACGATGGACGTTGCTTAACTTTGAATATCTATTGCAAGCTCCCTTGTCCACTCGGCCATCCCGGCCCCATCGAATATGAATATAGAATATTAAAAAAATGTGATTCCAATGACCCAGAGGGGTAGAGGTAAATACATAGAATTAATAAATTAATTTTTCGAGGAAGAAAAATATAGGGAGCTATAAAGGATTAACAAAATTACCAGCTCTTCCACCTGAGGATACTTTTAGCAGCTCCATATCGTAAATCTGGACAGACTTAGAGGCTTATGATCCCGAGAAAGAGTGGGCACATTGGAGGAGTAAAGAAAGCCATTTGTATGTAAGAGGGAGAGAGGTAACAACCTCGGTAATACTACTGCCGGAGTGGAGCTAACTGCCGGACTAATATACTACCGCAGCCGGAGTAGAGGTCCTAATTCCCGCTGTAATCCTTCCCCCCCTTGGGGGGTCTTAATGGGCAAGTTACTGGTACCAGTAGTGGTAGTGCTAGTGCTACTGTGGATCCTCTCGAAGTAGTTAACTGTTCTCTCTTTTCTTATCTTACTATGTTCTCCACACCCTCCGTTGTTTACTATAATAGACCAGGTCTTAACTATTTTCAATGTTTTAACAATACAGGTCTTTAAATAATCGCATAATATAATGCCTATTGATTAATGTCAACACTGTTATAAAAGTTTATTTAGTAAGTACTAATCCGGGATTCGAACCTCTTTTTTTGGAAATTATCAACATTTGGCTGAAAATTCGTGAGTGGCTTAATTTTTAGTAATGCTACAACTTTTTCATCTTCGAAAATTCTTGGATTTGGGCCATTTGTCATGACCTACGCAACTAACATATCAACCTAACGACCTTAAAAATATTTATCAACTTCAGCATCACATTATTGTTTCATAAATATCACTAAAATCAGATGACCATGTTGGCTTACAAATCCCATCGGCCGTTTTTACAGACCTACGCCATTAAAAAAGAATAATAATTTCGATTATATTAAAAAAAAAAAAAAAAAAAAAAAAAAAAAAAAAAATTATAAAATTAAAATATCTAATGCACCTGAGTACACTACATTTTAGTACACAACACTATTAACTACTATACACTAACTATACTGCAAAGATAGTAGATACCGTAAAATGAGAGAGTGAGATCGTATCGGATCCTCATGGTTGACCTTATGCTCTCTTTCACCCACGAACTCTCTCCCTGACCTCAACACCATTAATCTTCTCCCATTTCATACATTCTCAGCTATTTATATTTTTCTATTTATTACTGTAGAAATATATGTTAAATTTTATTCTAATATAGCATATTAATGCGAATAATTTACAGTTCAAAAGTCATTAACCGAAAAATCATCTTTCCATAAAAAAAAAATAAAAAAAAAAATTTTAGGACAATGACTTTTTTTTGTCCTCCCCTTCCTCGCCATTTAGCCTATACGAGGTTTCCCGGGCAAGGAGAGAGAATGGTGGGTTAGTGCCGAGTATTATTAAATTTCCTCTGGATCCGGGTTTTGAACAGGATAAGAAATAGGAGATGACTAGGGTAAGAACTTGAGTTTTATTTTATGCAAATTAATAAACAGTTGTGTAATTTGTAAATGTCTTTTTTTCAGCTTAAGAGGATAGAGGTTTTGTTCCCCATATCGATAAGAACTTAAAATATTTATCTCTCCGTTTTATAAAAAAAATTTTATTCAGATTGAGATGTTTCATCGTGCTGCTACCTGATGGATAACCATATTCTATCTTCCAGCTGATCTCCAGGGATGTGCCGCGTAAATTAAATCCAGGACCGACTAGAAAGCATGTGCAAGACGAAATCCCCAAAGCACATAGCGTGTCCTATTTGTACGGTTATTATGCAAACGTTTTAGGGCCACTGACTTTAGAGTCAAAACTTGTCGGTACTCTTGATTTTGATAATGTAGTACAATGAAATCAAACATAAAAAATCTGGAGCGATGCGCGCAACAGACAACTTTCACTTACCAAATATCTCAGATTAGAAATTGACATGTTTTTTTTAATTGCCATTTCTCAGAGTCACATATTTTTCCACATTTATTTGTAATTTTGTTTTTATTTGATCCCTAAAGTACACTATATTTTTTATTATTAAATAAAAGTTCTTATTTCCGATAATTCGGCAATGCAAGCATAATACTCAAAGTCGTCTGATTTTATAATTCTCTATGTAATTGTTGAAAATTTCATTTAGTTACCATGAAACAAATCATTTCCATTAAATGAACAGAACGGCTTTAATTATAAACAATTTTCTGTCATTAAAGGCGTTTGACCAATTTTGATGAAATTTTGGCTATCGCATCGTGAGTACATACATACACCAAATATCCAGTCTCATCAAAATCATTACAGCCGTTTTTGAGTAAATAATAAAAAACACGTGAACATAAGACAAAGTTATTAAACAAAGTACCCCTACAAAGTACCTTCGTTTCACCATTTTTGATGAAAT
The DNA here is from genome assembly GCA_911387785.2 of Aelia acuminata. NCBI lineage: Eukaryota > Metazoa > Arthropoda > Insecta > Hemiptera > Pentatomidae > Aelia > Aelia acuminata. The sequence goes on along the minus strand of OU426982.1, from coordinate 127,640,159 downwards.
TTCGGCTTTCGCATCGCGGACATATACATACATCAAATACCCAGTTTGATCAAAATCGGTAAAACCGTTTTTGAGTAAATAAAAAAACTCGTGAAAATGATACAAAATTTATTTAGTAAAGTCCCCCCTCCGGTTCATCAATTTTGATCAAATGTTGGGTATCACATCTTTAGCACATACATACATCAAATACCCAGTTTGATCAAAATCGTTCAAGCCTTTTTTGAGTAAATAAATAAAACTCGTGAAAATGATATAAAATTTATTCAGTAAAGTCCCCCCTCCGTTTGACCAATTTTGATGATATATTGGATGTCGCATCTTTGACATATACATACATCAAATACCCAGTTTGATCAAAATCGGTAAAACCGTTTTTGAGTAAATAAAAAAACTCGTGAAAATGATACAAAATTTATTTAGTAAAGTCCCCCCTCCGGTTCATCAATTTTGATCAAATGTTGGGTATCACATCTTTAGCACATACATACATCAAATACCCAGTTTGATCAAAATCGTTCAAGCCTTTTTTGAGTAAATAAATAAAACTCGTGAAAATGATATAAAATTTATTCAGTAAAGTCCCCCCTCCGTTTGACCAATTTTGATGATATATTGGATGTCGCATCTTTGACATATACATACATCAAATACCCAGTTTGATCAAAATCGGTAAAACCGTTTTTGAGTAAATAAAAAAAAATCGTGAAAATGATACAAAATTTATTTAGTAAAGTCCCCCCTCTGGTAGATCAATTTTGATGAAATGTTGGGTATCACATCTTTAGCATATACATACATCAAATACCCAGTTTGATCAAAATCGTTAAAGCCATTTTTGAGTAAATAAAAAAAACACGTGAAAGCGAGATAACATTTATTAAGTAAAGTACCCCCTCCAAATGATCAATTTTGACTGTCATATCGCGGGCACATACATGCATCAAATATCAAGTTTAATCAAAATCGTTAGAGCTTTTTTGAGAAAATCGTAAAAAAACGTAAAAATTAGACAAAATTCTTTAAATAAAGTACCCCCTCAGTTTGACCAATTTTGATGAAATTTTTGCTGTCACATCGCGGGCATATACTAAATACCCAATTTCAGGTTCGCGCGGTTTATAGTTTTTGAGCTAGTCTGTTCACACACACACACCATATCGTGGGACTTGGTTATTTGGACCTAGGGGACCCCAAAACGTGTATTTCCGTTGAAAACCGGAAGTCGAAATTTTTCACCATCGCAATACTTCCACTTACTAGGTATATATAGGTAAGTGAAAGTAAAAAGAAAAGAAATAATTTATTAAATTTATCCGATTTTCTTTAAAATAATAGGTGTGGCCTGAGCAGACCTGATTATATCAATTGTTTGCTCAATTTTTCACGCGTAAAGAATGCCCTTTCCTTACAAGCGAAATTCTTTACGTTGAGCGTAAAGATAACATGACGTTATAATACCCCGAAACGTTTACAATCAAGGGCAGACACGGTGCCATAGATATCTGCTGACCCAAAGTGTAGACAGGAGATAAGACACCTGAGGAGTGGACCGTATCTGTGTTTGTGGGTCGCATTTGTTACAAGCCCTCGGGAACAAAGACTCCTTTTCGAAGATGCTCGAGCAGAACTGACTTTCGCTGGGCCAGGACCAAACAGCCACTCAGTTCCGTCTCTCGGAGAAAGTGCGCCTTCATGTTGAGCCATGGGCAAGCTCTTAGCCACCTCCTTCCTCTCCTTCCGATCCCATTGTCATCCTGGATTATTAAGGGGGAAGATTTATATATGAGGACGGATATCCGAACATATACTCTATTATGCATTCATCGAATTATTAGAGTTAAAATATAATCAGTTACAAAGACAATTGGGTTTGTTGGGAATTAATTTAATTGGTTAAATATGGTTAAAGTAAGATCAATGAGTCCCATATAGGTTCTTTAACAACGCACATATTTCAGCGAGCCATCTTCATTACAAAAAACACTGATAATAAATTAATCTAATGCAGATAACTTCTCATACATCAATTCTTGTTGTTGTTGTTTGTTTAATGTCACTTTATGCTACTAAGGCTATCGGACGTTTGTTACAGTGAGAGTCCTAAAATTCTGCCCATCAAGGTATTATTAGGATAGGGATCTTTAACGAGTACCTCCATTATACGTCCTACCCGAGGGACGGCATAGCCAAGGATTTTTTACTCCCAAAAATAAATCCCAAGGCCACCGCAGGACGCGAACCCGCGACCTTTTGTACTGTAGGTTGCCTTGCTACAGGTGGCCTTGCACTACACCACAGGTGACCCCTACATCAATTCTTAATATGTACCCTTATTAATTTCCGTGTATGCTTTACAATGAACACTTATACTATAAACAATCTATAGGGGAGAGCGGGGTTGGTTGGCAACAGTTTCCACTTTTTTTATTATTGAGTCTTTCCTGTTAATATAATCCCAATGGGGCTGATACCACTGTAAACTCCAAGTATTAGAGTACTTCAAGTATTTTTTTCACAACATAATATTTAATACTAAGATCATAGAAAATTGAAGAATTCGTCAATCCAGAGTACGCCAATTAACCCCCTATGTGGGGGCAGGTTGGCATAGAAGTTGGGGTTGTTTAGCCATCCAATTCAAGTACTGCCTGACACATATTATTGTTATTAAAAGCTGCACTATGATGGTATAATAATTTTGAATCGGTTTTTAACAGATTTTAAGGGAAAATAGAATGACAATAGAAGATAGAAGTTTAGACTGTCGTCACTTTTTGCATAAGAAAAATTGCTCTCATCTTCCTCGCTGGAACTAAAGACAATTGGTAGTTTCGCCTTTGATTATGTTTACCTTGATTTTGTGAATTGCTACTGCGCCAAAAAAAAAGTTGAAGAGAGCCAAATAACCCCACAGAAGAGATCATATGAAAGATGGCTGCCAGGACAGGGGAGAATAATCAAACAAGAAACTGGTTAGTCGAAAGGTTAGGTTTTTCAAAGCAGGTTGGGTTTTTTCCATGGCTTTAAACCAATTTTACTGAAAATATAAAAATTTACTTACATGTTGTAAAATCAATCAATGAAGCACACTCTTATCTACACTGTCAGCATCGGATTGAAAACTCAGGACAAGACTCCCGAGCTCGAGCGGGTCACATGGTACAATGGTGGGGTCTTCACAACAGGTGTGACGGAAACTATAAGCCAATGGCCAACCTACCCTCTATGCCAACCAACCCCGCTCTCCCCTACATTAAAACTAATGTGAGGTCAACTTACTGGCAGCTATTCGTCACATTTAATGTGTTCATCAACAACATCCTACAGTCAACAACAGCTAGGTCTAACCTAAACATTGTCTTGCTACTGATAAGACATCTTTATATATATATTATTTCTGAATCTAAAATATTTCTTTATTTTAAATTAACTAAATGTTTATAATTATTACACATTTTGTAGAATGAGCAACTGCCTCGTGGTATAATTTTATAACTTATTCATTTGAAGAAATAGAGACACATTTTACAAAATGCAACTGTAATCTCGACTTCGAAACCTCGTCACTTTTTTCCCTGAACAATTTGGTAAAAATTAAAACTTGATCTTTCAGACGCCGTTTATAAGTGTTAGGCAGATCAAAATATCCGATGCCTACTTTTAATTACTACAAATATTTATATGCCTCAATCTATTAAAAAATTCTTAAATATTGTTTTAGTTTTATTATTTGTCATTTATCTTCTCCATCGGATTTTGATCAACTTACGCACGGATTTTGGTCAACTTACGCACATATTTCAGCGAGCCATCTTCATTACAAAAAAACACTGATAATAAATTAATCTAATGCAGATAACTTCTTATACATCAATTCTTGTTGTTGTTGTTTGTTTAACGTCACTTTATGCTACTAAGGCTAATCGGACGTTGCTATAGTGGGAGTCCTAAATTTTGCCCATCCTGGTATAATTAGGATAGGGATCTTTAACGAGTACCTGACATCGTACAGGCTTGGGACCTCCATTTTACGTCCTACCCGAGGGACGGCATAGCCAAGGATTTTTTACTACCATTAAAAAATCCTAGGGCCATCGCAGGACGCGAACCTGCGACCTTTTTGTATTGTAGGTTGCCATGCTAACCACTACACCAGAGGTGACCCCTATATCAATTCTTAATATATACCCTTATTAATTTCAGTGTACGATTTACAATGAACAATTATACTATAAAGAATCTATACATTAAAACTAATGTGAGGTCAACTTACTGGCAGCTATTCGTCACATTTAATGTGTTCATCATCAACATAGAGCCAGGGCTAACCTAAACATTGTCTTGAAATTGATAAGAAATATTTATATATTTATTATTTCTGAATCTAAAATATTTCTTTATTTTAAATTAACTAAATGTTTATAATTATTACACATTTTGTAGAATGAGCAACTTCCTCGTGGTATAATTTTATAACTTATTCATTTGAAGAAATAGAGACACATTTTACAAAATGCAACTGTAATCTCGACTTCGAAACCTCGTCACTTTTTCCCTGAACAATTTGGTAAAAATTAAAACTTGATCTTTCAGACGCCGTTGATAATTGTTAGGCAGATCAAAATATCCGATGCCTACTTTTAATTACTACAAATATTTATATGCCTCAATCTATTAAAAAATTCTTAAATATTGTTTTAGTTTTATTATTTGTCATTTATCTTCTCCATCGGATTTTTATTTAATTATTTTTATGTCTCTACCTTAGGAAATAAAATACAACATTACTGGGACTAATAAGTGAACCATTACACATAAACAAGGGGGTTAGGCAAGGCCTTTTTATATAGGCCTATATTTTATTTTTATCAAAAGCCCTACTGCATTCATAGTCGGATCAAGGTGATAGTAAAGGGAGGCTGTCTTTCCCCTGGATCTTCAATCCGCTTTTTTACCTTTAAGTTCCTTTCCTACAACTAAAATTCTACTTATTCGGCATATTATTTGTTATTTACTTTACTTATCTTACCTTACTTTTAATAAAGTTAAATTTTATCTTTAAGTGACAAAAATTTTACAAAGGGGTGGCTGCACCCCCACGTCAATCAATACCCCCTGGATACACCAATGACTGTACTCATCCCACAATTCGCTTACTACTTTCAACAACATCATATCCAAAAATAAAGACCATTTTTCGAAAGAGTGAATTTAATATTTAAATTAGGTTTTTTAAATTTTAGTTCGCGAGAACTAACAAGAGATCGCATTGACAAAGATGGTCGCGGTAGTCAGGGGGGGGGGGGGTAAATAGGCCTGTCACCGATACTTTTTAATGTAGTGTTGGACAAAATTATGACATCAGTCTGGCAAAATGATGAGGCAGGTGCAGTAATAGGAACAAAGAGGAACAATGTGAAAGTAAAGTGCCTGGCCTTTGCAGACGATCTAGCCCTACTATCAGAAACAAAAGGAGCCATAAAACAGGTAAACACTCTGAGAGAAATATCCGAGAAAACGGGACTACAGATCTCTTATAATAAGACAGAAATTATGACAACAGGTCCCAACTTCAACAAGAAACTATTGGACACGAAATATGGGAAAATAAAAGTGACAAAAAAGTTTAAATGCCTAGGCGAGATAATATGTAGTAACGGAACGGATAGAGCTTCCAAAGAAGAAAGAAGGAATGTATATAACAAAAAAAATGTGTCCTCAAATGCGAAAATACGGCATTACTGTACAGTAGTAAGAACTGGAATACTGTATGATAAGAAACCCGTCTGCTTTCCTATCCTTGAGAAAATTCTGAAGATTAGGAAGAAGATTCTAAGGAGGGTTCATGGACCCAAGATAATGCAAGAGGAGTACAGGAAACTGTCATCAGGACCAGAAGACTGAAGTTCTACGGGCACATGGTCAGAATGAATAATGAGAGATAGAACAAGAAAACACCTGATCACATCTGCAACTATAAAAGTATGGGTGGTTATGTTAAGCAAATAAAAGAGGAACTGGACAGGCTAAAAAACAGAGATAGAGATTGCTTAGATAGAGAGCTTTTTACGGAAAAACTGAAAGTGATTGGCGTTCTTGTGGGTAGGAAGGAGAGACGAGGGAGAAAATTGAGGGAGGAACAGTCCAGGAGGATGAGAGAGTATTGAAGAGGATGGCAGAGACTGTGAAGAAACTGAAATAATATTCGCGTGGTCCTTGCTGGCCGTTTCGTGTTAAAAAAGCATACTTTTGTTATATTTTTTCTTTTAAACTGAAGAAATTCCAGAGAAAGGCTTGTATATACGTTGACTCCATAAAGATATTAGTTCGTTTCTCCCCAATTGAAGAGCCCCATAACCAATTAACTTTTTTTTTTTTTAATATAAATAGAAAGGGTTTCAATAAAATAATATTCCAACTGATAATTTTACTCTCACTAATGACAGTAAGTCAATGCCCATAAAGGAAAAAAAACAGTACGTTTATCGTCATTAGTAGTTGATGGTTGTTTCCCTAAATCGCAATGTTTACTCTGAGCACGGTGTGGATTGTTGATGTGATTTTAGCGGCGTAGTAGAGTGAGAATTCGTTCATTTTGCTCGGACTGGTCCACCCATAAATATATATTAACTGGCCCTAGTGGTAATGGAACCTAAAACATTCAGAACCGGTAGAACTCTGGGATTCACGCACTAACATATTCGGACTGGTTAGTGGTTTTAAAAAAAAAAAAAATGTTATATATTGATGAAGCTACTTCTTCTTCTTCTTCTTTCGCTTATCCCCTTCGTGCCTTTCAGCGTTGGGAAGTGCATAGCCAGGAATTCCACTCATCTCTGTTCCTTGCCAGATTCCTGGCCTGTCGGAGATCTTTGCCTCTTCCTCTGCAAAGTCTATCAATATATTCGAGATAGGACATTCTTGGGCGTCCTCTAGGTCTTCTGCCATCCGGAACATAGTCCATCGTCTTTAGTGGGTCCCTATGTTCCTCCATCCTAACTACATGGCCGAACCATTTCAATTGGCGGGTTTGCAGAACCTCTTTCAATGGGGCGATCTCGATTTCCTGTCGTATTCTTTCATCTCCTACCGGCGATTCTGCGTAAAAATTTCATTTCAGCAGCAGTGACTCTGCTCTCCTGCTTGTCTGTCAATACCCAGCTTTCAGCGCCGTACAAAAATATTGGAAGGTACACCGATTTAAATACATGGAGCTTGACGTCCTTAGTCACCTCTCGTTTTCCTACAACAGTGTTGCAGATCTGGTAGTAGACAGCATTAGCTTTACTTATTCTGTTCGATATAAAATAAAAAGTAATATAAATGATTCATAGAAATGACAGTAAGTCAATGCCCATAAAGGAAAAAAAAAGTACGTTTATCGTCATTAGTAGTTGATGGTTGTTTCCCTAAATCGCAATGTTTACTCTGAGCACGGTGTGGATTGTTGATGTGATTTTAGCGGCGTAGTAGAGTGAGAATTCGTTCATTTCGCTCGGACTGGTCCACCCATAAATATATATTAACTGACCCTAGTGGTAATGGAACCTAAAACATTCAGAACCGGTAGAACTCTGGGATTCACGCACTAACATATTCGGACTGGTTAGTGGTTTTAAAAAAAAAAAATGTTATATATTGATGAAGCTACTGTAATATTTAATTATTTTAAAAATGTTTATCATAAATAAATAAAAGATATGTACATATTAATAATCCATGTTGTATTTAATAAAAAAAAAAACTATTGTATTAATAAAGAAATATAATTTTTTTCATAAAGAATAATATTGCTCTGACCTGAAAATGACCGAGCAGGTTAAGGCTAGACGTTGGCTTAGAATCGACACAAGGTGTCACGAGTATATGGGGTAAGAAATCGAAAATCGGTTTTTTTTCTACCAAGGTTCATTATACTTTTAGGTAACTAAACAACGTAAACATGACAGAAAACATAATTTATTGAGGTATAAAATGTATATAGAGACACATATGAAATTTACGAACTTAAAAAAAAAAAAAAAACACTGAACATTACTAATAAAAATTTTTTTTCCTCCTCATAATCACTAGACTCTAAAAACGACTACCATTTTCTCTTTAAATTAAGTATATATTAATATTTTCAATGTTCGGTTTTAGGTGGTAAACTATGTACTAACTCTTTTTTCATGAGCTTAGGAGTTGCATCATAATTGTAGCATTTTAGGATTCGTGTCACTTGAAATGTTATACGCACTACCATCGATCATAGTGAAAATCATTTGGTGAGCTATTCTCCAAGTGCCACGGTCGACTCGCACTTCACTTAGGATTAGATTCGCAATTGCTAGTCCATAATGTCGTGCCGAGATTAAATTATTAATGACGATTCCTTTTTGAAAATAACATTTAGTAACCGACAAAATAACGTGAAAGACGAAGTTTTATTTCCTTTCAAAACTTTGTTATTTGCAACTATCAGACGCGACGGTACGGTAGTGGTCGATAAGAATAATGATCACTAATTTTGATTATGAACTAACCGTACGAATTGTCTTATATTCTCCTTAACATCCTTTTTTATTTATTGTGAAATGTCCCGAATCCGCTTTGGGAAAAAATGTTAGTAAATTTGGCAGAGGCATTCTTCGGATGTCTGCCTCGGATTTCGTTACGCTCCTGTCAATGCATTATTTACTATTGGATGACGAAGGCGAAAAATGACAGAGGCGCCTAATGCATGTAATGATCTGTAACAGAAAGCCGGAGGGATAGTGAAAAGATAGAGAAAGCGTAATCTGCGTTCATGGTCGGTTAGCCCGGAGAGTAAAACTGATGGCTGTAAATAAATAGTCTTCCAGCTCTTTAAGCAAAAACTAAACAATGCATAGCTAGAGTAAAGTAAAAGTTTGTGCGGATTTATAACTAAAAATGACATTAAAATGAAGAACTGGAAATCCATTTTTAAATTGGCTGACACAGATTAAACTACAGTGGTTGAAGTTTAATCCGTTTCAATCAGGTCAGGATAAAATTTAACGGATTAACTAAAAAAAAACATTTTATAAAAAAAAACATTAAACCGACTTCGAAACCTAGGAACCAGTAAAAATAAATTCACTGAAAAGTATGAAATAATTACGTTCTGATTTTTATGAATACACAGCAAAATTGAAAATGGTATAAAAAGTAGAAAAGTGCAATAAGACGAATAATTTTATTTTGATTTGTACAAATACACACTAATTGTTAGTAAAAATTATTAAATTTAAATTTTCCTTAATTGTGGCTTTATGTTACAAAAGTCACTAAAATGACCGATAAAGGCACAGAATTCATATTATTTTAATTATCCTGACAACAGTTTTTTACCTCCGGACCTACATCAGAGGCTTCTTGCACAATCGAAAGTGAAATATACTAATAAGCCTCATCAAGGCCAGAGATAAAGATTTAGCAAACAATGAAGATAGAACATACCATATTACTGCTAGATGTGAGCGGCAAGAAGGAATTAGGCAGCTGAAATCAAGCTCCTCATCTGAAATTAACAAAAAATTAATATTCAAACTGGCAACAACAATAAATAATGTTCATTCAAACGATAAATACAAAATAAAAGTAGCATCTCTAAAAAGTAAGGTCAATCGCCACTTTAAAAAAGATCAAATGTAACAATATAAATACCTAAGAATCTTTTAAATACCCCCTCCCTACCCCGTTTTTATAGATTATAATCTTCATATTATGAGGCTTTTATTCAGTCAAATAATCCAACATTTACGGCACTGCCTCTAAAACGGCTCTTAAGATGCTAGATGTTGTACACAACAGCGCCCTACGGATCTGCACTGGAGCATTTCCTACCTCCCCCTCTGAAAGTCTTTACGTTGAAGTCGGAGATCCTCCTCTCGAATTAAGAAGATTGTTCTTAACAATTAAACATGGGATAAAACTCAAAACCAACCCAAAACATGCCTTGAGTAATTTGTTGTTCAACGGAGAAGGAAGGGAACATAATTTTGTCAAAAAATTCCTGGATAAAATTGAAAATCCAATTTTAAACCTTGAAAATATTCTAGATATACCTGATACAACTTATCCCCAATGGATACACTTCAAACCCCGTATAGATAAGTCATTGGCTACCTCTAAAAAAGGGATAATAATCCCAGCTGAAGCCCAACAATTGTTCCTAGAAGTGCTAGAGAAATATGTGGGATACAGAGTCCTTTATACAGACGCATCCAAACTTGGAAATGACGTGGGTTGTTCTTTTATAACTTACCCAAACTTAAGAAAATTATTCAGACTGCCAGACATATGCTCGATATTTACTGCAGAGTCCTCCGCAATAAATGAAGCTCTTAAACAAATCGAGTCATATGGCAGTGGGAACTGGGTATTAGTAACAGACTCAATGAGTGCTCTGTTAGCAATAGAGAATACAAGACCTAAAAACGGATTAATAATAGCGATTAGAAACCGTTTGTGGGTATTAAAAGAGAAAGGGAGTGATATAGTTTTCTTATGGACCCCCTCACACTGTGGAATCACGGGGAACGAACAAGCAGATACAGACGCCCGCTCAGCAAGAATTCCCGGAACCAAAGAGGTAACAATACTAAATGCTATTCCTCTTGAAGACGTTGTAAAAAAAATAAAACTTGAAATCAGGGAACACTGGCAGACCAGATGGAATAATCAAGACGCCAAACTAAAAATGATAAAGAGGAATCCAATCAAGTGGACAACCTCAAGCAGATTATCAAGGAGGGAAGAAACCGTCCTCTGCCGAATTAGAATTGGACACTGTGAATTTTCACATTTATATTTGCTAAAAGGGCTCGCACCTCCAACATGCAGGGTATGCGGTGAGGAAATTACCATAAGCCATATCTTAATAGACTGCAAAGCTTTTAAGAATCAAAGAACAAATACAGCATTAAACGGAACACTGAACGAAATTCTAGGAGATGATGAAAAAACTGTAAAAAAAACTTTGGAATATTTAAGAGCAATCAATTACTATTCGAAAATCTAAACTTCTATATGTTGCCAATGACCCTGCAGGGTAGAGGCAACAAAAAAAATAAAATAAATAAATAAATAAAATAAATTTAAATTCGATTCCCGGCCGTGGTCGAATCTTTTATCTTCTTATAAAATAGTTTAAAATATTAAATACTATGTTCAATACAACACAATCTTTTCGGAGGCGGCGCAAAATAGAAATAACATGTTACTGATACAATTCCATTAGTAGGTATTGAAATCAATAGCTGGGATGAGAAGATCCATTTAGAAGATTTTCATAATGTCTAGTGTAAAAAATTTTAAATTTTGCGCCGCCTCCGAAAAGATTGTGTTGTATTGAACATAGTATTTAATATTTAAATTTAATAATTTTTACTAACAATTAGTGTATATTTGTACAAATCAAAATAAAATTATTTGTCTTATTGCACTTTTCTACTTTTTATACCATTTTCAATTTTGCTGTGTATTCATAAAAATCAGAACGTAATTATTTCATACTTTTCAGTGAATTTAGTTTTACTGGTTCCTAGGTTTCGAAGTCGGTTTAATGTTTTTTTTATATAATGGTTTTTATTTCACAATTTTTAGTTGGAGAAGATAACAAATGTAGAAAACCGTACGTTGGTTTAAAAATTTCGTTGGTAATTAATTAGTCGTTGATAAAATAAACGTTGATTAAAATTTCGAAATCTTTTTACGCTCTACCACGTTTGTCTTTCCCAGGTCTTTTTATTATACAATAATTGTTTAAAATTATTATGAAATACACTTTACCTTTTCAATTTTATGAATACACACAGAAAAGTGGGAAAGCGGTGCGTGTATTTTACAACTTTCAACACACTACGTTTTATGATTATAAATGGATTTTTTTTTTTTTAAAGATCAATGTTCAGTTGGGAAGGGAACACATAAAATGTTTTTCCACAATGACAATATTTTTCCTTTGCTAAATGTCGTCAGTACTTGACATTTACGTAGAGAATCAGTGTTCCGAGATGTGTTCAGTTAAATATACATAAATTCATAAATCCGGCCATTCCAAGATGAAGTAGATAAGTCACTGAACAGTCAAGATTTTGGCCGTTTTTAGACAAGATATCAATGAGGATGCTAGTATGACCTATAGTAAATTTGATAGTAATTTTCAAATTTTGACAACGCATGCATTCCAGCGTGCCATCTTCAGTGCTAAAAAATTGGCAATTATACGTCACATTTAATATATTCGTCATCAAAATATGGCTGGGGCTAACCTAAATATCGCCACATTTCGTATAAGGAGCACAGCCTCATGGTATCATTCTCTGAAATAAGCGAAGTTAAAACAACTATGTAGGACTTATTGATCTTCCTTTAACGATAATTATATCTTTTTTATTTATAAAATAATTATGCCTAATTAGAAAGACTCTAGACCAGGGTAGTTAGTCTTGGCCGAAGCCAGTGAAGACTACATTATAACTAATGAATCCAGGTGATTAATGGGTCCCTATCAAATATACACTATTGTATCATCCATTCTCATCTAGTAGCCGTCAGTTAGTCTTCTTGTAAATTTCGTCCTTGAATGTTGATCAAATTCTCTAAAATTTAATTTTGAAATATAAGCCTGGCGTTGCGGGTTCGAGTCGAAATCCACCTTTATGTCAAACATTTTGTAATCGAAAATCGAATGAGATAACTATTAAAATAAAAATCTGGTGCGATGCATGCAACACACAACTTTCACTTACCAAACTTCTTTGATTAGAAATTGGCGTGTTTTGTTAAATGCCATTTCTCAAAGTCACACATTTTTCCACATTCATTACTTGTTTTTGTTTGTATTCGCTCTTTAAAGTACACAATTCGGCAATGCTGATTTTATAATTCTCTATGTAGTTGTTGAAAACTTCTTTTAGTTACCATGAAATAAATCCATCAAAATTTAATTTTAAACAATCGTCTGTTTAATGACAGGCGTACTGCGCATGCCTGGGCTCAAGGTCAACTTTGACGGAATATTTTTCTTTTTACTTTCACTTACCTATATATGAAATATATGGTAAGTGGAAGTATTGCGATCGTGAAACATTTCGACTTCCGGTTTTCAACGGAAATACACGTTTTGGGGTCCCCTGAGTCAAATTAACCAAGTCCCGCGAAATGGTCTGTGTGTGTGTGTGAACAGACTAGCTCAAAAAATATAAACCGTGCGAACCTGAAATTGGGTATTTAGTGTATGTATATGCCCGCGATGTGACAGCAAAAATTTCATCAAAATTGCTCAAAGGGAGGGGGTACTTTATTTAATAACTTTTTACGTTTTTTTTCAATTTTCTCAAAAACGGCTCTAACGATTTTAATTAAACTGAGTATTTGATCTATTTATATGCCCGAGATATGACTGTAAAAATTTCATCAAAATTGATCAACCGGAGGGGGGACTTTACTAAAAACATTTTGTATCATTTTCACGTGTTTTTTTTTTTTTTTATTTACTCAAAAACGGTTTTAACAATTTTGATCAAACTGGGTATTTGATGTATGTATATGCCAAAGATGCGATAGCCAACATTACATCAAAATTGATCAACCGGAGGGGGGACTTTACTTAATTAATTTTGTATCATTTTCACGTGTTTTTTTTTTTTTATTTACTCAAAAACGGTTTTAACGATTTTGATCAAAGTGGGTATTTGATGTATGTATATGCCAAAGATGTGATAGCCAACATTTCATCAAAATTGGTCAAACGGAGCGGTCACTTTATTTCATAATTTTTTATCCAATTTTTACCTTTTTTTCAATGAACTCAAAAACGGCTTTAACGATTTTTATCAAATTCGGCATCTTAAATGAAAATTAGGTGTTCTTTAATATCAGGTAAGCTTTACCATTATTAAAATGTTCTGAGGGGGCCTTGTTTTGGGGGGGGGGCCTTTTTTGTTTGTTTTTTCTCTATAAAGTACCTTTGTTTTTGTTTATATGGAGAAATTATCTGTCTCTCGTTACGCCTAAAAATAAGAAATTGCTAAATATGAGATATGATAAAAATAAAGAAAACATAAAGAGGAGAAAAAAAATAAAAATATTCAGTCAACTCATAAAACTCGTTGAGCCCAGGCATGCGTAGTACGCCTTTAATGGCAGACCATTGTTCATGATTAAAGCCGTTCTGTTCATTTGAGAAGTGGCAATTAACAAAACGCATTAATTTCTAATCTAACTAAGTTGGTAAGTGAAAGTTGTGTGTTGCGCGCACGCACCAGATTTTATTTCTCCTTTATATGTTACTTGATTTTTTCATATTTCACATTTAGCCATTTCTTATTTTAAGGCGAAGTGAGAGACAGATAATGTCTACATAATAACAAAATCAAAGGTACTTTATAGGAAAACAAAAAAGCCCCCTTTCTCATTTTAGCCCCCTCAGAACATTAATGAATACTTGATTCGCAACAAAAATGACGAGTTTAATCAAAATCATTAAAGCTAGTTTTAAGAAAATCGAAAAAGACGTAAAAATGGGAAAGAAAGTTTTGAAATAAAGTATCCCATCTGTTTGACCAATTTTGATGAAATTCTTGCTGTCACATCGCGGGCATATATGTATTTAATTCAAATAACCAATTTCAGTTTCCTACGGTTTATAGTTTTTGAGCTCATCTGTTCACATACATTTCGCGGGACTTGGTTATTTGGACTCAGTGGACCCGCAAAAGGTATTTTTCCGTTGAAAACCGGAAGTCAACATTTTTTACGATCGCAATACTTTTCCTTACTATATATTTCATATATAGGTAAGTGAAAGTAAAAAAAAAAAGAAGAAACATTATAAAAAGCTATTTTTATTAACTTAATGTTGTGCAATACACTTAATAATGGCCATTAAAGAACCTCTCCTAGCCATATTGATAATTTACTAATCCACGCCGTAGATAATTTCTCAAAACTTTTTTCCCTTTTCCCAGATGTTTGTGTTGGGATGCGCTAAAGGACTAATTAAATAGTTCCCCTAAGACGGTAGACTAATTAGATTTGATAAGTTAGCAAGCTATCGGAGCAAGTTTTCAACTTCCCTCTGACTTGGAATTACGTTAGGAAATTCTAGCACAAGTTCAAGGATAACATTATATTGAATTAGGGTATTAGTAAAATATTTACTGACAAAGGATTATTTTTATCACTAACCATACCAGGTCTGCAAGTTTAAAATGTCGTTTTAATTCCAATAGAATGCGCTCTTAGCCTATTGAAGGATTTGCTTATCTCTAAACGCTATTTTGTTTGTTAGTCATTTGTTTACAAAAGTCAGTTGTTTTTAAGTCGTTTACGTGGACGTATCATTCCTTTCTTTGGTGTTAAAAATGTCTAATTTTAAGCCAAATAAAGAACATTTGCGGCATGTCATGATTTTCTTATTCAATCGAAAGAAAAAGGCATCTGAATGTCATCGAATTCTTGTTGAGACTTATGGCGATCTTGCTCCAACCGTCAAGACATGTGAACGTTGGTTTCAAAGTTTCAAACGTGGTGATTTTGATGTTACTGATAAAAAACGAGAAAATCGACCAAAAAAGTTTGAGGACGTTGAATTGCAATCTTTATTAGACGAAGACAATACCCAAACCCAACAAATGATGGCAGAACAGTTGAATGTCACTAGGCAAGCCATTTCCGATCGCCTGAGAGCTATGGGAAAAATTCAAAAGGTTGGAAAATGGGTTCCACATGAATTGGACGAACGACAGATGGAAAAACGAAAAACTGTGTGCGAAATGCTGCTTTTACGCCACGAAAGAAAGGGTTTTTTGCATCGAGTTGTAGCTGGCGATGAAAAATGGATTTATTTTCAGAATCCCAAACGAATAAAATCATGGGTAACGCCAGGACAACCATCCACATCGAGTGCAAGACCGGATCGTTTTGGGAAGAAGACAATGCTGTGTGTATGGTGGGATCAGAAGGGAGTAGTCTACTACGAGCTTCTCAAACCCGGCGAAACAGTCAATACCGACCGCTACCGACAACAAATGATCAATTTGAGTCACGCATTGATCGAAAAACGCCCAGAATGGGCTCACAGGCACGCCAAAGTCATTCTTCAGCATGATAACGCTCCTTTACATTCAGCCAGATTGACTAAGGAAACGATTTCTTCGCTTGGTTGGGAACACCTGACCTGGCGCCTTCTGATTATCATCTCTTCTCATCGATGGGACACTCATTGGCTGAGCAACACTTTAACAATTTGGAGGATGTAAGAAAATGGCTCGATGAATGGATTTCAAATAAAGATGAAGCATTCTTTTGGAATGGTATCCATAAATTGCCCGAGAGATGGACAAAATGTGTAGAAAGCGAGGGCCAGTACTTTGAATAAAATATATTATACTTTTTTTTTAAATTACTGTGTATATATTTTAAGAAATAAACGACATTTTAAACTTGCAGACCTGGTAATTCATTTACTTGGTCAAATATTTTCAGAGAAAAAATCCGGCATTACATAAAAGGAAATTCTATCAAAAATAACATAAATATCTTCAATGATCTATCGAGAGTCTGCACATACATTACAGAAAATTCTATTTTTATATATAGGGAAGAGCAGGGCTGGTTGGCATAGGGGGTAGGTTGGCCATTGGCTAATAGTTTCCGTCCCACTTGTGAAGGCCCCAGCATTGTACCATGTGACCCACTCGACCTCGGGAGTCTTGTCCTGAGTTTTCAATTCGATGCTAACAGTGTAGAGAAGAGTGTGCTTCATTGATTGATTTTACAACATATAAGTAAGTAAATTTTTATATTTTCTGTAAATTTGGTTTAAAGGCATGGCAAAACATTTGACTCCGATTCTGTTCACATAGCCCCAAACTCCTTTGAAAAACCTAACCTTTCGACTAACCAGTTTCTTGTTTGATTGTTCTCCCCTGTCCTGGCAGCAATCTTTCATATGATCTCTCCTGTGGGGTTAGTTGGATCTCTTCAACTGGGGTTCGTTGGCGCAGTAGCAATTCACAAAAACAAGGTAAACATAAACAAAGGTGAAACTACCATTGTCTTTAGTTCCTTCAAAAAGGATGAGAATTTTTCTGGTGCAGAAAGTGACGACAGTCTAAACTTCTATCTTCTTCTATTATCATTCTATTTTCCGTTGAAAGCCAATTAAAAACTGTTAAAAACCAATTCAAAATTATTATACCATTATAGTGGAGCTTTTAATAACAATAATATGTGTCAGGCAGTACTTGAATGAGATGGCTAAAAAAAACCCTCCTTCTAGGCCAACCTGCCCCCACACAATGGGGTTAATTGGCATACTTTGGATTGACGAATTCTTTAATTTTCTATGATCTTAGTATTGAATATTATGTGGTGAAAAAAATACTTGAAGTACTCTAATACTTGGAGTTTGCAGTGGTATCAGCCCTATTGGGATTATATTAACAGGAACGACTCAACAATCAAAAAAGTGAAAACTGTTGCCAACCAACCCCGCTCTCCCCTATAAAAAATCTCTTGTCACGATGTTTGTCGGGGGTAAAATCAGAAAATACTCAACCGATCATTATAAAATTTGGTTCATTGTGTGCAGTTTTGTCCAACCTAAAAGATAGGATAGTTTTTATCTCGATTATTGGCTTTTATGGTTAATTAAATGCTTACTATACTATAATTGAGTGTGATTATTGGATGTTCTATAAATTTCCAACAGATGACTACTATTTCTTACTAATTATTTATACTACTCGCTATTCACATAACGATCTAGAACGAACTGTTAGGCGAACACAGACTGGACATTGGGTAGCGGACAGCGTTACCATATACTGTCCTAGCCTACGTGACTTTATACTGTGGCCCTCATTGCATATTCAAGGCTAGACTCAATATTTTCGATTAAATACCATAAAATTAACTCATAAAGAAATTATATAACACCTATATAGACTTAAAAGGGAATTATTTCTAAGGAGTGCATCGTATTCGGGTATGAAGAAATAATTATTACCGTAAGATGGATACGTAGAAAGAGAAATGCTTTATTTCAAAAAACAAAACAAGCAGAGCTGCCCAAATACATTGGGTTGCCATATGACACAGCATACCGATCAATATTAAAATACATGAATACATAAAGTTAAGGTACATCGTTACATTTCATTTTATAATTATAATATCATAGTATTTTTTTCCTCCTTTCCCTATTTTTTATTTTTTTTTTTTCCTTTCTTCTTTTTCCATCTATATCTTTTACAGTTTTGTTTTTCTTTGTTATTTAATTTTTTTTTTTTTCTTTCACCTTTTCTCTTCTCCATTTCATTCCATTTTCTTCTTCTTCCTTCGTCCTTCCTATTTCTCATAATCTTATTCCTTTTCTTTTTTAGCGCTTATTCCCTCTCTTAACGCTCACCATAAATAGGCACACATACAGAGCCGCTCGAGAAAAAACCCCACAAATAAGATATATAACAATAAAAACCTTACATGTATCTAATAAATAAAGAAATAAATATGTTCATAAATAAATGAATAGCTTTATAAATAGATAGATAAATAATTAAATAAAAATAAATAAATAAATAAAATAATAATAATATAATAGTATACAAGTCTAGTCAAATACTTTGTACATCCCGTTTATACCCTGTAGGTATATACCCCAGGGATGTGATATGATATGGAGACCACTAAACACGAATCATTCACTTAATAGGGGCTGAGGACCAAAATAGGGTCTGATTTGAAAAAAGTTTTAGATCTTATCTATTGCCTCCTCAGATCGGAAGCCATAAAATGATATAGGCATTGAAAATAAAAATTTGTCAGTTTCTACTTATAATTCGAAATAAATTCATTAGAGAGAATCTTTTTATTCTCTTTAAAATAAAATTTGCCTCGAATTAGCCACAAAAAGTTAAAATCGGTTGAGTCTCTTAGTCAAAACCAATAATAAAGTGTCGGCAATTTTAGCGGAAAAGCGAGTTCCAACGTCTGAAATTTGAAAAGGGCAGTTATAAATAAAAAGAATCTGGTGCGTCCGCGCAACACACAACTTTCACTTACCAACTTATTTAGATTAGAAATTAACGTGTTTTGTTAATGGCCACTTCACAAAGTCACAATTTTTTCCACATTCATTTCTTATTTTTGCCGTTTATGAGTAAATGAAAAACACGCGTGAAAATGATACAAAATTTATTAAGTAAAGTACCCCCTCTATTTGATCAATGTTGATGAAATTTTTACTGTCACATCGCGGGCACATACATATACTAAATACCAAGTTTGATCAAAATCGTTAAAGCCGTTTTTGAGTAAATAAAAAAAAAAACACGTAAAAGTGGGATAAAATTTATTAAGTAAAGTACCCCCTCCGGTTGATCAATTTTAATGAAATTTTTGCAGTCGAATCTCGGGCATATTAATGCATCAAATACTCAGTTTAATCAAAATCGTTAGAGACGTTTTCGAGAAAATCGATAAAAACGTAAAAAGTTATTAAATATATAAATACTAAATAATAAATACCTACACTAAATACCCAATTTCAGGTTCCCACGGTTTATAGATTTTGAGCTAGTCTGTTCACACACACACACACACACACACACACACACACACAGACACAAACACACACACACACACACAGACCATTTCGCGGGACTTGGTTATTTCGACTCAAGGGGTCCCAAAACGTGTATTTCCGTTGAAAACCGGAAGTCGAAATTTTTCACGATCGCAATACTTCCACTTACTGTATATTTCATATATAGGTAAGTGAAAGTAAAAATAACATTTGCATACAAACTTATAAAGTATTTGTAGCGCAATCCGCAGAATATTTACTTAACTGTACATGAAATATATAGTAAGGGAAAGTATTGGGATAGTGATAAATTTTGACTTCCGGTTTTCATCGGAAATACACGTGTTGGGGTCCCCTGACTGGTGTGTGTGTGTAGTTCAAAAAACTGTAACTATACCAACCTCAAGTTGGGTAATTGGTGTATGTATATGCCCGCAATGTGACAGCGAAAATTTCAACACAATTGGTCAAACGGAAGGGGTACTTTATTTAATAAATTTTGACTTTTTTTTTTCTCGATTTTCTCAAAAACGACTGTAAAGATTTTGATCAAACATGGTATTTGATGTATGTACCTATATGCTCGCGATGTGACAGCAAAAATGTCAACAAAATTGGTCGAACGAGGGGGACAATTTAGGTCATAACTTTTTTTCCCATTTTTACGTTTTTTGGATTTTCTCAAAAACGGCTTTGACGATTTTAATCAAACCCGTCATGTTTAATGAGAATTATTCTTTAATATCAGGTAAGCTTTATCATTATTAAAGTGTTCTGAGGGGGCTTAAATGGGGAAGGGGCTTTTTTCCTTGCCCTTATCTTTGAGGAATAGTATTTAACAAAGTACGTCGATTTCTAATCTAAGTAAGTTGGTTAGTGAAAGTTGTGTGTTGCGCGCATCGCATTTTTCATCGCACCAGATTTTTAAAATTGTTTTACTTGTTTTGTTTTTTTGCATAAAACTCGTAAGCTACAGATCATACGGTATTGATTTTCTTTACCATAAAATGATACCATTAGAGGTATTGCAGACTATGAGATGTCGAAGGGAAACGGTAGTGAAAATTCGGCACTCAATCCGTGTAACACTTGAATTAAAAAACTTGAATTAAAAAAAATTTTACATCAGTACTCATCACACTGCTAAATGTCTAAAAGTAAAATATATATTTGTGAATAACAAGAAACATTCATTCGCTACCTAGTACTATTCAAGCTAAAGAAAAATATGTTTGTTTTTTCGAATACCATGATAGCAATAATAATTTGTTAATTATATGTGATATTTAATAATAATATTTTTAGATGATAACTAAAAGAAATGGAAGTGGAATCAACTAAAAAATAATTAGGGTTTTCAATTGAAGGAAATAATAATGAAAATGTTAATGAAAGACATTGCGGAGTGTTTTCTAACCACTTATGGCTGAGAATAATGAATACTGATGGTTCCACCTCGTGGTGGTGTTCCATCGTTACCTGGAGTTCCGGTTCGCAAACTGAATATGGAGCAGACTTTATCAATTCCTTTATCACTTATTTATGAACTGAAGAAATAATTTTCTTCAACATATTGTCTTAACAACAATGGCTACAATTTTCTTTCCCAGCGAATTTCGTATCGTAACAATTACCATCTTTATTATTGTGTAAGAAATATTCACATCAGAAACTGGATTCACTCTTTCTTTGCCATCCTACCCAGATTGGAATAAAATTCAACCAAAGAAAAAAAAAAAAAAAATGGGTCACCTGTGGTGTAGTGGTTGGCATGGCAGCCTACAATACTAAAGGCCCCGGGCTCGCGCCCCGTGGTTTAATGGGAGTAAGAAATCCTTAGCTATGCCGACCCTCGGATAGGACGTAAAATGGAGGTCCCTAGCCCGTACGATGTCAGGTACTCGCAGAAGATCTCTATCCTAATTAAACCTGGATAGGTAAAATTTAGGACTCCCACTGTAGCATCGTACGATTAGCCTTAGTGACATAAAGTGGCGTTACACAAACAAACAAAAAAAAATATTTCATAGTTAATTTTGTACCAACGGTTTCGAGAGCTGAATTGAAGGGGTTGGGGCAAAATAATGCCAAGCAACATCTTTAACAAAAATAAACTGTAGCTGCAGTCTGCTGTACATTACGAAGGACTATATGTCTATGACGGAAATATAGTCCTACGTAATATACAGCAGACTGCAGCTACAGTTTATTTGTTAAAAATTTGTTAAAAATGTTGCTTGGCAGTATTTTGCCCCGACCCCTTCAATTATAAGATATCAGTTCTGATTTACGATTATGTACATTCATAAATAATAAATATTAATCTCATCTTGTTTAAGTATTCTAATAGCACAAATATTTCTATTTCTAATTTACATATTAAACTTAATATTTTAATTTTCTTCTATCTCTGAAATATTTATAGAAAACATTATTGTGTTACTACTATCTCTATTTAGAAAAATAATAAACTATCAATTATATTTTAATTTATATCGTTATTTTATTTTCAGGTTTGTAAATAATCCATTGCTTTCTTACCTAAATAAAAGCTGAGTAAATTTCTAAAATTTGTAAGTACATACTAGTTTTTATTACATTTTATTTTTGTTATACCTACAGATAATTTTAATACTTTTAATTAAATAATAAAAACTTTCATAAAGCTGTTAAGTAACGAAAAAAAATAAAAAAATTTTCTATATGTGTAAAAGCCTGTATTTATTATAATAGGAAGATTAATGATGTCTATGATAAAATAATTGGTGAATAACAGATCTTCCAGGACATTAGTTTTGTAAAACGTCACAATTTAAAAAAAGGCCTAATCCCAACGTTTCGGATATAACACGTCCATCTTCAGGGCATTTTTCTTGTATTCCATAAACTCCTTCAATTTTTTTGGTTGTATTGATCAATCTGTAGCTTATTTTTCTTAACTTCATACACTTATCCATTACATGTATAATACGTCAAGTTTTTTCTTTTTCTTTTACACCTTTTTTTTTACAATAAAACTAATAACATTTATTATGGAACAAGTTACATTGATTTAAGTGTCACTCAAGATGTGACAAAGATAATTTATCATCAATAACAAAGCATTTATCACGGCTTTTATAAATAAATAGTTTTAAATTTAGTTACATAAACAATGGAAAATATTTTTGTTTACCTTACCTCCGGGAGTCAGATAACATACTCATTGTAGAATAAGGGTGGAAATTAAAAATTGAATTTATTTTGGAAATCTTTGGTTAAGATCTTGTTTTACACTTTGGAATACCCCCGAATTAAAAGAAACGCTTAGGTGGTGGGGAGCCTACCGGAGTTAAACCTCTATTTTATGTAAAACATAGGAGTCATTCCATGTCACATCGACACACTTTTTTCCCTCGCCATCTCAGATTTTAATGAAATTTGGTACATAGGATACCTTACTGTATACTAAGAAAAATACCAAATTTCAGCTTGATATCTCAACCGGTTTTTAAAATAGAGGTATATAAAGCAATGAAAAACGCACAATTTCGACCTGTCGCGTTGTTCAGGCAAGTTAGGTTTTTATAATAAAAACCTTTCGCTTCCCTGATGAAGAAAGTATGGCCGGTGCTCAATGCTCTTAGTTTTGTTGGTTAATGTATTAAAAGTTTTATATAATAAAAGAATAAGATGAAAGATATTTAACACAAAGTTTACCTGTGTAATTTAGAAAATAATATAATAATAAAAAAGGAGAACCAAATAATATGAATGAAAGGAAATAAAGAAAATTCTCTGATATTTAAAGCTTAAACTATAATTTATTAAATACAAATAATTCATTAAACAAGAATGAAAATGAAACACAACTTATAAACTATTATAGACGAAAATATGCTTTAATCGAATGGCCATTGAAGATCTGTAGAGTAGAGTAATAAACAAATGATTAATAACTATAATACAAAGATATATATAATAACTAAATGTTAAAAGGTAAAGTTCAATGTTCAGAAAATATTATTCAAATTTGAAGATTAAACACAATGTAATGTTTATACATTATTTAAAAAAATAATGATGGAAGTATTTTACTTTAAAGGTCCATCCCGCTGGGTACTTAATCTTCCTCTTCGCTCGTCTTCTAAAATAATGTTTGCAAATGTGCACAATACACAACTGAACACCCTGGGTGAACGAGAATGTAATAAATGTTTTTAAAGAATGTTTTAAGCGTGAGGAGTAATGCGTACTCGGCTGGCGAGAATCCTCAGCTGACTGACTTGAAGCGTCTTTTGTTTGTCTCAGAGCGTCTTCGACCAATCACAGACGCCCACGCACATAACACTAAACTAATGCTAATTAAATACTTAATATAGATTGGTATGATATTCAATGTTAAATTTGATTAATAAATTAACGACAACATATTAGTTACTGAATTTAAAACTTATTAATTATTGAATTTAGAATTAATTTAAAAATGCTGAACTAAAAATTAAACTAAAGAATTATATAAAATAAAAAAATGTGTTCCCTGAACACGCGTCATCTGTAAATTTAAATTGTTTGTTTTCAAAGGATGTTAGTATTTTGTATCCTTCCATGTCTACTTAGTATAAGCAACAAAATCTAATGCTTAGGAAAAATAGCTAAAAGTAAAATCATATAAATATGATTAGTCAAACCATTGTCAAACTTCTCTAAATTAATGAATTAAAATGCTGAATGCTTCAGAAAAACTGGCACTACAAAACTAACTTTGATTAATAACAAATATTTATTTATAACTGCAAATATATTTTTTACTTTTAGCTATTTTTTTCTTTTAGCTATTTTTCCTAAGCATTAGCTTTTTGTTGCTTATACTAAGTAGACATGGAAGGATACAAAATACTAACATCCTTTGAAAACAGACAAGGAATCTGTAAAAGATAAAAAATGTGACAAAATGGATGTGTCAAATCACGATATCCAGAGCTAGACAAGATAGACAAGAGTAGGAAAGAAATTAGTTTGATAAAATAGGCTACAGTTTGAGAAGCTTAATAGCTAATGGTTTTTTTCCATCCACAAGCAAAACTCAAATGTTTCAATTATTATTTTAAGCATGAACCCATTACTGTCCCATCATAATTTTCAAAACACATATTAATGACAGCCTTTTCAACTCTACTGATTTTTTTCAGATTTAAAAAAAGAAATAGCTTTTTGAGAAATTCAAATTTGAAATTTTGAAAAACAAATTTCTCTTAAACCCTATTGAGTTGCATAACATAATGAAGGTCAAAGATTCAGTTTTAAAATGACATCAATTTCAACTCTCTATCTCGCCTAGAAGAGCTGCGATTTCAATTTCCAGATGACGCGTTTTTCCATAGGTTTAAATAGCTATATTTTGAAAACCGGTTGAGATATTGAGCTGAAATTTGGTATTTTCCTAAGTCTACAGGAAGGTATCAAATGTACCAAATTTCATTAAAATCTGAGTTGGTGAGGGAAAAAAGTGTGTTGATGTGAGATGGAATGACTCATAGGCAACATCCTAATCGTAATACCGTTGTGATGGGTGCGATATACATATATAACTCCTCCAGAACTTGAATACTTTATTTGTATAAAAAGAAAGTAACCTTAAATATCAAAACCAAGTAAAAGTTAAATATGAAGTCCAGGAAAATACCAAAGAACCCATGAGTACAAATGTTAGGAGCCGTATATATGCGGACGCATACGTAAGAATGGATGTATTGTGTAGGGATCGATAATCGGCTTACATTGGAATCCATGAATAGATAGGGAGGATCGGAGGATGCTATCTGGGGCAGGGAGGCCAATATATATCTTGGGCCTAGCCCCCCCCCCATCATGTGCCTCTCCTCCCAATATCCTCCTTGCTTATCCTCCTATAATATCATCTCGTAGGAGTCGGGGAGGAATTCCGGAGAACATATAGAGAAGAATTCCGGAGAACAGAGCGTTTTTTTTTTTAAACCATTATGTTCTTTTTACTTTCACTTACCTATATATGAAATATATAGTAAGAGAAAGTGTTGCGATCGTGAAAAATTTCGACTTCCGGTTTACAACGGAAATTCACGTTTTGGGGTAACCTGAATCCAAATAACCAAGTCCCGCGAAATTGTCTGTGTTTGTGAACAGACTAGCTCAAAAACTATAAGCCGTACGAACCTGAAATTGGGTGTTTGGTGTAGGTATATGCCCGCGATAAGACAGCGAAAATTTTATCAAAATTGGTCAAACGGAGGGGGTACTTCATTTGGTAATATTACGTATTCTTTTTCGATTTTCTCAAAAACGGCTCTATTTTGATAAAACTGGGTATTTGATGTATGTGTATGCTCGCGATATGGCAGCAAAAATTTCATCCAAATTGATCAAACGGAGGAGGCACTTTATTTCATAACTTTTTTTTCGCATTTTTACGTTTTGTTCGATTTTCTCAAAAATAGCTTTACGATATTTTTTTTTATTTTTTATGTAGGCACTAACCACTTGGGTCATCATAGCCTATAATCAATCAATGTTTATATTTGATTATACGGTTTACCAGTTTAAGAAATTCTAGCTTTATCATTATTGAAATTTTCTAGGGGAGCTTAAATGAGGGGAGGGGCCTTTTTGTTTTTCTATAAAGTACCTTTGTTTTTGATTTTATGGAAATTATCTGTCTCTCACGTCAAAAAAAAAATTTGCTTAATATGAGATATGAAAAAAATCAAGTAAACATTACTACTACTACTCCGTGGCGCTACAGACCGATGTGATCCTTGGCCTCCTCAATGAGCCTTCGCCAGGTGGCTCTATCTTGTGCAGTCGCTCGCCAGTTGCGGGTGTTCAATAGTTCACGGGCGTCCCGGATGACGGCATCTTCCCACCTTAGGCGTGGTCTACCAATCCCTCTTGTCCTGTAGAGCTTCCCGTCGAGCAGCTTTCTTGGGATTTCCTCTTCTGACATTCTGGCTATGTGGCCGGCCCAACGCAGCCTCCCAAGCTTGATGCACCTCATCACATCCGCCTCCCCATACAGGTCATATATCTCCCTGTTCGTCCTCCTTCTCCATATCTCACCGACTTTAACTGGTCCAAAGATCCGACGAAGGATCTTTCTTTCAAAGATTAATATATCTTTTTCCTCAGTGCTTGACAGGGTCCATGTTTCTGAACCATATGTGAGTACAGGCCTAATGAGGGTCTTATAGAGGAGACATTTAGTATGCCGAGAGATTGCACTGCTTCTAAGGTGTTTACTAAGGCCAAAAAAACACCTGTTTGCCATTATTATTCGCTGTTTAACTTCCAGAGATTTTCTGTTTTCACAGCTTACTACAGCTCCCAGATATGTAAAATGGCCCACATTAAGAAAGGTAAACGGAAAAGAGCCCCTAGCCACAGGCACTCGAACTGCGTTCTCTGCTCCAGGTCCTGAACGCATATACATGGTTTTTTTTCCTGGTTTACGCTCATTCCCATAGTATCTGCAGCTTCAGCCAACTTTAAAAATGCATTTTTTAGAGATTCAAAGGAGCGTGCTACCAGGTCTATGTCGTCAGCAAACCCTAGTATTTGCGTCAGCCTGTTGAAGATAGTGTCGGTGTCTGGATTCCCGAGTTACGTATCACCTTCTCCAGGGCCAGGTTAAACAATAGGCAGGCAAGACCATCACCCTGCCTAATTCCTCGCGTGGAATCAAATTCAGGCGACAAGTCTGACTGTACTCGAACTGTGCACCTAGCATCATCCATAGTCATCTTAATCAGGCGGACAAGTTTCCGAGGAACTCCAAGGTCACACAGGGCTGCATACAGTTGAGGTCTCTTGATGCTGTCGTATGCACTCCTGAAGTCTATAAACAGGTGGTGGGTGGTCATCCTGTACTCTTGAGACTTTTCTAATATCATCCGGAGGCTGAACATCTGATCAACTGTGGACCTTCCACCTCTGAACCCCGCCTGATATTTCTGACCAATCACTCTCTCAGCTATCGGGAGAAGTTTGCGGTAGTTGATGTTCGAAAAGATCTTATAAGCGCACTGAAGGAGTGAGATACCACGGTAATTGGAGCAATCCAGGATATTTAATTACCCTTCTTGTGAAGTGGATAAATTATGCCTTTCTTCCACTGATCTGGCATTTTCTCTTCAACCCAGATGGTGAGGATAATGTCGTAGAGGGCTCTCTGGAACTCCTTACCACCATGCTTAAGAAGCTCTGAAGGAATCCCATCCTCTCCTGGGGCTTTGTTATTGTTTAGCCTGTTAATGGCTTCAAGAACATCTTCACATGTCGGGGGGGTCTGGGGGGTCCAGATCATGCTCAGCACATGGGATCACAAAGTCATCCGGGGATCCTGCACCCTCGTTTAGTAGCGCATCAAAGTGACGGGACCATCGAGCCAGGATCTCTTCCTTCTCTGTGATCAAGGAGCCGTCTTCTTTTCGACATGATCGGACCCTTGGTTTGAATGACTTTCTACTTTCATTCACCATCCTGTAGAACGTTCTTGAGTCCTTCTGTCTCTTTCGCTCCTCCATCTCCTCTAGCTGCAGCCTTTCCCATTCTCTCTTCTTTCTTCTGTGTAGTCTCTTTTCCTCCTTTCTTCTGTTTCTATATTCTTCTGTGGCCCTTCTCGTTGATCGCTTCTGAATCATATTTCTGTAGGCCTTATTCTTTGCATCCGTGGCAACTGCACACTCAGCGTCAAACCACGGGGACCTAACAGCTCGCTCCTCTAGCCCTACAGCTTCCTCTGCTGTATCTTTAACAATTCGAGAGAGGGTGTTCCATTGTTCTTCTACACAGCCTTCCGACCAATTTATGCCTGCTACTCTTTAATCCAACATCAGGCTGTAACGTGCACTGATTTCTGGATCCTTTAGCTTAGATGTAGCTATTCTTTCCGCCTTCCTTCCCCTAGTTTTTCTGGCATTGGATATTTTGGCCCTCATCCTTGATATCACCAGATAGTGGTCCGTATCCATGTTTGCTCCTCTGTAGGATGTGCAACTTACGAGATTGGACCTATGCCTCCTGCTGATGAGAATGTGATCTATCTGATTCACAGTTTTTCCATCCGGAGAACGCCATGTTCCTTTATGAATATTCTTTCCAGGGAAGAGCGTACTACCGAAAACTAGATCCTTAGAGGCAGCGAAGTTAATAAGCATTCGGCCATTCTCATTAGTGTCATCATGGAGGCTGTACATTCCAATAGTTGGCTTAAAGACTTCTTCCTTGCCAATCTTCGCATTAAAGTCTCCTATGATGATCTTGATATCACTTTTAGGGCTGATGTCAATGGTCCGGTCTAACTCATCTTAGAATGCCTCTTTCTCATCATCAGGGGACACTTCCGTGGGAGCATAGCAGCTAATGAAAGTGTAATTATAAAACTTGCCTTTCAGACGCAAAAGACAAATCCTGGGGCAAACTGGAATGAAATTGATTATCTGATTCCTGGCTCTTCCCCTGATCACAAAGCCCGATCCAGAGACATGTTGATCCTTGTGGCAGCTATAATAAATGGTATGATACCGCTTTTCCAGAACTCCACTTTCCTTCCACCTCACCTCCTGCAGAGCGACTAGGTCGAGGTTATAGTTGTCTACTTGTTGTAGAAGTTGCCGAAGCATCCCCAGTCTGTAAAGGGATAAAACATTCCATTGTCCGGTTTTTAAGTCCTTTAGGCGAATCCTGTGTCGTTTGCTATAGATCTGTCCGGCTATTTCTCTTTGAGGTTTCGTGATTGTTTTTGTTTTAGGAGGAACGAGGTATCAGCCCGCTGTCTCCGAGTCAGGTGGAGGGGCTGCCTCCTCTAAGCGTCCTGACAAGCTCCTCCATCCGGAGCGGCTACCTAGGGAAGGTGGCCCTAGGGTGTGTACTGTATGTGACCTTAGTGTTTAGTGTGGGGGTGTGTGTAGTGTGCTGTAGTTAGTGTACTGTGTGAGTGTCAGTGTAGATGTTCCCCCAACCTGGAGGGCCAGTGGCTGTCTGCAGTCTAATGACTGGGCGATGGGGTCGCCATTTCCCGACGCCGGTAAGTAAACATTTACTGTAGAAAAAGAGGAAAATATTCTGTCAACTCATAAAACCGCTTCAGCCCACGCATGCGCAGTATGTCTTTAATGACAGACCATTGTTTATTATAAAGCCGTTCTGTTCTTTTAATGGAAATTCTTTGTTTCATGGTAATTAAATGAAGTTTTCAACAACTTCAAAGAGAATTATAAAATCAGACGACTTGGAGTATTATGCTTGCATTGCCGAATATCGGAAGTAAAATCTTTCATTTAATAATAAAAAAAAAGGGTACCTAAGAGAGCAAATACAAACGAAAATAAGTAAATGAATATTGAAAAATGTGCGACTTCGAGAAATGGCATTTGACAAAACATGTCAATTTCAAATTTAAGTAAATTGGAAAGTGAAAGTTGTGTGTTGCGCGCAAACTTCGATGCTTTGCCTGGAACTACGCTTATGTTAAGTAATTGGAAGTGTTTCATGGTGGAACAAAAAATGTGATGACCCCGTAAGCATTAAAAAAAAAAAAGGCTCTAAATAATTATAGAAAAAAAGAAGGCTCTAGATAACGCCATAGAGTTTAAAAATCTGAGAGCAATCGCAAATAAAATATTTAAGGTGAGAACAAAATCATCTTTGCAGAATTATGTTTATATGTAAGATAAGTATATGGAACAAAATTCACCCTATAAGAGGGTTAAGGCAACAGAAAGAAGTATCAGGGTTGAAACTAGGAGATGAAATTGTTACAAAGAAAAAAGAAAAAAAAATAGCGAATCTGTTTGCAAATATTTCTCCAAAATATCGTCGGTGCAATTCGATGACTCACAGGTGGAATTTCTCAAATGTTTTGTTTGGTTTAAAGCTAGTGTCAATATTAATTAATACTGCTAATGTTGATAGCGTTTGTCAATATTTGATTAATGGTTGATATCAAAATTAAGCTCCAGCTGATTAGGTAAGATTATGGTGAGTAGTATTACTGCAATTACCCTGTGTACTGATACTATCCACTCAAGGTAATCATACCAAATGTCCTGGACTAATCGATTAAGACTTCATGATGTAAAAATAATAATAATAAATTACTTTTTTGTATTCAGTTAGAATATTATTCATATGATGTCCCATACCTTTCCTAGAAGTAAGAATGAGACATTTTTCTAAAGAACCGTGGCTTTATAAAAAAAAAAAAAAAAAAAAAAAAATGATTTAAGATACTATGGGGTAGAGGAAGGTACTAGAAACATGAAACATTGCTAATGATAGTTACTTGAAAGGGCCTACATTAATATGAGTTAGCACCCAATTATCCTTGGTGTATCGGTCACGTTGTGAATATATAAAATCACTAACTAAAACCGTCCACTCGATGCTGTGGCTTATTGTAAAATTAACGTTTATGGAAATAAATAAACGTATTCTGGTGAAATTCACCCCCAAAACATCATTACACATAGCATTCCACTTCAAATTACTGTCGTATAAGAGGGTGTTACAATTTTTTAAATTTTATATGGGTCATTATAAAAATATAGGTTATTTTATCACACAGCGTCTGAATTTATATAAGGGATTTTGCTTAAACTGTTGGTCATAGAAATTTCAAACATTTTGGAGGGATAAAGCAATCTGGCCCTTGTATGGACTTACTAATATGACCTCAAAAAACTGATAATATTCACAATGAAAAATTTATAACCACATCAATTTTTGCTCCCTAAACTTGTCACACGGGCTATGATCGAATATATCGAATCTTTATTTTACACTAACTGGTATTACCGGGGTATGCCTCTTTTTGTTAATATCTGGATGGAACATGAAAATAAAATCCTGTAAACTAATAACTGATAGGTTTTATTTCCGTCACGCAGATTTTTCTCACTCACTACAAATTTTCTTAAATAGGCTTCCAAAACAAGGAAAATTTGTATTTCAATTTTTGAAATACATGACCCGTAACATAGCTCACAGACTAAACTTACTTTTGTTTCCATCAGACCAGGCGTGTTCCTTAAAGAAAATTGTTTTTGTTAGAAAATCTTAGAGTATTTTTATACTTCCTCATTCGCTTCAATACTTTTGTTAGTCAATGAAAGTCTTTAATCCATCAATGACTATCAGTTCATGATAACATAAAGTTGGATAGGTATAATTAGGATACCTCTTAACGAGTAAGTGACATCTTACAGGCTCGGGACCTACATTTTACGTACTATCGGAGGGACGGCATAACCAAGGATTTTTTACTCCTATTAAAAAATCCTAGGGCCACCTCGGGACGCGAACCCGCGACCTTTAGTATTTCAGGTTGCTTTGCTAACCACGTGATATTAAAAAAAAATACGATGTGGTTATTCATACTTCATTAAATCATGATGTTTAGTGGGCGTATGTGAAACTTTATTTCAAATAGGTTCGTTCGTTTTTGAATTTCGTATAAATTCTCACTAAGTATACCTAGAAATCAATATCCGATTTTTGAGTTATCCTCTCTGACCACCTCCATGGAATTTCGTCTCTATCTTTGGTAGTAAGAGAACATTTTTGTAACATTCTTTGCTTGAGACTGGGCCCACTTAGATTACATCCTAGGCACCCCACCTCATTCCAGGTCTTGTTAATATTTAAACCTAATTAGGGTTCAGTTTCTGTTTTGACTTGAGCCGTTACCTGAGATAATTAACCAGGTAATTACAAGGGCTCCGTTTAATTGTTTCTAGGGAAATCATTTCGTGGTATATTGAATTATTAATAATTCATATCAAGTATAAAATTTATTTCTGACTGTCGAAAAATTGAATATATGCTAGTAGAATCCAAAATCAAAATTATTTATGTATGATGTGAAAAAGTTTATTTTTATCATGAAATGTAACCTTTAACTGAGCGATAATATACAGGACGTTCCGGATTACGTTTAGACAATATAATACAAACTATTCTTCATTAAATTTCCGAACAAAAAGTTTCTATGAAGTTATTATCTATTACCTACTTTTTCGATTTTTTATGATTTCCTAAATAGATTTCATATTAATTTAATCACTATTGTGGGTAACCACCTTGTTTTTAAATTATTTTAAATAATTTATTTTTGAAGAGAAAATATGGTTACCCACAGTAATGATTAAATTAATATAAAATAATTTAAAAATTGACGAACGTCAAGAGATGCCCAAAATTGGATAAAAATTGTCCATCTCCCGTATATACTCGCGAGATCGTGGGAGAGGTGTCAGTGAAGAGGAAGGATTTGGCACCGTTTGGAAGCGAGCTCCGTGGTGCAATGGTTAAGATACCGCGCATGTAACGCGGAAGACCGGGTTCGATTCCCGGCGGAGCCAAATCTTTTCTCTTTATAACGAAAATAAATTATAATTAAATTCGAAAATAAATAATAAAATTAATCTCTTCGAAAATAAATAATTAAAAATATTGGCCAGGATGGTCCAGTGGACAAAAGTAATCAAAGTTAAGCAACGTCGGGTGCGGTTAGTATTTGCATATGTGGCCGTCCACCGATGAAAACTTACTGGAAGCGACTCACACCGACTGGGTGTCGGTAACCCTACCAGGTAACCCTCCCCCATGGATCGTATCGAGAATCGCGATGTGGTTTTCCAGGATGACTGTTACCGCCTGAATATTCAGCCCTACGGCCTACTTCGGATAAAGAAATATAGCTCCTCGGGCCTGCTGACTCTGAGCTATCATAAACCATGGACTTAGACCAGTTTCTCACTGTCCCTGAACCTCAAAGAGCCATCGGTGTTATATTTGGGATGTTATAAGATTGGAGATCTTGGCCAAAAAAAAAAATAAGCAATTGATGTAGTAATAAAAAAAAAAAAAAGTTTTATTTTCCTTCTGTTTTTAATTTGAAAATTAATATAGTGAAACGGGGTAATGATGGGGAAAGTGTATTTCATCAGAGGAGACAGAGGGAGCTAAAAGACTAGCATAGTAGTTAATGAAGACGGATCAGCGGCGATGAAAGCCCGCTCGTTAGGGTTCATAACGTTGGATCAAGGCACCACTGCAAACTTCACTCTCTTCCTTGCTTATTATTTCTTTGAGTTTCTTTTTCTTTTTTAGTGGGGTGGGGGGTGGAGGTAGAAAAGAAAATATAAAATAAGGAAAAACATCATTAAATTAAACCGAATTGAGAAAAAGGTGTTGTTTCATAACGCTATGAAAGAAGAAACTAACTGCCAATTAGCTCATTTTCCTGAAAAGGTCTTTATGACAAAGGCTACGTTAATTTTTTTAAAAATATAATTAGCATTGTATGTGTCAACTGAACTTTATCTTCGCAACAACTTAATAATTATAATATGATATTTGCACCACTGTTGCCCAAAAATTTCATTTATAAATATGAAGAGGTCAGATGCAAAACTCGTTCGTTCCACCTGAACACATTTTTCAGGAAACTCAAAAAACTTACCACGTCTTGTAGAGTGGCCAGATAAAAATGATTTTTTTTTTAACCTTCGAAAGGTGAAGCTACCCACTGTGTAAGTGAGCTCGGAATAAAAAAAATTACTGATTTAGAGGTAAAAAAAAAAAGTAACAAAATATGAAATGAGAAAGTTTTGCAACAAAATGTTTAAAGGAAAGACTTTTGCTGCTCACCACGTTGATACGAACGAGTTTTAATTCACACAGCGTAACTTGGTCTTCTTAATAAGTAATATTTATTTAGGTTCACAACTATTTTATAAATGAATTCGGTACCATTTTACAAAATAATATCACCTACTGACTTAAAACATTTATTAAGCATTTTTTTTTTTTGACGAACTTTTCAAAAATATCGGCGTACCCGGCTACAAAAAGGTCACAAAACGACTAGATCCTAAGGCCATCGCTTTCTTCAATAATAGCGACTTACTTCATCATCCTGTAGTTCGTTGTTTCCCTCGTCTGTGGCAGATATATTGAGAACTCCTGTGTAATACTTCAATGAATCATTGGCCTTCCACTCGTCACCGAAATGCTTTTTCATCAGATTATCAACGCCTTTCAGCTTGTTGGTGCCATTGAAAAACCAAATATTAATATAGCTAGGTAAGAAGACTCTAGTATAAACTGACATAAAACACGCGAGTTTACGGAGCTATCGATATTTTGTTCAGAAAGAGTAACAGAAACTGATGAAGTGAACGAATGGGAATGGTGCAAAGTGAGAAGTGATAATTGGAACCAAAGAGTTTTGCATCAAAACGAGCAACGAACCAGTTTTGAAACACAATGGGCTATGAAACGAATTAGTTCCGCAACAAACCGCTATTTTGTATAGCAAAAATCCATAAGAAATAATAAGTTTTGCTCCAATCTGATTAGATATGTGGAAAGAGCATTAAAATATATTTTAGAATCCACTGCTATCTCAATTTTTCAAAAAAGAGTTTTGCACCTCACCTCCTCATATTCATGCTATAACTTCCGTCAGAATGAAGTTACAACCAGCAAACGCAAGCGCAGAAAAAAAAGAACAATGGATACTAGCTGACCCGCGCGAAGCATTAAATCCCTACTTAAATCCCACTTAGTTAAGGCACACACCGTATATCTAGTATCGTAAAGTGTGTATAGTGCTTGTTTAGTGCGTCATGAGCATAGGTGGGGGTTGAAGTAAAGAACAGATAAGTTTAAACATAATTTATAAATTTACATTAAGTGATTACAGGACCTCTTTGAACACTATGTTTGAAGTTAAGATATGGTCATCTGTGATTGTTTGTTGGTGAGTTTGTTTTACACGGACATCGCTTGTTTTGTCTCGGTAACTCACAAACGACGGTAAAAATCGGAAAAGTGTATACAACCAAAAATGTTCGTCTCGAAAAACTAAAAAAAAATGATACCTTCGAAAGGTACGGTCACCACTTTCGCTAAGAATTGCAGTTTTTCGCTTAAAACTCGCAAACGAAGGGGTTAATCGAAAAAATATTTATAATCGAAAATGTTTTCCTTGAAAACTTGAAAAGATTGACACCATTTAGAAACCTTTACGACCATTTTGATTTCCCCTCTAAAATTATTTTTGCTTATAACTCGCAATCGAAGGTGAAATGACTGATTTGTATATTGTGTATACGACCTACACCGACCGCCTCCCTATCATGGAGGCAAGAAAAGAGAGGAAGGGGACAGAACCTGCTAACCAGCCTGACCCCAACAAACACTCATGACCTGTACAGGTCGGCGTTTGGTGGTCCCAGTAACCACGACCACCACGTCTGCACCAGGCACCCCTAGAGGTCCTGGCACCAGCCAACGACGACGCCCGGGAGAGCGTCGTCCCCGTGGTACCATTTGGCATCACCGCCTTAAATCCCGAATGGATAGCGGGCCGGACAGGTAGTTTTTGACTAAGCCTGTCCTGCGGATTCTCCTACTTGGCGGGGAATGATGGCGGGGGCTTACCACC
The DNA here is from genome assembly GCA_911387785.2 of Aelia acuminata. Classification (NCBI taxonomy): domain Eukaryota; kingdom Metazoa; phylum Arthropoda; class Insecta; order Hemiptera; family Pentatomidae; genus Aelia; species Aelia acuminata. The sequence continues at coordinate 127,604,091 of OU426982.1, read as the reverse complement.
ATGGCCTAAGGAGGACTGGTCCCGTGCCAGCGCCTCTGTCGTTCGCGAGTTGTAAACAACTCCCCAGGGGGCACCACAAGGAGGTGACAGTAGGCGTTGCAGGGGATCGGGCAAGCGGGGAACAACCGACAGTGAGTGGGGCACTATAGCCTGATGTTCCCAAATGAGGGTAGGAAGACTCCCGCACCCGTCTTCTGCCTCAGCCCCCCTTTACCCCTGCCATTTGCCCCCCTGTTATGGCGTACCGACAAAAAAAAAGGTCTTGAGGATTAATATATAAGATTTTTCGTCAACGAAAGGAGGTTGGTAAAAGTTGTTTGAAGCGCGCACTTCACCACAAATCTTAGTTTTAATAAACTATTGTTATAATTTTACATTTTACTATTCACAAGTATTTCCTGTCTTTATCTTGTTTACCTAGCACTTAAAAAGACATTTCGGCAAAAAAATGAAATAGGTTTTATTTTACTTACTATATGTAAATTTTTTGCAACTTCCAGAACCTTTTTTTTTTTACTTTTATATATATTTCATATTTTATAACATATATGGCCAACAATAATTACCAAACAAAAAAAAATTACATCCTCTCTATAATAATTATCAATTAAGCAATGATATCTTGTTTTTTACATTAGGGGGGATATTCAATAATGCCACTACACCATTGTATCAGAATAAAATGATGGAACGGTTGAACAAAGAGAGCAACTTGATCAATTGTCTAGCAGAGCACAAAGAGCTATGTTACTGACAGTGGACGGAAAGGGGCTGATATATAAATTACAACCTCTTTGTAAAGGGCTTTGTCCCTATATCATATTATTAATATTGCAGATTGACAAAGTCCTACCTCTTTGAAGTCCCCCAACCGAAGCCTTCATGTACAGGGGACCGGTTAAATTAACTTAATTCTGAACCTCCATGTTATACCTAAAAAGCTGATTATGTTTAACGTTCCCCTGTGGGAGTTTCCTTTGTAAATTAACTAATTTATATTGGTATCGAGCTAATTATTTGATCGAGGAACAGTCGAAATTATTAAATAGAATACATAACCTCAATTACATGTAACGAAATATGATTATGGATAATAAAACAATTTCTAGTTTGCTGCCGTGTAGTAAAAATGATTGTGCCTGAATATCATAAAAGTAGTGAAAAGTCTTTACAAAAAGACTTGTCTTGCTATAGAAGCACGTGTAAGGAAAAATAATAAAAAAATAAATTTATTCGTTGACATTAAAAATGAGGTAGTCCAAAGATTTCCAAAAAAAGTTTTTTTCATTCTGCCTCAAAAACATGTATTTTCAATAAATTCGTTGATTCCGTAAAGTGGTACTTTTCGGTCCTAGGCCTGAAAAATCTTTTCGGTACGCTAAACTCACCTACTAAAAATATATATTAATAAACATCTGTTTAGAAGAGGTAACTTGTAGTAAGTAGTACTGTGTTTCTTTTTTAAGTAGAAAGCTTGATATAATCCCAATGGGGCTGATACCAGTGTAAACTCCAAGTATTAGAGTACTTCAAGTATTTTTTTCACAACATAATATTTAATACTAAGATCATAGAAAATTGAAGAATTCGTCAATCCAGAGTATGCCAATTAACCCCCTATGTGGGGGCAGGTTGGCCTAGAAGGTGGGGTTGTTTAGCCATCTCATTCAAGTTCTGTCTGACACATATTATTGTTATTAAAAGCTCCACTATAATGGTATAATAATTTTGAATAGGTTTTTAACACCTTTTAACGGAATATAGAAAGACAATAGAAGAAGATAGAAGTTTAGACTGTCGTCACTTTTTGCATAAGAAAAATTGCTCTCATCTTCACCTCGCTGCAACTAAAGACAATTGGTAGTTTCACCTTTGATTATGTTTACCTTGCTCGGTACTATGAAATTGCTGAATTGCTACTGCGCCAAAAAAAAAGTTGAAGAGAGCCAACTAACCCCACAGGAGAGATCATATGAAAGATGACCGCCAGGACAGGGGAGAACAATCAAACAAGAAACTGGTTAGTCGAAAGGTTAGGTTTTTCAAAGGAGTTTGGGGCTATGTGAATAGAATCGGAGTCAAATGTTGTTTCATGCCTTTAAACCAACTTTACTGAAAATATAAAAATTTACTTACATGTTGTAAAATCAATCAATGAAGCACACTCTTCTCTACACTGTTAGCATCGGATTGAAAACTCAGGACAAGACTCCCGAGGTCGAGCGGGTCACATGGTACAATGGTGGGGCTTTCACAACAGGTGTGACGGAAACTATAAGCCAATGGCCAACCTACCCCCTATGCCAACCAACCCCGTTCTCCCCTACAAGTCCCGCAGACTGGGTCATAGTTCAAACCTTAAACCTCACTATACCTACACCTTACTATAACCTATGTCTCTCGGGGATACCTGTGATATGGGTAGCATAGCAACCTGCAATTCTACAGGTCGCGGGTTCGCGTCCCATAGTGGTCATAGGATTCTTTAATGGGAGTAAAAAATTCGGCTAGAACGTAAAATGGAGGTTCCGAGCCTGTACTCGCCAAAATTTAGGAGACCCGATGCAGCACCGTCCGATTGGCCTTACTTGCATAAAGGGACGTTAAACAAATAAACTCAAACGTTCGTCTCTCGCTTTCAGTGCGTTTATTTATGCCCGTTTATCAATATAAGTTTAATAAAAAATCATGGATTGAAAATAGATAACAATTTAAAACAAAACTAAGTTTCATGAAGAATGAGACATGAAACAAATTTACATTCATGTTTGAGGTTGATAAAGAAGTCACGGATTTCATGGTTGATATATTCCTTACATTTTTTAGGGGAAAGCAGGATTGGTTGGCAACAGTTTTCACTTTTTCAATTTTTGAGTCATTCCTGTTAATATAATTCCAATAGGGTTTATACTACTGTAAACTTTAAGTATTAGAGCACATCAAGTATTTTTTTCAACTCATAATATTTTACACTATGATCATAGAAAATTGAAGAATTCGTCAAGCCAGAGTATGCCAATTAACCCCCTGTGTGGGGGCAGGTTGGCCTAGAAGGTGAGATTGTTTGGCCATCTCATTCAAGTACTGCCTGACACATATTATTGTTATTAAAAGCTGCAATATAATGGTATAATAATTTTGAATCGGTTTTTAACAACTCTTTCCTTCACAACAGGTGTGACGGAAACTATAAGCCAAAGGCCAACCTACCCCCTATGCCAACCAACCCAGCTATCCCCTGCAGATATTTGTAAATAATCTTTGAATAGAATTTTTTTTATATTATAGTCTAAAAATATTTACATTATAAATATTTGTATAATAAAATACAATTTCTACTCCTAAAGGTGAGTTATTTATCCCTGCCTCGAATACATTTTTTGGTACTCTTGGAAAATGCCATCTCTTCTACTCACTTCCTTTTCATTGGCAACGCCTGAATTATTAAACAGTGCCTAAAGCAAGGATGAGGACTCTTAACTAAAATCTTTATAAAAGAATTCAAATTTTTGAAGGGACTAGGTTGCTGATTACTGTCACAGTCGGATAATTATTTTAATAGTTAACCGCGAAAAACTGGAAGAGAAAAATTGACCTAGCTTGATTTGCCGCTTTAACTTTAATTTTCCATTTTTCGAATCACTTTTCTGTTTAATTCGAAGAGACCTTTGAAGAGAAAAAAAGAGATTAATTGTTGGGAATTTATTATCAATGCCTTTATAAAATTATAGTTTAATAATATTAAATTATATCCGCGAGCCTACCAGTGAGTTTCTTTTTCACTCAACTATTTCTTCTGAATATTAATCACGTTTCCTTTAATCTTGAATGTTTTTCTGGTAATTACTATTTTTTTTTTTTAAATTTTTTATTTAATAATGTAGGTGTAAAACTCGGTGAAGAAATATTAATGAGCTCCAAGATCAACCCCCACCACCACCCTTATAATGGTTAAATAAGTTTAATTGATGTATAAAGTACAATGGAGAAAAGAAAGAGATATATCGATTGCAAGGTTACAGCTCCCGTTAAATGTCAAAGGGGAAATTGCGCAGTTAGACGTGGAAACTTCGATGAAGTTTTATGTAGCGAAATAAATGTCCCAAAAAAGGGCCGAACCGAACTGGAGCGGACTGAAGCAGCCGCGCTGTGGAAGAGCGAAAGGTCAGATCCACCCACGGGGCAGAGCCTAAAATACAGCCCTCCCTTGATGAAGTTAGCACACTCTAGTAATTTGCAATTCACTACTGACCACTGCCCGTTAAGGGCGAATGTTTCCGACACATTCATTGTCTCTGTTCCCTTTGGCAGGGCATGAAAAACAAAGCTGTCAAATGTTAAATGAACACCAAACTAACAAAGAGCCTAGGAGGGCATTCCCTCGGAGATCGTAAAACACGACCTCTTGTGTAGTTTAACAAAAACATTATGGCTTAACCCTTTTCATTTATTCTCCTAAACTAAGGTCAAAAGGCCTTAACAGGTCCCCGTGGTCCGATGTCTTACATTCCCCTCTTAACAGCCTATTTTTACAAGAAAATGTCCTAAAGTCCGAATACTCCAAACATTCAATTTAGACGATTTTAATGAGATTATTGCATTTTAGTGCAGAAAATATTGTAACAGCTGAAATTCTGTTGTTTTTTAGAATCGGACTCCGAAGTCCGATTTTCGATAAAGTATGGCGTAAATCCTGTATCGGCCTTTCCTGCGCCTATTATGTCTAGTTTTAATCCTTAACAAGAGATAAAGCCCTTGAGAAGCTCATTTAATTAACTTTTTAGTCAAAAGATTTCGTCAAAGCATTCACATCGGACCCCGACGCCCGATATCGTCAGTGGCTGATCCCAGCAGTCGGACCCCGGGGACCGATACCGTTCAATTCCTGATACCCCTAAAATACGCCGCCTAACGTGTTAATGCAATAAACAACCATACTCAACACCCGTGTTTCGAACCTGGCCGTTGCAGACCTTCATTGGACACTTCCAACATTAATATTATTTATTAAACAATTCATAAATTAGGAACAAAGGTATTTAAGATTTAAGATATTTAGAATTTACAAAGGTGTTAAGAAATTTTAAGTAAAATTTTAAAGTACAAAAATTTAGAGGGATATCCTAGTCAAATTAAAGAATAATTGGAAATTTTGGGAGCATCAAGAGAACTTTGTCTTGACAGGGATCTTTTGAAGAAAATAATTAACAATGAAGTCAGATTTAGGAAGAGGGTGAAGGGTATTGAGTGGTCAGAGGAGAGAAGAGAGGAGCAGTCGAGAATGATGAAGCTGCGCTGGGAAGTGAGAAGGAGGAAGAAGGAAGATTCATCAGTGATATCGCCTGGTCCTCAAAGTGGCCGTTTCGTGAAAAAAAAAACCCTAAAGGTGCCTTTACACTCTACGAACCTCACCCTCGAACAGATTCTCCCCCGAACCTTGCCGTACCTGCTTTCCACGAACAGCCATTTACAAATAACGAGACGTTGAGCGAACAAATATTGCTGACACACCTAACGCTAGTTACGGTTGAAGTAAAAATCTCCATTATCAATATATTTTTTCTGTAATCGTTGAATAATGGTAACATTACTAAACTGAAATGAGTGAAGAAAGTGAAACATTTTGCAATAGAGTGAAGAAAGTGATTACTTTCTTCACAAGTGAAGAAAGTGAATTGCCTTCTTAATTAGTAATAAGTATAAATTAAAAAATAATTTGAAGTTGGAAATTAAATGCTTTTAAATGTTTCTTAACATTGTAAGAATTTATTTTAACAAAATAAATTGAAATGTGAATGAATTATTGGTGGAAATAATCAATATATTTTAAAATTTAAATATAATAATAATTACCTTCCTTGTTTATAACCTGCACTTGTTTATAACTATGCTTATAACCTTTCACAACCATGCTTATAACCTACCAACAACATACCATAATGTTCACAACATCCTAATTTTGTTCATATTCTGGTTAGATCTGATCTAGTATTACACGATCACAGAAAAAATTTAATATTACACTCGTGAAAAAAGTAGAATTTACAACTCTAAAAAAATTACCACACTCGCTTCGCTCGTGTGGGTAAACGTTTCACTCGAGTTGTAAAATGATCTACTTTCGTCACTTGTATAATAAATAACTATTATTTTATCTGAAAAATAAAAAAATAGGAGACGAATTACAAAGGGCGCACTAGTATCACAAACAACTCCTGTAACTAGGGAAAAACCCAAAACAAAAGTGACGCTACTCCCGAACACAGGCGAACAGGTGAAGTACCTAGAATACCCCAACAGTCTTGTGAAGGCTGTTCGAGGGTCAAGTTCGTAGAGTGTAAAGGCACCTTAAAACTACCAAGGGGTATCGGACTTAGTTTATCAATGGAGGAGGGGTTCTACAAGCCCATAGCTTTATTTTATCAATAATTAACTCTAAATATATATTTTTTAAATTTATTTCATGAGATTAAAATATTTATAAAGCAATGAAATGTCATTTCCATGTTGTTGCTAAAATTCATCATTCATGATATAAGTATAAGATATTTAACTAACTTTCACCTTTGTAAAGGAAAAAAAAACATTAATTGTTTGGAAATTATTTCTAATACGTTTAGAAAATTATAGTTTAATGATATTAAATTATATCCGCGAGCCCACTAGCGTTTTTTTTTTTTTTTTTTCACTTAACTATTTCTTCAGAAATAAAATATAACAGAAAAATTTCAATTTAGGTTTAAATTAATCTTCAATGTTTTTCTGACAACTAGTAATTTTTTATTTAATAATTTAGATGCAAAACGGGGTGGAGAAATATTAATGGGCTCTAAGAGCCCCCCCCCCCCTTTAGGGCTCATTAAATAGTTACTAAATAGGGCAAAACATGGCGGTTGAGGGAGATTTCAGTAAAATCACCTCCTTGCAACAGCAGCTGGCCAAGAACTGAACTTCCTACCAAATACCTTTCTACGAAAGCATGGGTTGCTGTGCAATAAGTTTTTTTTTTCCATTTCTTCTTTAACTTTATAGCCTGAAATGTATGTATATAACTTTTGATTCCCTTAAAAGCAGACAATCAGAATATCATTCCTATGTACACCATATTTTCAACGAATAGACGAGCTTTCTGATACTAAAGTTGAGTAAATATTTTCGTTACGCACGGTTGTGTGTTTGCTAAGTACGCAGTTAACTTTGGGTGTTCATTATTTATTAGGACTAGTAGTATAAAAATTTTGGAACAAAGATGGGAGTGGACTATGAATTATTAATCCATGATGGGATACTTAGGCTGAAATTTATTACTATAATAATATTCGTGAGGTTTATGAAAATTTCGGTTATTTATCTGTTAAAAGTGAAAACAGTTTAATTTTTTTTTATATTTATAAAGAAGGTAATTTTTCAGTGATAACCTATAATTCATGATATGAATATAAAACTGATTTTCCTGTCTTCTAATTTATTAAACAACATAAAACGACCTAACAAGTGTTAAGACCTGGGTGCGTCACGATTCTGTAAACATAAGACATCTATGACGTCATTCACCGAAACGTTTTTCCGCAGCCTGTTCCTTCAATAGAGTATGTGGATTTCACAAAAGAAAAACTAATCAATAGTATCGATAGTTTACTATGTTAACTATCGATAGTTTAACATCACTACTTTTAATATCGAACCACCACTGCTGTAACAGGATATCTGCCCGCTCTCTACCTAATATATCGCATTTAATATTGTAACGTGATTTCAAATATTTCTAGACTTGTTGTTTGAACAAAATGTTCTAGCACATGTTTGTGACTGTTCGAGTAACTTCCCCCCTTATCGAGAACATTCTAGACTGTTTTGATTCAGATTAAATATAAAGAGCGATGGACTGGAGAGATAGCCTTTCTCTGAAGGTCGATGTATGTTTGTGTTAAAAGTGCCGTTACAAGTTGATACTTTTTGGAACGTTCTTGATTATTTGAGTTTGCATTGTAAATTATTATTTTTATTAAAAAAAATTATTTAAACCTACATAATTGTGCATTTACGAATATTTTGGCTTGTCTGGACAGAAAATTGGCTTGAGGTTGGTGTATTGGCATGAGCATGTAAAAGATTATCAAGCCATAGTTCCAATTTCAGGCATGTTCATACCTGTTACTTCGACAGCTATCAACCTGATTATTGTCACAGCGGTGAGTGAAAAACATTGGATGGCAGAATTTATTGATCTATACAAGTAGTTCCCGTGTTTCTGGAAAGTAAAAAGCAGAGATTACAGTGACCTTAAAGCAAAATCTCATACATACAAGGCTTTGATAGAAAAAATGCAATCCGTGAACCCGAATGCGTTGATAAAGAAATCAACTCTCCATGAACTGCCTACCGATAAGAGTTGAAGAATTAGATCATCCTCCACGTTCTCCATTCCAAAATCACACATTAATTACCAACGGTTGCGAAATTAGAATTAGATCGTTCTTTACATTACCGACTCACAAAACTACACTTTTTAGGGTTCCTCACATATATTTGAGTTTAAACGGAAATACTTCATTTAGCTTGAGCTAATAAACATACCTTAAATGTTACAATATTTTATAGTACTATCTTGTAAATTTTAAATATTGCATATACTGTAAGGTATGTCCAAACTAAAAATGTGAACACCGAAGTTCCATAGATTAGCATGCTCTCTTCAAATCGATCTATTATTTCAGTATATATAATGAAACGGTAACAAAAAAAAACAAAAAAAACAAACAACTGAAACAACATTGATAAGCAAATGGCGAAGTCCATTTCACAAAATACACAAATGAGAGATGTAATACGGGGATAGGGGGAGTTGGATCGAAGAGGGTCAACGACTTGGCCGAAAGATATTTCCCCGGCATTAGATCGCAGGTTGATAATGTCGCTTTTCCAAATTAATGTTCGTCAGTTATCATGTCCCGAGTTCTAATTTCTTATCCCATAATCTTCTTTAGTCCTATTCTGGAGCAAAATAAACATTGAATATGATTTTATCATAATACTTCTCTGAAAAAATTAATAATCAAATTTACTTTCCCACCATAGAAGGTAGTTAAAAGCTCTGAAGTTGAAAAATATTTATTTATAATCTAAAATGCAGATAAAGCAGTGTATTGCAAGGAAACAGTAAAAAAATACTTTGTTTTCTTTTGTTCCTTCCCTTCCTCGGCTTTTAGGGTATATGGGGATTCCCCTGGCCTGGGGTCCCAGTATTACTAAGCTTCCCCTGGTTCCGAGTTTTGAACTTGCTGTCTTCCGGTTTCCAATCTTCATATTCCAATCTCCAATGTTCATCGCAATGCTTATTACCTAACTCGTTACCCCATTCGGCCATCCACCATCCAAAAAAAAAAAAAAAATAAATAATCAATAATTAAGAGACCACCTGCGAATAACACCATATGCACCTGCACCGATATAAAGAGAAACCTGAATCAACACTTTATTCCATATATATTCCTCCCACACATCCTATCCGGGAAGTCGAGAAGTTGCAGAGTCATCAGTTCGTGTCATATTAGCCATTCTCTCGGTATATTTTGTTTACAGTCAGTTTGATAATATTTGCTAAAGTTTATGTTTTATAAATTCTGTTAATTGTAATTTTTAAGCATATAAAGTTTTTTTTTATTGTGGGTGAAAATACATAATTATAAATAAATAAAATTAATTTAAATTTTATTTTATTACCACTTAAAAAGAACCGCTCCAGGGATATTCCATATTCGAACTTGTAAGTTAATTTTAATTTATACATAGGAATAAAAAATCGCATATTGCATCGGTTATAACATTTAACATGTAACGTAGAAACTAAACCTAAGATTTATAGACTTTTTATTGTAACAGATAAAAACTGTTCTAGAACATGTTCGTGATTGTTCGAGAATCGTCTACGCTTGTCGGGAACATTCTAGACTGTTCTAATTCAGACTAAATATAAGGAGCGATGGACTGGAGATTTAGTCTTGCTCCGAAGATCGATTCATATGGTTCCTTTTGTGTCACTGTGTCGTTACAATTTGATACTTTTTGTAACCTTATTAGTTATTTGATTTTTATTGTTTGTCTGTCATTTTAAATTATTATTTTCGTCTAATAAAAATTATTTAAATCCATATATTTAAATTTAAATTCAAAAGTGTTACAATACGTTGCCGACATAGTGTGTAGGTTTTGGTCTACTTATTAGTTTTTTACTCTCTTATAACAAGTAATATTATTTTCGTTTATATTAAAAAAAAATTAAAAATGAAAAGAAAAACAGTTTGCTCGCAGCAGTTTCTCTAGCTTAATTCGGCAAAAGGTCTGTGACCTAAGAACCAACCTTTTTTATCAACTAAATTCGAACACGTTCAACAAGCTGTGCGTGTTTATATTAAAGTATAAGTTTATTTCTTTTAAAAAAACGATATGCCTTTAGATAGTTACTTTTAAAATATTCATATATTACTCGTATTTATCTTTATATACATAAATCTTGTGCCCCGATGTTTGTCGGAGATAAAATCAGAAACTACTCAACCGATTTTGATGAAATTTCGCTCATTGTGCGTATTATTGTCCAATTTAAAAGATGGGATAATTTTTATCTCGATTATTGGCCAATATTTCTTTTTTTGCAAATTAAATGCTTATTATACTACAATTTAGTGTGATTACTTGTAAGTTTTATAAATTTCCAACAAATGGCAGTTTAACTTGATTTATTGATACAACACTTCATTTTCTTTCGATATTTAGGTAGGGTAAGCATAAATCCATTTTTTCCAGATTTTGAAAATCCGTTTTTTTCCCATGACAAAATATGTGTTGCCTTTTCACGTGTGAGGAAAACATCAAATGTATTTGTTTTAGCATAAGACAGGTTAACCGAAATCATTGTGCACCTATTAGTACAACCTCCTGATACGATATCTCTGATACGACATCATGTGTTATATTTTGAATTTAATTAATATGTATTTCGCCAAAACATTAATTTGGTACCTTTTTGCTAACTTTCTACTTTGATTGTACTAAACCCTGTTCCAATTATATTCTTTATTATTTCTTTTTACATGTATCATTCTTTAACACATTATGGTCAAATATAAGATGTAAACAATAAATATTTTAACCCATCTAAATTTTTTTCCAAACAATTTTAAATTTGGCGTAAAGTTCTATTTTAAAACCCGTTGGTTTTTAGATTAGCTTTTGCGTTTTTATCTTTATCATTTGAATTTGGATTTGACTGTATTAAAAAGAATAGGATATAATTACTTCAACGCATTATAGCTACTTTGCCACAGCAACGCACTTGAACCTACAGTCCCCGAACTTGAAAGCTAGAATTTACAAAAACTATAATATTTCTAGAAGTTCTTTACGGATGTCGAACATGGCTGTTTACACTAAGGGTTAAACAACACCTGATGGTATTTTAAAATAAAGTTTTGGCGTTGAATCTTTAAACCGAAGAAGGATATAATTCGACAGGAGAATATAGACGATAAGAATATAGATAATGTATTGCGTGAAGTTTACCCGGATAATATATTCGAAGTTATAACTGCGCGGCGTTAAATTGGGCGGGCGAAATTGGGAGTATCAATTCCGAAAGATTACTGGAAGATTAGATGAGCCCTGTGCCAACTGGAAAACATCCGAGTGGTTGGCCGAGATGTAGATGGGAGGATTCTGTGGGGCTGATTCGTGTTCTCTAAGCCTTATTATTATTATTACAGTAAACCTCATACAATCATAATAATAATAGTTCTGAAGACTTGGGATTTTGATGTAAAAGGTTCAGGTTTACGTCAGGTCCTACATGAAAGATTTTTTATTGGATAGATGATAGTTGACCGGATATAGAATTAGGTAGAAAATAGTCCGGGGAGGCGGTCAATAAAATACAAAATAGTATAAAACTATTTTATTGTTGCCGACGTTTCGACCCAACTATGCAGGTCTTCGTCAGGGCTAAATAAACAAGACAAAGAATATGAACTGGCTAGATAAAATATAAAAAATATGAAAAAACAAAGAATATGAACTGACTATATAAGATATAAATGACTGTAAACTATACATTATATGCTTAACCTTAATAGGGTTAAGCATATAATGTATATACACATGGTGTAATATGGCTATTGCACTGATACTGTTAACACTGATGCTGTTGATACTGATAGTATAGGTGGTGTGATAAGATGGGGTAAGGTACATAATAGTGGATATGTTATGAGAATGGTGTACTATGGGTATGCCACTAAAATGCCAATATTTACTCTTGTAACTAATGTTATTTATTTGTGTAAAGTTAGCGTATGTAAACAAATCCTAACCCGCCTTCCAGACCCCTTTTTTTCTGACATTCTCCCACTCCGACAAATGTGTACCTTATTTCGACCCTCACTCTGGCCGTGACATCCATCCCTGTCATAAGGTAAGCTCCTTTATTTACTATAATTATAATCCATCATATATTAATCCCTCTTCAAATCTGCCCCATTCTGCCATCATATCTACCCATAGTACACCGTTCTCATAACATATCCACTATTATGTACTTTACCCCATCTTATCACACCACCTATACTATCAGTATCAACAGCATCAGTGTTAACAGTATCAGTGTCAATAGCCATGTTACACCATGTGTATATAAATTATATGCTTAACCTTAAGTTTACAGTCATTTATATTTTATCTAGCCAGTTCATATTCTTTGTCCTAATTACTCATATTGTTGTCTTTGTCTTGTTTATTTAGCCCTGACGAAGACCTGCATAGTTGGGTCGAAACGTCGGCAACAATAAAATAGTTTTATACTATTTTGTATTTTATTGACCGCCTCCCCGGACTATTTTCTACCTAATGAAAGATTTTTATTCAACTCTAATGAGGAATAAACCCGGAAATGACTGAGTGGTAAGTGCACGCACCTTTGTCCTTTCACACCTGAGAACACTGTGGGGAAATTAGGCCATAACCGTATCAGCCTGCGAGGAAGGGTTCACTATTTACCGTGTACCGAGTACTGTGGAATCCGAGAAGGTCGATACAGTTAGACACAAGAGAAAAAGATATACGTGCCACAGCGGGTCGGATTACGGCATCCTTCTGTCTTGTTATTATTGTGTCCGCCTCGATACGGTAGAGTCCCGTCAATAACAGCTTTTGGTTTCGAAAATTACGGAATAGAAAGTCAATAATACTTAAAGATAGTGATTAATCACTATATTTACGAATGTATATAGTGCTCCAGTTTAAGTTATTAACACATTATGAGCGGCTAGCTTAGAATAAAGGACAGTGTTGCATAGCGGGCCAATTTGCCAGCTAAGCAAAATATATGCGTGTGAAAATAAATTTGATAAACATAAAAGTAATGGTTAGATTTTTGGTAATGGGTCTTATCTGCAGCTATATTTTATATACATTAATTTATATTCTTATATTTGATAAATATTGTAGCAGTCATTTAAAACGATGTTTCAGAAAAATGCTATAATACCTGTGTAAATAAAAAACAAACGTTCTGACAGATATTTATTAAAGGGAGAGAATTAGGGAGACTTGAGACGAAAATACTTCGTCAAACTTATAATAAACGAAGTTCGGAAACATAAACCTAGCATAAGTGAAATTTGAAAGAGGAGCAAACAAATTTTGTTATTTATGATAAGTTTGTATGTTATGTGCAATGTGTTCCTGGTAAAAATCACTGATCCATATATTTGATAAAACATTATTCTTCCCTTGTGTCACTTAAAATTACTTATTTTAAACGGGTACTAATACCTGTCCTGCTTTTAAGCGGCAATCCTCGTTACGGGTACAAATACCTGCCCCGTTCATAATGTGTTACAAATTTAGTAAACAAGTTTGTAGGAAGAGACTATTTAATTAAAGATACAGAATGTTAAGCTTCAAAGTCTCGTATTATTTCAATAATTCACTTAATCATGCAGATTACATGCCAAATTTTCGCTTATTTAGGCATCTTCAGGGCTATAAGCAAGATAGAAACAAACTGAGAGACTAGTCAGTCTGCTTCTATCTTTCTTGAACCCTTATAGCCCTGAAGATGCCTGAATAAGCGAAAATTTGGCATGTAATCTGCATGATTAAGTGAATTATTGAAATAATACGAGACTTTGAGGCAGCATTCTATATCTAATATAATAATAATAATAATAACAAAGGAAAGTAATTTGGATCTTCGTCTCTACTACTGTTTATTATATTTTGTACATTACAAAGGAAGATCCAAATTACTTTCCTTTATAATTTCAAAGTCTCTAACCCCTATTTTAAATAAATTAGTAATAATAATAACTTTATTTAATTGTCCCTTAGGAACAAAATTATACAGACACGTAAAAAATGTTTTAGAACCTTAGAGCAGTTCGGTAAAAATGAAGCAAATTGAAATAAAAGAAAAAAAATTATAAATAATAATAATCTTCTTGTGATGAAAAAATAAAAAAAAAATCTGGTGCGATGCGCCAATAATGTTGATAAGAAAACTCTTCTGCTTAAAATGCGATGCATGGTACAATCCTGAGTCATACTTCAAAACACATAAGCACATTAAAAATAAACGCAAAGTGGAGTGCTTAACATCCAACATTGTTCAACTACTTTGTCGTGCTACACATAATACATGCATGATATCGTCGCCTTATAAGTGAAACACATTAAGTAAACAAATTTCTAGTTTGTTTGTTTGTTTAACGTAACTTTATGCTACCAAGGGTAATCTGATGATGCTACAGTGGGAGTCCTAAACTTTGCCTACCAGGTATAATTAGGAAAGGGATCTTTAACGAGTACCTGACATCTCACAGGATGGAGACCTCCATTTTACGCCCTATCCCTGGGCGGCGTCTCCAAGAAAGTTTTCCTCCCTTTGAAAAATGCTAGGGCCGCCGCAGGACAAGAACCTGCGACCTATAGTATTGTAGGTTACTATGCTAAAAAAATCTGGTGCGTGCGCGGAACACACAACTTTCACTTACCAACTTACTCAGATTAGATATTAATGCGTTTTGATAATGCCACTTCTCAAAGTTACACTTTTTTCCACATTCATTTCTTATTTTTGTTTTCATTTGCTCTATAAAAAACACTAATTTATTTTATTATTAAATAAAAGATTTTACTTGTCATAATTCAGCAATGCAAGCATAACAATCCAAGTCGAATATTTTTCTTTTTTTCTCCTCTATATGTTTACTTGGTTTTTATCATATCTCATATTTAGCCATTTCTTATTTTTAGGCGTAACAAGAGACAGTTAATTTCTCCATATAAACAAAAACAAAGGAACTGTATAGGAAACAAAAAAAACAGCCCCCTCAGAACATTTTAGTAATGATAACGCTTACCTGATATTAAATAACACCTAATTTTAATTAAACATGCCGAATTTGATGAAAATCGTTAAAGCCGTTTTTGAGATAAACGAAAAAAAGATAAAAATTTATTATTTAAAAAGGTTATGAAATAAAGTGCCCCCTCCGTTTGACCAATTTGATGAAATGTTGGTTATCACATCTTTGGCATATACATACATCAAATACCCAGTTTGATCAAAATCGTGAAAGCCGTTTTTAAGTAATTAAAAAAACACGTTAGAATGATACAAAATGTATTATGTAAAGTCCCCCCTCCGGTTGATCAATTTTGATAAAAAATTTACGGTCATATCTCGGGCATATTAATACATCAAATACTCAGTTTAATCAAAATCGTTAAAGCCGTTTTTGAGAAAATCGAAAAAACGTAAAAAGTTATTAAATAAATTACCCCCTCCCTTTGAGCAATTTTGATGAATTTTTTGCTGTCACATCGCGGGCATATAAATACACTAAATACCTAATTTCAGGTTCGCACGGTTTATAGTTTTTGAGCTAGTCTGTTCACACACACACACAGACCATTTCGCGGGACTTGGTTATTTGGACTCAGGGGACCCCAAAACGTGTATTTCCGTTGAAAACCGGAAGTCGAAATTTTTCACGATCGCAATACTTCCACTTACTATATATTTCATATATAGGTAAGTGAAAGTAAAAAAATGGAAACGATAAAAAAAGAAAAAACTTCTATATGAATTTTCCTTTTGTTCTATTTGATGCTTTTCAACGGATCATCAAATGGAAAATTTAACAAAGAATCCAACGATGCCATTATTATACAATTTTTCGGTTCCTGCTTTTCTCCTACCCAGAGCAGTATAATTAAACACATTTTTTTTTATTCCATTTTTATTGATAATAGCGAGCAGCTTAGTATAGTACATATAATGGCGAATGAATTAAACTTTTTTCAAATGCAGAACAATTATGAACTTTCTTCCAAATTTCAAACTCCTGAAATCATTCTGTCTTTGAACCCTCCACTTTCCCGTTTGCGGTCGATTTTGATGGACGGGTGGTAACAAGAGGAAATGATTCGATTTGAGTTGACGATGTTGAAGTTGGGTTTGGTGAGAGCTGATTGAGCCGATAAGCTCTCCTCATCAGCCGATCTAATCTGCGAGGACGGCTCACCGCTCATCTTCTCCGTAATTGCCTTGGAGTCAGGGGCTATCGCTTGTGGTTCCTAGTTTCGGCATTTCATATCTCAGTCGATGCAAAATCATAGATGAGCAAATGAGGCGATTCCGTCGAGTGTAAAAGTCTTATTTTTACTTTCACTTTCATATATTTGAAATATACACAATGCAGAATTACTTGAACATTGCCCTGTAAACGTAATCTAAGTTATAGCTGCGCGACGGTTAAAGTGGGCGTGCAAAGTTGCGAGTCTTACTTGCGAATACCTAAGAGATTGATGAACGCTATGCCGACCGGAAAACTTCCGAAAGGTAGGCCAAGGCGAAGGTGGGAGGATTCGGAGAGGGCTGATCTTGTGGATCCGGGATTGGACGGGGGAGGTGTGTAGGGAGCGATTGGTCGTGTCGGCATCGAACCTTCGGGTTCGTAAAGCCTTTATTCTATTCTATTTTAATTATGACCCGAAAAGGGACCTACATAATGTAGGACCCGGCTTTACGATCTGAGCTTTAATTGTGGCCTGGATTTTTATAAATATAAAAAATTGTTTAAGTATACATTTCTGCCTTTGGTAATCTGGAATCTAAAGAAAAAGAAGTATATTTTCTTTTTTGTCACAAACCCAATTTTATTCTCCAATTTATAAAACCCAAAATTATGTTATATCATATAATTGTATCAATTAGTTATAACAAATAGTTGTATGTTATATCAAATAAAAAATTTACTTTATTTTTTTTTTTTTAGTTTCACTTACCTATATACGAAATATAAAGTAAGGGAAAGTATTGCGATCGTGAAAAATTTCGACTTCCGGTTTTCAACGGAAATACACGTTTTGGGGTCCCCTGAGTCCAAATAATCAAGTCCCGCGAAATGGTCTGTGTGTGATTAGACTAGCTCAAAAACTATAAGCCGTACGAACCTTAAATTAGGTGTTTGGTGTATGTGTATACCCGCGATGTGACAGAAAAATTTTAATCAAAATTGGTCAAATGGTAAAACTTTATTTAATAACGTTTCAGGTTTTTTTCGATTTTCTCAAAAACGGCTTTAATGATTTTGATCAAATTCGTCAAATTCAATGGCGATCAAGTCTTCTTTAATATCAGGTAAGCTTTATCGTTATTAAAATGTTCTGAGGGTGCATAAATGGGTAAGGGGACTTTTTTGTTTTTCTATGAAGTACCTTTTTTTTTGTTTATCTGGAGAAATTAACTGTCTCTCGTTGCGCCTAAAAATAAAAACTAGCTGAAATTTGAAATATGAAAAAAATCAAGTAAACGGATACAGGAGAAAAAAAAGAAAAATACAACTCCTAAAACACGCCTCAAGTGTAAGCCTTTATTGACAGTCCATTGTTTATAATTAAAGCCGTTCATTTAATGGATGAATGAAGTGTTTAACAACTACATAGAGAATTAACAAAACATATGGTTTCGAACAATTCTAGACTTATTGTTGGAACAAACTGTCATAGTACATGTTTGTGACTACGATGTTTGAGTAGCATCTACGCTAGCCTAGAACCTTCCAGGCTGTTCTTCTGACGACTAAATATAAGGAGCGATGGACTAGAGAATTAGTTGTTCTGAAGCTCAAGTCATATGGTTATTTCTGTGTTAGAAAGTGATAATTTTTATAACCTGTTTAATTATTTGGTGTTCATTGTTTTTTTTATTTAACTGGGAAACTTTTCGGCACCTGGAGCCATTCGCAAGCCATAAATCATAATTGATGTATGCAAGTCCTAGTTGCTGGAGGATAATAATTTTTATGTCATCTAAAAAAAATTATTAGGATAATAAGTCTTCTAAAAACAGTTAATCATATCTCCCACTACTCTCTACTATACTAAGGAACTCTCCACTAACTCTCTCAGTGGCTCGGATTTAGATGTGGGAGATATGATCAACTGTTTTTAGATTACATTAAAACTACGCCCCCAGCATCCAGTTATTAAATTCTTAAAAACATTAGTTTTTTACCATGACATACAATGATCAAGTTTTATACATGTCAATGGCTTGAGAGTGCCGATGCGGCAGTCTAGTGTGGGTCACAGGTGGTACACGCCGGCGTGAACTTGTTAATGTTATTAACCTTTAGGGTCGAAGCAATATGACCCATCACTCCGCTCAACTTTCTTTATTTAAAAATTTCGGGCTATCTGCCCATCTTCAAAGATTCACTTCTTTACTTGGTGTGTAATTGTAAAATATCGAATAAAACTAAACAACTAAAACATTTGTATTATTATCCAGTAACTCATTCTTTAATTTGTACATATTGTTCTTTATTTGGGCATTATTGCAATATGTACGCATTAAAAAATGAGCTAGTGGGTAATACAAGTGATTTATATTTGACTGTTACACACAAAATGTGAATTGATGTATGTAAAAGAAAACGTACAAATATTTAATGCAGGAAATCTCGTGGCAAACACTTTAAACGTCTTCTTGGCGGATTGTAAGGGTTTGTGGGAGCGTGTAGAGTTTGAGTTAAGGGGTTGGAATTTAGAATAAGTCTGTCATGAAAGTTACGGTAGCGATCTATGGCTGTTACTTCGACGTAAGGAATGTCAAGGTCAGTGTGTAAGGTCTCATTGGTGACATAAAAGGGGGCATCTACGATCTTCCTTAGTATTTTAGATTGGCATGATTGTATGAGTCGTATATTAGATTTTTTTGGCTGTTGACTGCAAATAGCTCATTACCGCCATTCCAAAGTGGATAAGTACTTTATAAACGGTTAAATTGTTTGTAAGAGACTATTTTGATCGTCTATCAAGTAGCCATGAAAGAAGTCCATATCGCTGGTTCAGTTCTTTTCTTTTGCGTTTAATATGGTCTTTCCAAGTCAGTCGTTTGACCATGTAAAGGCCCAGATAGCGTACTGAATCAGAGGTGGGTATCGGAATGTTGTTAAAAAATACCTGAGGGCAAGAGTCATACTTAAGTGAGAATGAGACATATTGGCTCTTGGCTTCATTCATTTTTAGCCTCCATCTCCTAGCCCAATAAGCTATCTCTTCTAGGTGTTCCTGGTGCACTTGTTAATGCTTTATCTTTGTTTGAAGTTAGGATAGCTGAGTAATCAGCGAATGTAGCCAATAGGGTTTCCGGATGTTGAGGAATTTCCGAGCAGTATATATTGACTAATCTAGGACCAAAGACACTGCCTTGAGGTACTCCAGGCATTCTTCTTTTATTCTTAATTCTATTATTTAGAATTAATAATTCTAAATTTCTTTATTCTTAAGAATTATTCTTATTCTTTTTATTTCGTAAAACTGATTACCTACTTTTATCCTTTATCCTATACTTATATAATCCTTTTATCCTACTGATTACTTCCTTTTATAGAAAAGGAATCTTTTAGATACGATTGGAGAATGAGAAAGTACGTTGGTGGCATAAATAATTTCAGTTTACTAAGCAATCCATCATGCCAAATTCCGGGCTATCAAATTTAAATTCCAATAAAATTTTTAAATAAAAGTAAGGAAAAAAGTACAAACTTCCATCAGAGAAAAAATAATAATATAACCAGCCTTCTTCTTATATGTCTATATTCTTCTTTTTGGCTTACAGCGATGTCAGAAAATACCTTAGGGCAAGAGTCATGCTTTAAGTGAGAATGAGACATATGTAAAGAACACACTAAATGTAAAGAAGTAAATTTTATTCATCTTTGAAGATGGGCTGATAGCCCGAAAGGCTTAAAAAAAGAAAGTTGAGCAGAATAAATTCCAATTCTATTTATTTCATCTTATTAACCAGTTGATATGAATAATAATGATCACAGGTCAATACTCATACTAAGATTTATAAAAAAACTTTACCGTTTAATTATTTATTTACTATATTCCATATTACACTACTTCGTATGTACCCGATGTTCTGATATGGTTCTTCTTGTTCTTGCAGATTTATGGAAGAGAGGATGGACTGGAGGCTGCTGCTGTGCTTCTGGCTCGCCACGGCCCTACCGCCACCCGCGACTTCCCTCTCGCCGATCTACAAGCAGGACCAGGAACAAGGTGAGTGCGACCGGTTTGGGTCGACCTCTCTACAAGAACTGGGGCACCAGAGCACCCGGCATATAGAGACTCGTTCACCTGTCGCTGCTTCATTATAATATAAGCGGGCGATGATGCTTCTAGCATGCAGACTAGTTGAGTTGGCTACTAAATAGCTTTGGTTCCGAACGTTCTGCAAGGGTTCGGGTAATCGTTACTTACTTAGAAGAGAGAAAGAGAGAAACCCACACGCTAGGTCTGCCTGAGTATCCTACTTTCTAGTTCGGTCAAGAATGCAATAAAACCACGACTGAAGGGAAGTCTAAAATCTTGCCCCGAAATAAATGCCTATAATAAAATATTTCCGATAAAAATAATAATAAAAATTTAGGTTACCACAAAGGTTTTCTATATATTAATCTTAAATTTGTATAACAGATATCGGAGAGAGAAATGCTTTATTTGAATTATAAGCCATGCTGCCCAAATACATTGGGTTGCTACCTTACACAGCGTACCGATCAATACTTGAGTACATGTATACTTATAACTAACATACATTGTATTTTATAATTACTATATCATAATATTTTTCCTTTTTCGTTCCTTCTATATATTTTACAATTACGTTTTTTATCTTTATTTCATTCCTATTTATTCTATTTTATTTTATTTTTTCTTCTTTCTTATTTCTCATAATTACTCACTTTGCGCTCACATTACAAATAGGCACACATACAGACTGAAATGAAAACCTTATATCTAATAGATAAATAAAAAAAAGATAATATATGTTTCGTCATACTGCATCAAAAATATGTGTTTTCAATACTCGGTTTGAGTCCGTAAAGTAGTACTTTTCGGGCTTAGGCCTGAAATAGTATATTTCGTACCAAGGGCCGAAAGTGGGCGTTTGCCGGCCCGAGATATTTTTTGACCGAGACGTAGTCGAGGTCATGAAAAGTTCGAGGGCCTGCAAAAGCACTTTGGCCCGAGGCACGAACGCTATTTTTCACCATACTACAATAAATATTAATATGATATAACATTAATCAAAAACAAGATTTTCTTTTGGTTAAGTTTATGTCTTTGTTAGAAGGTTATCTTGTGGTTATGGGGACATGATGAATGTTTAATGTATGGATTGTTTTACGTTATGTTATTATGTAAGTTAATAAAGAGAGATGAACATATGTGTGTGTCATTTAATACAACTGATATATTTCAAAATGCTAAAAAAAGTTAGTTCGTTTATTTTTGATTTATAGAAATGTTAAAAGTACAATTTTGGTTGTTTGAAAAGATAATACCCTTTGAAGATTCTATTACTTGTTTTTTGTTTGACACATTCACACTTTTACTCGTAGTTGGATTGTTTCTGATTAAAATATATCCTATAACAATAATACGAGCAAAACAAACTTATGTAATGTATATAATGAAATGAATGAATTAAAATAATAAACAGCTGATTTTGCGGCCCTAGGGCGAAATATTCATTTTCGGCCCTAGGGCGGCGAAGTGTAGCTTTCGGACCGCAAATTAGGTGTGTAAAACAGGTGATTACATCGTAGTATGATGAAAAAATCTTTTTGGTGCACTAACCTTACCTGCTACTAACCATACCTGTGGAAGGAAGAATATTTTTGGACTGTTGACGACCTTTTTAGAGATGAGCCAGAACTTTCCTTTACCGATAACTTTTCCTTTAAACAAAAGTTATCGGTATTTCAAAAGCCAATGCCAAACAAAAGTTTTAATATAATGAATAAATAGCATTATACTAAGTAATGATGTAAATGTATAAGTACTTTTTTTCTATTATAAGTTAAACAGATGTTTTAAAAAAAAAAAAAAAAAAAAAAAGTGTCAATTTATTTTCTTATATTGTATCTGTAAGTTATTAATGAAATATAATCGTTATTTTCATCACTAGTACCAAAAGTGGTTGTTTTCGGTGCGCGGTCGAGATTAAAAGGAAATTAGACCAACTATCGAAAACAAGCTTTTGGTACGTGTTATGAACAATACTTTTCATCATAGTGCTCATAATTGAGTTAAAAAACATTTTTATATATATCACAGATACAATATAAGAAATTAGATTGACACCTTTTTTTTCTTTTTTTTTTTAAAACATCTGTTTATTAACCTATAATAGAAGAAAAGTACATTCTAAAACATCTTCTATTCCATTCCATTCTATCTAAAAGCGCTTTCTAAAACATCTTCTGGTACATCCATGTTTTTTTGCACTTCAAACATACTTATATTAGAATGAAGCACAGTATAGCTACAAGTAACCTCCTTCAAACACATGTTTATTAACGTATATATTAGTAGCAGGAAGGTTAGCGCAACAAAAAGATTTTTTCACCATACTACGATGTAATCACCTGTTTTACACACCTAATTTGCGGTCCGAAAGCTACACTTCGCCGCCCTAGGGCCGAAAATGAATATTTCGCCCTAGGGCCGCAAAATCAGCTGTTTATTATTTTAATACATTCATTTCATTATATACATTACATAAGTTTGTTTTGCTCGTATTATTGTTTAGTTATTTAGTAATTATGGCTAATAATATATCAGAATCTATAAATAGAAGAGCAAAAGAAATCATAGCAGATTTGTTACCAGCAAAATCAAAAGATAGGTATGAAGAAGAGTATACCTACGAACTAACTTTTTTTAGCATTTTGAAATATATCAGTTGTATTAAATGAAACACACATATGTTCATCTCTCTTTATTAACTTACATAATAACATAACGTAAAACAATCCATACATTAAACATTCATCATGTCCCCATAACCACAAGATAACCTTCTAACAAAGACATACACTTAACCAAAAGAAAATCTTGTTTTTGATTAATGTTATATCGTATTAATATTTATTGTAGTATGGTGAAAAATAGCGTTCGTGCCTCGGCCCAAAGTGCTTTTGCAGGCCCTCGAACTTTTCATGACCTCGACTACGTCTCGGTCAAAAAATATCTCGGGCCGGCAAACGCCCACTTTCGGCCCTTGGTACGAAATATTCTATTCAGGCCTAGGCCAGAAAAGTACTACTTTATGGACTCAAACTGAGTATTGAAAACACATGTTTTTGATGCAGTATGATGAAAAAGTGTTTTGATATACTCAAGTGTCAGCAGTATGATAAAAAGTCTAATTAAAACTAATGTCATATTTTAAATGCGAATAATTGGGGGCATCGTTCAAAGTTGGTACTAATATTTGGTTTCGGGTGTTAACATCCATAAAATTTCATAACAACTAAGTTAACTCAAATCGATTTGAGTCAAATTAATTGATAACCGGTTGAAATAACAATTAAGGATAACGGGCGCTTAACTAAATTGCTTGGAAGGTTTTTGTTTCCTCAATTAATGACGCAATTTTTCCAAAGATCATATTACGTTTCATTAAAACTTATTTGAAAGTATTTTTATATACGGTCATCAGTTCACCCTTATAGGTCAAATCTTCCTTTCATTTTTTCTATAATGCAGTTTAGAGAACCAATAAACTTCATAGATCCAATTGATTTGTTCAACTTCATTATAACGTTAGTTTAATGTGTTCCCACGGGACCATTTCGTCATCCAGATATGGGAACGTGTTAAATCGATAAATCGATAAGTATACAGTACTATTCATGTATTGGTTTTTTTTTCCACTATCCACAATCAAATATACGGTCTACAAACCTATAGATAGATAGAAACGTTTATTTGAATCAGATATATATAAATTAAATATAGTAATTTAAAATTAATAAACAATTTTTTTTTTCGACAATGAACGTATTCGTCTGTCGGGTTGTTCGCCTAATAACACTAATTTTAACATAAAAGAATACGTAGATTACTATAAAAGAAAAAAATCTGTTGCGATGCGCGCAACACACAACTTTCACTTACCGACTTACTTAGATTAGAAATTGCGGGTTTCGTTAAGTGCCATTCTCAAAGTCACACATTTTTCCACATAAATTTCTTATTTCTTTAAGCCCCTCGGAACATTTTAATAATGATAAAGCTGATACTAAAGAAAGCTTGATTTTCATTTAACATGACGAATTTGATCAAATCATTATAGCCGTTTTTGAGATAATCGAAAAAAAAGGTAAAAATTGGAAAACAAGTTAAAAAATGCCCCCTTCGTTTGACCAATTTTGATGAAATTTCGGCTGTCGCATCGCGAGCATATACTTACATCAAATAACTAGTTTAATCAAAATCGTTAGAGCCGTTTTTGAGAAAATCAAGGAAAACGTAAAAAATTTACAAAATTCTTTAAATAAAGTACGCCCTCCGTTTGACCAATTTTGATGAAATTTTTGTTGTCACATCGTTCTTTCAAGAGAGCTTCTTTTAAGAAATAAATATCAAAACTTCTTCCTATTTTTCTAAATTCTCTCATCCATAGTATATTTTTTTTTATTATTAACCTAAGCTATTAAATGTGGGAGTCGTAGTTGGTCCATTTCTAACACTTTGATAGTATATTATCCATGTGTAATTTTAATGTATAAATAAAAAGATCATCAAATCCAGACCTATGGTCCTAACTCCTATTTTATCTTAACAGTATAAGGGTCATTCTCCCAATACATACGAATTTATGTCCCAATGAGATTATATTATTTGTGTGAAATTTCTAATAATTCAATTGCATCCACTGGTTAATAGAAGACCTCAGCTTGTTGTTCAAGAATTTTTATCTCAGTAACAATTTGTTTATAGGCCTAAATTTACACTTAAAATGTCAATATCTATCTCCCTCACTTGTCCTACAACTCAAGTTGCTGACTTTGATGGCGGGAAAAATATATGTTTCTAGGAACAAGGCGATGTTTGGCGAAATTGGATTTGATAACAAATCTTGGTGCCAAAAAAAAAAAAAAAAAAAAAAAAAAAAAGGTGATTTTTGAGTTTAGTAGAACCTGAACTCTAAGCTTATTAAATATTTAAGTGAAATTGATTTTCAGGTTTGTTTTGAGCACATTTAAATAATATTTAGGTTTGTTTGTTTAACGTCCCTTTAGGCAACTTAGGTTAACCTCCGATGCTACGGTGGGAGTCTTAAATTTTTGCAAATCCACGTATAATTAGGATATAGATCTTTGACGAGTACTTGACGTCGCACAGGCTCGAGTCCTCTATTTTACGTCCTATCCGAAGGACGCTTTTCGCTTACAACTCGCTAACGAAGGGATTAATCGAAAAAATTTATAAGACCGAAAATGTTCTCCTCGAAAACCTGAAAAGATTGACACTATTTAGAAACCTCTACGACTCTTTTTCTGGCAAAAGCCGCGGTTTTGCGCTTATAACTCGCAATCGAAGGCGGAATGAGTGATTTGTGTATTTTTCCGGTGTAGCGGTTTAGGAAAGCTTTAAAATGATGCCTTATTCATGAAATTTGATAAGTTATTAAGAAAGTTATTGCGTAAGGAAAAAAAAAGGCCTTGAGAAATAATATATATATGTTTCTTTGAAGGCATTTTTTTTAAACACCATTAGCAGCCTACCTTCTAACAATGTGTGGAAAAAAATCATTGAAAAATGTAATTTTTTCGTATTGAAATTAGAACAATGAAATTTGAATGAAATGGGAGAATGACCCATAATAGCATAACCGGTTTATAATCATTCCAAGAACACAAAAAAACACTTAACGGTGTAAATTGGGTTATTTGCTCTATTTTATTCCCCCCTGGTGGTCAAAACCTTTCAATTTTGGTTTTAGGCTTTTTTCTAAAACTTTAACCCTATGAAAAAAAGGTTTTAAAACAGACAGATTTAAATTTATGACCTTTCGTTCTAATCATCATATATATTATTTCTCAAGGCCTTCTTTTGTCGGTACGCCATAACTTCTTTAATACTTTATCAAATTTCATGAGGTATCATTTTAAAGATTTCCTTCACCGCTTTACCAGCGTCAGAAAAATATACAAATCAGTCATTTTGCCTTCGAATGCGAGTTGTAAGCGCAAAACCGCGGTTTATGCGAAACTAATAGTCGTCCATCTGAGAAAGGTTATTGAATAAAATATGCAAATTTTATCACTCCACTTTCATTTGTTACGAGAAGAGGAGAGTATAAATTTCTTGGTTAAAGGCGGGGATGAATGACCATTATATTTTTCTATAAATTGTGAATGCATAACAGAATACTCTTTTTTTTTTCTTTTTCTTCTTCTTCTTCTTTCTTCTTCTTATTTCTTTGGATGTTCTATATTTTTTCTATTATGTGTATTTTTCCAGGAAAATTTTATACATCCAACACTTTTTCATTCTAATTGTCGTCTTTATTTTTCTTACATTTGTACAACGTTTCGGACTTGTTTGTCCATTTTCTAGTACATATCTTAATTTCCTACTATATTAACACTTTGAAATGTCTCGTCATTATTTTTAAAAAACTACGAGTATATCCTCACTATTCATAGGTGCTTCCCTATTCCCGCTCATCGCTTTATCGTAGTTTTTTAAAAATAATGACGAGACATTTCAAAGTGTTAATATAGTAGGAAATTAAGATATGTACTAGAAAATGGACAAACAAGTCCGAAACGTTGTACAAATGTAAGAAAAATAAAGACGACAATTAGAATGAAAAAGTTTTGGATGTATAAAAATTTTCCTGGAAAAATACACATAATAGAAAGAATACTCTTATTCAATCATTGGACAAGTATACTTAATTGTAGAGAAATAACGAAACTTAAATTAGGGGATAGTTTGGATTTAGGGGCGTACTTAAATTAGGTTTTCATTATCAAGCCTCGAAATTTTGTCAAAAATAGCACAATAGTATCCACTGATTACGGCAAATAAACCAACAAAATATGTCTTATCTGCAATAACATATTACAGTTGATTAATTGTTCACCGAATGCTTAAAATAGATTCATAGCAAATTGTGATAATAAATAGGTTTCTAAACGGTATCTATCTTTTCAGGTTTTCAAGGAGAACATTTTCGATTAACCCCTTCGTTTGCGAGTTTTAACCAAAAAACTGAAATTCTCAGCGAAAATGGTCGCAGGGCTTTTTCGAAGGTGTCATTTTTTTCAGTTTCTCGAGACGAACATTTCCGATTATACACACTTTTCCGACTGCCGCCACCTTTTGCGAGTTACAAGCAAAAAAATGCGATTTCAGTCAATAGAAACAGCGCACTCGCTTTCCACCAAACCGATATGTGTAATTAAGGGTTCCGTGTTCCCGGGGATTTCTAAAAAAAAAAGGGATTTCTAAGTTTCAAAACATAATCTACAATTTAAATACATCTACCTTTTACTTCAACCCTCAGGTATGCCCATGACGCACTAAATACGCTCTAAACAATACTAAATATACGGTGTGTACTTCAATTAATTGGAATTTAAGTAGGTTAGAGAGTGCGAATAGTTCCCACTAAGTGGCCAGCTAGTTATAAGTAAATGAGTTGATACATTTTTTAAAAACTTTTTTTCAACATACATTTCGGATGCTATTCATATAATAAGATTATCTTGCTTAATATACCAGATCGAAATTACCCACCCGTATATCTAAATTCAATCCAACAAGTTAAAAAAAAAAGAAAAAAACTATTATTATTTTCCACCGACCGCTCCCAAGTATTACAATTTGCATTTCTATGGGATAAAGTAACGTGCGCATTGCTATTCATGAAAAAGAAAGTTCCTGGTTGTGAATGGACTCTTGAGTAGGTTGTAAATATCGGAAAGGCAGTTAGGAAGTAGGTCACGGGGTTGTATTCTTTTCAGCGGCTGCGGAAGATTGTCACGAATCGTAAAGAGGAAATTTCTTCAAGGATGCAAAATTTTTAGAGAGGAAGGATAAAAGAATCTGTATACAAGCTCCTCACTCATTCCTGTTTAGATAATTGATGGGAATTGATCAGATATTTATATAGAAAATGTAATTAAGAGGAAACGGTTAGTGGTGCAGTCGTAATAAGTAGCACTAATATGCAAGAATCACATATATAGCTTTTGTCGACGTTTAGACTCGAATTTCAGGTCCTCATCAGGGCTAAATGAGAAAAACCAAACAACCAATAAGAGAAATTATATAAAGAAATATCAATTACATGTGTAACATTATACAGAATTTTAAAAAAATGCAAAATTATAGTTATTACATTTATCTTTCATTTTTCCTGGTCTTAATAAATAATAAATAAATAAATTCACCACCCCACCTCATGTATTGTCTTCCCTGCATTTTTACTTTCACTTACCTATATCTGAAATATATAGTAAAGTATTGCGATCGGGAAAATTTTCGACTTCCGGTTTTCAACGGACATACGCGTTTTGGGGTCCCCTGAGTCCAAATAACCAAGTCCCGCGAAACGGTCTGTGTGTGTGTGAACAGACTAGCTCAAAAACTAAAAACCGTACGAACCTAAAATTGGGAATTTGATGTATGTATATGACCGCGATGTGACATCAAAAATTTTATCAAAATTGGTCAAACGGAGGGGGTACTTTATTTCATAACTTTTTACGTTTTTGTTTTTTTTTCTTTTCGATTTTCTCAAAAACGGCTATATTGATGTTGGTAAAACTGGGTATTTGATGTATATGCCCTTTTGATGTATGATGATGAAGGTCAACGGAGGGGGCAGTTTATTTCATAACTTTTTTTCCAATGTTTACGTTTATTTCGATTTCCTTAAAAACTGCTTTAACGATCTTGATCAAATTCGTCATGTCAATGACGAAAATCAAGTGTCCTTTAATAACAGATAAGCTTTATCATTATTAAAATGTTCTGAGGGGGCTTAAATGGGGAACGGGCCTTTTTTGTTTTCCTATAAAGTACCTTTGTTTTTGTTTATATGGAGAAATTAACTGTCTCTAGTTACGCCTAAAAATAAGAAAATAAATAAGAAAAAAATAAGAAATGGCTGAGTTCATATAACCAAGTCCCGCGAAATGGTGTGTGTGTGTGTGTGTGTGTGTGTGTGAACAGACTAGCTCAAAAACTAAAAACCGTACGGACCTGAAACTGGGTATTTGGTGTATGTATATACCCGTGATGTGACAGCGAAAATTTCATCCAAATTGGTCAAACGGAGGGGATACTTTATTTCATAACTTATTTTCCAATTTTTACCTTTTTTTCGATGATCTCAAAAACGGCTTTATTTATTTATTTTCATCAAATTCGTCATGCTTAATGAGAATCAAGTATTCTTTAATATCAGGTTGGCTTTGTGAACATTAAAATGTTGTGAGGGGCCATAAATGGGGAAGGGGCCTTTTTTGTGTTCCTATAAAGTACCTTTGATTTTTGTTTATATGGAGAAAAAAATCAAGTAAACATATACAGGAGAAAAAAAGATAAATATTCCGTCACCTCATAAAATACGTTGAGCTCACGCATGCGCAGTACGCCATTAATGACAGACCAATGCTTTATAATTAAAAATGCTCTGTTCATTTAATGAAAATTATTTGTTTCATGGTAACTATATGAAGTTTTCACTAACTACTACATAGAGAATTATAAAATCAGACGACTTGGAGTACTATGCTTGCATATTCGAATCATCACAAGTAAAAACTTTTATTTAATAATAAAGAAATTTAGTGTACGTTAAAGAGCAAATGCAAACAAAAATAAGTGAATGAATGTGGAAAAATATGTGACTTTAAGAAATGACATTTAACAAAACACGCCAACTTCTAATCTGAGTTAGTAAGTGAAAGTTGTGTGTTGAGCCCATCGCACCAGATTTTTTTTTTCCATCATTATTAACAGTATTAATGAGAGAATGTTTCAGCTCTTTATAAATTACAAGAAATGTCTGATGAAGGAATATCAGGAGAACATCTGTCGAAAAAGAAAGGTTTAGGATAAAACAATGCCAACAAAAAGGTGACAGACCTTATCAAACGGCTGGGCGACATCCAGAAAAGAATAAAAGGTTATAAATATGTATGAATAGAAAGAGAAAAGTGTGCCATTTGCGGCCAGTGAAAGCGACGCAGGTTATGCTGCTTACATTACAAGTGCAAAGCTAAATAATCTGTCTCTTGGCATAACTACACAAAAGAACAAAGCCATCCTTGGCAACATTGTTCTTGGAACCATCTCAAGTTCTTGCATTGTGATCAAGTTTCAAATCCGCAGTGGCGTGGGTTGAGAGAAATATTAGTTCGGGATTAAGCCAGCTCTGTAATCCACTTTAGGGAAAATTCATTAGGGGCCATGGCAGAAACTGATTAGAATATTTCATCAGTACAACCAAGAATGCTTTGATTGATATTATTAGAACGTGCATAAATTGGTTATTCAAATGTTTATATCATAATTATTTTCACGCTTTTTGCTGACAACTTCGTAAATAAATTAGGAACCTAAAAAAGGTTTTAATGGGACCACCTCCGCAAAATACTCTGCAATATGCAAAAGCTTTCGTTCCAATCAGTCTATTAATCTCGGAGTAATCGGTGAACATACATTTTAAAAAATCTGGTGCGATGCGCGCAACACACAACTTTCACTTACCAACTTATTAGATTAGAAACGTACATGTTTTTTTATTGCCATTTCTATAAATGATATAAAAAATATGACTAGATTTTGATTAAAAACGATTAATTGGTTCATAATCATTAAAGCCGTTTTTGAGATATTCGAAAAAAATTGGAAAAAATGTTATGAAATAAAGAGCCCCTTGCGTTTGACCAATTATGATGAAATTTTGGCTGTCACATCGTGAGCATATACCTACACTAAATACCCAATTTCAGGATCGCACGGTTTATAGTTTTTGAGCTAGTTTGTTCAAAAACTTGTTGTTGTTGCTGTCGCATTGCGGGCATATACATACATCAAATGCCAAGTTTCATCAAAATCACTAAAGCCGTTAGTGAGTATATAAAAAAAAACACGAGAAAGTGAGACAAAATTTATTAAGTAAAGTGCCCCCTCCAATTGATCAATTTTGTTGAAATTTTTACTGTCATATCGCGGGCACATACACACATCAAATATCAAGTTTAATCAAAATCGTTAGAGCCGTTTTTGAAAAAATCGAAAAAAAAAAACGTAAAAATTAGACATAATTCTTTACATAAAGTACACCCTCCGTTGGGCCAATTTTATTGAAATTTCTGCTGTCACATCGCGGACATATTCATACACCAAATACCCAATTTGAGGTTCGTACGATTTATAGTTTTTGAGCTTGTCTGTTCACACACTCACACAGAGACCATTTCGCGGAACTTGGTTATTTGGACTCAGGGGACCCCAAAACGTGTATTTCCGTTGAAAACCGGAAGTCGAAATTTTTCACGATCGCAATACTTTCCTTACTATATATTTCATATATAGGTAAGTGAAAGTAAAAAGGCCTGGGTAGCCGAGCCGCTAACGTAAAGCGACCCGCTTTAGCACGCTCGAGCCGAACGGTGGCGGTTCGAAAGCGCCCTGGGATGGCTGAATTTTATTTCGTGGAGGCCCCACGGAATAAATGTCGACCTACCCACCATGGTTAGAATAAGGTACACCTCTAAAGTAACCCCCGTATACCAAACATGGCCAGGTAAAAGTAAAAAAAAAAAAAAAAGAGAGAAAAAAAGGCACATGCGTATCGAATTGAGTAAGCTCCTCTTTCGAAGTTGGTTAATAAAATTATAACATCAATAAAAAAATGCGCGCAACACACAACTTTCACTTACCAACTTACTTACATTAGAAATTGGCGTGTATTGTTAAATACCTTTTCTCGAAGTCATTTTTCCACCTTCATTTACTTATTTTTGTTTATATATGCTCTCTAAAGTACACTAATTTTTTTATTATTAAATAAATGTTTTTACTTGTCATAATTCGGCCATTCAAGTATATTACTCCATCGCGTATGATTTTATTTACCACTTAAGAACCATGAAACGAATAATTTCCATTAAATAAACCAAACGTCTTTAATTATAAACAATGATCTGTCATTAAAGGCGTACTGCGCATGCGAGGGCTCAACGTGTATTATGAGTTGACGGATTTTTTTCCCCTTTTTCTTCTGTATATGTTTACTTGATTTTTTCTTTTTTCATATTTAGCCATTTCTA
Source organism: Aelia acuminata (assembly GCA_911387785.2). Classification (NCBI taxonomy): domain Eukaryota; kingdom Metazoa; phylum Arthropoda; class Insecta; order Hemiptera; family Pentatomidae; genus Aelia; species Aelia acuminata. Next base: position 127,571,365 of record OU426982.1, on the reverse strand, counting down.
ATTTATGAATAGCCATTATCTAAGTTACAAGAGACAATTAATTTCTCTATATAAACAAAAACAAAGGGACTTTAGAGGAAAACAAAAAAGGCCCGCTCCCCATTTAAGCCCCTTCAGAAGATTTTAATAATGATAAAGCTTACCTGATATTAAAGAAGACTTGTTTTTCATTAAACGTGGCGAATTTGGTCAAAATCATTAGAGCCGTTTTTAAGAAATTCGAAAGAAACGTAAATATTCGAAAAAAAGTTATGAAATAAAGTGCCCCCCCCCCCCCCGTTTGATCAATTGTGATAAAATTTTTGCTGTCACATACCTACATCAAATTCCCTATTTCAGGTTCACACGGTTTATAGTTTTTGGGCTATTCTGTTCACACACACACGAGGATGTTATGATTCAGAACAACCTTTTTCAGGAAGTTCCAAGCACATACAGATAACTGTAATAAATAACTGAGGACAGTTATTTCGACATTTTGATTGGATTGATCTTGGATAAACTCGCAGAATATAATCCTGGATAGTACAGTAACTTTTATTTTTTTTTTATCCTCGGGGCTAAAGAATATCGTTAGGGATAGCCTTGGCAACGTTATCAATATTCAGCCGACGTCCCGTAAAAAGAAATTGCCAAGATGTTGAACAAGGGAAACCCATCTACTTCCGAGCTTGTCCCGTTAAAACTTTTCTTTTTACCACCTACCAGACATTACCTGTTTTATAGGATGGGTTATCCTGAAAGTAGCCAACCGAATCTAATCGAGTATGTACGTAGGGATTCATTCCAAGGGTCAGCAACGAAATAAATTTAAACTCGTCCAGGCTGAATTCGAACCTACGCAACTAAAAACAATGTTCAATATACTGAAACCAAGCCAGTATAAAAAAAAATGGTGTTTGAGGAGGAAATATATTATTAGTAGTAAAATAATTTCAATGTATTATTAGTAGTATAATATTTTAAATTACTTAATTAGAAGATTAAAAAAAATTCAACCACAGTCGGGAAGATTCTCCCGGCCGGAATCTTTTATCTTCTAATTAACTTGTCAAAAAATTGTAAATTATTTATTTAAAAAAAATAAATGATCAAATTTCAATAAATAGAAGTATAATAATTGGATATTATTGGTAGTATAGGGCAATTCCACGTCAAATCAACACAAAATTATATCATTTTGAGCCTCACCACTTCAGATTTTCTTGATTTTTCTTGTTACCAGATTTTCTTGAAATTTGGTATATGTGTACTACTTGTACCTACTAGAAAAATTGTGAAATATTACTGAGATATGTCTACCCGCTTTTGAATTATCGGTTCTAAAACCCTCAAAAATAGGTCCAGAAACAGAAAAAATCATGATTAAAAATAGCTGTAGATGTTCTCCAAATTTGACTAGGACTATGAGATTGGTGTCGTTTAACAGCGTTTTCCATGCCGTTTCATATGATATACAACAATGTATAGGTTGATACTAAAGAAATCTTCTTAAAACTAAATGTAAAATTTCAATTTCAATTTTCTCAAAAAGGGCATTTTTTAAACATTTTATATTTTTTTGACAAATTGGTAGTATTATATCTATTCATGCAACAAAGTATACAAGTGGGATAAAAATTTCTTCATTACTAAAAAAATTAAAAAGTAGTAATAAGATTTCATAAATATAGCATTTTATGATTAAAAATAGCTGCAGATGTTTTCCAAATTTGACTAGGACTATGTTTTTTAACAGCGCATTCCATGCCATTTTGTATGATACACAACAATGTATAGGTATAGGCAGTATGACCTATTTTTTTAAAAAAATATATAAATTTTTTAAAAAAATCCCCTTTTACAGAAAATTGACATTAAATTTTTTAACTTGTTTTTAAGAAAAGTTCTTTAGCACCAACCTATACATTTTTGTATATAATATGAAATAGCATGGAATGCGCTGTTAACCGACACCGATATCATAGTCCTAGTCAAATTTGGAAAACATCTGCAGCTATTTTTAATCATAAAATGCTAGATTTATGAAATTTATTACTAGTTTTCAATTCTTTTAGTAATGAAGACATTTTGATCCCACTTTTATATTTTGTTGTATGAATGAATATAATACTGCCTATTTTTTTAAAAAATATAAAAATTTTAAGAGATGCCCTTATCGAGATAACTGAAAATAAAATTTTAAACTAGGTTTTAAGAAAATTTCTTTAGTACCAATACATACATTGCTGCATATAATATGAAATGGCGTGGAATGCGCTCTTAAAAAACACCAATCTCATAGTCCTAGTCCAATTTGGAAAACATCTGCAGCTATTTTTAATCATAAAATGCAAGATTTATGAAATTTTATTACTAGTTTTCAATTTTTTTAGTAATGAAGAAATTTTCATCCCACTTTTATACTTTGTTGCATGAATAGATATAATACTAACAATTTGTCAAAATGTTTGAAAAATACCCGTTTTGAGGAAATTGAAATTAAAATTTTACATTTCGTTTTAAGAAAATTTCTTTAGTACCAACCTATACATTGTTGTATATAATATAAAACGGCTTGGAATGCGCTGTTCAACGTCACCAATCTGAGTGTCCTAGTCAAATTTGGAAAACATCTACAGCTATTTTTAATCATGATTTTTTCTGTTTCTGGACCTATTTTTGAGGGCTCTAGAGTCCAATAATTCAAAAACGGGTAGGCATATCTCGGTAATAATTCACAATTGTTCTTGTAGATACAAGCAGTACACATAATCTAAATTTCAAGAAAATCTGAAATACGAGTAGTGAGGCTCAAGCCTGTGTTGAATTGACGTGGACTTACCCTATAATAGTATTTATTGATAGAAAGGAACTGCATTTATCAACTTTTTTATTTAATGTTTACTCTTTAATTATTTAATGTTTCACGTTATGGCCATTTTGAAACAAAAAATCTGTTGCAATGTGAGCAACATGCACATTTCACTAAGATATTTGTTTCTCTAGGGTGATTGATAAGGTTTCGACCGTTCTTAATCCTAAGACCACTGCGGGACGCGAACCCGCGACGTTTAGTATTTTAGGTTGCTATGCTAACCACTACACCACAGGTGCCCCTTTTCGCTATTCTTTATAAAGTATATAGAATTGTAATTACTACAAAACTTTTTCATTTTTCGTAAAGGGCCTCAAAAATAACATTTTGTCCTCACTATCGAGTTTATATACCGTTCCTGTCGATAAATCGCGAACAGGAATGGATAAAAAGGGTATTTACAGCCCATAATAAGTTGAAACTTAATGTTTCGGGGTCACCTGTGGTGTAGTGGTTCGCATAGAAACCTAAAATACTAAAGGTCGCGGGTTAGCGTCCCGAGGTGGCCCTAAGATTTTTCAATGGGAGTAAAAAATCCTTGTTTATGCCGTCCCTAGGATAGGACGTAAAATGGAGGTCCCGAGCCTGTACGATGCCAGGTACTCCTTAAAGATCCATATCCTAATTATACCTGGATAGGCAAAATTTAGGACTCCCATTATAGGATCGTCCGATTAGCCTTAGTGGCATTAAAACAAACAAACAAACTTAATGTTCCAATTTTTATTTCTACTAACCTCTTGACCCGCTTGATAGGTCATCGTCAAAGAACATAATTATAAAGAAGAGTCGCACCTTTTTCTCCTTTTTTATTATCCCCTTTAAAGCCTAGATGGGAGCAGCAGGGCGTCTTGTTCTTAACTCAGACAACCTTGATGATGACTTCCAATGTGGGTCGAAACGTTAGCTAGTGGTTCATAAAATAACCTTATTTGTTTATTTCAACTTTTATTAAGCCTAAATATAGTCATTTATGAAAAAAATGAATAAGAAACAAAGAATTGAATGTTATTTTTGCTTACTGGCTATTCTGTGAGAGAAATAAATTCGTTCGTGAACAGGCCTCTGAAGCCTTTGTTAGAACTCACCCCCCACTCACACCACCCGAGGTATTTCACTCCACAAAGCTGTCATTTCCAATTCGGGGGAGGGATTAGAGACCTTTGTATCGAATAGTCATTGGATATTGAAACTGGTCAATAACACAGTCCAACTTCCAACACCTATCCCTATGACCCAATTCGTTACACAATAAATTACGATAATTTCGGTTCCCCAAAGTAGACATCTTTCGAATAGTTTGCAGTGAGGTTTCAGTTTATTTAAGGTTCAGTAAAATCATATCTTGCAAACTTGCTAAGGGTACGTTCTAAATGAAGAGTAGAATTCCAAAATCATTCAAGTCATTTTTTGTAATTATTTTTACAGCACATACCTTATTTTTATAGGACCATTTTCAATGTGATTTAACTACTTTTGGAAGAAACAACAACAAAAAACAGGAAATTTTACTTGATTGGTTTTGGAATTACACGTTTTAACTCCTCTAACTTATATTTTAACCCTTTGTTATTTTAACCCCGAAAGGGGCATCTATGCCGTAATTTCGGTAATTTTGAATATTCGCGGTAATTTCTTAATTCTAGATGAGCGCCTCAGTATTCCTCATCGGATGTGCTTAAAATCGGAAGAAAGTGGAGCCGAGTTTCTGTGATTTCCAGGCAGTGCCTAGCGATTGTTTGAAGTGAACTAGTCCAATTTTGCGGCATCCCGTGCCGGTGGCTTGTATGAACTGTTTGGATTCTGCAAACTTTTTACATCTACAATTTTAAGATATATTGTGGAGTTCAACAACTTGGGCCATTCACATCATCAAACAAACTGACAGATATAGTAAAACGCCTCATTGAACCTATAAGAAACTCGAACCTAAATCTTACTACTGACTTTTTATGTGGTATTTTTATTTTGCTATTTTTTGGGCTTTATTCCATTTATAATGTATATTTGTCTAATAGAACTTTGTAAGTAGGCCTTTAGAGCATAGCCTTTGGTGGAGTTGAGTGTCTTCCTGAAAAAATAATCATGGTCATAATTTGTAAGATAATTACCATCTGAAGAGATGAACGCCAATAACTTCAAAACTCCTAAAATGAGGCGCTAGCTTTGGAGTGGAAAGTAAAGTAATCTTGTCAGTAGCGCCGGCATAAGATAGTAGTACTAACCAAAAATTAGCTCCGAAAAACTCATTTTAGCTAACTATGTGGGTTAATACTTAACCAAAACAAGCGATATATTTTTATTATACCGTTGTTTTCAATATAACTATTTCTTATTGATTAAATTGTCTGAATGATAATTAATGTATATAACATTGTTTTGCAGGTCGGAGGTTCGGCGGCTACAGGATCGTCCCCAAGGCCTGCAAGGATCTGACCACTCTCGGGAAGGGAAGCGGGATCTGCATGTTCAACTATGAGTGCTCCAAGAAGAACGGGACCGTGGTGGGGTCCTGCATGGACGGCTTCCTCTTCGGGGCCTGCTGCAAGCTCCCGGACAGCTTCAACTTCGTGGGAGTGCCTCTGCCTCCGGGGGCCAGCACCGAGCGGACTCGACCCGCCTCTACCACGGCCCACGGCGGGTCCACGGTCGCCATCCACGGCTCGGCTGACACCGTCCTGCTCCACGAGGACGGCTCGATCGTGAACGAGGCCATCCGGCCGGAGGACTTCGAGTTCAACTACCGCCCTCATCTCTTTGCCGCCACCGATGCCACCACGCCACCCGCGGTAACAAGACACGAAACACACAAATCCACGACTTGGTCCACCACCGAGAGCTCATGGCCTACCAAGTCCCGCCCCTGGATCGAAGACAATATGGTCCAGATCCCGACCCTCTCTGCTGGAGGTCAAGGCAACGCCGAATCTATCAACCACATCCTATCCATTCTGGACGACAACAGTCCGCTTCCTGAACCGCAGATTCTAAATAAGTCGGAAACATCTACGACGCCCACACTATCGACTTGGGTCTCGGTCGATTCCCAACCAACATCTGGCATGGGACCCACCACACAATCCTACATGTCGAAGAGCCCTACCTCGAAGCCGACCTATAAGCCCAGCTCCCAGTACTACTCCAGCCAGCGGCCGTATACCTCCCCCTACCAGACCACCCAATCTCAGCACTATCCTAGCTCACAGACCTACCCTAGCTCGGTCAGCTACTATCCATCCCATAGTTACCCGAGCACACCTAACCGTCCTGCTTCCGCGAGTTATTCAACCAGTCACATCAGTATCGATGCCGGTTCCCAAAACCTCATCATCTCACAGAATCATGTAACCTCACCGAAACCATACCTTCCCCCGAGCACAACACCTAGTACTACTTATTACCCATCGTCCAGTTCATCGAGTTTTCCTTCAACTAGCTCTTCCCACTACTCTTCATCGACACAGTCCTATGTCCCATTGAGACCTCAAACTATATACACGAAAAAACCCTCTTCGACCGTACAGTTTGCCACGCATAACAAGCCATCTTACATTACAAAGAAACCAAGCACAACGACCCAATATGTCCAAGGGCCTTCGTTCCAAGTGAGCATCACACCGAAGCCGGTCTCGTCCACCCCAGAGCCCCCACCGACGGTAATTGTTCTCGGTCCTTTGCCCACCAAGAAGCCGATTCAGCCCCCAAGACCTTCAGGGGGTACCATCATCACGGTCAATCCAGACGGCCAAGTTGTGACCTACAAACCTACAACGGCATCAAAGCCGCTGCTTCAGACGGCTATCCACAAGCCATCCACTACCTTGAGGCCTCCTTTCACATCCCAAACGCCCAGCACACTCTATAAGCCAATCCATTCATTCACGACTCCGACACAAGTCATCAAAGATAGCATCTCCAACAGCACAGAGGTCCTTGTAGCCTTCCCTCCTGTCAGAGATCCGTCCCCGAACGCGAACCATTCCGCGGAAGGGAGACCGGAGGTTATAACCTGGAACACTCAGTCAACTCCACCTCTAGAAGATACTACGGCTCATCTGGTAGAAGATCAAAACCTAGACAACAAAGTTCACAAATTTGTTGAAAAAATCGTCCAGAGTTTGCAAGGAAATTTCGAAGATTTGGAACACGTGCTTATTGATGGGCAGTCGACTCCTAACGTCACGGTGAGCCAGAGCGTGCCACCGGTCAAGCGCCCTAGCAGTACGACGACCAAGAAGCCGACGAGGCGACCGACCAAGAAACCGACGAGCGGGACCAGCAGTACCAGGCCCAGGCCCACGACACCTTCACTGATCACGAGGCCACCGTCCAGACCGACCACCAACAAGAAGCCACTGACGACCAAGCGCCCGGCTTCCAGCACTACCATATTCTTGGAGGACACCGACCAATACTCATCTACCAGCGAGAGCGTCCCTTCGTCATCCTACATTCCGCCAACTGAGGTCGACTTCAAGAGGGGTACTAATCACAAAATATCTCATAATAAGCATAAGATTCAACACCAGTAATATACCAGTTCCACATTAGTAGTAGGATGGTATGGTAGCGTCCTCTTATTTTGGAACTAGAAATTGTCAAAATTAAAACATGAGTCGGTCGGAGGTAGAGGATGTGGGATTCTCAAGGAGACGATCTGTGCGCTTTGACTATGGTTGTCAAGTCGATGGAAGAGCCGAAATGTTCTCTGTGCGGGAGGGAAGTGGACCCATTACTGTTTACTGGGTGAGGTAAAGAGTGCGCTCCTGACACCAGAGTGCTCAACGTCACAACTTGGCCATTTCATCACTTCATGGAAACATCAGAGCTCTTCTTTCGTCGTGGCAAATATAGTAAGCTCGGGTCACAGATTACCTCTGCGAGAATTTGATGTGTCGAGTTCCCCTACCACCGATTCGAAGGAAGGTGATATTTGTTAGTTATAATCAAAATTCTTCGAGAGAAGACTTGATATGAAAGTGAATCAAAACACACGAGCTTTAAATGTTTAATTTGTTGTTGTTTTTTATGTAGAGAGTCAGAAATAAGAGGGCGAATCATAGATATATATTATTTATTGTAGATTTAGATGAAAGATAACTTTTTGCACGGTTTTAATATAATGTAGATAGTTTAGACTAAACCGGGTTCAGGGTATTAGGCTAAGAGGAAGGTAGTGAGTGGTTAGCGTGGTGATTGCAGAGTGCGGTGTGCGGCCACTGCTGAAGAACGGGAGGATCGTCGGCGGCAAGGGAGCGACCTTCGGGGAGTGGCCGTGGCAGGTGCTGGTGAGGGAGGCCACCTGGCTCGGACTCTTCACCAAGAACAAGTGCGGTGGTGTCCTCATCACCAACAAGTACGTCATCACTGCCGCCCACTGCCAGCCGGGGTAAGTCTGCTTTAACACCTTTTTTTTTTTTAAATATAAATCGTTAGTAAGGCTATCTTCAAATGTTTCAAGCCCCTTTCTTACAATATTTTCCTTATTAGCCTATCTGCTTTATGAATATATATTATAAAGCAAAGTAAATGATGTGCGTGCCGATAAGGTTCAAAAACGACTCCAGGTACGATCAAAAAAAGATATGTCGTAGTGTAGTCATTTAACCCCTAACGGAGAAGAAGGTTTCTGTTTTTCTCTTAAGGATGTAAGGTTGAAGAGAAAAGGACTGGAATTTTAATCCTCTCGCACCATGTAATTAGCCTATCTGAGATTGACATACAAGTTTATAAATGAAAAATTTAGTTCAAGCTCCAGACTACCAGGAAGCGCTAGGGTGCGTTTCACTCAATGTTTGTTGTTCATTCATCCAGTAAAGTTTGTAAAGGTTAAATATTTTTTTAGCTGTTCTTTTTAAATTACTATGAAATTAAAATAATTAGTTTTTCCTTTGCTTTCGAAATAAAATAATGATTTTACGTCTCTGCACTTTATTAGAAAACCAACTTAATTCCTTAAAAAATGAACTTTCTCATAAGAAGGCTAATTGATCAAAACATTACATTTAATCAATATATAATATATACTTAAGTAAATTTAATGCAACATGAGTTAACTTTTTTTAGTTGTACAGAGAACGAATAAAAACCGACTTAAAGAAAAGAAGAGATAAATTGACAGAATATAAATCGAAAATAAAAAGTTTGAAGTGTTCTTATTGTAGTTATGAAAAAGAAGTTGGTTTGATTACTATGTGTGATAAGCATTAAGGTTGACAAAATGACTAACTCCAAATACAGCATTTTTTCAATAAGATTTTAGCATCCCTCATAGTTCAGGATAAAAAGAAATATGGTGAAAAAATTGTGCCTTCATGAAATTTTAGTTTTCACTTTGTAATAGTAGTAAGATTCGAGATCTGCAGAGTCAGCTCAAATTACGGGGAGATATCTTAAGGGAGGGCGAAATTGTTCATTTACCATTTTCAACCCCCTTTAAAGTATTAGGGTTTCTAATTTGGGCGGACTCTGCAGATCTCGAATCTTAATATTGATACCACGTTAAAACCGAAGTTTCAAAAAAGCTAATTTTGTTCTGTTTTTCTGTGATTAAAACTACCTACCACACAACTACCGTAGCGAAGCCGGGCACCCTAGCTAGTCCTTCATAACTCTAACGTCTGTTCAGGGAAACCATTTATTTTAAATAATTGTTTAATTTAATTTTTAGTTTATTAATTTCAAACCAATTGTAAATTTAAATTATTTATTTTAGTGAATGCATAATTAATTTATCAAGTTTATTAAAATTGAATATCAAGTATCGATATTAAGTATCCAAGTAACTAACATTACTTTAGTGTTATGTGCGTGGGCGTTTGTGATTTGTGGAAGACGCTTGGAGACAAAGCTCTGAGAAAAACAAAAGACGCTTCATCAGTCAGTCAGCTGTTGATTCTCGCCAGCCGCGCGCACATTACTCTGTCATACTTTCATTGACATTCTCGTTCACCCAGGGTGTTCGTTTCTGTATTTTGATCACATTTGCAAACATTATTATAGAATATAGAAGACAGATCGGATCGAAGATTAAGTTCCCAGTTAGATGGACATTTAAAGTAAAATAATTCCAATATATTTTTTTTATAATGTCTGAACTTTAAATTTTGTTTAATCTTCTAATTTAAATAAAATTCTCTAAAAATTGGACTTTAACTTTTAACATTAAAATTAAATTGCTGAATTTAGTTATCTATCTATGTATTTTAGTTATTAACCGTTTGTTTATTATTTTATTCTAACAATGGCCATTCGATTAAAGCATATTTTTGGGTATACTAGTTTATAAGTTGTATTTAATTTTCATTTAATCATTTAAGTTTCATTTGTCGTTCATAAATTATTTGTATGTACTAAATTATTGTTCAAGCTCTAAAATATCAGAGAATTTATTTTGTTCTTCTTGTTAATTATGCTAATATTTTCTATATTTCAAAAGCAAACTTTATGTTAAATATCTTTTATGTTATTCTTTTATTATTTATACCTGTTTATTACATTAACCAACAAAACTAGGAGCATTGAGCACCAGGCCACACTTTCTTCATCAGGGAAGCGAAAGGTTTTTATTATTTAATTTTATTATTACTTGTCTAAACAAACGTTAATCCAATTGAAATGGTCCAGACAGGTTTGGTACGGTTGGGGTTCTCCACGACTTTACTGTTCGTTTAATCTCTTGTTGTATATTCAAATATGTGAGGAAGAGTTTATATATTCAGATTTTTTAAAATCTGTATTATACTCTTTAGTACATCTTTGTGACTCCACAATCATCAGTTTGTCGACAAATTTATTGCGTAAGATACACATGTCCTTGCTTTTGTATATAATAAATAACTTTTAATAATATATTCTGTGGTTGGGGATTTTTTTCGATTCCATTAGTTATTTTTTCCAATTCCAGTTAGTATTTTTTCTAATTCATCACGTTACTTAAGGGGGTTTGTCTAATTTCGTGGAACTTTGATAAGTCTAGATGAAGCTTCGGAGGTTGATAGGTCCATAATGTCGGTATCCTGCAGTATTGGGGTCGGTTGTTTCCTCTTGATAGGTAACTTTAGAAACCAATGGGTAAAAAAAATTTACCATCAATTACAGACAGGATTTCTTTCGAAATTGCGGTCATCTTTGTTTCAACGCCCATGCCGATTTTCGATTTTTTAAGCTCATACGGAAAACTCATTTTGGCAGGACTGGTAAATCATAGACTTATAATTCAAGCACCATTGGTTTTTCTTACAGTCTGCTATATCTTTCGTGTCCTCTTCACTATTTGAATATTTTGAAGTTCAATACTTGAAAACTTCTGAGGGCATTTTTTGAATATAAAGGAATATATATCAAAGTTGAGTTTTGATATGGTGATCTAACCTAACTAACTACCAATAGAATTGAATAATAATAATGTTTCCAAGTTATCCTATGAAGATTCATTATTCATTTTGAAATTCTCAGTTTCTTGTATCCTAAATAACGACATAGCTGAGTGAGTTATTTAGAGTGATTGGTTAGGTTAAACTTTGATTTATTATTTTTAAATAATATTAAACTTAAACCATACCTTTGGTATTCAATACTTGATCCCAATATATGTGTTCTAAACTATTACATTTGATTCCTTACTTCGTGTTCTTTTTTTAATTTTTAAAATTAATTTTTATTATTAATTGTAGATATTTATCTATATCTTAATCCTCATAACCAATATCAATGTTCACAGCTTTACAGAACAATTATTTAGAAGTGGTATTTACTTCGTTGTGTATTTATTGCTAAGGGATCCAATTTTATAATTTACCCCCCCTAAACATATTTAAATACCTCTATCATATTACTCAGTCATACAGTCTTATATTCACTTTCCTTTCTCGAAACACCATCCTTTCCCTCTTTTAAGCACACACTCCTACACTATTCACACACCTACACTCCAAGTAACTAGCGAGTCATATCAGCTTGCTAAGTTTTAACGTGGTAATTATATCTCTCTTATATTCTGTCCATGCTAATGAGCTCTGCATCTTTCAGAAATTAAGTTCCCTTTAAAAGCTTCCTCCTATCTTAATAATCCATTTAAAGTTTGTCAGGACTCTTCCAAGTCCGTGAGATCTACTTTCAATGTTGGGCCTTTAATTAGAATGAAGATACCTTGTCATGAAGCAATTTCCATCACATTATGCACACTCCTTAGTTATTTCATAATGCTTTCCTTCTGAAATTAGAACGACTGAGAGAGAAACTGTAGAACGTTGAGAAAAGTTCTCAATGCTATTAAATATTGCTATGTAACGATAATGAATTTGCTGTTGCTTGTATTTTTAACGTCCATTTATGCTATTAAGGATAACCGGGAAAAAAAATCATTGATGGAATTTTATTATTACTATCAATTACCCAAAGTTTCTTGATAATTTTAAAGAGTTTGAGTGTTTTAGTCTAAGTCTCTTGGTCATTGTCGTTTCAGCCTACGTGGAAGCTTATCAGGTAACAGGGAGGAGGAAAGAGAATGGATAATTGGGTTAGGGTGATGTAGTGTTGAAGAGTGAAATATTTGGTATTTGTCTTGTACGTCAAGGTGCCTTTACACTGTGTGAACCTCACCCCCGAACAGGTAATCCCCCGAACCTTACCGTATCCGTACCAACTACGAACAGTTATTTACACTTAAACATGAAGTCGAGCGAACGATGATGTCTGACCTCACCTATGCCCCTTAATACAATAATAATTTTAATTAAAAATACGGCTGACATGCAACTAGCGACTGTTCTGGCTTTTGCTGTAACTTATTATTAGAGCTCGGATTCCCGTGCAATTGTATCTTTTTATTGGAAAGTCAGAATAGAGCGAACTCAAGTTACTTGTCCTAATCAAGCTTAATGGGATGTTTTAATAAAGTTTTATACTGCACGGAATTGCACGTTTTGAATTTTTACTGCACGAAATTGCAACATTTGATATTTTGAAGAAAAAATATATAACAAATTGTAATTTTCATTAATAAACATCAAAATATAAGTGGAAAAATAAATGGGAATATCCTAGAAAAAAAAATAAAGGGAACTTGGGAGATGTAAACCAACACAAACCTCCGATTTCCCAGAAATGAGGGTTCAGTGGTTCCTGGATGTTTACATTTTGTTTCTCAATTCCCATCGTTTTGTCAGTATCAAACTACTACCTTCTGTCGAGTATATTGTAACTAAAAATGATTAAAATGGGAGAAAGTGTGTCTTCGAAAACTGCGGGATGGATTGAAAAATGTCATGAACTCAATATGGATGGTGGTGTAAAAAAATTGGATGTGAGAGGAAATCATAAATTGATACTCGCTGTAGCACAAGTAAGTACCTAGTGCGTGCCACCAGAGTTATTTAAAAATACGCCTACGCACCGGATGTTGCATCTAGTGATTCCATAATTTGAGTTGTATCTTTCCTTTTTTAAGGTCTTCCTATTTCCAATATATGTAATTACAGCTCACATGCGAGTATTTTAATCTGTAATCCACATCTTGCTGTTACTATTTTAAGTAAATATTTTATGCTCCGATTTTTTACCGGAATTTTTTTCAAAAATATATCAACAGTATTATAAAAAAGGATTCTAAATTCAGTGATTATACCAAAATCTATACCAAAACCAGTATTATACAAATAATCTTTAAAAATTAAAGAGTTTCTATTTCAATTTACTCTCCGCTACTTACTGTTTTTAACCGACTTCGTTTTTAACTTACTTTTTTTTTTTTCTATGTATGTCCACCGATTACTCCGAGATGGATGGACCAATTGGAACGAAACTTTTTGCATCTTGTAGAGTATTTTCCCAAGTTGGTCCCATTAAAACCTTTTTTGGGTTCTTAATTTATTTAAGAAGTTATCGGGAAAAAACATGAAAATAAATATTTAACTATCACTAAAAATTTTTACTTATTGAAAAAACATATGGCATATATAACATAAGGTATGCTCCAACAAGCTATTAAACTCATTGGTAACTAACAAATCTCAATATTGTTTTAATGCTGGATGAATCATGTGGGAAAACTAACCAATCAAATTTAGAATCAAAAGAGTGGGGGGAGAACATGAGCAGTCTATTAGTTATCGACGTGTTTCAAGTGCTTGTTGGAACCAACGTATACATAACCTTAACTAATTTTTCAAAAATAGATTTCAATTAAGATATTTAATATACGCAAAATATAATATAGCTGTCGTTTTCTGTAGCATTATTAGTATACATATTAGATAGATAAATATATTCACCGATAACAGTAAACCTTCTTAATTTAGATCTAGTCGATGCTTGGACACCATAAGGGCCTATTCACACTATCCGCTCCACTCTCGCTCCGCTCCCGGTCCACTCTCGCTCTACCCCATTCACACTAGCGCTCCGCTCCCGCTCCACTCCCGGTCCGCTCTCCTAATGTCTTACCATATTCACACTATATAATTTTACACCGTTCAATTTTGAAAGGTTTAAGCTATTAAAGCCATTAATAATCGAAGTTGTCTGTATTCGGATTTTAATTAATGATTAACTTTCAGTTATTTAAGTATTAATTTATTCTTCAATTTTACGGCCAAAAAAAAAATCAATTTTTCGGTTCTAGAAATAGCTGGTAAGTTTACTTTTCTTGATGAAGAAGATAATATTATCAAAAAATATAATAAGAAGAATATATTGCAACACAATGATAATTAATAATAATAATTATAAATTAATTTAATTAATGGTGAAGAAATAATTTAAATTTTTTTCGGAATGTATTCGAATACGCTTGAAAATTTCAAGTTGAAATCGGCAAATGCTACAAATTTACCGATTGTGTTCTCTTCTTTTCCTGATTAATATTTTAATTATTTTTTGCTTTAATATATTTTTTGTTAATGATCTGACATTTTTCATAATATACTGCATTTTTATTCGTTTCAAATTAAACGTTATTTTATAAAAGCAATGAGTATGTAGTCAATAAATAAATCGGTGGCCATTTTTTACGAGTACATTAATTCATAGTAAAATATATCTCAAACATAACATGAATTTTTCACGTCGAAAAACCGCGCGTATTGTTGGTGATTTCTTTTTTTTATCATTTCAAGCGTATTCTAATACATTCGGGAAAAAAATTTAAATTATTTCTTCACCATTAATTAAATTAATTTATAATTATATATATATATTTTTTTTTTAATTTGAACTTTTTTGGCCGTAAAATTGATGAATAAATAAATACTTTAATAACTGAAAGTTAATTATTAATTAAAATCCAAATACAGACGGCTTCGATTATTAATGGCTTCAATCGTGAACGGTGTAAAATTATATAATGTGAATATGAAAAGACTTTAGGAGAGTGGAGCGAGAGTGGAGCGAGAGTGGAGCGGGAGTGGAGCGAGAGTGGAGCGAGAGTGGAGCGGGAGCGGAGCGAGGCCGGACCTGTGCCAATATTGTGATTAACCTCTCTCTATTCCTCTGTAGAATATTTTGCCAGTGAGACCGGACCTGGAGCGGAGCGGGAGCGGAGCGCTAGTGTGAATGGGGTAGAGCGAGAGCGGACCGGGAGTGGAGCGAGACCGGAGCGGTGCCGATAGTGGAATTCTCTGTCTATTTCTCTTTAGAATATTTGAGCGGACCGGGAGTGGAGCGGGAGCGGAGCGATAGTGTGAATCCGCCCTAAACGACCACGAAATTCGTGGAATTCCAAGTAAGACTGAGTATTGATAACCGTTTTAAAGCAGAATATAAGACTTCTTCAAGTTTCCCAAGGTTCTTTTAAATTTTAAATTGTAGCCATTATTGCTTTAAATTAGATTTTGATTTCCGACTTTCACTCACTATGCACGTTACAATAATAAACGGAATACAATAATTCCTGGAAAAACTTATTTTCAGTTGATTTGGGGGCCTTAATATTCATCTGTCTTCTTCCGGAATCACTCGGTCTTATTAATATACAATGTTATCATGAAATCTTGTGCCGATTCTTCATGGAGCGACACTTCTGTTATGTTTTCCGGATTACTACTATAGGTTTATAATTTTGTTTCTGCAACTAGAATAAATTAGAAAGGCTGTAAGTGCCAAATCATTTATTTTGAGAAGACTAAAATCTGCTATCTAAGCTCAAATGTAGCTCGAAAAAATATTTTGGGCATGTCCAGTTATGAAATAATTTACGTTCTGCTAAATAATTTCAACATTAGTTTGTTCCATCACCAATTTCATCTATGATGGATAATTGTCTAATTTTTTTTTTACGTTGCTAGCTGGTGGCACACAGGCTTTGCTATTGTCTAGATAGGTGATCCCAGATATAAAAATCTTTAAGATAGGCACTTATTAGGAATTATTACCATCATTCATTTTCCAGTTGATTTTTCGATTTTTTACAATTTTCCACTAGCCTGATTTGTGAGTTGTGTTAACTGCTTTATTGTTAGTACATGATGATCTGTGTACATGATTGTTTGCTGTGTATTAACTGAAATGTAGTAGAATAAAGCGTTACCAAAGAGCCAGACTGTCTTAAGTCAATTTTCATTGATTTTGAGGTTTCGATCTATCTTTATTAAATTGAAAGAAATTTAAATATTCGATTTTCTAAAGGTTGCCGAAATTTTCAAAAGCCAAACCGTCATAATTTCCGTGTTTGCGGTTCGTGAGAGCCTAAGTCCAATAATAAATGAATGAATTTTATTGAAACAGACAGTGAAGATGAGCTTAAGTGTGTTTAGGGGTTTTTTGCGTTCGAGGTAGTCATCTCTCAGGTACCGAAATAACTAACACAAATATTGTGTATTGTATTTCCCAATTAATGAAAATTTTCCAATGACTTTCCATTATATTATTTAACAAAGAAATTAAAATTTCAATGTTTGCTGATGTTCATCCATCAATAAAAAATGCAAAATAAAAGTTGATATCTCCCAGAAACAATCTCTTTGTATAAAAGTCCCCGCAGCAAAAATTTTGCAGCCATGAAAACGCTTAATATCATAAATGCTATCCCTCTAGAATTGAATAAATTTATTTTCTGAATAATTTTTTATTACAAAGGATATTATTCTTAGTACTTCGCTATTAAATTTATTCAAAAATTCATCTAAAGGAATTACGAATTGACTCAACATTGATCTTATTAAAAAAAATTCCAATTATAATCGTAGAAGGTAGGGTGTAGAAGTTGTATTATACAGGCACCGCTTTTCAACTGTGTGTACTCATAAAATTGAAAAGGTGGAAGAGCGTAAAAAAAATTCGAAATTTGTTTTACCTAACTTACGGTTTTCTACATTTTTATCTTCTCCAACTAAAAAGTATGAAATAAAAAACATTTTATAAAAAAATTAATCCGACTTCGAAACCTAGGAACCAGTAAAAATAAATGCACTGAAAAGTATGAAATAATGACCTTCTGATTTTTATGAATACATAGCAAATTTTAAAATGGTATAAAAAGCGGAGAAATGTAATAAGACCAATAATTTTATTTTGATTTGTACAAATACACACTAATTGTTATAAACAATTGTGAAATTAAAATGTTAAATACTATGTTCAATACAACACAATCTTTTCGAAGGCGGCGCAAAATTTAAAATTTTTAACACTAGACATTATGAAAATCGTAAAATGCATCTTTTCTTCTCATCTATTGATTTTAATGCCTACTAATGGAATCGTATCGGTAACATGTCATTTATATTTGCGCCGCCTCCGAAAAGATTGTGTTGTATTGAACATAGTATTTAACATTTTAATTTCACAATTGTTAATAACAATTAGTGTGTATTTGTACAAATCAAAATAAAATTATTCGTCTTATTACATTTCTCCGCTTTTTATAACATTTTCAAATTTGTTATGTATTCATAAAAATCAGAAGGTCATTATTTCATACTTTTCAGTGCATTTATTTTTACTGGTTCCTAGGTTTCGAAGTCGGTTTAATTTTTTTATAAAATGTTTTTTTCCAAAGTAGCTATTTTTTGTTCACAAAAATAATTTAATGCCTGATTTTCAACAAATACAATTTTATTGCATGTTTTGAAGTTTTTATTGCACGTTTTCAAATTTTTAGTGCTCGGTATTCCGAGCTTTACTTATTTTAGATTAAAGCAACGTTAGAAAAATTCTAAAAGAAGGTCTAGAAGCTTATTTTAACTAATTTAAGTAATACAAAAGCGACACTAGCGCTGTCCCCGAACACACAGATAAAGTGACCGCCCGAGTTCGTGTCATACTTAGATTTGCCAAATTATTCGGAACAGATTGTTCGAGGGTAGGTTCTTGGGTGAAGTTGGTAGAGTGTAAAGGCACTTTTAAGGTGCCTTTACACTCTACGAACCTCACCCTCGAACAGGTTCACCCTCGAACCTTTCCGTACCGGCGTTAAACGAACAGCCATTTATACTTAACGTGACGTTAAGCGAACAATATGGCTGACGCACCCAACGCTACCTTATGATGAAGAAAAAATTTTCATTATCAATATATTTTATATTATCTGGGAATTAAAAAAGAGGAGACGAATTATAACGGCGCACTAATATCACAAACAACTCCTGTCACTTTGGAAAAACCAAATCAAAAGTGACACTAGCGCTACCCGCCCGTACACAGGCGAACAGATGAAGTACCTAGAACACCCGAACAGTCGTTCATCGAACGAACGTGAAGGCTGTTCGAGGGAGGTGTTCGAAGGTAAAGTTCATAGTGTGTAACCTTTATTAGTGGTTGCATATAAACACATAAACGCACACCAAACTTGGAAAATAAAGTATTTTATGGAAAATACATTATTTAAATAATAAGTATATTGTGCAAATAAGTGTTTTAAATAAAATTCATTTTAATTAGAAAGCTTGTTTGTTTTTGTTTAACGTCACATTATGCCTCAAAGGCTAATCGGACGATGCTATGGGGTGAGATGGCAATCTTCTCTGTAATTTGATTTCCTGTACAAGTTGACAAATATTTGTATAACTCCTGAAAGATTACTAAGAATTTAATAGGTGAGATTTATGAATTCCTCTAAGGCTATTTGAACCAATAGGATTAAATAAATAATTTCTTTAAAAAAGAACGTCTTTCCTTTAGATTTTACTGTCGGTAAGTTAAAGTCATTATTAGGGTGTACGAAATAAACCTGGGTCCATTAATGATTAATCTATGAATTTTGGATTATGATAGGTAATATTTTAAATTTTATTCTAATACAAGCTGTATATCCCGGTTTCACCCGGAGAATTTCAATTTTTAAATCTATAAACTGAGACTTTTATCGACTCAAACGGTCGATTTTGTAAAAGCCAATGTAAAGCGAGGTCAAAACAATTATTATAACAATAAAGAATATATCCAGAGATCGGCTGAAGTTATGCAATTTTAATATGGACAGGTGTTCGCACCTGGTCTAAAATAAGCACTGAACGAAATTTGGAGAATTTAGGACAAACGGTATGGATTTCTATAAAGAACAAATAAACAAACAAACAAACAGAATTTCAACTTTATTTATATAGATAGGTAATGTTAAATTTTGATGAAATTAAATAAACTGATTAAATTAAAATTTAGAAAATTACTCATGCTGAAAACATTGATAAATAAAAAGGCCGATTTCTGTCGTGAGATATGATGATGTTGAAAGGAGTGTGCGATATGATGATTCTGCATGCTATTATCTACCATATAAGGGCTTTAATTAATTAATGGATCAGTTCATTTGGTAGACGGTAGAGTACATATTATTATAAGGAAAAACGAAAGAAGGAAAGAAATATATGTTGAAAAATTAAACAGCTATATCTATATTATAGAAAAAGTCGTGCAGTAAGTATAAGAAAAATAAAAACCTGGAATTGAGATTAAAGTCTCAAATGCGGTCATTTGACCGCTCTGATAGGTTTAGTGCTAAAGAACTTTCGATATTTTGTTGAGAAAGAGTTAAGAAGCTGCTAAAGTGAACGAATGAGATTGGTGCGAAGTGAGAAGTTATTATAGGAACCAAAGAGTTTTTCTTCACAACGAGTAACGAACCAGTTTTGAAACACAATGGGCTAGGGAACGAATCAGTTCTACAATAAACCGCTATTTTTTATAGCAAAAATCCATATGAAATAACAAGTTTTGCTCCAATCTTATAAGATATGTTGAAAGAGCATTAAAATATCTTTTAGAATCCACTACCATCTCAATTTTTTTAATTGGAACGAACGAGCTTTGCACCTCACCTCCTCAATTATACTTCGTTAAATGGACACATATTAATGATCTGAAAAACATCTTTATCCCTGTTAATGAAATATGGAGTAACTGAAGATAGGAAAAAAGGCAGGGTATAGAGGAAGGAAGAGGGCTTTGATAGCCGTGAAGCTATGCCTCAGCTGTCATCTTCCGCTTAGCTCTTTGCTCCACAACTGGGACAAATACAGTTAGCTACAGCAAGTGCCCTTTATGTCGGGTCTTCTTCGCCGTGTGGGTCCGACGTGTAGCTCACCGAGCGGAACATCAGCGGGAGCTAGAAGATCGGATAACTGTCGGGAAGGCTGAAAGAAACTGGAAGAACAGCCTCTAATGGTCCGGGGGGAACCTCATGGCAGGCGATTAGCTGGGAATTGAATAAGAGCTGCCATAGCTCTCGTAGTTTGTATCAGAAGTTCAAACTGGGAGCGAGGAAATGTGGCCATATTGCAAGATTGAAAAAAAAAATGTGATAAAATAATTTAGAATTTTAGAAATTGAGATATTAAAAGAGGTTGGGAGCTGATTTTTTTTTTATCAATCTAGGGATAAAAATGTTGTAGTTCACATATTAACTAGGTACTTGATAAGCCTATTTAGTCCATTGTAATAGCCCCTAGCGGTCGGAAAGCGAAGAAACGTTCGGTTCCAAAAATTAGTTCCGAAAACATAACAATATAAACAAGCCTTTTTTGATTAGTTCATGGGAAGCCTTATCATGGGAAAGGAGGCAGAGTAACTTAAAGCACGATAAGAAATATTATTCATGATTACCTGTTTGCAAACAGGCTATTAACTATGATTATTGTTAGTTTTGACCGATTAGAGGCTGCTTGCATACTTATGCTGTAAAAATGTACATTTATTGCATGCAGATATGAAATTAGTACCTACAATTATAAAACACGAACTGTGTTTTTTAATTGTACTGCAACTGTGTACAAAACTTGTATTATTTAGAGCGATAAAAACTAAACATTGACTCGTTCACGAACTACCATTACTTCGAAGATTTAGCTTAAATTTCATCATCCTGTAGCATGCTCAACGATATTTAACTTTCGCCATCGAACATACATATTTAATGATTTCATAGATAAATTGTATACAATTACATAGACCATATCTAACAACACGCAACCTACCTCTTTTACATTGAAATTACTGCTTGATTCTTCTTTTGATGTTGAGCAATGAGTCTTCAATATCGATTAGCAAATGCAACAGATTGACTACAGAAGTCTGGTGAATTTGAGTATTATTCATATTCACTCTTTTTATTAAAAGGAAAACTACTTGGATTAAACTCATTATATAAAGCCGGAATTAATTATCCATTAATAAATGAATGATTGAATTAATATTAACATTTGATACCTTGCTGGAATAATCCTCATTCATAAAACGTAATTTGACGTAATTTATAAATAGAAAATTTCCGGAATTATTTTTCAAAAACACTGTTCTCGATAACATATTACTAGACCCTCGTGTGAAGGAAGTCCGAAAAAGATAATTTTTCAGTATTAGAAGCGCCTCCCCCTCTTTCATGAATTTTAAAATAGATATTATTCTTAATAAATACGTGGTCATGAATGTGCTTACAAAATATGACTCGAAAATACTATACTACAAAATATTAAATGTGGGGTCACGTTTTGTGTAATGGTTAACATAACAACCTACAATAATAACGGTCGCGGTTCGCTTCCCGAGGTTGCCCTAGGAATTTTTAATGGAACTAAAAAAACTTTGGATATGCCGTCCCTCGGATAGGACGGAAAATGGAGGTCCCGTGCCTATACCATGCCAAGTACTCGTTAAAGATTCCTTTCCTAATTATACCTGGATAGATAAAATTTAGGACTCCCACTGTGAGTCCTATTCGCATCGTTTATGCATCGTCCTATTAGCCTTAGTAGCATAAAGTGACGTTAAAACAAACAAACAAATTATAGACTAACTTAAGATATCTTAGCATAAACTTCGATAAGCACTTGAAATTTACAAGACATTTTGACAAAAAAAAATCGAGACAGCGAGATACAAAACGTACAGACTACTTAACATAATTAACACAACCAATCTTTCTTAACAGTTGAAGCTATTGATATATACATTCATGATCCGGCCAGACCTCTTGTATAGGGCATCATACTTTCAGCACATAACCCACAGCAGAGAAGAGGTTGCAATATTTCCAGAATGGAATCATTAGAAAAATAGTTAAAGGAACTTCAATGCAAAGGAAGAAGGTAATAAAAATACAAATAACTACATGCAAATAAGGGACGTTAAACAAAAAATATTAAATGTGCTTAAGTAATGCTGTAGACCCGGTGAACATGAAGAAATGTGGAACTTTGACATGGAAAAGGTTGAATTTGATATGTAAATATCTACTCTTTATTGTCGCTATAGAGCCATGAAATTGAAAAAAAAAAAAAAAATGAACGACGCGCCAATTCCATATTTTTAAAAAACTGAAGATCAAGATTGAGTGTTGCAGGGGTGGATTCAGTGGAACGAAATTTGGGGGGGGGGGACAATGACCCCCTCTCTCATATTCACGTGGCTGACAGCACCGTTTTTAATGAGATTATCACCTTGTAATTAAGGAGGATGCGATCTAAACTACCTAAACTGTTTTTTTTTTTTGTTTGGTACCCCTACCTAGCCATGTGTGGCATACGGGGGGTTACTCTATAGGTGTAACCAACCTATTCTAACCATGGTGGGAGGGTCGAGATTTATTCCGTGGGGCTTCCACGAAATAAAAGTCAACCTTCCCAAGGCGGATTCGAACCGCCACCGTTCGGCTCGAGCGTGCAACAACGGGTCGCGCTCCTACACGCTCGGCTATCCCGGCCCAACCTAAACTGTTTGTTTAATGTTTCGCTTATTCGCTTATTCGCTTAAATATACAAAAAAAATTATAGAAATTGAAAGGCCAAAAGCCCTGTGACCACCCCCCTCCCCTGGATACGCCCTTAGAGGGTTGTAAAATAAGTTTACTTAAGCTATGTTTACTTCTATCACATCTGAACTAACTAACATATTTGACTTTGTCTCTTATATAATTCACATAAGACAAATTGTTAAGATTTAAAAAAAAAATAACGATAGTTAAGTTTATTAGGTTTATAAAAGTTAGGTTTAAGCGATTAGTTCACTTCAGCGTTACACCAGCCATATACCATAAGTCTACCCTACTTGTATCTCTTGCTAAAATGTGCTTTATGGTTTTTCACTTTATGATTCTTGAATGCGATGTTTTATATATATATATATATATATATATATATATATATATATATATATATATATATATATATATACATAAATACCATCCTCTCTGACTATTGCAGATTCCTGGCCTCGCTGATCGCCGTGTTCGGAGAGTACGATATCAGCGGAGAGCTGGAGTCCAAGCGGTCGGTGACTAGGCCGGTCCGGAGGGTGATCGTCCACCGGCTCTACGACGCGGCCACCTTCGAGAACGACATCGCTCTCCTGGAGCTGGACACACCGGTGCAGTTCGACCAGCACATCGTCCCCATCTGCATGCCAAAGGACAACGAGGACTTCACCGGCAGGATAGCTACCGTAACAGGATGGGGAAGGCTCAAGTACGGTAAGTGTCTCCTAATCTATCGATCTATAGTAAAAACAGAACATATACAACATATTATTAACATCCATAGTATAGTACTTCCTTTGAGGAGGATTCTCAAGTGTTATCTATGGACACTTGTACATCTAGATAGATAGTTGTATGTCTAGTATCTTAAATATTTTTATTGTATTTATTATTCACGTGCGCTAGCGACGGTGCTGCTTCTTGACTGGAACTAGAGTGCTATATGTGGCTATTTTAATTTAAATTAATCGAGCCTTTATTTTTTATTTGTCCTTTTCTTTTCCACAAGGTATCAGTGTTATTGAGGGGAATCATAAAGAAATTGAGGAATATGAATGAATATATATTTTTTTTTATTGTTCTCAATTAATATGAGATAAAAAATTAAATGCACTATAAAGGTTAAGTGTGTTATTCAGAATTACAATAAATTAAATTTCGCAGTTCACTTACAAACATCCTTTAATTTCCACTCATATATGTAAACATCGGTTCATAAGTCTTCATTCTTTTTCTTTTTTCAGACTTTTCAATCTTTTCCGACTCTAAATTAAGAAAAAGGAAACTTATTCAAAAATGAGACGCTATCCACTCTCCCTCACCTGGCGCCTCTGCCGTGGATTTTTTTTTTTTTTTTTTTATTCAACAACTGACATGAGCCAAGCAGCTCATATAGCAAGAGGAACGGGGATAAAAGCCGGGCCAGTACCTGGGATTCATAGGGTTTTTGGGCGTTTTTAATTTATTTTTCCATAATTAAAACCCGATTGAGCAAAATATTATTTGAAAAATGTCTAGGTTTGCTCAGGTATTGCTCGGCCCCTCAGTGTTCAATTAGAAAATCAAAAGACATGTCATTCCATTTATTTCCAAAAAATAAAAAGCTTCTTAAAGAGTGGATTGTAAAATTAAGAAGAGATAAGCCTGTTTCGATAAATATGACGATATGTAGTCTTCATTTTGAAGAAAGTGACTATATTTATCCAGGTAAATATTAGTATTTGACATTTTATTATTCCAAAATGCTAGTTTTATGCAAATAACATTGGGACCATAGTGTCTTAGATTGGTTTTTCTTTTTTAATTTTCCCCATTTTTGTATTACATCCGTTGTGCTTAATTGTTCCAAGTGTTCAATGCGATGCCTGAAAGTTTTGACAAATAAATAAATAATATGAAAAATAAACTAAGCTGTCATGAAAATGAAAGCTGTCATAATGATTGTATGAATAGGTAATTAATGTTATTACTAACCGAAAAACGTAGAGTAATCTTACAATGATGTGTTTGCATTTACCAGAACAACCAGCTTTACATATACAATTACAAGAAAATTGCTTATTATTATTAAAGAAGTTGATTTCCACTTTTATTTGATGGGGCAGTCCTTTAAGATCGCTTGTTTGAAGGCACAAGGCTTGTAAAATAACCGTTTTTACTTCTAGATATTATTCCACATATAATTATATACACATTATATTATACACATATAATATAATGTGGTTTGCATCAAGGATAGCTTACCCTTCAATTAATGATCTTTTAAAATTACCAATTATCTCTATCACATTAACTATGTCTATCCCCGTTCCTTCCGACATCTTGCAAAACTACTAGCGCACCCTATAGTCGATTGCGCCCGCGAATATAATAACAGAATATTTGACAATGATGAATTTGCGATGTGCAAATTACTTTGCAATGACTGCTCCATAAGCGTTCATTGAGGAAATAACAAATTAGCTCAGCAAGTCTCTTAGGCTTAGGTCAATGACGTTGACTTGGTGGAGTGTACGGGTGTGATCTTAAGTATTCCGTCTGAGGGTTTCTACTAGGATTTCCTTATCACTAGCAAGGTTATCTTGCCACTTGAGCTATCAGGCACATATCTCGGTCAAGTTAATCTTTTCTCTTCACTGACTTCCCTGAATTATAAGGTGGAGAGGACAATGTTTGTCCAATTAAGGATATTGATATTAGTCAAGAGACCTCATTAAATTAGACGAAAATTGTCCACTCCCTCGAATAATTCGCATAAATTGCAAGATCGGTGGGAAAGAGGTCAGTGAAGAAAAAGGATTGACTTCACCAGAATATGTGGTGACTGGTAGCTCAAGTGGCAAGAGCACCTAGTGATAAGGAAACCCGGGTTCAAATCCTTGCCAGTTTCTATTCTCTTCTTATAAAAAAAAATTTTAATAATAATTTTCATGTTATCATGACAGAGAAATAATTGAATTTGTTTTTTTTTATAAATAAAATTGATTGGGATTTCGCGTTCGATACCGCTAGACCCTGTCATGTAATCACCATATTTACGGAATTTCATTATTAATCGTAATTAGGAAATTGACTATTTTAAAATTATGAAAATTATTTATCCGAACCTTTTCACTGCCTCTATATGATATATAAACTTTTACCAGCGGATATTCGATGTTGAGATGACTTCCTCCAACCCCTAAATAAATTTCTCTACAGGTTGCCCGATTTTCCTCACCCCCCCCCCCCCATTCCCCCACTAAACCTGTCAGGAGGGTTTACTTTGCTTCCCACACCTCTGCCAACTCTATCACAGAGATGGATTTAAGTCAGGGCTGGGAGAGGTTTATTTTCAGATCTGGATTTTTTATATTTTATATGCAGCGATTATGTTCTTATGAATAAAGTCGCTGAAGTTTTTAGTTTGTTATGTACCAGATTATATCAGCTGTTTATTGCCTTCACTAAAGTTTATTTTATTATGAAAATATAGTTAATACCTTAGTAGATTTTTTAAAAAAAAGTGAGTGCGTGTAGGTCTTACATACTGATAAAGTAATGATTTCTGCAGAAATTGTGGTGGAAATTGGAACTATGCTAAAAAATAAGTCGCTATTGAAGGAGTACAAAAATTATTATCTTATTGCTTACTTCATCCTCTTCTTGTATTAAGCAGCAAGATAATACTCATGGTTGGATTTGATTTCTCTTACAAATCACAAGTTATGGTTCATTTCTTCGTTTATTGTTATCAATAGATAGGATATCCTCTGGTTCGTTCATTTAATTGAATCACATACTTTGAATACTCAATACCAATATGATACCTACTTTAAAAAAACACATTAGTAGCACCTAAGTTCGTAAGTCCAGCTTGGTAACTAAATTAGTTAGCCGCCTTAAATTACAAACACTTCAGCATTAAAATTAATTATTTACAGTACTAGAAAATATCATTTGTTTTTGGTCAAAAGGGCTTAAGTCGTAAAAATATTTTTTGTCTCGTCTTTTTAAAATTCATAGTTTAGTATAAAGACCTGTCTCTATTAAAATAATATAGTTTCATTTATTATTCAGGAATAATCAAAAACAATCAGATGGAGCTCATAAGGATTTTTAAAAGCTTGTTAAATCGACTAATCTTCACATTCGTTGGCTTAATTTCTTTTTCCTCGATGCTAGAGGCATATAAAAAAAATCTGGTGCGTGCTCGCAATACACAACTTTCACTTACCAACTTACTTAGATTAAAAATTAATGCGTTTTTAATTGCTACTTCTCAAATGAACAGAACGGCTTTAATTATGAACAATGGTCTGCCAATAAAGGCGTACTCCGCATTCTTTTTTTCTCCTCTACCATATATGTTTTCTTTATTTTCATCATGTCTCATATTTAGCCATTTCTTGTTTTTAAGCGTAACGTGAGACAGTTAATTTCTCCATATAAACAAAAACAAAGGTACATTATAGGAAACAAAAAAACAAACAAACCAAAAAGGCCCCTACCCCATTTAAGCCCCCTCAGAACATTTCAAAAATGATAAAGATTACCTGATATTGAAGAACACCTAATTTTCATTAAACATGAAGAATTTGATAAAAATCGTTAAAGCCGTTTTTGAGATCATCGAAAAAAAGGTAAAGATTGGAATATGTATGTATATATATGATAAAATAAAGTGCCCCCTCCGTTTGATCAATTTTGATGAAATGTTGGCAATCACATCTTTGGCATATACATACATCAAATACCCAGTTTGATTAAAATCGTTAAAACTTTTTTTGAGTATATAAAAAAAACACGTGAAAATGATACAAAATTAATTAAGTAAAGTGCCCCATCCGTTTGACCAATTTTGATGAAATGTTGGCTATCCCATCTTTGGCATATACATACATCAAATACCCAGTTCGATTAAAATCGTTAAAACCGTTTTTGAGTAAATAAAAAAAACACGTGAAAATGATACAAAATTAATTAAGTAAAGTCCCCCCTCCGGTTGATAAATTTTGATGAAATTTTTACAGTCATATCTCGGGCATATAAATACATCAAATACCCAGTTTGATCAAAATCTTAAAAAGCCGTTTTCGAGCAAATAAAAAAAACAAGTGAAAATGATACAAAATTTATTAAGTAAAGTCCCCCCTCCGGTTGATCAATTTTGATGAAATTTTTACAGTCATATCTCGGGCATATTATTATATTAAATACTCAGTTTAATCAAAATCGTTAGAGCCGTTTTTGAGAAAATCGAAATAAACGTAAAAAGTTATTAAGTAAAGTACCCACTCCCTTTGAGAAATTTTGATAAAATTTTTGCTGTCACATCGCGGGCATATACATACACTAAATACCCAATTTGAGGTTCGCACGGTTTTTGAGCTAGTCTGTACACACACACACACACGCCATTTCGCGGGACTTGGTTAATTGGACTCAGGGGACCCCAAAAAGTGTATTTCCGTTGAAAACCGGAAGTCGAAATTTTTCACGATCGCAATACTTCCACTTACTATATATTTCATATATAGGTAAGTGAGGGCCGGGATAGCCGAGCGTGTAGGAGCGCGACCCGTTGTTGCACGCTCGAGCCGAACGGCGGCGGTTCGAATCCGCCCTGGGAGGGTTAACTTTTATTTCGTGGAGGAAGTCTAACATATACTTGTCAGACCTACTGCAACAGAATAACACTCTACTGGCTACTTTCGCTGACGACACAGCTATAGTTGGTTCAGATAAAACCACTATTTGAGCCTTTCATACTCTTCAAAATCATCTTGATCATATTTCAGATTGGGCCATTAGATGGAAAATAAAAATAAACGAACAGAACAGAAATTGAGGCTTAAATAAAGGATCACAAAAATACTTGACTAAAACTTGTCTAGCCTCAAATAAATAAAAAATTATCATAACAAACATTGATATAAGGGTGATTCTCATTTAATTTGACCATTTAACTTTTTTAGAAATTGAATTTTGGGTTTAAAAAAATTCAACTTATAAATAAAATTTAATCTGAATATCATCAATAAGATGTTCAAGAAAACAAAGATGAACAAATTTTGTCAGTTTGTTCAGTATTAGTATTTTTTATTATTTTTTCTACTCAAAAATGAGTTTTGTGAGGAGAGTTTCTGTGTTTTTATTTATGTATTTTTTGTAATGTTTTTTTTTTGGTTTTTTCTATTCTCGCTCACTCTCGTCACTCCATATCACAGCGTAAACACTCATTTGTAAGGCATCGAATCTTGTTTTCCTTTTGTTGTACAATTCTTACTAGGCTGGCGTCTATTCCTACTCCTTTACTTGCCAAGCTTAGTAGCCTATACTTTCTCGCTATTTGACCTATTAATAAGTCGTTCTGTCAAGGCTTAGGTTTTTAGTCGGATATTTACAGCTCATTGATCATCTCGTTGTAAAATATATATGATTTTGTTTCACAGTTTTTACTCAGTTCAGTGTCAACGATTCACCCATTATTAATTGGTTCACTGCTTTACATGTAGGTCAAATTCAAAGACTGAGAGGTATTTTCACAAGCTGAGTAGACTGAATATTTTTACAAGCTGCCGATTTGCTTATTTTCTTTCTCTTGGCCAACATCTCTTTTTTATTAAGAATATATTTTGCATCATGTCCCAAGTCGATTTTTTCTTTTCTCTATTGCTCCTTTTTACAGCTTGTTAAAATGGCTAACAAAAGAAATGAATCATGTAGGCATGTAAAAATAACAATAACAACACTTCCCCAGAATTGTTTTTCCGTCACGAGTGTTACGTAATACTCGTGACATTTTCACAAAAAATCTCTATCCTTAGCTAAACCAAGTGTGAGACATATATGAGAGGATGAACTTGAATAAATGTCCCTAATCAACATTTTTTGCCTGTATCATTCGGATTTTTCAATGAACGCTGATACATACAATTAACGTAACACTCGTGACAACAATTTTTGTGATATACATTATTTTGCATTGGATATCAAATAACTGCCTATTAGATACTTTCTTCACCAAGTGTGCACATCGACTGATAGCCGGTATTATATACAAAGGTTACCATGGCCATTCCCAACATTTTCAATGAACAGTGTTGCCCAGAACAGCCGACAACACTCGCCATGAATCTTTTCTACTAACCTTGGGGACAGATTAATTTTTCTGATTTACATTCGAAGTATTAGAGGTAACTAAAAATATCATTCATAACTTGAAACACCACCGTATTACAATGAAATACCTCATTGTTCAAATTTAATCAATTATCAGGGGTTCATTTCAGGGTGCGGTGAACTAAGCAAAACCAGCTTGGGGACTGTAACACTCGTGACATTTTCAAACTTCAAATTGAGATATTTTGTTTTTTATGATGCCTAGGTTCATTTAAATGTTACCATCGTAACAGAAGACTATAAAACACATATCCAAAAAAAATTTTTTGGGTGTAAAAAAATATCTGAAAAACGAATGTTAAGTTCAGGGACACTAAATGGTCAATTCAAATGAGAATCACCCATAAAAGTAATTATCATAGTAAAAACAATTAACAACAACAAGAAAAAAATTAACATTAATTATAAATTTATTCATTTTCACTTTTTTTGTTTTCTACTCCGACATCCATTTTTGAGTCAAAAGGCATTAAGATTCCTAAATCTTCTCGTCCCACTTGGTCGAGGGCGCCTTCGTGAGGAACGGATAGATATGTTGGTGGCAAAAAGGGGGCTCATTAAGAAGACTCGTTCGGCAAGTCTATCCACTAAAAGATTGGACTGCACTTCTTGGACTACGACTTTATGCTCCTCTGCATTTAAAATCTTATCCAAAACCCTTTACCCTTCTTGGCATCAGAAACAACAGCTGTTTTTGGAATCATATCAGATTTTGGTTTGATTTCATTTTTCTTTTTTTGGTACATTATTAACAGTTGATAGCATGTGAAAGATGAAATATTAGCTGTTGTTGGTCAAACAAGACTTCTCATATCAGATAAATTTCAACAGTTCAGATCGTTGATTGATAACGCACTTTCTGAACATAAAAAATCAGTTTTAGTTATAAAAGCTGATGATTAGCTTGGCTTTTGGGAAACGATGTATTGTTCGAGATTTGCAAAAACATACGTCTCGTCATTATTAATCAAAACAAAACCTTCCTGGAGGAAAATTAATTGAAAAAATTAAAACAATCGGAAATGTAAAAACCAAAGAAAAAACAAGTGAAAGACTAAATGTAATAGTAATGTACATATATCACTGTTCAATGTAGAAAATCACGAGGAAAAGCGCCTTACAGTCTTCTTAGCAGATTTTAAAGGTTTGTGGGAGTGCATAGATCTTAGGTTAGTGAGTTGGAATTTAGAGTAAGTCTGTCATGAAAGTTGCGGTAACGATCTATGACCGTTGATTGGACGTCAGGAATGTTGGAAGTCAGTTCTCATTAGAGTTCATTAAAGTTCTCATCCAAATGGGGCATCTACGATCTTCCTTAGCTTTTTAATTGAAATGACTGTATAATACGTAAATTTGATTTTTTTTTGGCTGTTCCCCTTATATTAATTAATGAATAAATATTTATCTTTTTTTACGTTTTTGGAATTGACAGTTTGTGCAATGAAAATCGGATTTGTATCATTTTTTTTTTTTTTAATTTAAATAAACAATTTTATGGATTCACTCAAATTAAATTTTTATATGGTTTATGAAGTCATAAAAATGTATGAAAATTTTGATTAAACGAAATACAGACAACATTTATTAAAAATATTTATTTAATTGGCTTTTTTTTCTGAGTAAAATGTAAATTAGAGATATCTTTCATGAAAGTTTTTTTTATATAATATATATTCTGTATGAAATACAAAAATATTTTATCCGTATAACTTACCCGAGGAAGAAGAAGAATTGAAAGAGAAAAAAAATGGAAGTTGGATTGTGTTTTTTTTTTTTTTTTTTCCAACGCTCTATATAGGAAAATGTAGCAATATAGAAACGAGAAATATTCCCACAAACTGAAACGGCTCCTAAAATATACAGCTAAGCCCCAGCTTCCCACATTTCCTCAAAGCTACCAGTTCAATATTTATATCGAGAGCTTTATTTATTGGCAGAGGGAATATTAAATAAATATTAAAAGTTCCTAACAATTATTTAGAATTGAAATCTTGAATCTATTGATATTCTGGATATAGTCAATTATGATTATATATATATATATATATATATATATATATATATATATAAGTACAGATCCTCGTGGGAAGTTAGATATCCCCTTTAGGGAAGGCTTGCAAGTTGAAGTATATTTGTAATAATAGGCTTATACAATAATAATAATCTACAGTTGGTGTATGACGCGTTAGGAAATTGGAGTACCTCCGTACAACCAGCATATATATGAGTGATAAACCATTTTAAAACCCGGAGTTAGTGGATTTTTAATGATACTTAGCACCCGCACCCTCTTTCCTGCACGGGAAACCCCGTATAGTCTAAAAAGCGAGGAAAAGGCTAGTTAAGGAATACAAACTAAATATAATGTAATCAGGTACACAATATACAAGTAGGAACACAGAGTGTTATTAATTTACGATAAATTTCTTAAGAAACAGCATTAATCAATTTAATTTAAAACCTCTTAAATCCAGATTGGATATGAAATGGAGGGCCAAATTTCAAACAAACGAAATCAGTTGACCGTATTACGTGAAAAACACTTGAGCCCATATTTATTTTAAGCATTAAATTTTTTTTTTTTTTTTTTTTTTTTTTTTTTTTTTTTTTCACGTCCGCTTTATGCCACGAGGGCTAATCGGGACAGGTTATCTACGTTATCAACCTCTTCTAATCCATGGCAAGCCACTGAGTCTGTTCAGTGAGGCCGTCACCGAACAGAAACGAGCGGGCTTGGGCGGGATTCGAACCCGTCGAGTCGGAGACGCTATTTCCTCGGCCACCACGCGGCCCAAATTAATTATTTAAATTATGAGAAAATAAATACATAGTAATGTAACATTAAATCGATAATTAATTAAAAAAACATATGCTTCGAAATCCCAAACCTTTAGTAAGAACGGACTATTTGTCGGAACAACTCGTTGGAGCACGTGGGCGGGCCTAGATCTTTCCGACGGAGACCTTGAACCTCCCAGGAGGATCTCGAACCTTCCAGAAGGTTCGTTTTGCAACTATATATAAGAAGCGAGTGGCTGGGCCAGTTAGTCTGCGTCTTGACCTTGAAGCTCAAGTCATATGATTAGTGCGCTATAACGCTATCATTTTGTAACCTGCCCGAATATTTGAGTTGTATTAATTCGTCGGCATTGATAATTGTATATTTTTGTTCAATGAATATTCTACAACCCACAGAAGCGTTACAGTACTGTTTTTTTATTAAATTTTCAATAAAAGAAATTATTAAAGTAATAATTTTATATTTTGGATCAGCTGTGTGACCGAAAACGTAAACCGTTTCACCCACCTCAAATCGCCTCTGTAAAAATATTGCCACCATAAATAACAAATGACTAAACTTCCCAAGAAAGTATCACTTAAAAAAAAAAAAGTTTAATGTTAAACCAGGAAGGGCTAAATCGTTGGAAGAAGCGTTGCCCGTGACAACCGTGAAAACTGGAAGTTAACGCGTTGGAGTGCCGGGGGTCTTCTATCAACTCGGCAGTCCACGCCCTCACTCATGGTCATAGAAAGGAAAAAAAAAATATTATAAAAGACCTAAAAAGGGAGGGGAAGTATAATAACATGAAGCTGAAAATTCTTTCAGTCAAGTCGGTTTGGTTTTTCCGCATTTATTTATCTATATAAATAAAGTTGAAATTCTGTTTGTTTGTTTGTTTATTTGTTCTTTATAGAAATCCATACCGTTTGTCCTAAATTCTCCAAATTTCGCTCAGTGGTTCTTTCATACCAGGTGCGAACACCTGTCCGTATTAAAATTGCATAACTTCAACCGATCTTCAGCTGATATTCTTTATTCTCCAAATTTCGCTCCGTGGTTCTTTCAGACCAGGTGCGAACACCTGTCCATATTAAAATTGCATAACTTCAGCCGATCTTCAGCTGATATTATTTATTTTCTAAATTTCGCTCAGTGGTTCTTTCAGACCAGGTGCGAACACCTGTCCATATTAAAATTGCATAACTTCAGCCGATCTTCAGCTGATATTATTTATTTTCTAAATTTCGCTCAGTGGTTCTTTCAGACCAGGTGCGAACACCTGTCCATATTAAAATTGCATAACTTCAGCCGATCTTCAGCTGATATTCTTTATTTTCCAAATTTCGCTCAGTGGTTCTTTCAGGCCAGGTGCGAACCCCTTTTCATATTAAAATTGCATAATTTCAGCCGATCTTCAGCTGATATTCTTTATTGTTATAAAAATCATAATGATCTCACTTTACAATGTTTTTTTTACGATATCGACCGTTTCTTTTGGAAAATGAAATTCCCCGGGTGAAACCAGGATATACAGCTATAATCTATATATATAAAGATGAAGTTCTGTTCGTTTTGATGTCGCTTTACATTGGTTTTTACAAAATCGACCGTTTGAGTCGATAAAAGTATCAGTTTAAAGATTTTATAGATTTAAAAAAAGATATTCTCCGGGTGAAACCGGTATATACAGCTAGTTTTAAATAAACTTAAAAACTTATTTAGGCAATGAGATCCACTCAATCATGAATATTCACTTGTCTGAATCAGGCATTTATAGTATTTCAACGTGGATGTAGTCAATGTACCCCCCCCCCTCCTGGTTACCGCGACCAACGTTTTCAATGCGATCTCTTGTCAGTTCTCGCGAACTAAAATTAAAAAAAAACCGTAATTAATACGGCTTTTTTTTCGCGACTGGTTACCTCTCGCATAGGTAATTAGTCCAAAAATCTTTATTAGGTAAGACTATAGATTGGGGAGGGGGGGCGGTTATCCCCGACGCCACCAGGAACCACCACCGTCGCCAACTAGTTTTCCCCGCGCTTCAGTTAGCTCTCGCACTCGTTAATTTTCATTAACTAATTACTATGGGTTTTTTTTTCCCCCAAGCTAATTACCTCTCGCAAAGGTAATTATTTGTTTTTTAACTTGCTTCCTTACATTAAGGAAAGTCAAATTCTATCTTTAAATGACGAAACATTTTCCAAAGGGAGGGCCTGCAGCCCCCACAGCCCCCCCCCCCTTGGATCCGCCAATGTCTGCAACTATTGAGGTGTTTAGATGAAAATTGCTAAGTGCCAAATTATTGATTTTGAGACAACAAATAACAGGTGATCTATTACGACGCGTATAAGGTGGGAGGTAGGTCAATGCCTCCTTTATAGCAACATACATATAGCAGTGATATAATCCATCATTCTTTACGTTTTAAAATATTTTCCTCCTCCAGACAGGACTCGGCACTTTCTCCTGCATTGCTATCCACCCACGTGGCTTGTTTTTCATGGTCCAATTCTTGCGCCATTATTCTTCACATCTCTCTGTTGCTTAAGGCACTTACACATTTGATGTGTATTTAAACTTTCTTTTGACATTACCTAAATGGTTTCAACGTGTTTACTAGCCTTAGTTATGTAAAGCAACAAATCTTTCATTTTACTTTCAGTTATCTTAAATTTATACACATATATATATATATATATATATATATATATATATATATATATATATATAATCTACAAACAAATTCGTATTTCGGAGAGTTTAGAAACTAATCTAATTAGCTTTTCTTTGTGATTGCTTACACATTTGACGTACTTTAATACAGTTTACACCACAAGTAAAGGTTTGGGGTCACCTGTGGTAGTATATTGGTTAGCATGGCAAAATACTTAAGGTCGCAGGATCGCGTCCCGCGGTGGCGCTAGGATTTTTTAATGGGAGTAAAAAATCCTTGGCTATGCCGTCCCTCGGATAGGACGTAAAAAGGAGGTCCCGAGCCTGTACGATGTCAGGCACTCGTTAAAGATCCCTATCCTAATTACACATGGATTGGTAAAATTTAGGACTACCACTGTAGCATCGTCCTATTAGGCTTAGTAGCATAAAGGGACGTTAAACAAACTACAAAGCCATGTTTTTTCTTGTTTTTATATAATAAAAAAATAAATTTATTTATAATATCTCAGACAGCTATTCAGAGCAAAGGCGGCTTTTAAGCGCATTGGACGGAACCCTAAACTTATTTTTCAACCTAAATCCACCATAAAAAGTTTCGTCGAAATTCCTTAAAAAAAGCTCCCTTTATTAGATATAGGTTTCTAAATTTTTTATAAGAACGAAAAATTTCAATTTAATCAAACAGTGAAATGTCTTAAGATGACCATGCATCGCAAAAGAATTAAATTATAACTAAGTATATTTCCAAAATAAATTATAACAAATTTATGAAAGATTTATATTTTCAACTAAGATTTGACACATTTTTAAAGTAAATAAATTTAAAAAAATGTATATTATTCTTTTCCTGAATTGGAGTAACAGAAATTTTCTTTATTCTTTAAAAAAAAAAAAAAAAATACTGACATTGTAGATATAGACATTTTCTGGTGTTAATGATAAATATCTATATTATTAACATGCATTCCCATCCCAACCCGCTTTAACATTATAATGATTTAAATCAATAAAAGATGTTAGTTATATAACACAACCTATATAAAAATGAAGTAACACAATTTTGTCTCTGGAATAACATTTAGGATATCCTTTTTTGCCTAAAAGTTTACGAAAATCGGAATAAACACTTGAGAAAAATGTCTACTGCTTTTAAAAGATAAGATCGGAAGAGAAGGAGTTAAAAAGGTCTTTTAGAATTGTTTGCTGGTTATATGTAAAAGCTTGCAACTTCTCTCCCAACTTTATTTCCCTTCTAACTTCACTTTTACGGAAGTTGAATCGTTTTAGTTTTTATTTGACTCGTATTGCCTTCGAGGTTCAACTGTTATACAACTTGGATAACATATTTTTACAAGTAAAGGAACCTCTCCGGATTGCGGATAAATTTAACTCGTAATAAAGAAATCGACTTCGGTTAACAAGGAAAGAAGACCAAATAAATGCCAATTTCAATTAAACTTTTTTGATGGAAGAATGTTCTACTTTTGCTTGAAGTGATACGGGTTTATAAAAGTCATGCGAAAACCATCTAATTTCCAAATTAAATTTTTTACTATTTGCTACACTATAATATAGTAATTAACTATGATAAAATGAATATGTCTGTATGTATGTATTAATAAATAAACTATTAAAAATATTTTGATTAATTTAAATTATGTTTTTCTTATTTTTTTTTATCATTAAATATATTGAAATTTACAACTGCGCATTAAAATACATCCAGTAAACGTGTTGTCTATAAAATAAGGAAAATAATGTCATGAAAAGGAATGTGGAGTAGCTACTCATTGGTACTATTTAAATAAAATAATTCAACTTTACTAATTATGAAGAAAAAAACTCTGAATTTTTTAATATCGATATTTTTTTACAAACTAAATAGCGCGCCATTTGTTCACGCCCAGAAGTAACAGAGCGATACTAGTGCCCTAATTAGTAGGTGCAATTAACATCATTTAATGTGCATATTTTTGTAATTTGCGCATGCAAAAACAAGTAATGTTCTCTTTCATATAAAAAATTAAAATTACACTAGAAACTTGATTTCCGGGCCCTCGATTATCTGGGGATTTTATTTCCTGTATTTATTGATTCTTTAATTTACTATTCTGTGTTTCGACATTGGAATAAAATTTAAATACACCTTTAGGGTGTAGGAATAAATTTATTTGTGAAATAAATCGGCATCATTTAGGAAAAGTTATTAAGAAATTTAAAATGAATCCCCCGTCTTTACATTTTATAAATCTATGAAACCCTTCACCAAATGTTCTCTCATATCTTACATCTTCTCGCAATAATTTGAACAGTTCAAATTTAAAACGTCGAAAAATCGAAAGCGTACAGTTGTATCTCTAGAGAAAAAAATGAAATAAGAAATCGAGTTCATAAAAGAAAAAAATTAAAAAATGGAATCGGTGAACAAACTGTTGATGTGAAAAAGAAAATGATGACTAAAAAAATATATTAGAATTACGAGAAATAAGGCGAGAGGTCAGAAATAATACATCGAATAAAAAAAATATATACAAGGTGTCCCCAAACCAAACGGTGTTTAAACTTTTTAAGTTTAAACACTCAACCTAGATGTTTTATTGATAACGGAAGCGTGATAATATTCATCTTTTCTAAATTCACTCCTCGTAAATTAAGAAATTAAGCTTACTTAAAAATCCAGTATATTTTTGTAATTCAAATATATTAATGAAAAAAAAAAGTTAAAATACACTTTTTGCACAACTATTTTTAGTTTTTTGTGATTTTCTCGAAAACGAAGCGAAAACGAGGCATATGCCAGAGGACTTTTTTTCTTAGTTTTTCGATCCTCTATCGATCCCTGAAGTTTGGCCGTTTGGTTTGGGGACACCCTATATAGCGGATTATTGTGGCACATTTGTTTTTACTTTCACTTACCTATATATGAAATATATAGTAAGTGGAAGTATTGCGATCGTGAAAATTTTCGACTTCCGGTTTTCAACGGAAATACACGTTTTGGGGTCCCCTGAGTCGAAATGACCAAGTCCCGCGAAATGGTCTGTGTGTGTGTGTGTGTGTGTGTGTGTATGTGAACAGACTAGCTCAAGAACTGTAAACCGTGCGAACCTGAAATTGGGTATTTAGTGTAGGTATATGCCCGCGATGTGACAGCAAAAATTTCATCAAAATTGCTCAAAGGGAGGGGGTACTTTATTTAATAACTTTTTACGTTTTTTTCGATTTTCTCAAAAACGGCTCTAACGATTTTGATTAAACTGAGTATTTGATCGATTTATATGCCCGAAATATGACTGTAAAAATTTCATCAAAATTGATTAACCGGAGGGGGGACTTTACTTAATAAATTTTGTATCATTTTCACGTGTTTTTTTTATTTAATCAAAAACGGTTTTAACGATTTTGATCAAACTTGGTATTTGATGCATTTATATGCCCGAGATGTGACTGTAAAAATTTCATCAAAATTGATTAACCGGAGGGGGGACTTTACTTAATAAATTTTGTATCATTTTCACGTGTTTTTTTTATTTACTCAAAAACGGTTTTAACGATTTTGATCAAACTTGGTATTTGATGTATTTATATGCCCGAGATGTGACTGTAAAAATTTCATCAAAATTGATCTACGGGAGGGGGGACTTTATTTAATAACTTTTTACGTTTTT
This sequence comes from Aelia acuminata, assembly GCA_911387785.2. NCBI lineage: Eukaryota > Metazoa > Arthropoda > Insecta > Hemiptera > Pentatomidae > Aelia > Aelia acuminata. The sequence continues at coordinate 127,532,033 of OU426982.1, read as the reverse complement.
TTCGATTTTCTCAAAAACGGATCTAACGATTTTGATTAAACTGAGTATTTGATCAATTTATATGCCCGAAATATGACTGTAAAAATTTCATCAAAATTGATCTACGGGAGGGGGGACTTTACTTAATAAATTTTGTATCATTTTCACGGGTTTTTTTATTTACTCAAAAACGGCTTTAACGATTAACAAAAATAAGATATGAATGTAGAAAAATGTGTGACTTTGGGAAATGATAATTAGCAAAACACGTCAATTTCTAATCTAAGTAAGTTGGTAAGTGAAAGTTGTGTGTTGCGCGCACGCACCAGATTTTTTTATAAAAGTATTCATGTAAAGGTGCCTTTACACCTTACGAACTTTACCTTCGAACACCACCCTCGAACAACCTTCGTGAAGGCTTCACGTCGACTGTTCGGGTGATCTAGGTACTTCATCTGTTCGCCTGGGTTCGGGGGTAGCGCTAATGTCACTTTTGATTTGGGTTTTTCCTTAGTGACAGGAGTTGTTTGTGATACTAGTGTAATTTGTGAAACGTTGTAATTCGTCTCCCATTTTTTTATTTTTCAGATAATATAAAATATATTGATTATTGAGATTTTTTCTTAATCATAAGCTAGCTTTGGGTGCGTCAGCCATATTGGTTCGCTTAACGTCACGTGAAGTATAAATGGCTGTTCGCCTCACGTCGGTACGGCAAGGTTCGAAGGAGAACTTGTTCGAAGGTGAGGTTCGTAAGGTGTAAATGCACCTTAATAATATAAACACATATCGATATTTTTTTCTTGTTTGCTAAATATAAATTTATAATTGTAATTATTTATTATATATTTTTTGAATTCTTATTATTCATAGGTAAACAAATTTGGATATCCTTGGCTTTTGATTATCAGTGCACCTACCTCCCCGTCATTACCCCTGATAATCGAGATACTACTGTAAATGTAAAATATTTATCGTAATTAAAATAAAAAATATATAAACGAATCGCTAAGCTTAGGTCTGAGAGGAAGAAATGGATAAAGCCCAGAAGAAGAGAAAGTTAACGGAGGCACAGACCGACTGACCTACTAAATTCTCTCTCTTCCTTCCTTATTCACACACACATTATTCGATGGGTGTCACCGCCGGGGGGCAGGAGATACGACCCCCCCCCCAATATTTTGGAAGAGGGCAACTAACTACTCTCTAAATGAGACATAAATTGGCAAGTTTTATAAATTTTCATTAAAATACATCGTTGGAGGAGGGATTAAATGTCCCAACGGTAATTTTAGATTTTGCTATTTCGACTTTTAGTCTCTCGAATTTTTACCAATCTATGAAAATATTTGTTCGGGGATAGCGCTAGTTCCGCTTTTGAGTTAGTTAAGATAAGCTTCTAGACTTTCTTTTAGCATTTTCTGAAGTTGCTTTTAGCAAAAGTAAGAACAGCCGAAATCATGAAAAGTATTGTATTAAGGTGCATAGGTGCGGTCAGTCATCTTAACTCGCTTGAGTTCACGTTGAAGTGTAAATATGGGTTCGGTACGCAGGTACGTCAAGATTCGTTGGAGGGTGAGGTTCGCACAGTGTAAAGCATGTGTGGACAACAACCGGCCCGCGATACATTTTGAAAAACCATATATAAGTACATAAAAATACTACAAAAAAAAAAAAATATTACACTACTTACTCATACTCACTCCAAATGAGGTAGATTAAGAATAATAAGTGCATCATAACCAGTGAATAACAGTGCAGCTTCATTTGAACAACAAAAAATCCGGTGCGATGCGCGCAACACATTCACTTACCAACTTACTTTGATTAGAAATTGACGTTTCTTTATAATTTAAATAAATGTTTTTCTTACAAGATAGACATTATTCGACCCTCATTAATAAATCTGGTAAAATCTTCGGATTTATATTGTCATTTAGTCATAGACCAAATATCAAAAATTACATATAAAATTTGGAAAACCTTGTTGTTGTTGAAGCATGTTGCTAAAAATACAACAAGTGGTGTACTAGAGATCAATATCATATCCTACCATTTCTACTATAATTAAGCTCACATTCTATTCTTTTTAGGCATTTATAATATAAAATCACTTCATTCTAATTTTAAACTTATTATTATGATTACTGGAATTGTTTTATTAATTATAGAACTGTAGTTATTTTACAATGATTACTTTTTCATCAGTTCTCTTTTAATAAATGAGAAACAAGCAGTTAACAACAGATTCATTTTCTTGTCATTGAGAGAATCATAATTGAACAGCTTAGGGGATGGACATTTAACATTTACTAAAGACATTTAACATTGAAATATTTGAAGAAATTGAGATGTCTGTTTGATAAACATGTTATTTTCCGTTAAAGATAGATTTTTTGTTTTATTTTGAATAAGCATATCACGAACTTATTATTAAATTAATAAAATGTCTAAAAACAGGATGTGGATAATTGATTTTTTTTTCTTAAGACAATCGGTGTTTGTTCTTATTATCTTTTATGAAATAAGCAGATATACGTATTTCATTTGGAGCCTTAGTTATGAATCAAAAATGAGTATGCACAAGAATAAAGCAGCAGTTTCAATCAATCATACAGAATTTAAGATATATCTTAAATAAATTTTAGATACTGAGGAAAATATTATTATCCATAAAATGTTTCCTTATCCTAAACAACAAAGTTTTTTTTTTTCCTAAACAACAAAGTTTCCTTAACCTAAACAACAAAGAAAAGTGCATATTTAGATTACATTATTAAGCATTCATAGTGATATTTATAAGTAATATTTTGTATTTAAGGCGGCGGAGTTCCTAGTGTGCTCCAGGAGGTTCAGGTGCCAGTCATGGAAAATGCAGTCTGTCAAGAAATGTTTCACACTGCAGGTCATGCAAAAACTATTCTCAACAGCTTCATTTGTGCAGGTTATGCCAATGGTCAGAGGGATTCATGTGAGGTAATTATTATTACATTATAAAACCCTAATAACTATAAAATTCACAACATAAATGTTATCATTATCAAATAAGATACCGGGCCTTTAAAATCACAACTTACACTCTAGTGTAAATATATTTTCATTATAATTTATAATTATTTTTTCTATTACTAAAAATGATTGCTGAACTATGTGTACCTAGTAAAAAGGTAGGGCAGGGGATAGATACATTCTTTAAAAAAAATCTCACCAACAGATCATAAGAAATTATCAAAATATGTGGTGTCAATAGAAATTATTGGGTTGTCCGGAAAGTTGTAGAGAAATTTGGGCAAAAATTAAGATTAATGAACAGGTTAAAATTTATTTATTTAATCTACAAAATAGTTACCACCGTTAGCAATTACCCTTTCCCAACGGCTTGGAAGGTCCATTATTCCTTTTTTTAAAAATCACTGTCCTTACTCCTGAAGAACAATAAAAATGCCATCTTCTGAAGTGTAGGATTTCCCATGTAGAAAATTTTCGAGGGAATGGAAAAGATGGAAATCTGAAGGAGCACTGTCAGGAGAGTACGGTGGGTGAAGTAAAACCTCCCATCTGAGCTTAATAACTTTTGCCGAGTCCTTAAAGACACATGGGGCCTAGCATTGTCTTGGTGGAATAGCACTCCTTTCCAATTTGCCAACTCCAACGGTCGATTTGCAGGCTCTTAACTCCGCAACTGTCTCACGGACAGTAATTCGTGGATTGTTTGCGATGACCGTCATAATATCCTCGATGTCAAGAGTTGAACTCCAGCCAGCCCGGGGTTGGTTTTCCAAATTGAAATCTCCTGATCTAAACTGCGAAAACCACTTCAGGCACAAATCTTTCTTGCAGTTTGGGCTGCATTTTTCCCTTTTTTAAAAAAGAACAGCATAATATGCCAAAAATGAACTGAATCGTCAGTCATATTGGTTTGCAATAAACTACATTACTGAGCCTTAATAAAGATGAATTCAGTGTGTAAACATAGTTAATTCCATGAGGATTAAAGGCATATAAAAAAACATTAGCTTTGTGATTCATTTTTAGTTGAAAAAATAAAAGGTAAATTTTATTTTAAAACTTTCTACGAACTTTTCGGACAACCCAAAATATATAAATTGTATTTATAGCTATGTTGGGGACACCATGTTGCAACATGAAATCATAAATCATACTCCTACTAAAGGTTTATATGTAAAAAATGCAGTAAACTAAGTAACAATGAATTTTGAACTTTGCAGGGAGACAGCGGTGGGCCTTTGATGATCGAGAGGCCGGACGGACATTGGGTACTAGCCGGAACAGTATCCCATGGTATAAAATGTGCCGCTCCATACTTGCCAGGAGTTTACATGAGGACGACATACTACAAACCGTGGCTCCAGACCATTACCGGTGTTAAGGACAATTAGACGACTGTCGAACCTTCTGTCGTACCTGACTCATCTCAACCAAACATCGTACGCCGACGATGGACCAGCATTAATGGAACACTAATCATTAATTTTAGAGATTAAACAGACTGAAATGGTTACTAATTTTATTTATTTATTTTTATGGCACATTTTTATTGATTTTCAAAAATTTTAAATCTTAGGTCTAACAATCGTTTAGAATTTTAGTTTTTCAATTATTAATTCATAGTTCTTTTATTATCATTACATTTTAGTAGTAATAAATATATTTTATTCTGCTAATGTAATGTAATATATATTTTTATACAAGAAAATTTCTTCATACCAGCCAGATTATTCAGATTGACTTATCATCAAAAAAGTAATTCTTAGTATCAGTACACCAAGTAAGTAATCCTTTAACAATAAAAAAACAGTAAGAAATGAGAGGCAAAAACATAATAAACCTCATAGAAAATCTATTTTATTATATTTACCAGTAATAACTGTATTAATGAAGATTTTCAGGAAAATTTTATTCGAAAGTGTAAGAAAAAAATTAGGATTTTGGAATAAGTTATGAATTAAAATTACATCACTATGAAATTATTATCAATTGAGCATCGTAGTTACATTATGGATTTGTTAAAGTAAAAGACAAAATTAATAACAAAATTTAATGATTAGTTTAGATATTAAAAGAATTCTTTTTAAACTTAAGTCATTTAGAATTATATGAATGTTGTTTTCATTACATATGATAAGGATGCATGAATTGTAAAACAAATTACGGGTATTTGTGTTATTTTTAAAAATATATGAAAATATATTATAAAAAAAATGGCAAAAAGAAACAGTAATTTTTTTAACACTTAATAAAGACAATATTCCAATCTATTAACAGGCTATTTTATAGTTGGTTATTTTTGTATTGATCTTGTTTAGCTATGTAATTCGTTTAAAAAGGTAATTCACTAAGAGATGTTGAGTGTAAAAATGAAATGTATGTATATTTATTAACGTGTAACATAGACATCAATTATCTCACTTATAGAAAAAGTGGGCTAATGTTATTTATTTATTTATTTTCATAAAATGTCAAATTTACGTTAAAGAAAATTGTACTATTTTGTAAATAAAATTATTTTAAGTACTAATTTGCCTATTATTTTCTTTTATAAAAAACCCTACATTAAAACCGCAAAATAAGCAAAATTTAGATAATGTCTTCTTGAGAATATCAATGAAATCAGGGATATCAAAACATTGTGGAGTGTGCTAGCAAAAAAAAATTAGAAAGTTCTTTTAGCTCTATAAGGTGATTCTATGGCCACCAGTTATAACAGAAAAACAAAAAATGTTATTAATGAGTTATTGATATTAAACTATTATTTGTATTATATTATTCCTTATTTTTTAACTAATAGATACAATACAGAACCTAACTAATAAAGCCTAAAAGGGGAGGGTGTTAATACTTCTTTTCTTGGTTAAAAATTGAGATTTATAAACCAATATTAATACTAAAATTAGATTAAAAGATATTTACAGAGTTTTAAAATCCACATATGGAACCAAAGATTCATAAATCCAGCTATAGGATTAAAAGTTTTTGTTTTTTTTAATTTTTATAGGTGTTTTTTTTTTTTTTTTAACACAAAACAGCCAGCAAGCATTTTCCAGCAGCATTTCTATTTCTTCACACCTTCTGCCTTCCTCTTGCTCCAATACTCTTTTATCCTCCTGGAAAGTTCCCTCCTCTCTCCTTCTTACCCACAAGAACCCCAACCCCTTTCAGTTTTTCCCTAAAAAGTTCTCTATCCAAGCAATCCTTATCTGTGATTTTTAATCTGTCCAATTCTCCTTTTATTCGCTTAACATAACCTTTTATTGCTTAACTAAATACTTTTATAGTTGCAGACTTTGTCGAAAATTTTCTTGTTTTGTCTCTCATTACTCATTCTGACCTTGTGCCCATAGAACTTCAGTGTTCTGATACTGATGACAGTTTCCAAATCTTCCACATTCTTCTATATTTCTTTATTATATTTTAGTCTGTACCCTTCTTGCGTTATCTTGGGTCCATGAATCCTCTTCAGAATCTTCCTCTCAATCCTCAGAATTTTCTCAAGGCTAGGAAGGCTGACTGTTTCTATACCATACAGAATTACAGATCTTACCACTGTACAGTAATGCCTTATTTTTGCATTTGAGGACAAATTTTTCTTATTATAGACATTTCTAGTAGCGAAGTTTAGCCGTTCCAGTTTGGCTATTCTTTCTTCAATGGATGCCCTATCCGTTCCGTTACAACATATTATCTCGCCTAAATATTTTTTTGTCACTTTTAATTTCCCATATTTGTGTCCAATATTTTCTCGTTGGACGGTTTTTATTTATCATTTATCATTTTTTTAATATAAGTTGACTGAAATGGAACTATAACTCCCTTAATAGTAACAATTTTATGAGTTACTAGGGATATGGAGGTGAAAATAATCTATGCCTGATTCCAAACATAATCGTTTTTTTCTCGGATTCCATTTAGAGTGTGCTCAAATTTCTCATGAACCCAGTCATTATTTTGCAGTCAAGATTCAAAACTATGAAAAGAACTTTAGCTTGCAATATTTTAACTTGTATTGAGACCCCTAAATTATAAACTGTTTCTGAACTTATAAAATACTTAAAATCAGTTTATGTCTAATATACTGAGGTATGTTTTATAGGTAAAGTAAAACTTCTTTCTATAACAAACTATATTTCTTTTCAGATAATATAATTCTCAATGACTAACTTCAACATGAACTAGATAACTATGATAAAACAAATAAACTTAAAACAAACAATAAATATAGTCAAACATATAGGAATTCACTAAATAATATCAAAATTAAAACTTTCTCTTATACCATAAAACGGCATTAGATAAACTTAATATTTTTATAAAATAAAATCAGAAATAAATTTAAACAATTAAATGGTTACTAAATCAGGAGTTCCTCTCATGATACTTAAAATTAAAAGTACTCATTAATGAGAAACAGTGATTTTATTTTAAAATAAAATTAGATTGTCAATATTTGCCAGTTATAAAAGTAAATCACAACAAAATTTAAGTACTAAAATACGATTATTTAAATTTAGTTTTAAGTCTTTCATAGACCCTAATACTGTAATGTAATTCATGTAATTTTCGTAAATTTAAATTAATGCGAGGTGGTAACATAACTGCAAAATTACAAAAAAACTATTTATAAATAAAACCAAATCGTAAAACTATAAGAGAAGTAATTATCATAAGATCAGCTTGATCTGCTAACATAATTAAAAATATAGAACAAAAGCATAATAATCGGTAACACGTCACTTCATAATAAACAACAATTTAAAAAAAATAAAAACAAAACAACCATCACACATGGTCTAAAAGGTAACGCTAGACTGTTAGAATTGAACTAAAGTAGAATCATATAAGAAGACATAGATAAGAATCTTCCACACATTCATCTCTTAAGATTTTTTATTTTTGCTTATTAACGATTTTTGCTTGAATATGGGTCGATTCGTAATATAAGTTAACCATCTATTTAAAAAAAATATTTTAAGACGAAAAAATATGAAAGAAGGGAAAATAAACTTATTGTAAGAAATCAATAACCAAATTAAATGTGCAATATTCAAAAAGAATCACATTTGCATATATTAGGTTATTATACAGATCAATGCCTCTTTAAAATAATAGTCTGTAATATTTTTTAAAGTTACAAGTAGAACGTAGGTAATATGAATTAAGATATCATTTTAAACAAAAATTTTTATTGTGTTCTCTCTTGAGACCAAGATAAGCTATTGCTTTAGCATTCTGTGACTGTTGAAATTTTTTTTTTTGGGTGGACCCACAGAATAAATCTAGACCTTTCCACCCTGGTTAGAATAGTTTGGGTCCATTTCAGAAGAGGGATGCCAGTGATTTTATCAATAACTGTGTTTATTGACTTAATAAATAAACCAATCAACTGTTAATACAATAAAATAACTTTGCAATAAAATATGTAAATATATATTGCAGTAAACTTACCAAATTCCTAATTTTGATATTGTTTCATTTGTGATCATTCATTTGTGACTCAAATGTAATGAGTATATTATATTTAAGTAAGCAAATAAGGACTGAAGGCAATGGTCGTAGGTTTCTACAGAGAAAAAGGATCTTACCAAGTACAAAGTTATGCGGCAAAGGATATTGTATATAATATGTAACCATATTGTATATAATTTCTTTTGCGATATAATCATTATGTAGTAAATCATTCCAAAAACTTCGTAGACGTGAAGTTTATTTATGTGAAGCTTACCCAGAGGGTTGAATCGCTTTGGGCTTTGGTCAAACGAAGTAAAAAGAGAGAATGCGGGACTAGAATGAGCATACTGGATTCATTTACATGCAAATTTATTTGGAGGAGAAGATATGTGAAATACAGCTTGATTGAAATGATTTTGGAGAACATCCTGATTTTGATCCATCCATAAGTTTAACTTGTATTTACTATGCGTGTTTATCTTTTAATGTTATTTATAAAAAAGAGTGTGTTTTCTAAAATGTATTTTCTCTAATTTGAAACAGTTATTTAAAAAAATCACTGGCATCCCTCTTCCGAAATAGACCCAATAATTTGGTTACACCACTGGAGAAAACATCCCTCCCCCATGCCAAACATGACAAATAAGGGATGAATAAAAAAAAAAAAGTTCTTTCTCAATCTTTAAAATGTGTTCCTATAAAAAAGTTCCTACTTACTATTGATATAAACTGTATTAGATATCCCATAACAAAAGAAAAAACTTCGAAGTGACTTAAAAGCCCCCCAAGTTGATCAGGTTTTCCTTCCAAGGTGACCTCAGGTTTTCCTTGAAAGAGGTTCAACCTTCATTTTATAAGTGAAACCTTTATTGAAAAAAAAAAAAATGTCAACCCATATTTAGGCAAATATGGTACTTATTAATGTCTTTACGGAATGATGAATGTGCGAAAGGGAATGGGTCATTGTTTCCTATTGCACTAGTTCCTTAGACTAATCTAATAAATAAGAACATACCATCAATAAATAAAAATAATTATCTAAGAATTGCTTCTAAATTAAATGCCATTAAATATGCCATGAAAGTCGAAGTTAATAGCATTTCAATAATTTTTCTGCTGAATAACGATCGAGCATTTCAATGAGCATTGCTTATTCACGTTAACCAATGCACATTGTATTAAAAATTGAATAATTTCATTAATTTGTGTATTCAAAGATATATGGTCATGAAAGCTTATCGGAAAGCGATTAACTTTGACTCGAGGTAAGCTTTAACAAAAAAATAATCTAATTATAAATATTTTTTCATTAATTTGAATATAAGTTATTCCAATTCAAGTCCAAACAGAAGTTGGTAGAAGGACTTCAACTCGACCCGGGTTCGGAGTGAGGGATTCATCTTTGAGAAATTCCAATGGGAACATGACCAGGTAACCCTGTGAATTAATACAATTCATAATTAACTAATAATATTTCATAAAGTGTGTTGATAGTTCAACATACACTTACTAACAAAAGTCTCTGCATACCCTCCAGCTTTTTTTTTATTTTACCTAAAGATAGGTTATGAGCAAGATATGGGCAATGAAACTCACATATTTTTTACATAATTTAATCTATTTTAATTAACAATGATCAAATTTGTGTAACTTATAATTTATGAGGGAAATTACAGAAAATGTCAAAATATTGATGCGCCAAGAGTCCCAGCACACATCATTTTTCTTCAACTTGAAGCTTAATGATTGATACCAAATCAACTTTAATAAATAGTCGTTCGTCCCTTGTTTCTTATCACTTCTCGTAATCTATTAGGCATGGTGTGAACTAGTTTTTTTTTTAGTTTCTGGAGCAATTTTACCCCACAATTCCTTAACTACTCTTTTTAAGTGATCTTTGTTCTTTATTTTAATTTTTACTTTCTGACGGCCTAGTTGATCCCACAGATGTTGTATTGGATTAAGATCAGGAGATTGGGGAGGTGTTTTAAGTTGCTGTGGAGCATTGTAGAGCAACTATTCTTGAACTTTCCGCGCTGTCGTTATCTTGTTGAAAAATGAATTCTTCCTGGAAATTTAACTTCATCAAACTTTCCGGTAAATTACTTCTCATAATATCTATATAAAGGTGTTGGTCCATTATTCCGTCGATAAATTTCAAATTACCAACTCCAGCAGCATGCATACACTCCCAAACCAAAACACTCCCTCCACCATGTTTCACAGTCCTAACTAAGTTTTTTTCCAGGAGCTCTTTGTTTGGTTTTCTCAAAAGTTTCCCCCTTCCATCTGATTCATGAATGTTAAATTTACTCTCATCAGTAAATAAAACACGTTCCCAGAACTAAAAGGGCTTGTTTATATGTTCCTTTGCGAACTGCACTTTCAATTGCTGGTTTATTTACTAATAAATGGCTTACACCTAGGCTTAAGCACATTATAGCCAGCTTTCTTTAGGGTTCTTCTAATCGTTTGTGCAGATACCCCAATCTTGTATTTTTCTTACACCATACCTGCTAAATTTAGAGCACTTCTGTGGGGTTCTTCGGCCACAGTTCTTATGATAGCCCTTTTGTGGTGAGCTTGGAGTACGGGGGGGGGGGGGGGGGGGGGGGCGGCAAGAGCAGTATCTACTTCCCATCGTACCCAGTTCTTCATACCGTTTTAGGATATACCTTACCGCAGTATAGCCCGTGTTTACGGTTTGCCCTATTTACCGGTATGAGTGGTATAAGTTTCCTCAAATTTACAATTTGGTCCGGAATCGGTGTTGGAACCTCCATTTTTTATTGACTCTTAACTGTTTAGGCCCAGAATTAACATTGACATGTTAGGATTAGCCGGAAGATGAATGGGATACAGAGCAAACTGTGTACATATCAGTATCTTGGTTAATTACACTGCATGCAGAGACTTTTGGCGCATCAATATTTTGACATTTCATGTAATTTTCCTCATAAATTATAAGTTAAATAAGTTAATTAAAATAGATTAAATTATATTAAAAAATATGTGTTTCATTGCCCATATCTTGCTCATAAGGTATCTTTAGGTAAAATTAAAAAAAAAAGCTTGAGGGTGTGCAGAGACTTTTGTTAGTAAGTATATGATTAATCAAGGAGATCAGGGAGTTAAATAATTTTAATACATTTATAGTTTCTATATGTAATTACGTATTACCAATAGTATTTAAGAATATTAATTGGGTAAAAATAGCATGGATCTTGGTACTATAATAAACAGCGAACGAAATTTTAAATAATTCAATTTCTAATAACACTGATTATCTTTTTTAAATAAAAATAAAAAACATGCAACAAAGAGAAGGTTACAGTTGCATAAGTAAATTTTTGTTTCATTTCATAAACTGTTATTAACAATCACAAATATAATTCTTCACTAAAGTTCTCACACAGCCTAATCTACATTTCTGTCAAACTGAGTCCATTGCACTTTTAGATTCAAATTTTCAGAGTTTCTATAAATTCAGCTTAATTTGGCTTCAATTGGCATGAAGTCAGCAAAATAGTAAAACTAACCATTTTTGGAAGACACAAGTAGCAGTTTTGTAAATCAAGAATTTTTTTGTGTCTCTTAACAAAGTAGAAATTGTTAGACTGTGTCAGAACTGATGAAATGAATTGTTACCTATCAAGCAATTCATTGTTACAAATTTTCTTTTATCTGAGTTCCTGATTATAATTTAATATCGATTATTAAACTATTCTATGTAAAAAAAAGAGGTAAGAGTCTATGCAATAAAGAAGTTATTTATCAATCATAATTACTTGGATCTTTCGAAGTTGTTCCTTTGCCGCACTTAGATTGGTATTTATGAGAGGAACTCTGAAATGGCTCTTGATATCGTCAAAACATTTTACTTCATCTGATGGCAAGCATCTAAACACCTGAAATTCATTTAATAATAAATAAATTAAATCAAATTAATAGATTTATAACTATTTGTTATCACTCCTTTCAATGTAGCCCTTTGGTTTCACCAATAAACCTATACTTACTACATACCTATATAAAACCATATGTGTTCCGGTAATAATAAGATCTGAATATAACAACATACATTTTCCTTGGTCCCTTCATATCATTATAATCATATTTTACAAGATATATTAAAAATTTTGAGCTATCAGGGGAGGTCGGTGACTGCCTAATAATGAAGAAGGGGATCAAGATGAAGGACTTAAACTCTATCATTTTCATCTTATTAATAGATATAACTCACACAACTTTTTATAATCCTCTTGTCTGGTATTTATAATACTTTTGGTCTCATCGGTTTGTGTTTGAGTAACATTCAGTACAGAGCTTACCAGCTCTAGTATTTTTAGTCAAAGAAAGGATAAAGCCTTGAATTAAACATGATCTTATTTTTTTTTTTGTTCGGTACCCCTACCAGGCCATGTGTGGCATACGGGGGGTTACTCTACTGGTGTAACCAACCTATTCTAACTATGGTGGGTAGGTCGAGATTTATTCCATGGGGCCTCCACGAAATAAAAGTCAACCATCCAAGGGCGGATTCGAACTGCCACTGTTCGGCTTGAGCATGCTAAAGCGGGTTGCGCTCAAACACGCTCGGCTATCCCAGCCCGAATTAAACATGATCAAAGATCACATGTTAAGTATCCCTTTGATTTTTAAAGGGATCTTATTTTTTCTATTGCTGTCTAAACAAATATTTGTTTGTTTGTTCGTTTAACGTCCATTTATGATACTTAGGCTAATCGGACGATGCTACAGTGGGAGTCCTAAATTTTACCTATCCAGGTATAATTAGGATAGGGACCTTTAAAATCGTACAGGACTTCCATTTTACGTCCTATCCGAGGGACGGGATGGCTATGGGTTTTTTGCTCCCATTGAAAAAAACCTAGGGCCACCGCTGATAAGCAAATATTTAAAATTAAGATTCAATTTTTTAGTGTGACAATTCCTATTGGCATGCTTTACCTCATGTTGGGGTTGAATTCTCGAAACGTTGTGTAAATAAATTAAGGTGCTGCTTTGGATGTTTTATTTTCAGAATTCACTTTTATATTAATAACATTTACCTCCTCATAAATGTTTGTGTTTTTCTCCGCAATCTTCCTCCAAATGCCATGATAAAATTCAGAGCTGACAGGATCTTTGATTTTAGGACCAGAAAGATCTAGGTGCTCTCGGAAGAGCGACCTTCTGAGAGAACCGCAGAATCGACCACTCATATATTCCTTCCCAGCCATAATCCCAGGTTTGAAATCTTCATCCTGTTGACATACAAAATCTATTTACATCCATGCATACTATCTATTGAATTACACTTAAATGTAAGTAGGTAATATTAATTTAATTAAGCAAGAATTATTCTTACCTTAATTACAACAGCTATTTCGGAATCCCTAACACCTAGTAAGGACCTATCGTTAATATTAGCTGAGCCGCAGATCATCACATTGTCATCGGCAATCAACAGCTTGGAATGAACATAGATTAGTTCAGTCACCTAAATAGGCAATAAAAAAGTTGATGAATGAAGTTAAACATCAATTAAAACTTTTCAAATCAGTCTAAAGCATTTTTTTTTTTTTTTTTATGATATACAAAATTCAAGAATCATTATATTTTTTATTGACAAATCTAAAATAATTATTTTAAATAAGTTATTTCCTTGTACTACTATATATACCCATACCCTTTAGTTTTGTTCATTGACGCTTAACATGATTTTGATGAATAATATTCACAATAGAAAAGAAAAATTTAAAGTGAAATTCATGAATTAAATAAGAAAAAATTAAATAAGATTAAGAGATTGCATAAAGGTGGAACAACCTTAAACAAAAAAATATCAATGGCTTATATGCGTTTCTTCTTCCGGGTTTGACCATGTAACAGGTTTTTCCACTGCCAATCATGGAACATTTTGAAGAGGAAGCCCTAAGAAGAGCCAAGTTCAAACCAGCTGTTTGGTATCGCTACGTAGATGACACCTTCATACTATGGGAGCACGGAGAGAAAAATTGCTTAGAGAGTTTCTTGAACATATCAACCACATGCACACCAACATACAGTTTACAATGGAGACCGAGGAGAACAAGCTACCTTTTCTGGACATACTAGTAGAAAAGAAGGAAGACCTCCTTCTAGGACATTCAGTTTATAGAAAACCAACCCACACGTACAGATACTTACACGCAGAGTCTCACCACCATCCATCACAAAAGAGAGGGATCATTGCTACACTCATACACAGAGTATTGACCATAACCGAACCCACAAAAATTCCAATAGAAAAAAGAAAACCCCAGACAGCCCTCAAAAAGAACGGATACTCAGACAAAACCATAAATTCCGAATTCGCTAAACAAGAATCCAAAACTAACAACCACCTTCCTGAAGAAAATGAAACAGAAAAGAAGCCCACAGCCGTCATCCCCTACGTAAAAGGCACCTCGGAAAAAATAGCCAGAACACTTACAAAAAACAACATCAAAACAATTTTCACCACAGACAGGAAAATTAGACAGATCCTGCCCAATCCAAAGGACAATCTTGGACTCAACAAACCTGGACTTTACAGTATCCCTTGCTCATGCGGTAAACAATACATAGGACTGAAAGAACATATTGCCGCAGTTAAGAAAATACAAACAGACAAAACAGCCATAGCAGAACTCTTTTTTCGCCTTCGAAGACACCAAAGCCAGGTTAGTTAGGTTTGACAACTACCACCATAGATTCATCAGGGAGGCTATAGAAATTATAAAACAACCAAATAATATAAACAAAGAAGACGGATACAGACTTAGCGAAAATTGGTACCCTGCACTAAAAAACATTAGACAACACAACATATCTCAGAGAGCTGATGATATCCCCCATCCACCTGACCACGCCCCCTCGGGCGCTAGCCAATGGGAACACAGACTTCGTCCCCAACGGAAGATTATAAGTTACTGATCCCCTTCTCCACTCTCATTCTTGTATTGGCCCTGAAGAAGCAAGATGGGTGAAAGCTTGGCAGTGGAAAAACCTGTTACATGGTCAAACCCTGAAGAAGAAACGCATATAATGGATTCAGATCATGGAAGCCTGAAACAACATTTATCAATGGCTATCAAGTTTTCCCCTTACCGGTGTGTAGTTCAATTCTGCATGGTTACGGAGACCGTGGAATGTTATATATTCTGAAGGATCGGTAATACCAGCACTTCTTAACCGAGACAATAATGAAGACTTTCCACTGTAAAAAAATTTAAAAAATAAGATAATAGAACTAATTATTCAAAGAAGAGGGAATAAAATGATAATTAATGAATCAGTCTGTACCGGCATATGGATGCATAATTCCAGTGTGTAATAGCATGAAGTGCAGTTCCGCTGGGACTTCCGACTTCTCCCTCGAATCCAGGTAAAAGGGGCAGGATCACATAAACTCTGAAGAGAGTACCTTCCCTAAAATAAAATAAGGAAAATAAACTTTAAATATTATACAATTGCATTTTTATTTTTTTATTAATTGATTCATTTATAGATTTTATTCTAAGATAAAATCTCTGAATAAAATCTAAAATGAATGAAATTATTATTGATAGACAAAGAATAATGAAAGACAGATAATTTTTGCTCAATTCTTCAATTACCTGAGACTTCCAATCTTTCCATGATTTGTGGAAAAATGATGAATAAAATGAATAATGAATTTATAATCAATTTTATTTGATTCATTAAAACTGTATAAAAGCATTTTAGTACTATGATGAAGAGCTGAGCAGGCAGCTTACAATAAATATTTATATATAATTAATAAATAACACACCTCTTGATGTGACACATTCGAACCTATCCAAATATCATTAGCGGACATAGGTATAGTTAATTTAATACTTTCTACCATAAATTTACAAAATTAAGTTAGAATCAGCCAAATAATTTAGAGTTATAAATATATGAATTGCTTGAATTAAGACAACAGCTAAAAAGCAATAGGTTATGGCAACGAATAAAAATTAAAAACGTAAAGTTAACATAAATGTATTAATATTAATGTGCAGTAAATTATGATTTGCCCAACAGCGGAGTAATATTAACTAACAGACGTGAAGAGATAGATTTTGTATATTCTATTGCACAGTTTAAAAATTATTCCAGCATTTTTCAGGACGAGAGAAGACATCATTTCAAACTCGGTAATTGAAAAAATAAAAATTATGGACCTAACTTAAAAAAAAAAAAAAAAAACTTCAGAGAAATTCTCAAAAGCTATCTTTTTAGATGAGCAGTTCTACTAAAAAAAAAAAAAAAAAAAAAAAAAAAAAAAAAAAAAAAAAAAAAATTATACTAAAATTTCACAAAAGCCTAATCATATCATTCTATCATATTATATTTTATCTTTTTATATTTTTCATTTTATTTTAAAATCATTTTTAAAGATGACAGTGAAGATGAGAACATACCTATGAGCCCTAATTATTCGTTTGACAAGAGCATCTCCAACTTGATTCTTAACCTGGCCTCCTGTGATAAAGAATTGATTTTCTATATAAATGTAGTGTTCTGCTTTGCTAATGATGTCAACATAAGCCTCGTGGATGCTACCTTCCCAAAATTCGGGGTCAAGTGCCCCACAGGACCAGTGCGAAATGGAACGCACCACCTAAAAGCCATTGAATAATTTTTTGTTCTTGGTTTTTTTTCTCTCTTACATCATGCAAATAGTTCAATCAACAAAGGAAGCTGACTTGGAATGGACATCTAGGATGGCATGAATAAGGCAAAAAAAAATGTTTTTCTTTGAATAGGAGATGTATGGAAGAAAAGGCATCCACCACAAACTTTAATCAACTTTGAGTTTGATGAAGGAATTTAAAAAACAATAGAGGAACCATCTAGAAATAAGTGGTGCTAGATAGGAGTAAGGAAGAATGCTCAGGATATGTTGGCTTGTAGTTATTAGCAAATTAATAAAATAAAAGCAGATATAAATAAAATAAAATGTTAATAATATTAATATATAATAAAATAATAATGATAAAATGTCCAATTAGTAAAATAATACTTGTAAAATTATAAAAAGCAGAACATTTTAGCAAAAAAAAAAAAAAAAAAGCAGCTTGTTGTAACTGTAACACACAATTATTTTTAGAGTATAGAGGCTCAGAAGTTCAATAATCGAATAGAAATATTTCTGAATTAATTCAAGTGCAACTAATATGAATTAAAAAAGAAGCTATTCATATTTTCAAAGAGAGAAAATTATGGGTAGAAAACAGGCTATTATCCTATAAAAAAAAAAGATTTTTTAATACAAACATTTTTAAAACAGCTAAAATAATAAACACTAATACTAGGTGAAGCCTACTATGATCTCAAGCATAATAACAAACTCGTTTAACATATGTGTGGTTACTGTAGTTAACAGTGAACAACAGCATCGAAAAAACATTGTCGAATAAAATAGGGAAATCTAAAAATACTGGGTAGGTGCAGGTGGATACCTCATTAAACGGGTATGAATTCGGAAAAATAGTGAATTTTGTGCCTAATCATAGCTCGAAGGGTAAATGCACACTATTAACAAAAGGGTAGTTGCGGGCCCTATAGGAGCACTATCTGGTCGTTTCTATGATTATAAAACTAGCTCTTATAACATTTAGTAGTGTTATGTTTGTAACGTAGGGTTCAGAGTAGGTAAACTTATGAATGATAGGATTCATTTTTATTTGTTTTAAACAGACCTCTGTTTTATAAAACATTTCAATTTGAAAAAATTGTTTAGAAGCTTTTTTTTTCTGATAGTTCAAATATTTTTGTAAACCGGTCATTAAACCGGCGTTATTTTAGGGGTAACCTGAATTGAACGGTATCGGTCCCAGGGGTCCGACTGCTGGGATGAACCACAGACGATATCGGGGGTCGAGGTCTGATGGGAGTACTAAGACGAAAGCGTTATCTTATGGCTGAAAAAAGAATTAAAGAGCGTCTCAAGGGCTTTATCTCTTGATAAGGATTGGAACTAGACATAATAGGTGCAGGACAGGCCCCCGAGGTCCGATACAGGATTTAAGCCATACTTTATCGAAAATAGCATTTAACTGCTGGAATTTTTTATTACCATCCATATTGATAATTTTTGCAATTTTAAAAAGATTTTTGGAGTCTCTTACTGCTTTACAACCACTCACTCTATGATAAAAAAAAATTTCTTTTTAAAGAAATGAATTTATATAAAATAAATAAAGCAAATATCCGTAGGTTTTATTTATAATTACAGACTTAGTAAGAAGTATTAAAAAAAAAAAAATATTGTTTTCTTTCTCATATTTATGCAATAATTAAAGAATGTCAAAGAAATTAAATAGAACTACATAGTATAAAATCAAATATTAGTAAAATGATATTATTTATTCTAAATAGGATTAAGTAAATAGAATTATTCTAAAACTCATACTTAGATCATAATAGAGAATATTGAATGGGATATGGCATGTTAAATCGCATTAAATTATTATCAGTGGTCAAAATAAAAGCAGAAAAAGGATAAATTGATATTAGAACACAATTCAAGGAATAAAAAAAAAATTGTTATACCTGACAATTAATTCTGTTCTGTTTGAGGCCAGGGATGATATACTCTGTAAAGTTTCTGTATGATTTAGGAAGAAGATACGGATACTGCGGATTGAGCTTTGACTTTTCTGCCTGTAAAATTCATATTAGTAGTTTAAATAAAACTAAAAAAGTAAAATCACAAATTAAATTTCACAATAATCACCTTTACTGCATTCCACCTCTGAATGAAATGGCGAGCAAGGTCCCTAGCTGGAGCACCTTGAACCATGATCCCGACGTCGTGCCACGGCATCCGAGGAGTTTTACTTCTGTCTACTAGATCTATAACAAGAATTTTCATCACATATATCTGTAGTGCTGTGTGATTTGTAATGCTATTAAAACTGCTATATTTTATTTATATAAAATAAAGATGTATAAATAGCAATATAAATTCTTACATTGAATTTTAATTTCCATAAAGGTCCTTCAACGATTTCAAGGACGATATACTTACGAGTACATACAAACATTAAATGACAAGGCAGAACTTAAAAAAAAAAAATAACTTACAAACAACACACAATTTTTGACAGGACATGGTGCAGCCAAAAGTTATCTGTACAGGTTTAAGCTAATTGACGAGAAAATCTGTATCTGTGACGGACAAAGCGAACAAACCTACGACCGCTTACTTTTTAATTGCTCTAAACTGGACATGTACAGACACAAACTGGTTTCGGCAGTACTAGTGAACGGCGAAAAATGGCCCTATTCAAAGAAGAATCTAATATGGAAATATTTTCCAGAATTCAATGCAATTGTGGACCAGATCGACTTTTCTGAACTATGACACATGCATTATATGCATTTACATATATGAATGGGTCCTTGCAAAAAGGGCTTCAGTCACATTTTATCCAATATTGAGCTATCCATGGAAATGTTATCTGTATATGTAGCCTCATGTTTTTGTGCAAGCAGGACTTCAGTCCCATGATCCCACTGGCCATATATAGAACCTAATATATTTTTTTCATATTTTTCAGACAGTATGTATCACATGGGAGTAGTTTTTCATAGTTTTCCGAAAATTATGTTTTTGAGACTGAAGCCCTTTTTGCAGGGATCCGTCCATACATTTATGTTTATTGTTTGTTGTATTTTATATTTATATGCATTCTACATGTTTATATTTATGTTCAACCTTTAGTTTGTATGTATTTTATTGTTGCATTTTATTCTTTATTATATTCCATTAGATATTGTTAAATTGCTAAGTATGTCATATGACAAAAACCTGTATTAATTGATTTTATGATTGTAATTAAATGCATTTTATGTCGTAAGATGGCATGCATAAAAATTAAATCAGTCGTTACAGGGTAAACAATAAAAAAAAGGTCAGGTAATTAAAACATGAATTAAAGTATGATTAGATACTGGGGATATTTTATTGTTTAAGCTACAGTGTTCAATGATGTACATTTAGTTGTTTATAACGATTGATGACACTTAATAAATTAAATAAATTATTATTAAAAAATGTAAGGTATAATTAGGTATGATAGTAGATAATTGTAAAAATTGAATGAGATAATTTTTCCCATGAAGTAAAAGTTATGTAACGCTGGACGAATAAGCCAGATGGGAAACCATTAGTGGAAAGATCTGGAGGAACCTTATCAGGAATGAATAGTTAAGAGAGGAACTACAGGTGACGGACAAAAGACAAACAATGCAAGAAAAAAAGAGCTAAAAGATTTTAATCTTATTTGTTAAATGGAGGATAGGACCTTGTAAAGTTTGAAAGTCAAGTAAAAAATAAAATTATTACCTTCAAAAGGCCTGTCGAGGTTTTGGAAGTCCTTCAAAATAAAATTGGTGTAATCTTTTCCGATCCACAGTTTTTCAAAACAACTAACGTCCAGGCTCGACTTTATTCCATAAGGAGAGATGTTAGGTTTGAGTCTGCTGAAAATTATGTAGTAAAAATTAATAAAATGGTTATATTTCTTCATTATTATATTATCCTCGTATTTTATAAAAACTGTTTTACAGAAAAATACACTGGTCCTGCAGTTTCAACCACACAAAATTTGGAATCTACATCCTTCTTATAAGAGTCTCTCATGAACTATCGTTATAAGAACGAGATATATGAATAAATCTTTATATGCTTGTCCAGCACAAGGCTGGTTTAACTAAAGTTATGATTATGATTTAAGTTTCTTCTTTTCCCTCCTTTTGATATCAGTCCCCTTTTTTTCTGATTGTTAATATGTTTCACAAATCATCACTATCGTGGTCTATTGTACAGAGATAGTAGAGGAAAATAATTCATGAAAAAACTCAAAAGCTCATTTTTTTCAATTAGTCAGTCATGTACAGGACAACATGTTAAAAAGAATAACATCTGTAATTTAAGTAAAAAACAAAAGTACTTACCGCTAACAGAAAAAAATACAAAAAAAAATGGAATAATAATTGATTCTCTGATCTTATTCTTCAGGTTTTCTGATTATTTTTTATTAATCGGATGAAATAAATAAAAAGGCCTTGTTTTGATCAGAAACGTCTAAACTTTATTCAATTGGGGAATGTTTCGGCTCCTGGAGCTATTCTCAAGCCATGCATCATAATTGATCCACTTATGTAAATGGAAAACTACTATTACAATTAATAACTAATTGCTGGAGGTGTCATTTTAATATTCATTTAAAACGGTTAGTCAGGTCATACTCACGATACATACTCTGAGCAACTACCACAGTTCACTTGGATCTCTATTGTTTTTGGTGAAAAAGGTTTTTTTATTCATTTCACCACAATAATAATTTAACAATAAAATAAAAATAAAAAAAAAACTTTAAAATCAATTCTTTAATATTTATAGGGGAAAAAAATAATATAGTCCATTTTATTTTATATTTTGTTACCATAAAATCAAATTAGCTAAGTTGATAGCTAAGCTAATAGTGTCGCGTGGAAAACCATAGCTGAAAAGCTAAGGAGGCCACTGAACCTAGGAGATCCTGAGAGAGAGGGGGAACTCCAAGAAGAGGCTGGCCCAGGCGAGTAGCAGGGCAGTCTAGGTCTGAGTCAGAGTCAGGGAGGGCAGACGCAGTCAAGCAGTCTGAGAGGGGCAGTCTAGGTCTGGGAGAGACAGGCGGTCTGAGGCAGCCTGAGTTTGAGATGGAGAGTCTTAGACAGGGACAGGCAGAGTGAGGCAGGCACCGACAGACCAGAAGTGGGATTTGAGTAGTATCATAGCCCCGGTATCGAGTATATGAGTGGCGTCAAATATTTATGTAGTTATGATAACCCCCCTTTGATAGTTGGGACCTGTAAGATTATTTATTGTAAACAATAAATGATGTAAATAGTCTTCAGTTTAATTGATTACCACACAACCCTTGCCCAAAGATCCCTGTGTCACAATGAATAAGTAAATTTAAGAAGAGGGTGAAAATAGGAAAAGACTAACCTTTCCTCATTAAAAACATTATCTTCATTTTGTTCCGATGAAACTGATGGCTTATATTCATCGTCACTGTCGTCATCTGAACTGAAGTTCCAAAGGTGCATCCTTGATTTCACCTTTTATAAAGGAAAAAAAAGTATAATATCTATAAAATAACTTATCACAACTATTTGACATTGAAAGACATAAAAAAATAAAATAAAAACTTACTGTATCAAACATTGACTTTCTTTCCAATTCAGGAGTGTTACATTTGATATTTTCTGGAGATGGCTGAACCATGACTTCTTCAAAAAGTGATTCTCTATTACTATTTGAGCTAAAAGAATAATTATGAAACATTTTCAAAAGGCAATTAATATATTATTTAATAACAAAATGAAATAAATTGTAAGGAAAATATTGATCCACAAGTATAGGATAATAATGACAAAATCAATCCTTTAATCATTAAATAGGTTAGTAAAGTTTAAAATGGGACCAATGTACATTGGGGTAGACTTTTTGATTAATACTAGAGAAATTTTGATTTATAAGTACACTGTTGATATTTTATGATTTTTTAGCCATGAAACAGTTTAATGAATTTTATATTCACCTATGTTTAATTAGGTAGCCTTTTGATATACAATTAAATGGATAAAGAAAAATTGCTTATACTGTGAGGCCATTTTAGCCTATATTATATAATATAGGTAAGTTTTTGATGAATAAAAACAGTTTATTTTTATAATTGTTATTTTCCATTAAAAAATAAATATATTACAAATATTTTGTATTAATTTAACCTATTTTTTAAATTATTTAAAATATTAAAAAATACTTAAGATTAATCTTGGAAACAATGTTTACAAATTCTATTGGTCAAACATCGTCTCAGTGCCATTTAAATACCAATAATAGTTCCTTTCTTAATTGTTTGTCGCCGTAAGACGTCCAATGAAGTCTTTTACTGACTAAGAATAGTTATTTACACAACTATTCTTGTTTTTTCATTCATTATCCACTTTATTTTATTTTTAATTATCTTCAATTTTTTATAATTATATACATATATTATATACTAGCTCAAATAATCATTGCTTAAATCTGCTGTAGGTCATCATCATCATCACAGGCATCATCATCATCATGCCTGTGATGATGAAATCTGCTGTAGGTAGCAAGGAAAAATGAAATAAAAACTATTCACATCGTTTTAGAATAAAATTAAAATTTTGCAATTTAAAAATTGAGATTTCTTACTTAAGAGAGGTAACCGATGCGGGAAAAAAGCTGTTTGCCATTCCCAGTGAAAGAAAAGGTCCCATGTCTTCTTCGGGCGAAATTCCTAAATCTGTCAATCTAGAAAATAAGTAAAATTTACTATTACAAACGTATTAACAAAAATCAAGAAAATGGACCATTTTTATTTGATTGTGAAACCAAATGGCTACTAAAAAAAAAAACAATATAAAAATTTTCATTTCAACAGGTATAAACTACAATTTACAGAACCAACATTAGACATTTAGAGGCCCCGAACAACTACATTAAGAGCGGCAATTTTATTTATTTCGATTTGCCTGTAATTCAGTTTATTTACGGATTTTTTTCCTGCATCAATCACCTCTCCAAATAATTTTTTGTTATCAAGCACAATTATACCCAACTACATTTACCAAATAACTAATTGTCAAAAGAAATTTCATACTAAAATTTGTATCAATTACAATCAAAGGAGTATAAAAGATAAACTAAAAAAATTCTAACAAAAAAAAAAAATCAAAAACTTGGCAAACTTGTTTTTAATCACTATAAAAAAATAGAATTGTACAATCACAAACAAAAAAAGAAAAAGAAAATAATACAATTGATTCCTGAGAACTAAAAGCTTCCAAACCAATGTTAAATTTTAAAAAAAAATTTATATTAAAATGTGCCATGCAATTTTCTAAGAAAAATGTGAAGAGGTTAATTTAAATGCACTAAATCAAAGTTCAACAATAGTTTTGTGAAAGAGAAGAATTGACATAAACAACATTCCAGAAGATAATCCCGGATACGACACAGAACTTAAACTTGATTTTTGTTCATACCTCAACAAAAGACTGTTTTATCCCCAAGGATCATAGATAGAGCCTGAATCATTTTCCTGAAACATTTCTTCTTTCTTACTTTTTTTTTCACATGTATAATCGAAGAAGTAAATATTATCATTATAATGATTAGTTTATTTGAATTTCGTATGGTCTATTAAAAAAAACAAACATTTTTTTTCTCGTTGTTACAAGTTCTTTCCAGACAAACTTCAAAAACAGTTTCTAACTATTATAAAAATATAAAGTGCTTCAAGAAACTGAATTTGTAGTGGAAAGATATTGTACCTGTGGTGACGATCATCCCATCTTCCATAGCAAAGATCTATTCCACCCAAGAAAGCTATCGTCTGGTCGATCACTACCAATTTCTCATGGTGAGCCCAAAAGAAAACTCCAGCCTTAGCATGGTCTGGGTGACGAAGGATCTATAAACATATGTTTTGTTAAAACACCTATAAACACCAAAATTACTTACTAATATAATGAAAATAAATAACTAAAGGAAAGATATATCAATAATCAATATATATTATAAAGCAAAGTGTACAATGTGCGTGCCGAAAAGGCTCAAAAACGACTCCACGTAGGATTAAGGAAGTTATGTCTTCGTTTAGCCATATGACCCCTTACGGAGAAGAAGGTTTCCGTTTTTCTCTTAAGGGTGTAAAATTGAAGAGAAAAAGACTGGAATTTTAAGCCTCTGGCACCATTTAATTAGCCTCTCTGAGATTGAGATACGAGATTATGAATGAAAAATTCAGTTTGAGCTCCAGGCTACCAGGAAGCGCTAGGGTGCGTTTCACTCAATGTTTATTGTCCATTCATTCAGTATGTAGGTAATCGTTCTATATTTTTTCAGCTGTTCTTTTTAAATTACTAAAAAATTAAGAGAAAATAATTAGTTTGCGTTTAAAAATAAAATAAGTACTTTACATCTCAGCAATCAATTAGAAAACCAACTGGATTCCTTAAAAAATTAGTTTTCTCGTGAGGAGGCTAATATATGATCAGCACGTTATATTTAATCTATATATAATATATACTTAAGTAAATTTAATGCAATATGAGTGAACATTTCTTAGTAGTACAGTGAGTGAATAAAATTAGACATAAAAAAAGATATGCATTGACTAAATATAAATCGAAATTAAAAAGTTTGAAGTGTTCTTATTGTATTTATGAAAAAGAAGTTGGTTTGGTTACTACGTATGATGAGAATTCCAGTTGACAAAACGACCAACTCCAATAACAGCATTCAAGATTTTATCATCCCTCACAGTTCAAGATAAAAAGGAATATGATGAAAAAATTGTGCCTTCAAGAAATTTTGGTTTTCACTTTGTAATAGTAGTAAGATTCGAGGTATGCAGAAACCGTTCAAATTACGGGGGGATATCTTAAGGGAGGTTGAAATGTAAGAAAGGTCTTAAAAAAAAGTTTCTATGAATCTTCGGTAGTTTCTATACTTCTGGATCAAATAGGACCATCATAGTAGTCAGTGATTAAGTTTTACTCGAAATATAATTTTTTTAACTGAGATATCAGATTTTTCAACAATAATCTAATACCTTATTATCTTCTGACTACTTGGAATGAGCTTATAGGACTCAGAATCACAGAAACCATCAAAACGATGCATAATTTGAAAAGGTTGCCGCAAAATTAATTGTTCATTTACCATTTTCAACCCCCTGTATGTTATACACGGTTCCTTATTACAGATCTCAAGTCTGCAGAATATTGATACCAAGTTAAAACCGAATTTTCAAGACGGTGCTAATTTTGTTCTATATTTACTTTAATTTTAAAGTTTTTCTGGTATTAAAACTACCACAGAACTACCGTAGCGAAGCCGGGCACCCTAGCTAGTATGTATATAAAAAACAAAGATTGTAACACTTGCGATGTCCCTTGTTTAATTGAATTAATAGGGTTAGTAAAAGGTCCGATAAGGTCCCTGGATCTTAATTATTTTTAATAATGGGACAAGCAAAAATAACAGAACCACGCAGTGGAAGTGATTATTATTGGTAATAATATATACATATAACTAATATACACGCCTTAATTACAAGGAGTGGGCTTTGGCCGGATCTAGGCAGCTAAAGGTCTGACTATCTGGAGATTCTCTTAGAGACTGATATAAAACTGGTGCCTTTTGGAGTGGGGCCTTCACAGAACTAGGGCGGTAAGGAGGGCTTAGGGTGCAAAGTTTGGCCCAATATTATTACTTAACATATTTATATAAACTCAATGATTTATTGGGCACCTAATTAAACTAATTATAATCATTCTCATTAATATCTAGCTACATAATATTTATATATTAGCTCTCATACAATATAATATAATCACAATTAATTATGCATAATAATTATGTGTGTGGGTCACATCACACACTAATAATAGTTTAGGCTAGAAACAAAGAAAAATATGAAATGGGATTCGAGATTGGAAGTGATATCATTTAATTTTCATTTTGAACCACAATATAAACTAAAGTCGAATTAGAGATAAATAACCTCCTAATAAAATAACTTAACATAAAATCAAAACTAATTATAAAAAAAAAATTAATTTTAAAAGTTTGTAACTAAGGATCTGGGAGCTAAATGGAGTCTATTGCTCACAAATGATATAAATACTTCAATACATCAAAATTATAGAATAAAAACATGAATAATTTTACCTTCAAATTTTCCGGTTTGCGACACTCAGATATAAGCCGTTGTTTACTGTAAAAACTATTTATCCCCAAAGCCATTTCCACCTCTTTGTACAAAAGGATAAATATTTTAACACCCTCCTCCTGAAAAGTTTTATTACAATTTATTTCATATAAAAAGAAACATAAAAACCAATCTTATAATATAAAAATCTGATGTGGTGCGCACACCACATAACTTTCGCTTACCACGCTCTTTTTTTAAAATAGACATCTTTGTTTTTTCATTGGTGTGCTTTTAAGTGCTATTAGAAAAGGAAAAAAAAAATTTTTCTTCAGTTGTATACCAAGAATGAAGTTATCCCCACTTACTCATGGTATTTATTAGTATTTAAAAATAACATAATAATTAATAATCAAACAATAATGTTTAACAATGTCTATTTGTTAATTATGTGCTTGTAATCCAGTGATAACAATATTTAGCCATTTTTTTTTTGTTTTTTTTGACATTGCTTTAGATAAGAAATCTCCTCTTTGATATTTTCTACTACTGTAATAATTTCGAAGATTATCAACTTTAGCTTCTATTGTCGGGATAGCTATTACCTTATTATTATTAAGTCAAGAGGAAACTCTAGATGAGCACAATGCTTCCTGCCATGACCTACGGTAATTGACAAGAAAACTAGCCACATATAGAGGGTAATAGTCAGAGGCATGGAGCAATACCTCCTCGGAATATCAAGGCGAGAACGTAAACCAAATAAGTGGATTAGATCAAGAACTGACATCCCGGATATTATGGAGAAAATGCACTTAAGAAAGTGGACCTGGACTGTACATGTCATCAGGAGTAATGCTGTAATATGGACCCGGCAGCTTATGGACTGGTATCTGAGAGAGGAAGCAAGGAAGAGAGGACGTCCACCGACTGATTGGGACCAGGAAATGAAGAAGAGTTGCGGAGGGGCAGCCTGGAAGCGAGTAGCCTTGGATAGAAAAGAGTGGAAACGGATGGGACAGGTTCATTACTTGGAGTGGTAGAAACAATCGAACTTAAAACCTCAACTAAATGTTGAGGTTTTACATATGTGAATATTGGATATATAAAGTTATTGTATATTTTTTATTATGTTTTATATGTCAATGAAGGTTATTATTACTATTATTATCTGTCAATAAGATCCCGTCATTCAGATATTTGTCTAGCCACCGGTTACATCACTGCAATGTGGCAAGACCTCGCAGGTGGGATTGTTGATTGCAGGTTGCGGAGGGAAGGTTGAAATGGCTGGGGTATGACCCATGGTTAGTTCAATTGTTAAGAATGCTGCAACAGTAATGCACAGATGCAGGTTTGATTCCCACCCATGATCAATCTTCTCTCTTCAAATAAAATTATTTAACACATTGAGTGCGGAGCACTGCCCAGGGCAGTGGTCCGGGTAATGCCCAAGAGACGGACCACTGCCCTGGGCAGGGCCTATACCGTAAGGTTTTAAGCAGGTAGCAAGGGGTTCAGCTTCCAGAGAAAAGTGAATTAGTTCAGGTCAGTCTTTCGAGGAAGGTGTGAGCTTTATAAGTGTGTTTTCCGTCTTTAAATAAGGGGATTTTTGTAGAATCTATCGACGATCTTACGTTTTTTTTTACGAAGGTAAGTTAATTCTCCACAGTATATCATTGATATTCATATTTTAACATATTATTGTTTTAAAATGTCAATTTTAAAAATAATTACAGAAAATTTTAGAAATGGATAAAAAGAGGGAACTAGATTCAGCCTCAAGTGAGCGTCAGGGTTCGAAAAACGATGGTATGTATTTTATATGTTATATTACATTTTATATTAAATTAAATGTTGAGATTTCTATATTTTTGCTAATATATTTTTAGGCCCTTCCAAAAAGAAAAAACAAATTGCATTGGAATCTGCTGAGGATAAAGTTGAAGCATTACATGGTGAGTAAACATATATTAGTATCCATAAAACTTGATAAAAACTTTGTGAATTTTATATTCATATGAATATATTTTTAGGACCTCCCAGAACGAGAAGTAAAAGTAGTGCATTAGAATCGAAAGAAGATAAAGAAAAGGTAATAGAGGGTATGAAAAAAATTATCAGTACGTTTTAAAATTTAATAAAAAATATTGAAAATTTATATTTATAAAAATTTAATTTTAGGTCCTTCAACTTCACGTACGGTAGACAAAGTTTTCGGAGATAGAAAACAGATACCTGTGTCTCTTATGATGGAGGAAGAAATAAGATTGCTGGCTACTGAACCTCTTAAAGTAAAACATGTATTTGTTTTTTTTGTAATCAAAATGGCTGTATATGTATATCAAAAGTGTATTATTTAATAAAATTGTTCCTGTATTATGTACAGTGTTGTTTGGTATGTTATTAATCCTAGCTTATTTTCCCATTGCAAGTATACTTACAAATCTCATTTCATTAATTGAATTTATTTATAACAAATAAAATATTAAATATATACATATATATATATATATACACACACACACACACACACACATATATATATATATATATAGAGAGAGAGAGAGAGAGAGAGTTTAAATATGTCCCACAGTATTAATAAGGCGTGAGGAGTAAAAACACGTATGTTATGCAGGTTTGCCTATCCAATCTTTCGTGAGCGACGGACCACTGCCCAGGACAGTTGTTCCTAAAATTATTAATAACTATTTGCAAAACAATTTAAAAAAAAAAAAAACTAGTGTATAACGAAAACCATATATTTTTGGATGGTTTGTGATAAAATTTGTACTTCCGTCGCTGGGGAAATTTTCCCTCATTCAGACCCGCACTCAATGTGTTAAACATCTTTTCTTTTTTTTTTTCTTTTTTTTTATAGGGCTTTAGAATTGATATATCAAGTAATAATCTAACAGAAAAAATAAATAATATTATCATTCTTCGTTAGGTAAAATAAGTCAAGGAAGTAAAAAATCAAAACCTAAGTTTGATAGTGAATTGGTTAACCACAGAATGTTGATAACACTTTCATTAAGGTCACATTTCTTTCTTTCTTTCACAGATATCTTAACTCTTTTTCAATATTTTTATTGATAATAATTTTTTCTTTTCTTATTTTTTTATTTTCTTTTAATTGCAAAAGTTCCCAAAAATTGATTTTAACCCTTAACTACTCACCCGAATCAATGTTACTTATCTACTCACCTCGGGTCAATATGACCCAGAACAAAAAAAAAAAATTAAATAACCTTAGGGTGTAATTAATAATTTTAAATTTTAAACAACAGGAGAAGGCTTGAAAATATATATTTATTTATGTATAAAGTAAATGAAAGTTTTAAAATATAAATAACATGTTGAATTATAGGTCTGAAATGAAGTACTAAAATAAAGGAGCTTCTTAACATTACTATTATTAACATAAGTTCTTTTGATTTAAAATTAAAAAAAAAATTCTACAAACAACCTTTGGGGTTAGAACAAATAAAATATGAGTGGTTTTTACAAATGCGATCCCCCCCTCCCTGTATTGAAAACAAAACAATGGCTTGCACAACTACTCACCTCGGGTCAAAATATCGATTTAGATAAAATAAATACCTCCCTTATTTTCCAGACACTGGCAAGAAGTAACTGGAGCCAAAACAAAGGATATGTCAAAATTTGTTATCATTCAATGTCAAAGAGGTATACATAGAATGAAAAGAATATCAATATGACCCGACGTGATTAGTTAAGGGGAATAAAAAAAAAATTGGCACTTACAGCCTTTTTTTGAAGAATCCTATCAAGCCTGTAAGTTTCACCAACAGGTGGTCTCCTTAATTGTATCTCTGGAGACAACCACCAATCAGCGATGAAGATTTCTTGTTTTGCTTGTTCCAAAGCTGAAGCTACGGCAGTCATGTAAGAACAACCGTCCGTGAGCCAACAGCCAAAAACGTTAGGTCTCGGAGGAACAAACGACATATATCGGCTTCTCTGTGTAAAATCTGCTCCTGCAAGATTTAATTAATTAAATATAGAATTATAAGATTTACACCTCTTTTTTATACACTCACTCCACCCATAAAATTGGAAAAATAAAATTGCTAATAATTTTTTTAGTACAACTACTAGAGTAATTACATATGAACAAAATATTATGTTTTTTTTCCCCTATGTCATTTCTTGAATTATGAAATAATTATAAAAAAAAGTTTCCAAAACTCTGATATACAAGGGAAGCATTTTTTAGCGACAAGGCCAAATATGACATCATTTAGTTTTCATAATGAATGTAGCATGAATTGGATTATGAAACTGCATTTTCAAAAAATTAATATAAACGATAGAAAATTAACAAAAATAAATTAAAAGTATTGTATTAACAAAACTTTTTTCTGTGCATTTCAGGATTTTATCAGTTTAATAATATAAAGAACATTTTAAAAATTTCTATTAAATTTTTCAGGAGTCACATATTTGTACTTAACCATCTAATCATATGTGCCA
Organism: Aelia acuminata; assembly: GCA_911387785.2. NCBI lineage: Eukaryota > Metazoa > Arthropoda > Insecta > Hemiptera > Pentatomidae > Aelia > Aelia acuminata. Next base: position 127,500,306 of record OU426982.1, on the reverse strand, counting down.
CAAATATGAAAGATACCCTTTTAATTTTTAGTTACTTATTTTTCTTACATTGTTACTATTCATCCCTTTCCATTGCAATCAATTTATCTGTTTTGCATCTTCATAGTTCTCTTAATAATTATTCAATTTCTTTTTTTGGTTTAAAAATATAATTTGATAATATGATGCACTAAATATTGGAAATTAATAAAAACAAAGCCTAAACTTTCAAACTGGAATTATTATCATAATTATCAAGGTTATGTAAGCAGATTGAGTCATTTAAGGAAAAATCTGTTTATAAATAAATAGGTAGAGGCACAGGGTTATTACAAAAAAATATACATATAATAAAACTATTTTTATATTTGTTTAAAGAATTAAATAATGTCACATAAAAGACAATATGGTAGGTAACAATGGACTCATTACCATAAAACATATTAAGAATTACTGTCATCAAGAAATATAGGCAATTATCATATCAAGAAGAAAGATTGCATACTTATATTATATTCAGTCGATATACTGAATGATGAATTATTGGACATAATCAGAAGAAATTTTGGTTAATCCATTCAGGAAATGGCACAGACTCTCAGCGAATTGGCACTCATTGTACTAATTCTGAATATGACTCATTAGAAGAGACCATTGTAATACTTAACAATACTTTCTTTCAGCATTCGCTCAATTTTATAGTTTTTAATTATTTTCATAATAATAAAAATACACATTTACATTCATGAGATAATAGAAATACATCAAAAATATCTCGATGACCTGAGTAGACTAAAAAAAAATGTATGAAGTAAAAACATCAATTACTTTACAACTCTTTAGATAATTAAAGATTTGATCTAACAAACATTATTAATACAAATACATTAATAAAATTAAGCAGAAGATAACCCCCCCCCCCATATTATTTTGTCCCAAGTGTTTGATAATGCTATTTAATTGATAGAAACTTGAATTAAGAAATTCTCAGTATCCAGAATCCGATTAAATTTGTATATATATTTATATAATCTCAAAATAATTGATATTTACATACCTTCATTTCTCAATTTTTCTCTGATATATGTTTGCCAATCACGAGCTGTTCTTCTAGTTGGACACTTTATCACGACTTGCCTAAAAAATTAATTTAATTTTTTAATCTGCATAATTGAAACTATACTCATTAATAAAAAATTGCTTTTGAGCAATAATAAAAAAGTGATTCAGTAATCAAGAAGTTTTTATATACTTCCAACCGCTCTTTTAATCACACTACAGTTAAATTTAAAGTAAACAATAATCTTTGATTTCAATACAATCAATTGTTTAGTATTACAGATATATATACAGCACATGGTATACAAATTACTAATTTTTTAAACAGCCACACAAATATAAAAGGGTGATTGAAAAATCTAAAGGAAGATCAATGCCAATGGGTCATGCAATATAAACAGGTCTCTTCTAAAAAAATAAAATAATAATAAATAAAAAAATACACGTAATCACATAAATCAATTACCTCAAAAGCTCAGATCCAATTATCAATAAAGCTATTGGGAAAAAATATCAATAAACTCATTATAATGTAATCATTAATAAAATATAACAACTCAAAAATATAATTTTTATACAGCCAACCTGGAGAGATTGGTAATGAGAAGAACATTAGTTGGAAATATTCCGCAAGATACTTCAAAAGCTGAATCAAATAAGAGAACGCATTTTATTCGTCCAGACGATGGCTGAGTGTAGACAATGAAATTGTCCTTAACAACCAACCACCTTGTTCGCCATGAGCCACATACATCAGCGCAAACAAAATTGCATCTAAAGATAAAACATTCAATATATAATTGGATAATTAAAAAAAAATGTTAATTTTTCATAAATGAAGAATAAATGCGGGAAAGATGTACCACCTAACGCAGAGATTTTGGTTCAAGCAACCGCAAATATTCCAAGCACTGCTTCCTGATGCTGTTCGTTGAGTCCTTTTTTGAACCATTCCTTCCTTACCTTTGTCACCCAGTTCGTGAATAAATGAAAGATGACTAACCTCGAAGAAATTTGCCTAAAAAATTTAAATTAAACTTTTTAAAAAGAAAATTTCATTGGATTGAAAGAAAAAATAACTAAAAATTAGGATCTGTACCAATTCATGGTGGTTTCTATAAATTTTTATCTTCAGCAAACTTCTTAAATAATCTTCAAGCTGCTGCATTCGAATCGGCAGCTGTTCTATCGGAACTAGAGCTTCTGGTTTCGAAGGAAACCTAAAGGCCATTTTGAAATAATATAAATTAACTAGTAAGAAGTAAGTATATAAAGAGAAATTAAACTTTTTTTTTAAGTAGGTCAGAAACAAAACAATGTTCACCTGGGCATTTTTTTATTTGAATTTTTATTTCTATTAGCATCTTGTTTAAAACTACTTCGCCTTTCTCTATGTGCTTTGGTAGGCAGAGGGATTTTCAATGAAGTTCTGTTTAAGAATAGTGATAAAATTATTATTATTATAACAAGCAAAAAAAAAAAAAAAGTATATCAGACTAAGGAAATTTTTGACCTGAATAATCTCAATTGCTGGTGTAACTGATAAATTTGACTGTAACGCTTTTTGACAGTCCATGTAAAGTCACCATATCTCAACTGTATAGTGTATCTAAGAAACAGGTATAATTAAAATATTAAATCAATCATCCGTAGTTACAGTAAAATATTAATCAACTACCTACAAATTCGGATATATAATGTGAGTCGTAACGCTTCTTTCATAATCTATAATATCCAAATATATCTCTTGGTCAGAGTTGAAAACCCGTCTTTGAGGTGATTTAAACTTTATTGGTTCTCTGTGGACTAATCTGTAAAAATATAGTATAACTAGATAAGAATGACAGACTCCAAGGAATATTTATGTTGATGATGAGATTTCACAATTTTACCTGAAATTATAAAATGTATCAAGATTCTTTCTTTGTTCGGCAGGGGAGGTGACAGGAGACGGAATATCAATATCTGAAATCGCAAGCCCATCATCATACTCAGAATCCAAAGAAACTGGTCCTGAGCCATTACCAGACTCTGTTTCTTCTTTTGTCATCTTGATAAAGGACAGAATATAAACGCTGCCATAGTAAAGTTACTGGAGAAGAATGCAATATTGACAACAAATAATTACAAAAAATAATTTTTTAAATATTTATAATTAAAAAATTGCTGATAATTACGGACAAGTGGGTTGAGTAGTTTCTTGTGTTATCTGAACTATAATTGATCCAATCTAACCTTGAATTTATCAAGAGAAGAATGAACACCTGTCAATGAATTATCAACGCTGAGAGCCATGTCCCCAATCAAGAGCAAATCCAACTGTTGCGCTGGTGTTGACATTGCTATGTTGTAAAGATAAGGTACGATACGATATCGATTCATAATAAAGATTATTAATCGATTTAAGTCGAGTTTTTTGTTTCCATAGTCAGCGCTATCTGTTATCAATTTTTGAAAGCGTCTCCTTTACCCATAATGTATTAAAAAAATTAAATAAATGTACAAAATAAAGTTATATCTTAAATTACTTTACTATTTAGCCTATAAAACATTTATTAGTACAGAAATATTAATTTTGTAAATTATTTTTTCTTTGTTGACTTGAAAGAAAATCTGTTTCTGCAGATGGAAGAAATTATTGTAGGAAAAGCTATAAATTAATTATTTTATTTTATTAGAGAGAATTTATGGGTGTAAAAAAAATATAAGCAAATATTCATGTTCCTAAGATCTGAAGTATATCAATAGTCAAGCTCAAATGCCAATAAGATTATATATATATGCAGTATTAAGCTTTGTGTTTAATCTTAGCCCCAACAATAACAAATCGTAATGTAAAATATGATCATAAAAGTTAAACAACAAATCCAAAATAATATTAATAGCTAGTTAATACAGTAACATCTAGCTGATTTAATTAAGCAATAATTTATTAACAGAGCTTCATTTAATATCGTTCTGCCTACCAAAAGGTAGTTTTTCCTTTAAAAATGTCCAGCTATACAGCTATATAGTTTCTGACCTAGCAGAAAAGTTTTTTTATTTATTTTCTTCCAATAAGTTAATCGTATATCCTTATTTCAATGTTTTTAGATTTCCTTCAAAACCAGAAGCTCTTATTCTAACAGAACAGCTGTTAATATGTACAACTACTAGTTTGTCTTTTTTAAAAAAAAGGTCTTTTTTTGCCCTGAATATATTTATTTTTTGCAATCACTGGTGTCTGCAACAGGGTTATCGATATTCAATCACATTGCTCTTATGCAATAATTTAAAAACTGGTTTGGTATTTTAGTCATTGCATATGTAGCAATGAAGTTACTACCTAATATTTTGCAGTCTCAACCCTATCTTTTCTATTGTTTCGATATTAATTATAATATAATATTTTATATTGATTATAATATAATTATGGTATAATTTTTGATAAGTTTAAAGAGGTTTACCTGATTTCATTTGATTTATCTATAATTTTTAAAATATCCAATTGATTTACATACATAAGTATATATTTTTTCAAAACCAAATATTAAAATATAAGAAAAATATTTAACATAACTAATGGGTTTTTTTTTTGCCGATTTACTTTATAAATGAACTAAATCTGAATTTGTTGCTTTGTTTATAATTTTATTCTGAGTATTTATATTTAGTGCATCCCAGAGCTTGGCAAGAACCCCCAGAGTCTCATCAGGCCCCTCTCCAAAACAATTCTACAGAAAATAGGGGAAAATTTATAATTTACAAACAGGAGTAATAGGCATGTTACACCATTTTTCATTAAGGGAGAAATTAAATTAAAAGGCATTTTAGCTGGTAAACATTTTAATTTTATTGTACTTCAAGTATATTTACATTGGCAAATACACAAGTACACCCAATTATTTAAAACTTGGCTCACTTTGCTTTCATTTCGCCAAAAGATTGTATTATAGAAGTAATAATATAAAGTAATATAGAGTTTATAAAAAGCATAGTTTCTTTTATTTTAGTTTCTAATCATGGGCTCAATGTATAGCTCAATGGTAAGGCATTGAACTGCTTTGCTCAAGATTGTGAGTTCAAATCTGGTTTGGATGGATATAGTTAATATTCTGTCACAGATTATCTCTGGGGCCGAGAGATGCTCCTGGGGATAACCCTGTCTATATAAAGTGGGTACTCATAATTAAACAATTATGGGGAAAAACCTGGTGATATCCTTTGATCACATTCAAATCACCTCCTTTCACAACTGCTGGCAAAGAAGCATTACTTCCTTTGTCACAGTACATTACACATCAAAGAGTCTTCATGAGTTTTAGTGTTACAGTACAGTGTTTTTTTTTACAATGGTTACCATGAGTAAGAGAGTTCCCCTCAAGACTGGAACTCAATGAATAGGTACTAGGTAGGGGTTGGAGCAAGAGGTCACACATCAACGTCCAAGCAGGCCAATCCATGGATTGAAGTTATTACATATAGCTCCTGCAATCACAACCAGAATTTAGCCCCCCCCCCCCCCCAATGGCGCATCACAGGATTCTGCCTAGAGAGCCACCACAGAGGGACTACCGACTTAAAGGCACAGATACCTCATTCCAAGGCAATTTGGGCCTGATTTAGTTGACCCAAAGAAGCTCCTGGGCACTGACCTAGAGGCTGACTAACTTTGCAGTGGGCAGAGGGTTCCTTGATCTATGTTGCAACAGGCGAAGGCCTAGATGATCCAAGTGAGGATTTAGCATTTTCCGTATGTCAAGCAGGAGCATTTCCGACTTCTTCCTATCAGATGGCCTGTCGCGTAAAGTGTCGCAAGACGTCTATACTTCATTTGGTGTTTTTGTGTCAGAAACGCTATGACCTAGTCTCTCAGTGGAAAATCATTCCTTGCATGTGCTTTCTCGAAATGACCAAGGACTGCGATGTTGTGACACCGAATGGTTTTCCATCTTATATGTTCATAGGCTCCGCAAGCGCTATATTTTTGGCGAGTATCTTGATAGATTCTCGTGGCCAATATACGTTTGTTACTTCAAAGATAGCTTCACGGATTTGCAGGTGTAACATGCACCTCTTCAACAGCAAAATACGGTCTACGCTCGATGTCATAAACTATAAAGTTCGCGCTCTGAATGTGAAGAGGTCGCTGAAACGCGCTGTGAACATAACTTCGGAAAGGATTAAACGTCCAATGACAAACATATTGAGGTCTGGTCACACATAACTATAATTGAAAACTATTTCTAAAATCATATGTGTTATACTTACCCCCACCTCTTCAGTTCATAGCTCCTTAATCAAGCCCAGCCAAATTTAGGTGGGCGGTATGTTGGATTCGCATATATACAATACCATTTTGAATTTATTTCCTTTTAATTAAAAATAAGTGCTACGAGAGGGGCCCAAATAATAATAAGAGGAGCCCCCCCCCCCGAGACCGGAACCCAGTATGTACTGGGTATGGGTATTAAATAATCATTGACCGTTGGCTCTTCAGGGATCTTCATTATTTGTAAAATAAGTTATTTTGAAAATTGATAAAACCATTTTGTTACATTTTTCACCAAGACTTAATCGGTTGTTTATTAAAACAAGTAAAGAGTGTCTGATCTTGTGGCGTTTACCCGGCTCTAAAGTAATAAATAGTAATAATTCTCAAACTGACGTTGGAATTTAAATGAAATGAGTTAGCTGAACCTCTAAAAATCTAAATATTCAGAGCAGTAAATATTGTTACTTAAAATGAACAATTATCCATTCATTCAACTATGCATTTCTTTTAATTAAGTGAAATATTTTTAGCCTGTTTTAAATTAAAGTAACATAGTATTACTATTTTGAAAGTTTTCAATGATTTGAATAATTTAGAGAAACAGCACACCGACAAAATAGAACAAATCGATTTCCAAAGTAAAACAAATACTCTAGTTTAAAAATGTCCACAACTTCACGCCTTTAAACACAGTAACCTCCTCCTAGACAAAGTAATCCAACTTCAAGCCGACCTAAGTGTGTCAATTAAAATGTCTAGGAAAAAAAAGATGAACCAACAGCCTATAAATGTAGGCGAAGCTGTCAAAATTTGTGTCGAAGTTACTATAAAAAAGTTTTTGAACTCAGAAGAGTTAAAAGGTAAATGAAGAAGTAAAACTGTTCTTGTAATAATTGTTCATATTAATCCTACAATTTTAACTGTAACACCTTTAATTTTTCAGAATGGGAATACCCCAGCTCTTTTACTGCCAAAGAAAGAGCATATATCCATAATGAGGCCAAGAAATATGGCTTGAAGTCTAAAAGTAGAGGGTTGGTTGAGTTAATTATGAATAAAGATTCAATTGCAAATTGCTTTCTTTATAACACTAAAATATGAATATTTTCAGTAAGGGCAGCAGCCGCTACCTGACAATATACAAAAGGGAAGCCTCCGCAATAATGGAGAAAGATGCTACAATGAGCTTAACTCCAGCTTCAAGAACATTGATGATGAGTATGCTCACTAAACATCCTGTAACTACTAGGGAGAGGCAAGACTGTTTACCACCAGTTGAGCGGTGCAAGGATTTGTACCAAGATGGTAAATCAACTTTTTTTTATTCTTGTTTTAATGTAAATTATTCCAAAGGAAATATTTGTGTCTTGTTTTAAGGATTATTCAGTTAAAGTGTTACTACTTCAGAATCGCAACTCCAAAATAGGGGCTTGTATGACCACTTTGAGCAAACTGTAATTGGAATCCTGAAGGAAGTGCCGAAGTGTAGATAATCACGTTTATAAAGCAAATGAAATTTCGCTTAAGCTATCACTATGCTGCTTCTGAATGTCCAATATTTCGGCAGGTTATTTGACCCCAATATCAGCTTATTCCCATTGTGTCCTTTTCGGTTAAAAAGTGCCATTTTGAGAAATAATCCACCAAAGGGTCCTTTACAGATAAGATCGGCCTCATCTAGGGCAAATTAGCCACATCTAGAAATAGCATAGTGATACTAGTACTGAAAATTTCTTTCTAAGACCATAACAAGACATAGACTTTCTAAATGGAATAGCTCCCTTTTATTTTATTTTTTCGAATTTAAATTGCTGATATTGCGGCTAAAATAATTATCTAAAAGAAATTAACTTATTCAGCAAAACAAAGAGCTGAATATAAAGAAGGCTTATAAAATTTTCTAAATTTATTATTTCAACGGCAATATTTTAAACTGAGTTTTTGATTTAAAAAAAAAAATTGTTTGCAGTGTTTTTGAATGAGGAGTTGTCCCTTAGTAGCCCAGACCAGGGGATGTAGAGAAAGGCCGTGTTAGTTTACTATTAACATTAATAATAAATATTTAACTTACAAAAGTTAACCTTGAAAATAAATATTTACTGTTGTATCTATTTATTATTGGCTTTATTCCAGGCAAAGATGGCTCTCGTGCTTTGGGCCGCATGTCCGGAGGAACACCACAAGTTCCTCCTCCGGTCACCACTAAAGCATATGCACAGTTTAGAGCATCACTTCCTGTAGCAGCGCTTCAGGATATCATTGTACAGACAGTTGCGGAAAATCAAGTTACAATCATTGCGGGAGAAACAGGCTCAGGCAAGACAACTCAGGTAATTATTTATTAATTTGATATAAATTTTAATGAATGGTTCTGTTGATGTTTAGTAAGGGATATGTTCAATTATTTTATTTAGGACCGTTTTATTCATTTACTTTTCTTATATTTATTACTGTTCAAGTACAGAAAAAAAGGCAACTTAGGGGAGGGAATGAATATATTTTTTCCTTTTATCAGTAGACACCGGAGGATAGGTGGTCTAATCTGTCAGGAGTTTTCTTTTGAGAGTGATTAATGGAGGGGAGGGCATGATATAGGGCGCAAGGCGGGCATTTCTCTTGTATTTTAATGATCTATTTAAATGGTGACAATTCATTTTTCTTAATATTTTTGTTTGTTTTGTTATAGGTCCCTCAATTTTTACTCGAATGGCACGAAAAGACTGGTCGTCCATGTCGTATAATTTGCTCTCAACCTAGAAGAATATCTGCAGTATCCGTCGCTGAGAGGGTAGCCACAGAGAGAGGAGATAAAGTTGGCCAGTCCGTCGGCTATCAAATCAGGCTCGAAGGAAAGTAAGTCCGACAGTACATTGATGATTTGTGTCTTTTTAGGTTATATTAATTGAAGTATAATAAATAATTAATTGTTATAATTATTTATCATTTTAGAAAAATATGTTATCAGAAGAAGAAATCAGTTTTTTAAACTTCAAAAATCTCATTCCTTTAAAAAAATAATTTGTTTTTTTAAGTTTATACTTTTATTAATCCATTTTTAAATATTTGCTAATATTAGAAAATAAATTTACCCAAACTGTCAAAATAACATAGAAATTCAGTATATTTTGATTGTATTCTTCATATTTCTTTCGATAATTTGTACTTCTTTATTCACAGATCAAAACAATGATGCTCAAAAGTTATTTTATGTATAATTTTGTTTTCTATTTTTCAAGTTTCTAACAATTTATTCTCTTCCTTCTTTAAAGTTTTATAATAATCATAAAATTCTACAAACTAACTACATGCATAATATGCTAATTCTACCATATTTCAGGGTTTCTCCTTATACGGTGCTTATGTATTGTACGAATGGTGTCCTCCTCCGTACTCTGATGACTGGGGAGTCAGTTTTAGCTACCGTAACGCACATAATTGTTGACGAAGTCCACGAAAGAGACAGACTGAGCGACTTTGTACTTATTGTACTGAGAGAAGCTTTGGCCAAGTTCCGTTCATTGCGTTTGATACTCATGTCTGCCACTGCGGACTCGAGCACACTTTCTAGCTATTTCAACAATTGTCCTGTGATAACTGGTAATTTATGACTTGTTTTTCTTTCTTATTTCATATTTAATTAATTTTCTTAGCATAGCTTAAAAGAGCACAATTCTTATTACAGTAAACCCTCATTATTACGAACTTGGATATAACGAACACCTCGATAGAGCGAACCAAAATACTATCCCCCCAAAATTACCTTTATATTTCTGCTGAACCCCTCGTTATAGCGAAATCCCTCGGTTAGTGCGAACTACGAACTAAATTTGATGCCAGAGAATTATTATATTCTGTTATAATGAACTGCTAGAATTTTTATTAATTTTTTTTTTACTGTATTACCTTGAATGAGCGCGGGAAGACGAAGTAGCTGCAGTTTCAAGAATTGAGGTATGTTTTTACTCTTAACTAATCCGATTTCTTTTTGCTCTCTCTCTCTGATTCCATTGACTTTTTTCTCAAAACTAGTTCAGTTCTGTTTTGACCTCTGTATTATTCGAATCAGTGTTCTGCAGTCGTTGATACTGTTTTTTTTAATACACAATGAGTTCGTTGGTAAACGTGTGTCTCAAACGTAAATCCTTATTAATCGAGGAAAAATTGAAAATTCTCCAGGATATCGAATCGGGAATTCTAAGTTAGTAAACCAACACAGAAAAATATGGAATTCCAAAATCAACATTGTCAACCATTATAAAAAACAAAGATAAATAGATTCAACCGCAGCCCAAGGATGAACTTCAGCATCAAATAAACGACTGCGCTCTGCGGCTCATGAATATTTGGAAAAAAATTGATAAATTGCTTTAAACAAATGAGATCTCAAATATCAATCTCAGACCCCCTTATTAAAGCTAAAGCTAAAGAACTCTCAAGTGAACTTGGCAGGTAAATTAATGAATCTCATTGTTTAATTAATTTGTAGTTTATCTAAAAATAAATTACATACGTGCGTTTTAAATTAACTAGTTCAAATGAATGAATTTCCTTGTAAATATGATCAAATTAGTGCGGCCATTGGCTAAAAAAATATGTATATAAAAAAAAAAAAAGAAACCTGGGTTATAACGAATCTCGTTATTGCGAACTATGAATATCAAACCCCCTACCAGTTCGCTATATCGAGGGTTTACTGTATTATGATTATTATCATTCTAATTTGAATTATTTGTGTTTTTATAAGATAATTAAATTACAAATAATTTTATTTTTTCAGTTCCTGGGAAACTCTATGAAGTGAAAGAATTTCATTTAGAAGACATCTTAAAACAGTAAGTGCTTCTCTTTATTTTATGCATATTTTAAATAGTCATTCTATGGCTCATCATTAATGTACACAGCAATGTAAGTCATACAGTAGCAGTAATTTTATTTTTAGAAGAATTAGGTGTTCTATAACTCAAATCCATCTATGAAATAAACAATTTTCTTATAATCAATCATTTAATAGTTATTTCAAGGTTCCAAATGATGGAATTCAGGTTTTTATAAAAATAAAAATATGTGCCTCCTTAGAAAATTGCTGCATCTGCCACTGGCTTCATGATGCATTAAACTAGAACTTTATTATATAAATAAAACTTTAAATTGCTAAAACAAGTTTTATTATAATACACTATTTAATTTTCTATTATATTCAACCAGGACTGGTTATATGACCTCAGAAATGGAAAAAATGCGCAAGGATCTCGAGAAGAAGAAAGCCCAAGCCGCCCAGCTGGATAAGTGGGCTGAAGCAGTGAAGGACGATGTGTCGATCACGTCCAGTGCATCTGCTGACATTATAGCCTCTAATAGTAGCCAGGTATGCTCTTATAATGATTAAAAACTGTAAATTGTATAATTTTATCTATGAGTGTTTGTTATTATTAAACATTCGTAACTGCAATGTATTCTATTACACAACCCTGAAGAGTTGGTTGCCTGGATCGATTCAGATTAAGGATCAATATCTTGATATGTGGTTTAGATTGGTTGTACTTAGGTTTTCTTTAATATTTCAGGATGTGTTAATCATATTAAAGTATCCCCATTTGTTTATTTCTAAAGAAGATTTTCTATCTATTTCAACATGCCTTAAAAAAAATAAAAAAAATAATGAACATATCAATTAGTAGCGAAGGGATTGAGACTTTTTTTTTAAAAATGAAGTGGAAGTCAAATCAATGCGTTCCATGAGACAGTCAGCGGAATTAATGAAAAAAAAAAAAATATTACTGCTTGGTTTATTTTCACCATGTGTGGTTTCTCAAGCTCTATGCTAAGAAAAAGAGAATAGCTAGTTTAATGCATGTTTTAAAAAATAAGGTGCCTTACCTCATCAATGCGTTTAACAAATCAGACAATTATAATCTTATGCTAAAATATATGATTTTAAAAAAAACTTCAAGGGTAATCTTATGGGAAAACCTTTGGCCTTATTGATAAATTAACCCTTTGCACTCGAGGTCTCCGGAGCGGAGCCATTTAAAATTTGTCTTCAAACTCGAGGGCTTCGCTATGTAAATTATTTTCAGCTTTTAACATATAAGGACATGAACAAATTGTAAAAACTATTTTATAGGATATTTCGCTTTTGGTGACGGTCGCGGCTCGCGGTGTTTTTCATTATATTAATAGTACTTTAATCTTTAACCCTTTTAACTATGAGGTGATGAGGTTCATTCTTTTATTAATTGTTGTTTTTTTTTAACTTAACCTGTTCGCTGCGGAACAGTTCAAGGCTTAAACTGAGTGTGTGCTACGGGGCTGCCGCTTGAGCTACCACCCAGTGCTGAGTTCTTTTTGCTAGTTTTTCATCGCAAATTCGTCATTTCCGATTTAAAAAAAAAAAAAATTCATCCTCATTATATCCGGACTTTAGACCTTTGGACCATTGTTAGTGTCATTTTTTTTTTTTTTTTTTTTTTTTTTTTTTTTTTTTTTTTTTTTTTTTTTTAAATAATGTTCTTGTATGTGATACAAGCACGGGAATAAAAACAAAGGTACTTCATAAACATCACAGCAATACATCGTGGTTTTCTATTTTTGTGTTTACTACGAACTATACTGTGGGACTTGAACAGGTTGGCCTATGCCAAACCAGGTATAAGAAGGTCTGGCCACTCAGACCTGGCATAGAATGAAAAGGGGGTGCCTGCGCTACCTACTGGGTAATCAAAGAGTCCACAGATTGATTTAGAGACCGCTAGATGCCGTTACAGCGGCACAGAAATATGTGCGAGTAGCAGACGTTCAGAATCACAAATCTGTGATAGTAGCACTGGGGGCGCGCTCCCTTAAGCGCACAGATTTGTGTTAGTAGCACTAGAGGCACGCCTGCCCACCGCACATATCTGTGTTAGTAGCAGTTAAAGGGTTAAACACCTTAAAAACAAAATTTAATTTTTATAAACCTTCAGTGTTGCTGAGATACTTTTGACGGTTTAAGTAGGCTGAATTAGAGATTTCATAATTTTTATTTAATTTATATATATTATTTTTTGCACTAATTTTACAAAATTTTTATAATCATGAAAAATATTTATTTTTCCTCTTATTTTATTTTGTATTTAATTATTTTATTAATTAATTTTAACCTATTTTCGTAATTTGTATCAGAGCCATGAGGATAGTAGTGCTTGTAAGGAAATGGACGATGCTATTCAAGAAGCTTGGCTGACTGCGAGTGATGCTGCGTTTGCACAACTTTTATATTTGCTTCAAAATGAAGTAGTCAATGTCGATTATCAGGTTTGTTTGATTTCCTTTTATAAAACATTTAATTTAATTTTTAATAAATTATCATATTTTAATAATTATATATTTTATATGTCTGTTTTAGCATTCTAATACTGGTATCAGCTCGTTGATGGTCGCAGCCGCTCGAGGCTCGCCCGAGGTCATCGAGCAGCTGTTGGCTCTCGGGGCTAATCTACTTTTGGAAGCTTCCAACGGTTATTCGGCTATAAAATTTGCTGAATGTTTTAATAGAACAGAAATTGTTGATATATTAAGAGCACATGAGTGAGTAAATTAATTTATATTTATTAATGATTCTGTTATTCATATCAAGTTAATTAATTAATATTTATTAAATTTATCAAATTAAACAGTTCATCACTTTTAACAATTTCTTAAAAATTCTATCCAAAGAGAAAAGATTCGACACCCAGGCCCCCTCTCGTTGCAGCCCACATCATAACCATGTCAACCCTGTCTTCTCACTGATCCTAAGTTCTGTCTATCTCACCACTCTGCAGCAAAGTAATCGGTGACTGGACAATTGTCCAAACGACAGGATTCATCTGACAGACAGTCATTGTTTAACATTTACTTACCTTAATTCAAGTTTATTACTTGACACACACTTTTGGGGTTGTGCAATAGATCCGGGTAAAAATCCGGGCCACAGCCATGGCCAATTTTTTTTCTTTGGATATAATTGTTTGAAAATTCTGAAAAATGTTGACAGATGTTTAAAAAAATTTCTTATAAGAGAAAACAATGACATTTTAGATAAAGTCTCACTTGCGAGATCTAGGGAGAGGTGTCAGTGAAGAGGAAGGATTTGGCACCGCTCGGAAGCGAGCTCCGTGGTGCAGTGGTTAGCATACCGCGCATGTCACGTGGAAGACCCGGGTTCGACTCCTGGCGGAGCTAAATCTTTTCTCTTCAAAAAACAAATTATTTAAAATAATTTAAATCAGGTGGTAACCCACAATAATGATAAAAATAATTTAAAAAATTGACGTTTCGTCAAGAGATGCCCAAGATTGGACAAAAATTTTCCATCTCCCGTAAATACTCGCAAAACTTGCGAGATCTAAAAAGAGGTGTCAGTGAAGAGTAAGGATTTGGCACCGATCGCAAGTGAGCTCTGTGGTGCAGTAGTTAGCATACTGCGCATGTCACGCGGAAGAACCGGCTCCCGGCAGAGCCAAATCTTTTCTCTTCAAAAAATAAATTATTTAAAATAATTTAAAACAGGTGGTTACCCACAATAATGATTAAATTCATGTAAAATAATATAGTTATGCTTAAATAATTTTGTTATTAACATAAAATTTATTATTTCAGGAGTCTTCTCGCTGTCTCCAATTTAGACAATAATACAAACGAGACAGCTGTTGAGAGGAAGCTGAGCGATGTGGATAAAGAACTGCTCGAGCTATATCATTGTTCCTTCAACGACAACTTTATCGACATGAAGCTTCTGATGGTTCTCATCTCTCAGATACATGTTGAAAACAGTAACAAAGGTATGACGGGCGAAGTTTCTATGATTTGTCAGCAATAAATGTGTCACTCTACGATTCTTAATATTCTTTGGAGTTTAACAATATGTTTTAGTTGGGAGCCAGCTTTGAAAAATAAAATAAAACCATTAACCCTTTCACTAAAATACTTTAAAATGTTGTCAGTGCTGTATAGATAATTATTTTAATATTATTTCTTGTTATGACAATAATCATAAAAAATGATTCAGTATTCCTTATATTGGTGTAATCATTTCACAAAAAAATAAAAATTTAATGAACATTATAATTTATAGGATTAGGTATCTTTTTAACTAGATCGTAGTATTATTATATAGGAATCTTGAAGATTTTATAGAAACATTGATGTTTGTATTGTAACAAATCCTTAAACTTTATCTAATACCTATCTTTATTTAATCTTATAAGAATATTTTTCGAGGTGAGAGATAGTCAACTGTTGATCTTTACGATAGGTGAAATGATGGTTAGGATTTGCAGTTCGAAAAAAAATTTATTTTTGAAAGGCAATGTTTCGATCCAACTTGTAGATCATCATCAGGGCTAAAAGAAAACAAATATATGAGTACCTATGCTAGAGGATGACAATAAATGAATATTTTACAGAACTGATAATAATATAAAAGATGGTAAGCATTATACATGAATATTTAAATAAGTAGCTGGTTAGCAAGATAAAATAGAATCTGATATTTACCTTTTGAGTCAAGGTAGATTCATAGACTGAAGGTAAAATAAGATAAGAGGTAGGGTAGGGGGTATTTTGCCGGCTTCAAAGGTTTATGACGGGGAAACCCAACGCTTTTGAAGTGAAAGGCTACATGACAACTGAGTGAAAATAAAATATTAGAAACTAAAAAAATATATGGTACTGAATGCAAATTGTTATGTCTGGACTTATAATGTCACAAAATTGAGATATACATAAGGTAACAATGCATAAAAAATAGTTCTGTAAAATATTCATTTATTGTCATCCTCTGGCATAGATACTCATATATTTGTTTTCTTTTAGCCCTGATGAAGATCCACAAGTTGGATCGAAACGTTGGCTTTCGAAAATACAATTTTTTTCAAAGAATATTTTTCCTTTAAAGGTTTGATTCTAGTATTGCAAAATTAAATAATTTCTTGGATTTTAAAGAATATATCTTTATTTTAAACTTATATTTATCTTTTCTTATTTTAGGTTCAATTCTTGTGTTCCTTCCTGGTTACGAGGACATCATGACGTTAAAGGAGCTTTTAATTTCAGAAGAGAGAAGACTTTCTCAGAAGACTAAAGTCTTGATTTTAATGCTTCACAGCAATATGCAGGTAAATAAAGATTTAACATTATTTTTTTTTTTAATAAATTTTAACCTTGTAACATTTTATAAATTATTAAAATAATAACTATAATTTTTTTTTTTTTTTTTTTAGACTAGTGAACAAAAGATGGTGTTCAAACCGACACCTGTAAATACGAGAAAGATCATATTGTCGACTAATATTGCAGAAACTAGTATCACTATCGATGATATCAGTTACGTAATTGATACTGGAAAAATGAAAGAGGTATGTTTCCTTCTTATTGTAGTTGGCTTGATAAACATTATTTGTTCAGTATTTATCAACTTATTAGATATTTTTGATACTGCAAGAGTTTATACATCAACAATTTTTGATTTTAGAATTTTATTGGATTTTTAATTAAAACGAGTAGCTTTAGTGTCCGGTAAGACGACGTATGTCACCACTTTCTAGAAAAGAAGAATCGTGCACAGTAAAAATTATATGAATGTTAGGATTGGATTGCTTAATTAATCCTATATAAAACCAGCCAATAGGGAAACTTAAAACCAAAAAAAAAAAAAAAAAAAAAATTGATACAAATGAAAATAATACCAATCTTAATGTTTTTTACATTAATATAATCCAAAAAAATCTGGTGCGATGCGCGCAACACACAACTTTCACTTACCAACTTATTTAGATTAGAAATTGACATGTTTTTTTAATTGCCATTTCTCAGAGTCACATATTTCATATTTAGCTCTTTCTTATTTTTAAGCGGAACGAGAGTCAGATAATTTCTCCACATTAAAAAATACAAAGGTACATTATAGGAAAACAAAAAAGGCCCCTTCCCCATTCTAGCCCCCTCAGAACATTTTAATTATGATAAAGCTCCCCTGATATTAAAGAAGACTTGATTTTGATTAAACATGATGAATTATATCAAAATCATTGAAGCCGTTTTTGAGATATTCGAAGAAAAGGTAAAAATTGGAAAAAAAAGTTATGAAATAAAGAGCCCCCTCCAATTGATCAATTTTGATGAAATTTCGGCTGTCGCAACGCGGTCATATACATACACTAAATACCAAGTTTAATCAAAATTGTTAAAGTCATTTTTGAGTAAATATAAAAAAACACGTGAAAATAGGACAACATTTATTAAGTGAAGTGCCACCTCCAATTAATCAATTTTAATGAAATTTGGACTGTCGCATCACGAGTACATACATACACCAAATACCAAGTTTAATCAAAATCGTTAGAGCCGTTTTGAGAAAATCGAGAAAAACCTAAAAAATAGACAAAATTCTTTAAATAAAGTACCCCCTCCGTTTGACCAATTTTGATTAAATTTTCGCTGTCACATCGCGGGCATATACATGCACCAAATACCCAATTTCAGTTTTGTACGGCTTACAGTTTTTGAGCTAGTCTGTTCACACACACACACACACACACACACACACACACGTACACCCACACGCACATGCACACGCACACACACACACGACCATTTCGTGGGACACTTGGTTATTTGGACTCAAGAGACCCCAAAACGTGTATTTCCGTTGAAAACCGGAAGTCGAAATTTTTCACGATCGCAATACTTCCACTTACTATATATTTCATATATAGGTAAGTGAAAGTAAAAAATTGTAAATAAAAAGATTTTTTGTTCTCCTAAAATCAGCTGTTAATTGACATACAAGCTCTTGCAATATCAATGACTATATATACTTATTAATAAATCTTTCTTATTAAAAATTAAAGAGATTTTTTAAAAATACCTTTATAAAAATATATATATATATATATATATATATATGTATATTATCAAATAGTAGAGCTGTTTTTGGAATACTTTTTGCTTATTAGTTCACAAAAATCGTTAATTTCTGTTACAAAATTTTCATTATAAATTGTCCGAGGTGCCCATTGGATCTTAGAGCTATTCTCATTTGTTTAGCATTGTAATTTATGAATGAAGGGATTCATTGAATGAAGATATTTTTGTTCTATAAAATATCAATTATATATGAATGAATTGCACAGCAACTATTGTCTCTATGAAATCCTGTTTTGACTATTCGTTCGTCCTAATTCACTGCTCTTTAGAGTCAGAAAGGGATCTATCCGACTATCATGTATACTGTACATTAAATTGATTTAAATTATTTTGCCTTTAATCATGTCCAAATTTATCAATTTATTTATTCATAATTTATCATGGGGATCTGGATTAGCAGGATTCAGGTCTTTGAGATTTTAAGTTTAAATTACTTCTCAGGGAGTATTGAAGCTTATCAATGATAATTATAATGAAGAAATGTAAATTTGATCCATTATACTTTACACTTGGTTGTGCTATTTTGTTGAGGTTAGAAGTCTTATAATGCTCTGACAGGAGTTAGTCAGCTGTGCACTGTGTGGGTCAGCAAGTCCTGCGCCATCCAGAGGAAAGGGCGAGCTGGTAGGACAGGACCCGGTGTCTGCTACCGCCTCTATTCCAGCCTGCGCTACGAGGCTCTGCAGCAACACGCCACCCCTGAGATCCTAAGAGTTCCGCTGCAGGTAATTCGATAATTTCTTCAATAAAATATTTAGGTTATTCTATTCCTTAATAAAATATTTTATTAATATTCATTTTATTTTATACACTGGCTCAGTTTCGTTTTTAGTTATGCTAGGTTTGGAAGTTTATACAAAAGTTTAAAGGAATTTACATTCATTCATCAAAAAAGTGGCCATTAGTGTTTGAATAGATAGTAGATATGGTAGGTTTGAAACATTTATATTAAATATTTACAAAATAAATTTATGACACATCAGTCCTTAGTTCAGATAAAGATTCTATTCTTGCATCTATTCTATCAATCTTCTATATTTAGGTGTTCGGTTGTTTTTTTGTTAGTAAGCCATAACTTTATTGGTACTTGATCATGCTCAATGATTAAGGTATTATTTTAAAGATTTTCTTCCCCTTATGGTGGGAAAAACCAGTCAGATGCTAATCAAAAACTATTGATTTTTTTAAGTGCAAAATTGAAAGGTCTATTTATTCCCTACATAATGAAAAAAGAATTTTGAAAATAAGACTATTAGTTACAAAGTTTTTACAGTGTTTTAACCCTTTAGTGTCTGAGCAGTGCGAGTGTATTGTGTGCCCTGTGGCCTGAGACCTTAGACCGGCTGCCGTGCGCGGTCGCCTGAATACTTTTTGCCACATTCACTCTTTTTATCTCCTTATTCATATTTTTCTTCTAAATTCGCCCTATTTGACTAATGAATAAGGTGCAGGTAAAATTATTTGGAAAATCCAAAAAGAACCCCATGTCGATTAGTTTACAACCCTAGGAAATTTTTGAGGAAACCATAAACCTCATCATTGGGAAATACCAGACGGACTGGAAACAGGGCTGGAGAAACACAAATGCCAATTATGTAAAAATAATTTTCATATGTCCTGCACTCGTCCTAAATATAAATAAGAAAATGATGACTATTTTGTCTGCTCGCCATGCTCTTCTAGTATTTAAGAAATTTAAAAATATATGTGTAGGAACGTACCTAAGTAGACATACTTACATATGATTTTTAGAACTGTTATATTAAATGTCTTATATATCTGTTTATTTTATAACATTTTTAAATTGTATACTATATTTTTTTTTTTTTTTATGAGTTGTTACCTACGATTTATGAATGTTGCATTCCTAAATAATGATACGATAAATCCGAAAGCGAAGAGTAAAAATTCAATTTTTGTTTTAAAATAAGCCACAAAAACATTTCTTAAGGTGCTGACTACTGGGGTTTTTATCCTAGTGCAATAGTAATATGGAAAGAGTTAAGAACTCAATTAAAATAAGGTCCGCAGTTTCAGTCTTCTAACACTGACTGCAGCCCTCGAACTGATATATCAGTCTGCAGGCCCAAGGGATTGCAGTGCTTGAACTGATATATCAGTCAACAGGCGTTAAATGGTTAAATCCTGTTCAAGCTATGTTTACATTGCAAAAAAAAAAAAGTTTCTTTTTTATACTTTGTTGTGTTAACTTAATCTCGAATAAGGGCTATGTCATTGATTAATATGGTGTTATTTTCCTCACTGGCCTATTAGTTTAAAATATATTTATTGTTTGTTTCAGGAATTGTGTTTATATGCAAAACAGCTCGCTCCTCCTAATACTTCTATCGTGGATTTCCTGTCTAGAGCTCTTGACCCTCCGTCCAGCATGGCCAGTAGGTCTGCTGTATCTCTTTTAAAGGTAAATGTTTTCAATCATTATATTCAGATATACAATGCTTTTTCTGTTATTTTGGCAAGAGGTAAATTTTACCTAGCATGAAACACCTTTATTACTGATATTTCATTACCAATGTCGGGTCCATCTCATATTCAATCTTTAAATATTAAAAATACTTGTTTCTTCCTTTATAATGATCTATACATGTGACCCATTCTACTAAAGAGTTGTGGAATTGTGTTTGCAATTATCAGAACACTGTAACTGTGTTCCATCCTATCCTTCTTCTAAGTCGATGTCTATTTTAATCTGAAAGTTTTACTTTTAGTACAAATAATTTAAAGACATGAAAGAGAATATAATATTTATACTTTTGATTTGTAGACTATTGATGCTCTTGATACTTGGGAAGATCTAACTGATCTTGGGCATCATCTTCTCGACTTCCCAATCGAGCCCAGGTATGGTAAGATGTTGATCTACGCTTCCGTCCTCAAATGCTTAGATCCAGTTCTGACTATCGTATGCTGCCTTTCGTATAGGTAATTGTTGCTATATTTTTTTAATGGTTATAATTGAACTTCTAATTATGGAATTTCCTATATCATAATACATATTTTTAATATATGTTGTAAGATATTAACCATAAATTTTAATTTTTTTCTTTAGAGATGTATTTATTCTACCGATGGCAGCTGGCAAGAAGAAGGAAGTTCATGCAGAGCGAGCAAGGTTTGCAGCTGGGAGTTTGAGTGATCACATGGTACTTCTTAGAGTTTTTCAGGTAAGTTTGTTACTGCAATAATAATAACAATAAAGTTTAATTGACAAAATATACAAACTATATTTAGATAAAATAAAAAATTAAGGCATGGGAACCATCTGCCGGAGTTTAGTTACAAAAAGAATGATAATTTTAAACAACAAACACTAAAATCAAACACAATTTGAATAATTAAACAAAACATATTAGTATTTTAGATCTAATTCATCAAATGTCTGTACAAATAATACAGGGTTTAACCTTTTGCGGGCCAATGCCGACCTGGGACCGGCATAAACAAGTTATTCATGCAGTCCCCAAGTGGCTATCCATCTCCAGTCCTACCTGTCCTTTGACGAGCTGGGACCGGCTAACGAAATAAACACTAGAGGTCCTGGGATGGTATCTCACCGGCATCAAATTACTGTCCCTTTAGACATTTGCCAAGTCTTCCTTAGAATAATTTGAATAGAAAGCACTATCTTGATGAGCAGCTGATGATTTTGGTACCAAATAGTACAACAACAAATAGATGCTCAAAACTTCGTTGTAAGTTTTGAAGTTTTAAATTGAAAAATGGAAGGAGAGAAACCAATATTTACTGTAAGACAAGCTCCACAATTCCGGCTCTTCTTATTGGGGAATGTTTTGCGAAGTTCCACAATATGAAAAATTTACGATAAATTAAATTAGATTTCTTATTGTTATGTTTGAATTTGATTGAATATAGATTTTTATGAATAAATAGCATTTTTCCCATTCTTATTACCCCTAAAACAAAATGTGCTATTTGGCAGAAAACTACACGGACCACCAGGGTGCGATGTAAACAAGCAGACACGGACTAATGGCGGGGGTTGCTTACGCCGGTCTTGGACTGGCATCGGACCGTGTGGACAATTCATGAAACAAGGGTCAAAGGGTTGGTTCGCAAAGGGTTAATGTTATTGTTTACTTTTCGAATTTCCCATTACAGACGGAATAATTTGTATCTATGTCTACTTATCTCTGATGAAAAGTCCTGATCGATTTTCCAATCCGTTCCCTTGAATCAGCTGCAATTTCTTAAAACAGACCATTTATCTTGCGATCAGAGAAACGTCACTAATACTGCTCTTGTTTTCATATTTTCATTTCCTAAAGGACGAACCTCTAATATTTCCATTTTATCTTCAATTTTCAGAACATCAGTGAAAAAGTGTTGTAGTTAGTGCAATTATTTTACTTGAAATAAATTATTTGTCGTATTTTCTAACCGTTTGTGCGTATGATATTGAATTGAATCTATATTCTGTAGCATTGTTTGTACACTTTATTTATAGGTATTGCTTTTGTTAATTATAGAAATATTGGCTGATTCGATATTATGTTCTTTCAGAGCTGGCAGGAGGCGAGGAAACAAGGTCGCGGCAGGCAGTTCTGCCAACAACACTACATAAATGGCGCAGCGATGGAAATGATACTTGGAACAAGGGCTCAAGTCCTGGCTCAGCTGCGTGCTTCGGGGTTCATCAAATCGAAAGGGCATGGTGATATTAAATATGTTAATGCTAATTCTGACAATTGGGCGGTTGTTAAAGCTGCAATAGTAAGTGTTATTTAAAATTATATTTATATTTATATATTGTTAAATTTTATAAAATTTATGTATTTATTCTTTCAGGCAGGTGGCTTATACCCAAACATTGCTAGGGTTGACAGACAGCATAATATCCTTAGGACTGTGTAAGTTCTTCTATTACCATTTGAATTTTTATTTATTTTTAATGTACAGTAGGACCCCCATTATCCGGGCCTCTATTAACCGGGGTTCCAAGGAGCCAATTTTTTTTTTTTTTTTTTAATAAGCTGTTTTTATTTTTTTTATGGCATTTATTTTGTATGTATAATATTTATTTAAATAAAATGAATATGCAAATGTTTTAACGATTACACAATGGTTAATTATCTATTGCTCTTAGAAATCATGAAATAAAATAATAAATGGAAAAACACGGCAAGCTGGAATCGTATGATGAGATGTTTCTGGTAACTATTACTCCAATTCATATTCTAAGAACGATATTGTTTTCAAGTCTTTCTAGAAAACTCCCTACTCTGGCCTGTTTGACTACAAAAAAAAATATTCTCGGTTGTGATTTAGTCTCCATTTAAATACAAACTAATAAAATGTCGGAAAAAAAGACAACCTGCTGTTTTAACGCTTGAACAGATATTAACCATTATATACCGAGTAGAAAAAGGTGAAAGTGTTGAAACATTGTCCGCTGAATTAGGAATCGGCGAGCAAACTGTTCATGACATTTTTAAGAAGAAAAAAGACATTTCCGACTTCCTATCATCGTTGGCCCAAACATCGTGTCCTCGGAAAACAATGAAGAACTCTACATAAAGACGTAGATGAAGCTGTCTATCAGTGGCTCAAGCAAAAATGCGCTGAAGAAGTTCATTTGTTACTTTTATTTGTTTGTTGTATGTTCAAACTTTGTTTATTGATAAAAGTGATTTTCTGCAGTTTTTTTTTTTGTTTAATTACTCTTTTTTTTCTATCACATTAAGTCAATAAAATGTTGTGATTCGATTATCCGGTGTTTTTGATTATACATGGACCCCCTAGCCATAAATTATACAGTTTTATTTTTTTTTTTCGGTTGGCGCATTAGGCCTAATGAGACCTTTGGCCGCGCAGAGTTGTCTTCTTACAGACATTTGTGCTGCTTGCGGGAGAACAGACAGCCTGGAGGGGGTAGCCCAAATCTCACGTTGCTGCAAACCATGGTCACCATGGTGCAGCAGCAGACTGCCCATAGCTCCATAACCAATCCCATTGGGGATTGGCGACACCGATGGCGTCAGCTCTCTCGGGTTCAAGGACAGTGACAAACTGGTCTAGGTCCAAGGATTATGGTAGCTCAGAGTCAGCAGGCCCCGAGGACCTATATTTCTTTCCCTGAAGCATACCGTCCTTGAACCAAACCTCCGGGCGGTTACTGACATCCTGGAAAACCACACCACGATTCTCGATGAGATACACGGGGAAGGTTCATCACTCCTACGCCCGGTCGGTGTGAGTCGCCTCCATTAGGCTGACGGGTCTCACATACCCGGGGGTGGGGGTAGACTTGGACTGCGTGGCGTTCATTGGTGGGCGGTCACCCTAATGGAGCGGTCACCCATCCAAGTACTAATCACGATGGACGTTGCTTAACTTTGATTACCTATTGCAAGCGCCCTTGTCCACTCGGCCATCCCGGCCCCTTATACAGTTTTATATAGTACTTTATGTAAATTTTGTAAAAATTGAAATTCAATATTTAGTTATTTATATTTATTTATTTCAGGAAAGAGCATAAAGTTCGCCTGCATTGCACCTCTGTATTACACGATGGAAACAAAGGTTCAGTTACCTATTTTCCTACAGAATGGGTTGCCTTCGAGGAGCTGTCCAGATCTTCGACCGTTTGTCACATCAGGACCGCCACTGTTCTTTCTCCTATAACGGTTGCTGTCTTCGCTTCACCTAGAGCGATCCCCTACGATGCCCTCTCCGATACTCATAGTAAGTTTATATTCTTATATGAATTATTATTTGAAACTTCTTTAATATATTGGTTTTTAAAACATTAGTCATTTTTCAATCAAATACATTAAAAGTATAAAAAATTAAAAAAGATAATATAACTTGTTGGACTTTAACAGGTCGTTAGTTTGAAATTAGTGATATATGTTCCATTGATGCAGACTTTCTATTTGTCAATTAGGTTAAACAAGTGCCTAATAACACTGGTCGACAAAATTTAACTTTTTTTCTTTCACAAGAATTAAAATAACAGATTCTAAAAGTATTTTTCGTGCTGAATTCAAATATAATTACAGTTTTTCCCCATCGGGCAGGAGTTTTGTGTGATATTCATTTGAATTTTTTATAATATTCCAAAAAATCCGTAACTAGCTATCTAACTCAAAATTATAACTACTGATTCTGACTTACCTAGAAAGTGGTAGATAGTGATTTTCGGGTATATTTTGCATCTGGAACGTCTCTCATTTTAGTCCAACAGTAGTCAGCCAGCATATTGGAACTCCACTTGCCTTGGTACCTCTTCTCTATTGTAGAAATTTGCTGATGAAAACGCTCACCTTGTTCATCGCTGAAAGCTCCAAGATTTTCGGGGAAGAAGTCCAAGTGAGAGTCCAAGAAGTGAATTTTTAAAGACATGTTGCATCCCATAGCTTTATAAGAATGCAGAAGATCAGCCACTATGTCCCGATAGTTTTCTGCTTTATGGTTTCCAAGAAAATTGCAACACAAACTTTTGAAAGACTGCCAGGCTGCTTTCTCCAGTGGATTTAACAGTCCCTCGAAATGTTCATCAGCCATTAATGATCGGATTTGTGGTCCTATAAAAACTCCTTCTTTCAATTTAGCATCACTGACTTTGGGGAATTTCGATTTCAAGTACAAGAATCCATCAGAAAGTTTATCCATAGCTTTGACGAAATTTTTCATAACTCCTAACTTGATATGCAATGGAGGTAAAAATATTTTTTCAGGCTTCACTAAAGGGACACATGCCACATTTTTCTGGCCAAGAGATAAGAGATTCACGTTTTGGCCATGACTTTCTAACATAGTGAGACTTTTTATCTCTGCTGTCCCACTCGCACAAAAAACAGCAAAATTTGGTGAACCCAAGCTGCAAACCAAGCAATAAAGCAATGACCTTTAAATCACCACAGATATTCCATTCATATTTTCCATATTGTATTTTCTCTAAAACTAGTTTCATATTTTCATATGTCTCTTTCATATCAGCGGCATGCGCTACCGGTATTGATGGAAGTTTATTGCCAATACCATATGTAGCAGCACAGCCTTCAAACTTACTTTAGAGGAGTCTATGAACAATCGCCACTCATCTGGCCGGTGTTGAAGCCCAAGAGTTTCCATAACTGAACAAATATTATTACAAAACACAATACCATTTTCTTCAGAGAAGTATACTTTGAAAACACTATGGCGGCTACGATATCTACTAATTCTTACATCTTTTTTGAGTAGATTCTACCCTTTGAGTCTGGAAGCTAAAACTTCCGCTTGCTGTTTAGACAGATTTAAATCGCGAATTTAAATCGCGAATCAGGTCACTAAGGTCTTGCTGATTGGGAAAGTATGGTTCTGATGAACAGCTACTGGCTTCATATGTAAGATCATTTTTATTTTCATCTGAATCATTTGGAGTTTCAGTCAGGTCAGAACCAGAGTTATCACTTAAGGTTGTATCTGCATATACTGGTACGGGGAACTCTTCACTGTGTAAGACAGGTCTCATTGCAGATTGCAAATTCGGATACTTAACTGTATATTTTGTTTTAGATGTGATTCCTTTAATATTTGTCAAACAAAAATAACAGTCACTTAAATGATCCTTCGGTTCCCTCCAAATCATGGGAATTGCAAATGGCATATGATGTGTACCATTTTTCCACCCAGTCAGCACCCAGAAACACAGCATGTATTTGGGGCCCAGCTCTTATCAAAATCACCAACTTGACAGCCAAAGTAAAGTTTATAACACTTCTTTACAAGTGGGGTCAAATTTCGCCTCTGAGACTTGAAGGTCGGCTCACCACAAATACAGCAGAAATTATCTGCATGATTTACACAATTTCTTGGCATGATGAAAAAATAAAGCACAGAAATACAACATGCACAGCATACACAATACACTTATAAACAGAAAGGAAGGAAATATTTCACTACTCAACAATCTCAGAGTCAGCTCAATACTGACACATCACAATGCCAAACAGGTCTGAACATGTCTAAACAACAACAATGAATCTGCACAGTCATGTTTTATTGCGCTTCAGCATGACATTGCAAATAATTTCAATAATACAGCTTGAGTAAAATAGCTACATATGAGGTAACGGTTCCTATGACAGGTCAAAGAAAACGCTAAAATCATATTTTGAAAAGTAGCTTTTACAGAAAAACTATGCCTGATGGGAAAATTCTGACTACGTATCTGAATTCAGGATGGAAAGTGCCACTAGATTCACTATTCAGATCTCTTGTGAAAAAAACCTTGTTGACCAGTGTAATAGTGGTGCTAAAGAATTTCACCAAGAAAACCACTAATAACAAAAAAATGAGTAGAAAGGTCTACTTACTTATTAGGTTTACTTTTTATGTATAAAGGAACTTTTTGATTGAAATCAATTAACAATTGCTAGCATGTATTAATCTGTACCTGGAACAACTCATATTAACATTGAAGGTAGTCTATACAAGTCTCAATCTAGACGACTTAGTCACGGTCATGATATTGTTTTATGAAATGTTTTTCTTTTGATCAGCTACTGTAGAAATATTTTGTTTAAATTTTTATAGTCGAAGGCAGCTTATGCTCTGATTCAGAAGAGGAAGAAGTCGGACCTGAAGAGACCGCAACTCTGAAAGTCGACGACTGGGCAACTTTCAGGACCGATTCAGAAACGGCACAGCTCGCATTGCAGCTAAGGGTTAAATGGCACTCGCTTCTTTCGAAGAAGCTGAGATGGACACATAAAGTTCTGAATACGGTAAATTGTTTTTTAAAATAGATATTTTATTAATTATTTTGTTTATTATGAGATTATAAAAAGTTTGTTGAAGTTTATGATCTTTGTTAGCAATTTAATTTAAAATCATAATTTTTAGATGGATGAATTGGTAATTAATACAATTGTGAGAGTTCTCTCTGCCGAAGAGCAAGCTGCAAGATTATCAGCTCCTCCCGGAGTCGGTAAAAGGCCATATTTGATGACGCCTGACCTACCAGCAAGTTGGTATTTATTATTGTAATTTAATTTAATTTAAATTAAAGTTGTGAGGAGTATCATTGTTTGTAACTTTCAATTTTATGTTATACTAGCTGTATATACCGGTTTTACCCGGAGAATTTCATTTTTTAAATCTATAAAGTCAGACTTTTATCGACTCAAATAGTCGATTTCATAAAAACCAATGTAAAGTTAGATCAAAACGATTTTTATAACATTAAAGAATATACCGAAAGATTGGCTGAAGTTTGTGGATTTTAATATGGACAGGTGTTCACGCCTGGTATGAAAGAACCACTGAGCTAAATTTGGAGAATTTACGACAAACGGTACAGATTTCTATACAGAACAAATATAGAATAGATTTTAAAGAGAATAGTAGTGTTTTTAAAGTTGTGTAATATGTTTGTCTATCATTATTAAAGTACAAGTACATTTAAAACAAAGAAGAAATGAACTAAATGCTCATTTCATTGTGCATTGCATCAATGAGCCTAATGATAAACCATGAAGGAATATATATTATTTATTTGCAAGATTTTTTTAAAAACTTGCATGCTTTATATTTTATGACAAAATATTACGAAAAAAAATGCTTCGAAGTGAGATATAAAAGTCTGGCTATTATTTATTGAAATATTTGTTTCAAAGTAGGCTATTATTTACGTGTCTCACACGTGGGAAATCTTTGTTTAGGGCCTGTAAAATAAGTCGGCCCTGTGCCTCAAATTATCTAATTGCAATGAACTTACTAATTGTAGGGCGTGCAAAGAATTTAAATACCTTGGCTCCCTATTGACAGCGGACAATTACCCTGGAGCAGAGATAGGTGCCAGAATAGCTGCGGGAAACTGATGCTACTTTGCCCTCCAGCGAGTGCTCAAGTTCCGAGGTTTTATCCGAGGGTTTATCAAGAAAAGCACATGAAATGGTCTATAAAACCATAATCCGCCTGGTCCTCACGTATGTAAGTGAAGCATGGGTGATGACGGCCCATCACGAAAGAGTGCTAGGTATATGGGAGCGGAAAATATTGAGAAAGATCTATGGGCCTGTCTGTGAGGGAGGAGTGTGGAGATCGCGTTATAACAGGGAACTAAAGGAGTTATACAGTGATGCAGATCTCGCGACCTTCATCAAGGCAGGACGAATTAGATGGCTTGGACATTTGGAGAGGATGCTGGAGGACCGAGTGCCTAGGAAGGTTTTGTACGGCCGACCTGGAGGAGCAAGGCGGAGAGGTAGGCCACCATTTAGATGGCTGTAGGACATCGAGGCGGATATGAGACGGCTTGGCATCAGGCAGTGGAGGGCTGCTGCAGTGGACCGAGAGCAGTGGCGAAAAATCGTTAAGGAGGCCCAGGTCCCACGCGGATCGTACGGCCGAGGAGTAGTTACTTACTTATCTAAAAATACCTTTATTTTATACCTATTGTATTGTTTAGTACCACTTAAAATAAAATAATATGAATAAATAAAACAGTCTACTTCACTTGTTGTGTCAATAACTGTGCTTTTTAATCCTTTGTTTTGAATGATTTAATTAATAATTTTGAATGTTGTGTAGTTTCTTTCATTGCTCAGTAAACCTATTATCGAGTTTTATATCAGGTTTATTTTAGCATTTTTTTCTTCACAATTGAGTGTTATTATGTTCATAAATTTATATTGTACTTATTTTTCAGTTGGAAATAGGACGGTGGATTATACTGATGGACTTAATGATTCACACAACGATCGAAGAAACCAAGGAACGGCTTCTCCTTCAAAATCCAATTTTGGTTCGTTTTATAAAGATTCAATATTTATAATTTATGTCTAAATATGTTATGCAAAGTTTGGAAATTATCTTGCGCTTCCAATGTAACAAATAATATGTTTTGGTTAGGAGAAAAATAATGTTTAATTGTTATTAAATAAAAAATATATATTTTGCAGAGAGATACAACAATGGGACTAATAAAAGTTTTGAGGAGACGTCACCGACCCAGACGGCATTTACCAGCGGAGGGATAGAAGCCCAGAGGGCTAATTGTAAGTCTAATATATTTGGAATAAAAAAAAAAAAATTAAGTAAAGATTTTGTATTATTTTCTTTATTAATTTTTGTAACAGGTGCATCGCCCTTCAGGTATTTCGTCATCAAAGCTGGTCAGTTGAAAAATATCGACATTTCGGTGGTTCATAAAATGTGGGCATTTCTTCCGACGACACAGAGTAGGCTCATTCAAGCTTTGAAGGTATTTACTTAAATAATATTATTTTAGATATATTCATATATAGTTTGAATAAAAATGTAAACTTCAAAATACAAAAGGTGAAGACATTTTATTGAATACTTATTCTTTTTATTTACATTACTTGTTTATGTTTAACAACATTTTTCATTTTGTTATCTGGAGTATAAATATACAAACTTTTCGCATTTCGACTATGCATTCTATAAAGTATGACATTATAACAACTTTTTATTAACAATAATCTTGATAAACTTTATTTTTTATTTATATTACTGTACTGTACATACTGTATCGCATTTACTAACCATCCTTTTCTGTTTGTTTTTGTTTATTTTTTTAATAATGTGGTTTATTTTGTTTTATTCTATTTTCAAATTAGCTTAAATATGTAAAATAATGGCTACATTTTAAAATATATAGGAAAAAAGGATTGTTTAAATGCATTTGAGTGTAATTTAAAGAGAACAACTGAAACAAAAATCAATTCTTGTGCTATCTCATTGCTAGGTGATCGAACTAAATTCATAATTCTAAAGAGAGAGAACTTCCGGCCCTTATATCTTCAATATCACGCCCTTCAGGTAAAAACTGGAATAAGAAATAGAGTGTTACCACAGCAAATAACTCCCTTGATCATTCCGAAGGTCATGTTTGAGTTTTAGCTATGCACACATTGTTTTATGATACATAATGATTGTGGATATGTATATATACAATTAGGGAAGATGTAGTATTAATATTTCATCAAAGTTTTTTATTTAGTTTTAGTTTTATTTTCTCTTTTTTTCCCTTCCCTATTAACTCTATGGCAGCGTCCCTTGTTTCTAGTTATTACAGGATAATAAGGAACATAAATTTAATTTCTTTTCTTGATATCATTGCAGGCAGGGAAGTCGGTGATATTGGTGTTTAGCATCCAGGGCTCAGGGCACTTTCAGGGCTATGCTCGTCTCGTAGGAGAGAACCCAGTGACTGGAGAGATACCTCTTGACCTTTCCGGCAACCATTCCCTCTCAGCCCCTCTCCCTGTCGAGTGGATCAAGCGGGGCAACATTCCCTACCATGCTACTCGTCATCTGTTTAATCCATACAACGATTACGCCAAGGTACAGACGTCGAGGGATGGACAGGTTAGTTGATATTGATGTAATGTCTTATGAACACAACAGCAACAAAAAAAAACAAAAAAAAAAAAAAAAAAAAAAAAAACAACGGACACTCACATTATCCTTCATAATTCCAGTAAATTCTATTTGGTTTTTAATTTGTAGTTAGGGTTACTTTCTTTCTTCGGGGTATTCGCTGACTATTCTTGCAGTATCTAATCTAATCTAATGGTCCTTGCTATGGCGCTATGGTCCTTGCAGGACCCTGGCCTCCTCAGCAATCCTCTTCCACTCCAACCTGTCCGCAGCTGCCCTTCTCCATCCCGAATCACCTAATGACCGAAGGTCTTCCTCCAGATCCAGCAGCCAACGCAGTCTTGGTCTACCTCTGCTCCGTTTACCACCAGGGTGTCCCTCCATTCCCTCCCTTGCAGTATGGGGGTTAGTATTATCCTGCATTAAAATGATATGATCACCAATAAATCGGGCGAATGGGATAACAGCCTCAATGAGTACTTCCAAAATGTACCTGTGTGCATCCATTTTCTATTAAAATCAGTTCAGTATGGGCGTGGAAATTTATTCCTCCCCAAACCATAACTATAACTGATTGCCTTTGGGAAGGCTGTAACTTGTGCAGGTGCATTGAGCAAATCGCTCCCTTGGTCGTCTCCACACTCTGTCATGACCGTCTGAGCGGTACAGACTAAACCGAAACTCATCGGAAAACAGAACAGCCCCCCATTGCTCGACAGACCAATTTAAATGCTGGCCAGCGAATAATCGGCGTTCTCTCCCATGTCTTTCCAGGAGTAGGCACTCGCCTTGCCGCAAGCCCTTGCTCCCTCAGTCTCCGCCATACAGTATCTTTGCTAATACGGGTATTCAGCACCATTTCAAGTCTGTCCCAGACTTCATAAGCAGTCAAATGACAATTTCTCAATACTGTAAGGTTGACAAATCTATCGTCACGTCCAGTTGTAGACCTTGGTCGTCCACTTCCTGCCCTCCGCTCGTAGCTGCCAGTCTCCCGGAAACGCTGGAGTGCATCATGAATGGTGGACCTAGCTACACCTAGAGCTCCTGCAATATACCTTATGCTACGGCCTTCGCTTGCGAAGGCATAAGCTCGGGCTACGTCTTCAGTAGTCAGAACCATAATCCCTGATGAGAAGAGCAAAATAACCCTTATTAATTACAAAAACGACTAATTAAAACAATTGAAGATGCTAAAAGTTTGAAAAACTTACAGTGAATAAGTTATAAGTTGAATTCCGTAAAGCAGCTACAGAAGAAATGAGCGATATTTTGAGCCTTATCAGCTCCTCCAGTGATCCCAAAGGTATTATCCCAATGGACATAGTCCGTGCCTGATTGTTCTATCCAGATATACTCATAAGCAAAACTAATATTGATAACCAAGAAATTAAGTTAAGAAAATATTAGGTGTCCGTTTTTTTTTTTTTTTTTTTTTTTTCTGTTGAGTTTATGATGATTTCTATGCTTAAAATGTATCACTGTAAAAACAGGTTTTTTAATGCTTATGATTTTCATCTGTTGTTCATTCCATATCAAATAAATGATGTCTGAACCTTTAGGTCCTGGATTTTGATCATTTTTGGGTTATTTGTTGCATTCATCAATGTAAAGAAAACGATAAAATTTCAGATTTTTCAGACATTACATCCTAATAATACCATGCATTGCCAAATCCTAATCATATAATATCTTTTAAAAAATTAAAATTGAAAAATTCTTTTTCAAATTTTAATAAAACACCTTTTTTGTTGAAAAATATCTTTATAAGTTATACTAGCATTTTTTGGCTGAAACTTTTAGGTCATTATTCTTCCAAATCTTGTGTCTTGCGAACACATTGTTTCTCCACTTTTGAATTCAGCACACCCTTTGTCTAATAATGCTAAAATAGTTTTTTTTTTTTTTTAAGAAATCGAAAGGTTTTTTTTTTAATTCGAAATAGTTATTTTCATCACTGGTACCAAAAGTGGTTGTTTTTGGTGCGCGGTCGAGTTTAACGCGGCGTAGCCTTGCGCTGAAATTAGACCAAGCATCGAAAACACACTTTTGGTACGTGTTATGAACAATACTTTTCATCATACCGCTCATACTTGAGTATATTAAAACACTTTTATATTTCATTAATAACTTGCAGATGCAATATAAGAAATTAAATTCACACCCATTTTTTTTTTTTTTTTTTTTTTTTTTTTATAAAAACATCTGTTTATTAACCTAGAGTAGAAGAAAAGTACTTAATATTTACATTAATATTTATAGTAAAATTCTGATTATTCATCATATTAAAACCTTTGTTTGGCATTGCCTTTAAGAATGCCGATAAGTTTTGATTAAAGGAATTATTTTCAAGTTCTGGCTCATCTCTGAAAAGGTCGGGATTTAGCTGGAAGTAGTTTGTTTAAAGCTTCTTCTAAAACATCCTCTGGTGTATCCATGTTATTTTGCTCTTCAAACATACTACTTATATTAGATAGAAGCACAGTATGGCTACAAGTAACCTCCTTCTAACACATGTTTATTAATATATATTAGTATATACTTTTTCAGGTCTAGGCCCGAAAATTACTACTTTACGGACTCAAACTGAGTATTGAAAACACATGTTTTTGATGCAATATGATGAAAAAGATTTTTTTAGTTTTTTTTTTTTTAAATAATATATTTATTATATTTTAAGGATATGGTAACGTGGTATATAAAAAGAAAGACCATAGAATACAGAAAAATATGACACCTTTTTCCGCTTTTTTTTTTTTGTGTGGCTATGTGCACTGCGCCCTCCTGGGTCTATTGTGCGCCTAACTTGTCTGAGTTCTAAATTACTATATTTAGAGCATCAGTAAATTTGAGCAAACTTGTTGGGTTGACCAGTTCATTAGTACTTGGTTCAGGTAGGTTTACCTCGCCAAAGATGCTGAATCTTATTCAGCAGTTCACACCAGCTTATAATGTGATAAGCTGTCTCATCCTCCTTGCCACAGAATCTGCAGATATGTGAGTCTGCGAGTTTGAACCTGTGCTTATGTTTATTAAGTTTACAGTGTCCTGTATAGATCGTAGATCGCTGTAATTCTTTTGAGTGCTTTCCTGTCCAAGTTCAGTAGAGTGAGCGCAGTATTACAAGCTTTGACAATCTTTGATTTGACTGCATGATTTTTAATTGATATGATGGCTGCTTGGCTGTCAGTAAAAATAGTTATGTATAAGTTTTCCGCTTTACATCTCAAATATCGTCAGTCTGAAAAAATTTCTAATTTTTCTTTACATTGATGTATGGCGAAACAAATAACCCAAAAATTATCAATATCCAAGATCTAAAGGTTCAGACTCTCGTTGATTTGACATAGAAATACCACTATTGAACAATTGATTTTATTTACTTTTTCAATAATAATAATAGATAATACTGTAATGTTTGTATTCTATATATGGGGGGAGGGCACAATGAAACACGGGGCACTGGGCGAACCAAATGGTCTAGAGCAATTCAGACAGCGAGCGGTTAGGGTGGCTCCAAACATAGTCAGCATATTGTCCCCTTTCGACTTGTTTCGTGATAGACTCCACGTACTGAAGTGCTGTTTTGTGTGGGAAAACTAAAAATGGTACTTTTCTGTTATAGTCGCGCCCAGAGAAAATGTTTTTAATTTATTTGGTACATTGCTTTAAATAAATAAAATACATGCTTTCTGAATAAAACATTTTACATGAAATTTAATTAAATTATTTATTTTCATTTTAGTATAAACATTGAAAAAAAAAATTATATGTTAGAAATATCATTGTAAAAATCTTTAATATCTTTCAATATTTCATTAAAAGGATCTTTTTCTGCTAACCTTTGGCTCCTCCTAAATTCCTCTAAATAAGATTTTAAAAATTTCCTTTTAGTACCCCCCTTCTTTTGTTCCCCCATTTAATTTTACCTTTGAATGTTAACTTCATCTCATGGTTATTTTTACATATTCTCATTTCAGGAATAATATTATGCTTTTGAAAAAATCTGACCGCAATTTCCTCATCCAAAATATTCCTAAAAATATTTTTAAATTATACTGATACTCAACCATATTTAATGTGATTAATTATCTAGTCAAAAGAAATGATTCGGCAGGGAATTGTTTTCTCCTGAAAGTGTTGCCAGTAAGCGAACAGTTGTGAAATTAACTCCTAGCAACACTGGCGATAACCCTGCTTTTCCTTAAAGCAATGTACTAACTAAATTAAAAACATTTTCTCTGGGCGTGACTATAACAGAAAAGTACCCTAAAAATTTTCGTCGAACGCATTTTCATCTTTATAAGTAATTATTTTATTCAACCTGCTCTTACAACTTTTTTATTACGTATGTATTTCTTAAGATTTTGCCTAAGTTTGGCTTTCCTAACTCTTCACGTTCATCGTAGGAAGTTAAAGACATCAAAATGGCTCTTATGGGGTGCCATGAAACAAGGGCATTCAGGGCATAATGAAACGTTTCATGGAGTCCCACGATTGTTTCATTGTGCCGCATGTGTTTTTCGTTGGCAATAAGCGGTCAGTTTTTTTGTTTTCTCACAGATCGATGCGAAATTGAGAGCGGAACACCAAAAAAATTGTATTAATTTATGACAACTTTCTTCCAAAGTCAAACTTTCCTCTTTCCTGAAATATTTCGTGGCTATCCTAAAGCAGAATAACGAAAAACCGAGTGGAAGCCGAATAAAGTTTTTTTGTTAATTATGGATAAATTAATTTTCTGTTAATTTTTTCAGCTGTTTCATTGTACCCCGGGCATGGGGCACAATGAAACAAAATTATTTTTGTGGAAAACAGCTGCTCACGGTCAGATATGATGCATAAAATAATGTTTAATGCATTTCTTACATAGATTAGATCCTAAGGTAACATGAAACATGAAAAAACTAAATAATTGAAAATAAAGTCTCTGGTGGGGTGCTATGGGTAAAAAAAACTTTTTTGTTCTATTGTGTCCCACCTCCCCCTACTTTTCAGATAACTATTAAACCGTAATTATGGTTGATGGCCTTTAGTTATAAGTGGAAATTCTCCCTAATTGAGTTCCACTTTGAGACTTTAGACCTCCTAGTTAATTATCACTACTAATAGTAATATTAAATTTTACTGATAAGTTCTTTCTTTTTCTTATCAGGAAATTGAACCGTCCGTTGGGGAAGCTTTATGCCAGCTGTGGGACTCATTACAATGGTTCCCGCGACCAGCGAGAGGTCTGATGGTCAGGCCGACTCCTTACCACGCCTCGTCCTACAAGATGTAAAGTACTTCAACTTCATTTTGGTCTCAAATAATTTATTCATAGGTGTTAGTCTAATCGCCTAGGTATGATCTAGCTTTTGCTATAATTCTTTTACCTTTTGTGATGTCAGTATTTTATTTTTTATTAAAAAAGGTTGTCATTTTTTCTTATTTCGAAAAAAAAAAAAATAATTATTTTTCGACTGCTATTTTACTTCATCATATCATGTTATAATAATAATAATAATTATTATAATAAAGGGTATTTAATTTAAGAGTGGTTTGTATCATTTTGTAAATAATAGAAAACACTGCCTAACTTTAAAAAATTAACTTGTAGGAGGTAATATATTTTTATTTATATTTATCTGCCTAGAACTTGAGATTTCTTTTCAAATTTTAAATCTATAGTGTGAAACGGTTGTGATTACTTATTGATTGATACCATATATATTAATATATCATTCATGTTTGGGCAAAAGGGTTTAAGTCATAAAAAAATTTTTTTGTCTCATTTTCTTAAAATTCATAATTGACTCTAATTTATTCGTTTTTCATAATTTATTACAGTCTCTGATGAGAGGATATAGTTTCATTTATTATTCTGGAATAAAGAAATACAATCAGAAAGAATTTATAATTATTTTCAATAGTTTGATAAATCGTTGTTTAAGCTTCACATTTGATGACTTAACCCCTTTTGACCAAACACCAGTGATATATAAAGTGCACTGGTATCAAGTGCTGTTTCAGGTTTTTTTAACAAACTTTGAAATTAATTAATAACATGTTCTTCAATGATTAGAATAATCTAGACTGTTATAAAACTAGTTAATGTCGGATAGGAGAATTTTTTATCTTCTGATGCATTTCTCTACTTATTTGTTTTTTTGTTGTACTGTTTATTTAATAACCTGTGTTATATCTTAATAATATATTAAGAGTTTGTTAATCATTAACTAAATAATTTATTATTTATTTGGCTCTATTTATTATAATCCTGTGACTAGTTTATTATGTTACAATTAATCGTTTTCATTGCTTCAAGGGTGATAATTTATTTATAATTATATTTTATATTTTTAATATTCGATGATGTTGGGTTAAACAAAGTTTCATACACAATATATTTTTGATGTTTTCAATTTTTTTTTTTTTTAATATGATTCTGATATTTAAATAAATAATAATAATAATAATAATAAATAAATGAATCGATCTGTTCAACATTATTAGAGGCAGCTGCTAAAAATAAAAATGATAACTCTATTTCGATTTTTTTTTCATATATCAATTTTTTGAAAAGTTTATGAAATATCTAAAATAAATATTCACTTAAATGTTAATTTGCATTTTTAAATAGATAGTTACTAATGAGGCAAGCTAATATGTCTTATTTATTGTATCGTTTGTAGACACCTTGTTTTATTATTGACAAATATTTATAATATCATAATGTTCACTTGATGTGAGTAAGAGTTAATATGTTCAGGGTTATCTTTAAAGAGAAGGAATCTATTCCATTTTTGTTCTATAATTATTTTATTTTACCCAACATTTCGGGTCCTGACCCCATCTTCCCGGGATATCTAGAGTATCATAATACCCCACAATCATAAGTTTTTGTCAACTTTTCGTGTAATAAACACTTGTCGTCGCTCAGTATAATAAACATTTAACACCTCTATATGTTTTATATACAGAGAAGTAGTTCCACAACCACAAATAAATGTGTTAAATGTTAATTATATTAAAAATCGAAAAGTAGACAAAAAAAACCTGGATTCGCCTTCTGTCAGCCTTGCTATCTTCATCTTCCTCCCTAACTTAAAATAACTTCTTGTTGTTTAGGATATTTTTAATGAGGATTTATAAAATATTATTTCAGTACAGATTACTTTATTTATTTGTTTAAAATTCAAGTCGATTAACTTATTTATTCATGTTTATATTGAAATTTTTAATGGCGAGAACCCTACTTGCCTCTGTTTTATTTTTTATCTGCTGCTTCTTGCTTCTTATAGAAGTCTTCTCATGTAGATCTCATTCTGAGAAGAGTGAGATCCTAATAAAATTAAAATTAGTTTTTATGAAGCACTGTTACTTTTTGTGCCTTTTAATGCATAATTGGTCAGGATTCATTCAGGTTTGTTATAATATACATGATTAAAAAATAAAATATTTATAAAAATCAAAAATATATGTTGTATGAATACTTGATAGATAGACCACTGTTTATACTAGATCATTTTCAATCATGATTTAGTTTTCTATCCATGTACAACTTTTATACCTATCTAAACTTTTCTTTTGATTACAAGATACAATTGGCATGCTATTAATTTTCTCTCATTGTGATATGAATGTTTACTATTTAAATTATAAGATTGAATCTTCATATTTTTAAATTATATGTAAAAGGTCTAATTTTGTTGATCAAAATGTGATTTTCTTTATTTTGATTTATAAAATTTTATAACAATTGAAGTGTTTTATTTCTTCAACTTACCTTTTTAATATCCACTTTTGGTAGTTTGTTTGTTTATTTGGGTTTTTAGGCATAGAACTCGCAGGATATCAACTCCTAGAGTCATTTTGTTATTAAGAGAGGCTCAGTAAGATACTTATCTTGGAAGGAATAATATAGAGGGGTAAAGGTTATAAAATAATTCTTATTTTATTTATATTAATCGGTAGCAAGTCCATTAGCATGGCTTGACGAATTTCTTTAAAGCTGAGCATAATAGAGAAAAATATGCTAAATTTAAATAGGTAACTATGCTTCAATAGACACAGGAAAAATAGAAAAATAAAAAGAATATAAACATGAACAAATATTAATAAAAAAGGAAACAATGAATTTGGAATATCATAAAAAATATAATGATAACAAAAAATAAAATGAAATAAAATAATAGGGAAAAGGGTAAACACTCTGAAAGAAATATCCGAGAAAATAGGACTACAGATCTCTTATGATAAGACAGAAATTATGACAACAGATCCCAACTTCTACGAGAAAATATTGGACACAAAATATGGGAAATTAAAAGTGACAAAAAAGTTTAAATATTTAGGCGAGATAATATGTAGTAACGGAATGGATAGGGCATCCATAGAAGAAAAAATATCAAAACTGAAAAGACTAAACTTTGCTACTAGAAATGTCTATAATCAGAAAAATTTGTCTTCAAATGCAAAAATAAAGGCATTACTGTACAGTGGTAAGACATGTAATAATGTATGGTATAGAAACAGTCAGCCTAACTAGCCTTGAGAAAATTCTGAGGATTGAGAGGAAGATTCTGAGAAGGATTCAAGGACCCATGATAACGCAAGAGGGGTACAGGCTAAAATCCAATAAAGAAATATACAAGAATGTGGAAGATTTGGAAACTGTCATCAGGATTAGAAGACTGAAGTTCTATGGGCACATGGTCAGAATGAGTAATGAGAGACAAAACAAGAAAATTTTTGACAAAGTCTGCAACTATAAAATTATAGGGGGTTATGTTAAGAAAATAAAAGAAGAATTGGGCAGGCTAAAAATCACAGATAAGGATTGCTTGGATAGAGAACTTTTTAGGGAAAAACTAAAAGGGGTTGGTGTTCTTGTGGGTAGGAAAGAGAGACGAGGGAGAAAATGGACTGAGGAAGAGCGAAGGGAACATTCCAGGAGGATAAAAGAGTATTGGAGCAAGAGGAAGGCAGAGGGTGGGAAGAAACGGAAATGATATTTGCGAGGTCCTTGCTGGCCGTTTCGTTTAAAAAAAAAAATCTGGTGCGTGGGCGCAACACACAACTTTCACTTACCAACTTACTTAGATTAGAAATTGACGTGTTTTGCTAAATATCATTTCCCAAAGTCACACATTTTTCTACATTCATATCTTATTTTTGTTAATCGTTAAAGCCGTTTTTGAGTAAATAAAAAAAAACCGTGAAAATGATACAAAATTTATTAAGTAAAGTCCCCCCTCCCGTAGATCAATTGTGATGAAATGTTGGTTATCACATCTTTGGCATATAAATACATCAAATACCAAGTTTGATCAAAATCGTTAAAACCGTTTTTGAGTAAATAAAAAAAACATGTGAAAATGATACAAAATTTATTAAGTAAAGTCCCTCCTCTGGTTGATCAATTTTGATGAAATTCTTACAGTCATATTTCAGGCATATAAATAGATCAAATACTCAGTTTAATCAAAATCGTTAGAGCCGTTTTTGAGAAAATCGAAAAAAACTTAAAAAGTTAATAAATAAAGTACCCCCTCCCTTTGAGCAAATTTGATGAAATTTTTGCTGTCACATCGCGGGCTTATACATAATCTAAATACCAAATTTCAGGTTCGCACGGTTTATAGTTTTTGAGCTAGTCTGTTCACACACACACAGACACACACACACACACACACACACACACAGACCATTTCGCGGGACTTGGTTATTTTGACTCAGGGGATCCCAAAAGGTGTATTTCCGTTGAAAACCGGAAGTCGAAAATTTTCACGATCGCAATACTTCCACTTACTATATATTTCATATATATGTAAGTGAAAGTAAAAAAAAAATAGGGAAATATCAATAAAGCACCTGTTGAAGAATATGAGCGACCGATAATTAAATGCTAGTTATTAATTTGTATTCCTTTTTCTATTCCAGTTTCGTTGCCACTTAGTGTAATTTTAATATCGGATGGAATATTGAATTGCTTTAATATTTTTTTATAGTAATGACATTCCTCAAAAATACGCCTAATGCTTAGATTATCATTACATTTG
The DNA here is from genome assembly GCA_911387785.2 of Aelia acuminata. Lineage (NCBI taxonomy): Eukaryota > Metazoa > Arthropoda > Insecta > Hemiptera > Pentatomidae > Aelia > Aelia acuminata. The sequence goes on along the minus strand of OU426982.1, from coordinate 127,458,651 downwards.
GGGCACACCTTTTGTATTTTTATTATATATTCACTTTTGGTATTTTCCCAGTTAAGAACATTTTTTTTTTTGTATGTGCTGTTGAATAAAGTATGAATTATGGCATAAATGTTTTATGGTTTGAAATTCCATAAGCAGAATTAATGGAAATGAATTTGATTTTCATCGAACTGTGTCGGTTATAGACAAAAAAAAAAAGTCTATTCTCTAATTGATGGTTAAGTGGACAGCATAGAACACGAATATTCTGTCTGGCATGATAGAATAAAATTACTTGAGTCTAAGCCTAAAAAGTTTTATTCAATAAATTGAACTTTGTTGGTGTCACTAAACTGTATTTCTACAACCCATGGAAGATTTTTGTTTCAATATCGTGAAAATACTGTATCTTCCTCAGCAGTTGGGCAAGGAAGAGATTTTACCCTTTTCAGTTATTTAATTTTTTATTATTTATATTTTATATTTGTCTATATTATATATATTTTTTAAAGTTTATCCACTGTATAGAGGTTTGCTGTTTTGTTGTCCTGCTAGATAATCTACATGAACTACTCTTAACAGTTATAATATTATCCAATTTTTTTTATTTTGGATCTAATTAATGTATATTAAACGAGATACTTCAAAAGGTCCCAAATACGGAAATTTTGATATAAAATAAAATTATGCCCAAAAGTTCTTTAATATTCTAATGATCATTGGTATTGTCCAGGAAGTTAGCGTAGGTGTTAAGGTTGTCCCATTGTTTGCATAGCAGGTACATTCTATTTTATAAAAATGCATTTGTTCATGGGTGGATCCTGATTATACAATATTTGTGAATACGATTACAAATAATTTCGTATTTACAAGTGGGAATATGACTAAATTTTTCTGCAAATAAAAATAAATTCACAGGGAAAATTGTGAATATCCACAAAAAATGTGAATATTTATAACTAAGTATGTGAATTCGGCCTTATTTACAAATAAAGATGTGAATACCGAAAAATTCACAAATTGAGTTGTGAATTTCTACTAAATTCATTATTTCGGAATAAATGTAAAATTTCTTTTCGGATTTATCAATATTCGTATACATGATTGGGTTAACCCTTTTTACGGAAATCACATCAGCACATAATAAATTACCTGATATCGATTACTAGGTTATTTGGGATGCTCATTATGAAAATAATATCGATGTTAAGGTTACTTGCTAAGGTATCAATTTATTATAACTTACGCGATGTAATCGATCTTGGTGTCGGCTATAAGGTTATCCGAGGTGCTTGCGATTTCTAAGAATGTACTTGATACATTCGATATAAGGGGAGTCTATCGGTTTATCGAAAGTGCGTAATACGAAAATGGTATCAATTGTCAGATGACGTTGTCAGTAATCGCTTTGTGACAAATTACTTGAAAAAACAATTCTTAGGTCGGTTATAATGTTTAAAAGGCCCTGATTATCGAAATAATATCGATTGAAAGTATGCACTTAGGAATCGAATGATTACATATATTGTTAGCGCTTTCAATAATCAAAAAGCTAACCCCGATAACGTTTATACTGTATAAGGTGTAATAAATCGATACCTGAGAAAGTTATCTCAAAATCGATATCTTTTCCATAATCAGCACATTCGATTATATCGCGTAAGATGTAATAAATCGATACCTGAGCGAGTAACCTGAAATCGATATTATTTTCATAATCAGCATCCCAAATAACCTTATAATCGATATCTGGTAATTTGTTATATAATTTATTATGTGTGATTTCCGTAAAAATGGTTCAACCAATAATGTATACTAATATGGAGAAATCCGAAAAGATATTTAAACATTTATTCTGTAATAAATAATTTAGTAGAAATTCGCAACTCAATTTGTGAATTTTTCCGTATTCACATCTTTATTTGTAAACACGACCGAATTCACAGACTTAGTTATAAATATTCACATTTTGCCTGCAGACGTAAACTAACCAATCTGAAAAAATCCAGTTTTTGCCATATTTGACAGATAGAGGCTGCTTTTTTGTGCTTTAAAATTTTAAACTATTCAATCTTTTTTCCCTCTTGGTGCTTCAATAAAGTGCTTCAAAAAAACTTCATATTTGCGAACAGGTATATATTTTTGGTAATCATCGATTACTGACATTATTAAGACTATTAAAAGTGGATTGCTCACCTACAAATCCTATTTGTATCTATAAAATTATATCTAAAAATCGCAGAGCCAGACGCCAAATTACACTCACAATCAGGTAAGAAACTGTTTTTTGGCTATTGAGTGAGTTTATATGTATTAGGTAGCTAGTTAAGGTCTGGCTACACATAACCACACCGCTGCACGGGGGAGCATTCCCGGGCGCAATATACTATAGGGTGCGCTAGTAGTTTTGCAAAATGTCGGAAGGAACGGGGATAGACATATGTAGTTGATGTGATAGACATCATTGGTAATTTCAAAAGACCATTAATTAATTAATAGCATAATACTCCAAGTCGTCTGATTTTATAATTCTCTATTTACTTGTTAAATATTTCATTTAGTTACTATGAAACAAATAATTTCCAATAAATGAACAGAACGGCTTTGATTATAAACAATGGTCTGTCATTAAAGGCGTAATACGCATGCGTGGGCACAACGTGTTTTATGAGTTGACTGAACATCTTTCTTTTTTCTCCTCTTTATGTTTTCTTTATTTTTATCATATCTCATATTTAGCCATTTCTTATTTTTAGGCGAAACGAGAGACAGATAATTTCTCCTTATAAACACATACAGAACATTTTAATACAATAAAGCTTACCTGGTATTAAAGAACAACTAATTTTCATTAAACACGACGAATTTGATGAAAATCTTTAAAGCCGTTTTTGAGATAATCGAAAAAAAGTTAAAAATTGGTAAACAAATTAAGAAATAAAGTGCCCCCTCCGTTTTACCAATTTCGATTAAATTTTGGCTATCACATCTTTGGCATATACATATATCAAATACCCAGTTTGATCAAAATCGTTAAAGCCGTTTTTAAATAAATAAAATAAACACGTGAAAATGATTAAAAATATATTTAGTAAAGTCCTCCCTCCGGTTGATCAATTTTGATGAAATTTTTACAGTCATATCTCGGGCATATACAAACACTAAATATCTAATTTCAGGTTCGCGCGGTTTATGGTTTTTGAGCTAGTCTGTTCACACACACACACATACACAGACCATTTCGCGGGACTTGGTTATTTGGACTCAGGGGACCCCAAAACGTATATTTCCGTTGAAAACCGGAAGTCGAAATTTTTCACGATCGCAATACTTCCACTTACTATATATTCCACTAGCAGACCCGGCCACGCGTTGCTGTGGCTCAGTAGTTATATCCTAATATTTTTAAACAAATACAGTGATACCAATATTCATTGATAAAGATGAAAACCTTTCAGCTAATCAAAATCTAACGTGATTGAGAATAGAGCAACACACCATTTAAAAGTATTTGGTAAAGAATATAGGAAAGTTAAAGTTTTTATTTTTTACATCTCCTATTTCAATGTAGTTTGATTAAAAAGGAGCTGATTGTGTTTACGACTCACAGAGCTGCCAACACTATCGCCCTTTTTTTATGGATCAGTATAAACTAACTCGAAATGGCTATATTTTTCCACTAATTTTAAAAAGGATGACTGAAGTAAGGTTTGGTAACCTCAGCCATTGATCTATTGATTATTGGCCTAACACTACTTCAACTTGGTATTGTTAGTTTAACAACGGGTTTAATTTTGCTCAGGGTCATGCCAATCTTGGTTAACGCGTCATATATGTCCTTTTGATAGGCGTTTTTCTCAATTTCTTTGAGACCTCGATTTCCCAACCCTTCGGCTAATAAGTGTTCGGTAGGAGGGTGGTGTGTTGAAGCTTTTAATTTAGCAATATATTTGAGTGATAATAAATCTCTTCTTAAAGAGGTTTTTACATAATACAATTAAGAATTTTTATTTATTCAAGTACTAATTTGTTCAAATGTTTTGGGTTAACCTGTTTTTTTTTTTTAACACAAACCAAAGATTTGATGGTTTCCACACACGTGAGCAGGCGATACCCATTTCCCAAGTGAGTTATGCCATTGCCCAAGGGAAAAACACGGATTTTCAAAGTCCAAGTGGACATTGTTTGCCCTTGGGATTTGTTTATGGTCATGGCAAAAGCCAAACGAATAGGATATTGAAGCCTTTTAAATTTTATCGAAAATTCTGTCGGTTCCAGGGGAATAGGTGGCAACAGGAAGATATCTCCTGTAAACCTTCCAGGCAACATTTTTCCTTCAATTACATTTCCTGTGATCCTTTTAATGACCAAACGTGTACCGTTGCACAATTGAGGTGGATTTAAGTTACGAAGAAGAATGATCGGTGAGCCAATCTTCAACTGGAGATTGTTTGGGTGTATATCCAGGGAATTAAAAAATTCAGATGGGAAATTTACGGCTTCGTTTACATCTAGAACATTGTCAATTGATTTTGGAAGTTTATTTCATCGAAATCAACATTTTTTGCTGCCAAAATAGCACGACTACCCAGCCAATTATAGTCCAAATAATTGTTCAAAATATCAGGAAAGACACTTTATATTTCGTAGACAGTTCATTTTTCGTCTCTACAACAGTTCAGAAATTTTCTGGTAATTTGATAAATTTTGAATTTCGATGCAGCTCTATTTCACCGTTTCCAATATAGAGCAATTGTTTAAAAAATATATCTGCCGATGGATTATTTTGCAGTACTACTCTCATATTTATGGCGGATAAATCTGAAACTTGAAGTTACCCAAATAACAATTATTCCTGTTCAGTAGAGGTGTAATAATCATTAAATGTAAAATTTAAAAAATGCCGCAATTTGTAATCCTTTCTTAATCAACAATCATTTAAAGATAAGTAAAAAATTGTATTCTGGTACAATTAACAACGAAATATCATTCCCAATAATAGCCTACTTTAAATTAAAGAAAGGATTAAAATCTTCGCTAACATTTCTTAAATTTTACATTTAAAGATAATTACAACCCTGCTGAACAGGAAGTAACATCCTCTATTCGATTGGGATAAATTTTTCTCAACTTTAAATTATTGTTGATAAAGGAGGAATTACAAATCTTCACTGACATTTTTTAAATTTTACATTTTAGATTTCGGGATAAAAAGGTTTGGTAAAATAAAAAAACACTGTATTTAAATAATAATAACAAAACGAATAATGAAAATAAAGAAACTTCTGTTAAATAAATCAACTGAAAATATAATATTAAAGTCTTAATTATGCAGTTCTTTAGCAAATCACAAAGTATCCCACAACACCTAATCAAAACACACTCTTTTTGTGAGGGAGTTTTTACGACTGGTTACCGCAGTGTAGCCAGCTTACTAATTTTCACTAATTTTTGGCAACACTGACTCGCCAAGTAAGGTTTCTATTAGGTTACACCTGTGACAGTAGGTGCTGTTACAACATTTATAGAGTATTATTTCAAATAATAGCCCAATTTAAATTATTAAAATGTATTTACTTTACTAAAAGTTGATATCAGGGTGGGCCACAGCAAAGCGTTTCAGCGCTTAGCTAGTAATTTAATTTAAATACAAATAAAAAAGGAAAAGGAAGAAAAAGTACCTCCACATTTGAGAATTTATTGTAACCTTTTCTTGATTTATTTATTCTTTAATGAAAATTAACAATAAATACAAATTTGTATTACTATTTGTCTGTGGAAAATAATAATATAGGAACAAATAACTGCACAAACATAACGCAATACAAAATTATAATAATAAAAACCTGTATTACAATAGCATGCTTATAAACAAAAACATTATGAAATCGACATATGACGCCATGTTAATAAATCGAAACACGACCTACTGTATTTGCAATAATGCGCTATATAAGAATTATTTTGATCACTAATCAAGTTAAAAACTATCCGGTCCGTTGGCCAAAACTATATCCATTGAGCCAAATTTCATTAAAATCGGTTGAGTAGTTTCTGAGAAATTGAGAGACAAACATCGGGACACGAGATTTTTATATATATAAGGATATATAGGTAAGTGAAAGTAAAAAATGAAGATTATATTGTAGCAATTATGATGTGATTAGTTTCAAAACCTGTTCAATCCACTTTTACCTTTAAAAATAAAAGATCTGTAAAAAAACTCGACGTTTGCAGTGAACATATCGATATATAAGACGAGTATCGATGCCTGTCTAACGTCTGAAGCTATAGAGCCGCGGCGGTGAAGAGCTATTTATTAGTAAAATAAATCCCGACTCCCCGGGAGCTGAACGGAGTGAATGATTGACGAGCTAAGGAAGGCAGCGAGGTAGTTAGGAACAGGGAGCTAGGGGAACTTGATGAAATATTAAGAAGGAGCCCGCTGGGATTGAGTCATGTCTCCCCCGGCTGTGGCATAACGAATAAGGGCCAATAAAAAGCCTTCCTACCGTAAAGAACCCTCCCCGCCATTGGTTTATTCAAGCCACGCCTCCTCCAAGCCACCAATTATCGAATACTTTCCTTCTATCTCATCACCTGTCTTCCTTTATTTAGTCATCTTGCCTCCGAACTCTTCTTTCAAATTCAATTTAATCGTAACAGACAGGGCAATTCCTTAACTAAGCAGTGTAATAAAATGCGCACCTTAAAATAGCTGTCTTATTAATTAAAGCATCTAGGGTGATGAAGTTAATTTTGGACCAGTTTTGTGAAAACTCTTCTCATTTTATCGATTAGTTGAGACTATTTCTTCAGCTTAGGTCGACTTCCCGAATACCAAACAACTCACCTTCAGCAGGCTGTTGCTAGTAGAGATAGGTCAAATAAGCTTAAAGTAAAATATGAGTGATAACAATGATTTCAGTATAAACACTTGTAAAGAGAAGCCCAGTTAAAAGCGCAATTATGTCCGTTTCGCAAAATTTCCCTCGTGCAGATAAAACGTTATTAGTTTTGCGGTTGCACATAAACGCACACAAGACCTGGGAAATAAAGTATTTTGAAATGTATAATTTAAATAGTAAGTACTTTGTGTTTTAAAATGCATTTAAATTCATGGGCGTCACCAGCTCCAAATAATTGGGGGGGGGGGGCGCTCAATATTTTCCTAGGTATGGTAAGTAGAAATTCGAGGGGCTAAAAGTTGAAATAATAGCCCTAAAACAAAATCATCCTCCAGCGCCTTATTTTAAAGATATTTCTAGTCTCTTAAAACTAGTCAATTCACGCCTCAGTTATACATTAAATTGGGAGTTGTTAAGGTTTAAAGTTGAAGGTTGTGAGCCAAAATTTCTTGATTGAATTTTATCTTAATATTATTATTTGTTTTAAGTGATACCCACTAATTTCATTGCTTTCCGTCAACTGAATTGAATTGATGGAAAGTAGGTAACAATACGCCTGACTATGCTTTTAACAAGCACAGCATGGAGTGTGCTGAAATTAACTAATATTTTATAATTATATTTTATTGGTTAAATCGGATAAATTTGTATATCTATAATCGGTTTATAATCGTATAAATTATAATCGGATAGATTCGTAAAATCGCATTTTTATTTAATTTTTTACATTAGGTGTTCTCCTGCCAAAATATTCGGGGGGGGGGCGCCGTGTTTTAATTACAAAGCTTGTTTGTTTCTGTTCAACGTCACTTTATGCCTCGAAGGCTAATCGGACGATGCTACAGAGTGAGGTGGAAATCTTCTTTGTAATTTGATTTCCTGTACAACTTGACAAGTATTCGTATAACTCCTGAAAGATTATTAAGAATTTAAAAGGTAAGATTTTTTTCAAAGTCCTTCAAGGCTAGTGGAACCAATACGAATAAATAACTAATTTCTTCAATAAAGAATGTTTTTTCTTTCTAGGGATCTATCACCATGAGATTCCATTATTTCTACCGCTCCGGCAATTGAACTGCACATTGGAGATTACCTGAGGACCGGTTACAGCCATTACAGAGGCGATTGGTTACATTTTGGATGGCGGTGGGACCGACCTAATGGCGAATAGCGATGCGGTTTAGGATTGAAAAATGTTTAAGGTATGAGACGAGAGAGCGAGAGCGAGAGATAGAGAGAGAGTGAGAGAGTGGTGTCGATGGTCGCCTTTGGGAAATCGGCTCCTGGTCACAGCCCCGCTGCCTCCTGGGACATCCAAATCCGGTTAGCTACCAATCAGCTCCCTAGTCCGCCTTTTTTTCTTTCCACACCCCCCTCCCTCCGTTGACTTACTGTACACTCACCTAACGATTTATATGCCGAGGCAAGTTATCGCTTCTAACAGCTGTAAAGTTATCCTATTAAACATTAAAACAGTATTACTACTTGGTATCTAATTTCTTAATTGGTCAACTATTATTAACAACTAGCTAGGGTCCCCGGCTTCGCTCCGGTAGTTCGGTGGTAGTATAACAGTAAAAATTAGCACCTTCTTGAAACTTCGGTTTTAACTTGGGATTAATATTAAGATTCGAGATCTGCAGAGCCCGCCCAATTAGGGACCCTATATACTTTATGGGGGATTGAAAATGGTAAAAGAAAAATTAGTTTTAAGCAAATCAAGACACAATTTCTTTACCATATTCCTTTTTATCCTGAACTATAAGGAGTGATAAAATCTTATTGAAAAAATGCTGCAATTGGAGTTAGCCATTTTGTCAACTGGAAGGCTCAACAATCAAACCAACTTCTTTTTCATAATTACAATAAGAACACTTCAACTTTTTGTTTTAATTTATATTCAGTCAAGTTATCTCTGTCTGTTTTTATTCGCTCACTGTACAACTAAGAAATGTTCAATCATATTACATTAAATTTACTTATATATTAAATACTAGCATTCCCCGTCGCGGCTTTGCCCGCGAGCCTTTAAAATCAATTCTGTGATCATTATCTTAGCATTGATTTAATATGATACGTTAATATTAACAACATAACAGGGATCGGAGCTTCCGGTAGGTGGAATGTTGGAGGGGGAAGCTGCCGGCTCGGTAGAAGAGAGGGAGGCGCGCAATGGAGAGAGTTCACTAAAACCGCCGAAACAAAAAATTGCTTACTCGTCGTGAACGCTTCATTTTTCGGCTTTAAAACGTGGTGCTCGACGCCCCGTAGGGCTTTCGAGTTAAACTCGTCGTATCAAGATCTTTAAAATGAGTCCAAATTAGATATTTTTTCTTGAAGTACAAAAATAGGTGTCTGTTAGAGTTAAACGACAATTTCGCCATTTAAACCACTTAGGGGTTACATTTTTAAAATTCCTTTCTTAGTGGTTATTAAGATTATTATTAAGCCTCTTATATATATGGAGAAGAGATCGAAATAAACACGCACCATCCCCAATCATGGGAATCACAGTGTGCATAATTTGATTACTACTAATATTTAAATAATCAGTAGGCATATTTTATGTGAATGTCTATTTTAATAACATTGTAACGTTAAATCGATATTAAAATAAAAAACATATGGTTTAAAATCTCAAAAATAGATTTACGTTACAGTTAAACGACAATTTCGCCATTTAAGCCCCTTAGGGGTTACAATTTTGAAATTCCTTTCTTAGTGGTTACCTATATCGCGTCTAAAATCTAAATTCCGAACTTCAAGTTTCTATCATTAGTAGTTTTTGCTCTGCGTTGATTCTGTCAGTCAGGACAAAGCCTCTTATATACTGAGAGGTTTATTAAATGTAATGTGTTGATCAATTAGCCTTTTTAATCATCATTTTTTTTTTTTAACGCAAATGGGAAACTACTTATTTACGCTCAATTTTTTAGAAATTTTAAAGGAACTGTGAAAAAATATGTAACCATTACAATCTGATAAATGGACAATAAACATTGTGTGAAACGCACCCTAGCGCTCCCTAGTAGTCTGGAGCTCGAACTAAAGTTTTCATTCACTAACCCGTAAAGGTAGGCTAATTACATGGTGCGAGAGGCTTAAAATTCCGGACCTTTTCTCTTAAATTTGACATCTTAAAGATAAAAACGGAAAACTTCTTCAAGGTTAGGGGTTATACTGCTACACGACGACATAGCTTTCTTGGTCGTACGTGCAGTCGTTTTTGAGCCTTTTCGGCACGCACATTGTACACTTTGCTTTATAATATATATTGATTAAGAGATTGATATAAGCTTGCCCTTACACCGTTAAAAAAAAGTGTCTGTAATATGGAGCCAATCATTATCTTGGTGCAAAGGGATGAAAAGTTTGTTGGCGGATCCAAGGGTAAGACTGTGGGTGCTTAACCCCCCCCCCCTTGTGAAAATTTGGTGTCATATGAAAATAGAATTTAACTTAACTATAAATAACGAAGTAAGGTAAAGAACAAATAATATGAAGAACGAGTAGACAATTTTAGTTGTGGGAAATGAGCATAAACATAAAAATTCTGGTGCGATGCGCGCAACACACATCTTTAACTTACCAACGTACTTTGATTAGAAATTGACGTGTTTTGTTAAATGCCATTTCTCAAAGTGACACATTTTCCCACATTCATTTACTTATTTTTATTTTTATTGCACCTTAAAGTACACTGAATTTTTTTATTATTAAATAAAAGTTTTTACTTGTGATAATTCGGCAATGCAAGCATAATACTTCAAGTCGTTTGATTTTTTAATTCTCTATGTAGTTGTTGAAAACTTCATATAAGTAGTTACCATTAAACAAATAATTTCCATTAACTGAACAGAACATCTTTAATTATAAACATGGTCTGTCATTAAAGGCGTATGCACATGCGTGGGCTCAAGCTGTTTTATGAATTGACGGAATATGTTTCTTTTTTTCCCCTGTATGTGTCTATTTGATTTTTTTTTTTTTCATATTTGACGTTTTTCCATTTCTTATTATAAGGGGAAACGAGAAACGGATAATTTCTCCATATAAACAAAACCAAAGGTAATTTATAGGAAAACAAAAAAGGCCCCTTTTCCTTTTAGCCCCTGATATTAAAGAAAACTCGATCCTCATTAAACACGCCGAGTTTAGTCACAGTTTTCCACTCCAAAAGGTGTTAGCGTTATTCATTAGCTTCAATGGTTATGTGTGAATATTTATAATGGTTGTTAATAAACAACAAATAATTGCATTTATTTTATTTTTTCAATGATTATTTTCAATTGTTTTTCAATGTTACTCCAATTGCTTTTAGCTTTTAAATTGAAATAAATGAATAAACCATAACTAACTCATGTTAATAAATAACATTTTAATCTTTTTCTGTACAAATTTCAATATTCGTTTTTTTTTTATAAGTAGGTATAGAATATGCTTTTAAAAGTCGTAAATCTTTTAATAACTATAAATATTTAATTTTTTTCGGACGTAATTTATTTTCATACTCTAAACTATTTTAAAGTGAGATTGAAAATACTAGAAACTTTTGAACTATTAATAAAATGATATAGTATTAATTTATATTTTAAATAATGCTGCGAAAAATTTGAATCATTCAAATATGGTCACATAGAGAGCATTTTGAATAAAAATTGTAAAAAGCATAGATTATTTCATAAAGTTGAAAAAGTTTAGGTTTGCGTTTTTTCACATACTACATACTTCAAACTATCATGTTTTTAAAAATCCCGCCATGAGACCTGGTCCTGGACAATGCTGACCTCTTCAGTCTGCTGCTTGAACTAATCTGACGGAGACGAATATATTTTACCGACCTTGGAAATTCTGTGCAGCATGAGAAAGGATTGAATATAGAATTTTGTAAATAATTGAAATGATGTTGGTAGGGTATATAATATTAAAATAAAAGTATTTTAAAACATTTGCCTTGTCCAAAATAGACTTTGTATATCAGGCACTTTGACGCATAACTCAATTATATATTTAGAGATGGATGTTTACTTTTTGTGTGGGAATGTTTGGGGTTCGGTGTGAAAAAGTAACACTTACATGTACATATTACGTTATGTATGTACGTATATATTAAGTATGTACAGTAATGTTGGCTTACTCTATTTAGTTCATTTATTCTTCTATTTAATTAATTTTTCTAGACTTATCTTCAATATTAATTACCCTTTGATTTTTTGCCTTCTGTTATAATTTGTGAAATAGACTAGAAATAGAATTCTTTAAAAATTCAATTATATTTGAGGAATTATCACTTAACATAAGGTCCGGTGGAATATAGAATATTCCATTCTTTGAGTTCATATTGTCGCTTCTTGTCAGCAATGTCATTTCCTATACTTTCTGCACTGTTCAGTTCCCTTAATTCCTACATGCGATGGAAGCCAGACTATCGTTAGATCTTTATTTACGGTTGGTTATGAATGAGGAGTATGCTTGGGCTTCTGTAATAACTAAATTTTTTGTAACGATAGGTAAATGATAATCAGGTTTTTCAGTTTGAAAAATTTTTATTATCGAAAGCCAACGTTTCGATCCAAATTGTGGATCTTCATCAGGGCTAAAAGAAAACAAATATATGACAATAATATAAACATGGTAAGCATTATACATGAATATTTAAATAAGTAGCTGGTTAGCAAGATTTAATAGAATCTGATATTTACCTTTTGTACGTGTATTTTCTTTTAGCCCTGATGAAGATGCACAAGTTGGATCGAAACGTTGGCTTTCAATAATAAAAAATTTTCAAACTGAAAATCCTGATTATCATTTACCTATCGTTGAGATTAACAGTTGACTATCTCTCACCTCTATAAATTTTTTGTATAGATATCATTCATCGCCGTTATGTCAGAAAAGGAATAAAAAAGTTTGCTCTTGGCGCATTCCGAGGTATAGTTGCTTGTCTTACGAGGGAGTTTATATTTAATTAGAAAATATAAATTGGTTACTTTGTTTCTTATTTCTTATTTTGTTCTTGATTTATTAATGGTTCAACTAATCCGACATTGTTGTATATATCTTCAGTAGATTAAAAATATCAATACATAACAATATAGAATTTATATTGAAAGTCAAAGACCTGATTGAGATTTTATAATGAAAAATAAAATAATTAATCTTATAATTCGACAACAGACTTTTTTTAAACTTTCACTTTGATGTACTCAATATGGGAAGACTGATTCCTCGACATTATTTTCCAAGGTCAAAATTTATAAATGCGTGCGACGTTTCAACCCGAATTTCAGCTCTTTATCGTGGCTAAATAAGAAACGAACAACCAATAAGAGATAATATAAAAAAAAAATAAAAATATTGACATCTTTACCATTTGTATATCCTCTTGGTGTATTCATATTCACTGATTTAATATGTCTTAGTATTTTCTTTTATTGTTATCTTGTTACTTGTTTAGCCCTGATGAAGACCTGAAATTAGAATCGAAACGTCTGACACAATTATATAGGTACCTATTTGATATCTACATTTAAGAGTTGTTTTTCTTAACCTCAACACCATTATCATTATATTAATTTCTTCTTTTATCTGTTTTCCACCTTTATAAATTGTAGGGCTCTTCTGATATTTCGTGCAGTTTGCTTTTGAGGCATGTTGCGTGATCTGAAGTCTAACAAATGTTCATTATAAACGAATTTTTCAAGGAAAAGAATTAAGACATATCTTTGATTGCTGTGTAAAGTATTTGAAGTCTAAAATCATTGAATTATGAAAAATGCGATTTAAAACGTTATGCTTTAGTAAAATCAGTTGTAATAGTTTATCTGGAGCATATCACGGTTAACATGGATCTTAATTTTTAAATTTATTGTTTAAAGCCACGTCTATAAAGTGTTAATGTTAATGTTATGTGAAATGTTATGTCCAGACCATAAAAAAAAAAAAAAAAAAAAAAAAAAATAATAAAATAAAAAACATTGTTTTGACTTAACACACTTTCCGCTGCATGCTCATATATATTTACACATTTATTTATTTCCATATAATTTACAAGAGTATTTAAACATTTAACATATTTTTTTTAAAGGAATAATCGAAGTAGTACCAATCAGCGTTTCTGAATCATGGAGGGGATATGTAATCGATAAAATAATCAAAATATTTGTATATACACATAACAAACATTAATTTCCTCGAATAGAATCATTAATGCTGCTGTATATCATGGTTAATGCCCGACCAGCCGAGGATATAACGATGATATTTCGATTAATCGTTGAATATGAAATATTAGACATTAATAGCCAATGAGAAGGGATATTAGAAAGAGGTTAGAGGACGCGGGGGTTGGGCGTGGCCCCGGCGGACCAATCAGAGCCCCCGTAGCTCCCCCACCCTATAATCCCCCCGATAAATGATGCAACATCTCGGAGAGAGCTCCCTTACGTGCCTTTAACAAGGGGCTGTCTCGAGAAAAATTAAATTCGACGCGGCCAGCTTTCAACCAGCCCTTTTGTTTTTTTCAATTTCCCTCAGAGTTTTAGTAATGAAGACGGCATTTTATTGTCCCTTCTTTCTCTCCATTTTTTTTTTTTATAATCACAAATATAAAATGATTTGTTATTAAATTTCTTCAGAGATAAATAAACCCCCAAACGGGTAATTTTCAGTTGAGATTTTTGCCTCACTAAACGGCGCCATAGAAGTAGAATGCTATATACTAGCTCCAATCTTTTTTTTGTATCTACTTAAATCATTAAGAAGAAGTAACGCTTCAGCTATGCTTCTTCACGTTTGCCTATTTCAGCAGGTTATGTGATTGAAACGAATTTCGAAGATCATCTCTTCTTTTTCAGTTAAGATGGTTCTTAATCACAGAGAATAGAATTACTTATTATAGGTAAGTATTATTGCTTATTAATTGTTGTATGTAATTCTATACTCTGTGGTCTTGATTAGCTCTATGATATCCACGCCGATTTGTGAAATCACCGCGGGACGCGAACCCTTATTAATAATAATAGTAATAATACTAATAAGAATAATGAGAGTAATTTCTTTATTTGTTTTGGGTATTCATCATGATAGTAGAATATAGTTGACCGTGGATGTAATGAAGAGGAAATTGTTGGGGGTTCGGTCAAAATAAGTAGTACTAATATATGAGAATTAGATATTTTATTGTAGCCGAAGTTTCGTCCCAAATTTTAGGTCATCATCAGTGCTCTTTGACACTTGGAAGACGAAAATCGTTTTTTCATATCCCAACTGTCAAAAAGCCCTGATGATGACCAAAAATTTAGATCGAAACGTCGGCTTTAATAAAATATGTAACACTTGGAAGACGAAAATCGTTTTTTCATATCCCAACTGTCAAAGAGCCCTGATGATGACCAAAAATTTAGATCGAAACGTCGGCTTTAGTAAAATATATGTAACTCTCACATATTTGTGCTACTTATTTTGACCGCATCCCCAACCATTTCCTCTTCATCATGTCTCAAGAATATCGTTTAATGAACTCAGTATTTCAAGATCGACCTAGATCTCCTTAAGGTGCCTTTACAATGTTCGAACCTCACCCTCGTCTAGCCTGTTCGGAGCAATGTTCGGCTAACCTCGAGAAGAGAATGTTCGGCTAACCTTGAGAAGACACGTACTGGAACAGGTACTTTATCTATTCACCTGTGTGTTCCGGGATAGCGCTATAAGGTTCTAGACCTTCTTTTAGCATTTTTCTGGCATTGCTTATATCCATAATAAGTTAGAGCAAAAGTCAGAACAGCCGCTAGTTCCAAGTCTTTGTGCTGAAAAATATTGTATTAAGGTGCTTAGGTGCGGTCAGACATCATTTTTCGCTCGACTTCATGTTTCAGTGTAAATAGCTATTCGTGGTACGCCAAACTTAAATACCTCAGGAGCACAAAATTAAAGCCGTACATTTAAGAAGTTGTCTTTAATGGCCTGGGCAGTCGAAGCGATACTTAAGGTGCGAACCTCACCTTCGAACAAGTTCTCCTTCGAACCTTGCCGTACCGACGTGAAGTGAACAACCATTTATACTTCACGTGACGTTAAGCGAACCAATATGGCTGACGTACCCAAAGCTAGCTTATGATGAAGAAAAAATCTCCATTATCAGTATATTTTATATTATCTGAGAAATAAAAAAATAGGAGACGATTTACAACGTTTCACAAATTACACTGGTATCACAAACAACTCCTGTCACTTAGGAAAAACCCAAATCAAAAGTGACACTAGCGCTACCCACGAACCCAGGCGAACATAGGAGGTACCTAGAACACCCGAACAGTCGACGTGAAGGATTCAGGAAGGTTGTTCGAGGGTGGTGTTCGAAGGTAAAGTTCGTAAGGTGTAAAGGCACCTTTACAGTTGACGGATCTTGTTCAAACTTGTATTATTTTTAATCCACTATTGTAGAGTTATTTAATATTGGTTTCATGAAAATAGGTAAGGGTGGAGGTGAGGGTAAGAGGGAGGGGTGGTAGAATTTCTTATTAATATTATAACTTTTAGTGGACAAAACTTGTTCAAACTTTGTATTGTGTTTATTAGTGGATTGTAGAGTTGTTTTATATCAGTTTCATGAAAAAAGGTAAGGTTGGGGTAAGAGGGAGGGGTGGGATAATTTCTTACTAATATTATAACTTTTAGTGGACAAAACTTGTTCAAACTTTGTATTGTGTTAACTAGTGGATTGTAGAGTTGTTTTATATCGGTTTCATGAAAATAGGAAAGGTTGGGGGTAAGAGGGAGGCGTGGGAGAATTTGTGTTTATTAGTAGATTGTACAGTTGTTTTATATTGGTTCATACTTCATTTTATATTAACTTATCATGTAAAATGTTTAATTTATAACAAAAAGAACTCTTTTAATGTCTTCAGAATTACTCATACCAAGTAATCATTGAATAAGTCATCACTAGAGCATTTGTATTAGGTAGACAATTCTTTTATAATTTAATAAACACGACATTTTAAAACACGATAAAAAAACACATGTGCACATAAGAATTTAATTACATTACATAAGAATATAATAATAATGTTCTCTGGGAATAATTTGAAGTGTATATATCAGTGTAATAAAAAGGAACCGGTTTTTAAATTCACGTATTGAATTTCAATTACCTAAGTTTAGAATTTTAATATTGTAAATAAAAATTAAACACAGAACATTTCATTTCCTTGTAATTAGTGATTAATTAACTAACTCAACAGAAATTAGAACCACAAATATCAAATTAAGGTTGCGCACCCTTCGAGCCGGCCGGCCGTGACTCATGCTTTATCTCTAAAAACTCCCCTTTTCCTAATGTTGATGGATTGTGATGGACGTGAAACTAATACCAATTGAAACTCAGATAGTTTTTGTAACGTGTAGTGCCACAAACATTGCGGACACTTGCGAACAAAATTGTTCAGACATTCCCTAATATGAACAATTGTTTACTTTAAAAATAGTTCATTCGCTTAAATCACTGGTTACAGATATCATTTGGATGGATGTATATTGTATATGGAAAGCACATAAGTAAAAATTGATAGAAATTAAGTAGCGAATGATACAAACATTGGTAAACGGGGTGCAAAAAGGGCGCGGATGGAGATGCCAGAAACATAGAACTTTGAAATGTTGTATATTTCACAAAGTTTATTCTATTTTTGTTTCAACTATATTTTCAAGGTCCAGCCATAAAAACCAAGAAAAATTATTAGATCCAGAAAAAAAGTTGTTTTTTTTTTGGATTTTTTGCACAATAATGCGTGAAAAGGGACCACTGTGCGCTGGTACTGCAAGGTTTGATGGTTTACCTTTTCGAAGGTGAAGTTTGCACAGTGTTAAGGCACCTTTACGCATAACACATGTAAATCATTCTATAAGCGAACATTTTAACTGAATTTTGAAAATGTTATCGTTTCAGGACAACAACGTGGAAAAGGAACTGCAAAGACTCGGTGTAACAAGTTTTATTGTAGGGAGAGAGGTTTGGGTTTATTGCCAGCAGTATTAGTGGACTGTATACCCTAGAACTAAGCTAAGTAATGTGATGGCGGCAATAAATCATATCTCCCCTACCTCCTTGGATGAAGAGGAGGGCACCCTGTCTGTTTTTTACTTTCTTCCGCACAAAGGAAAAGTATTGCCGGGAACGGTAGGGACCACCAAATTATGTCCCTACTACTCCCTCCCTGCTGCCACTACTCCATAGTTTTTTTTTCTTTCTTCATTTTTGTTGTATTTAAGATGAAATGAGTAACTAGATAGGAACAGTAGTAAATTTAAGTGGAAGTTGTGGATAGTTTAACCCGGCGTTGGTAGCGCTGCACAGTGGTTGAAAATCTACTATTTTCGGAAAAAACCTTGTCAAACCCGATCTGTGAGCCGCAAAAAAATAAAGTTGATATTATCATAACCAAGATTGAATTTCCTATAAAATGTATAGTTTCGAGCCCTGCTTAACCGGCTATTCGGATTAACCGGCAGTGTAAGGAAAATAAATAAAAAATTATACATCAATTTTCGACTCGAAATCGGCTAGTTTAAACACTTTTGCTGTTTTATGCTAGTAATATCATTGATAGTACTTGCAATATAATTTTATTTTATGAAAACACTCGTTAGGTAAAAAAAAAAAAAAAAATCATACATAGGAACTATCAATTATTTTTGTCGTTATGTTTTCATTCTTAACTATTAAATGTATATCATATTAAAATATAAGATTGGGGTCATCCGACTTTATTATAATTTTGATAGGAGATGGTGGGATTGACTGTTCAATGTAGGTTTAATAACTGCAACTCTATCTGTGAAAATTTAGTTCCCATATTCACGCTAAATAATAGCTGAACCTTATTTTTAATACAAATCTTCTATAAACAAATGGATGCTTAAAAATTAAAAGTGCCGAAGCCTTTAAGTTATCGGATGTAATGTTAATAAACTTATTATTAATAATTTCCAAATTCATTCTAAAATCACGGTAGGTGAAAAAGTTGATTTATTATCGACCTAACAACGATTCAGACTGACTTTATAAATGATGCTACAGACCTGGTAAGTAAGGCATGATGTTTTACTAAACGATTAGTAATATTCTAAACGGAAGCACAAGCTCCATAGCGAATAAACTGCACGAAATAACTTTGACATTTCAATTTAAAAAAAATCCCACATGTACAGACGCAGGTGGACGCAGCTAGAATATGTTTTAATATTTCCTTGAATGTATCTTCTTCTTTAAAAAACGGATTTTAAAACTGCGCTCGGCTGCGCTTGAAAAATATGGATTACCAAAAAAATTTTTTGTCTTAATTTTATTGCATTTATTCGGGATTTTATTTCTGGGTTAAAACATAGACCAAATAGCATCATTTTTATGCTAGTGTAATATGTGAGATCGCTTTTCATGATTAAGAAGGAAAATCGCTCTAAGAAAAAAAAATGCGAGTTGTAAAAATTATTATAGTGCTATAAATTTTCCGTTGAAAAATAAACTTTTTCAATGATCGATTTTCAAAGGGTCATAACAAGTTTAAAAATCAGAATATATCCGAATAAATTGATGGAATGTGTCAGGTAACTATTCTATTAATTAATATTGAAAAGAAAAAAGATATTCCAATACCTTCAAAAAATGGGTTTTTTCCGCCTTTCAACCACTGTGCGCTGTGAGCATTTCCCTCACACTTGCCGAAAATTTTATTTCACTTATTTCTTTTTATTTAATTCTGATATTTTTTCTATTTGTCATTTGTACATTAACACTATTTGTAAATTGTTTTTGGAGAAGAAAAAATATGTCGTGATAAGCCCCTATAAGTTTTGTTCGACAAAAACGGGAGCGTGAGGGAAATGCTCACGGAGCGACCACCCCTGGACACACAACTGAACAACTACGAGGGCTGCTCCTAAAAATAAAAAAATTTGAATCGGGGCCTAAACCTTTTAAGAGAAGAGGCGATTACTGAAGTTAGAGATTACTGTTTCCAAAAATTTCCCTGGGTTTAAAGTTTTTTCCCTTATTCCAGGGCACTCTTTTGTCACATATGGTGTTATGTTTCTTCAAATGTTTGTGTATTTTGTTGGTAGGCTTAGAAAATGTCTCTGAGAAGGTCTAAACAATTCCAAAAGTTAATAAAGCATTTTATTCTTGTTTACTCTCTTCTATACATTCCTCTCCAACAAATAAATTATAATAAATGCATAAAAACAGAGGAAAACACCTTAAATAGATTAATAATTGAATGATAAACATATTCTAAATTGAAAGAAACAAAAATCAGGTGCGTGCTCGCAACACACAACTTTCACTTACCAACTTACTTAGATTAGAAATTAATGCGTTTTGTTAATTGCAACTTCTCAAATGAACAGAACAGTTTTAATTATGAACAATGGTCTGTCGTTAAAGGCGTACTCCGCATGCGTGGGCTCCACGAGTTTTATTAGTTGACTGAATATTTTTCTTTTTTTATCCTCTATATGTTTTCTTTATTTTTATCATATCTCATAATTAGCCATTTTTTATTTTTAGGCGTAACGAGAGACAGTTAATTTCACAATATAAACAAAAACAAAGGTACTTTATAGGAAACAAAAGAAAAAAAAAGAAAAAAAAAAGGCCCCTACCCCATTTAAGCCTCCTCAGAACATTTTAATAATCATAAAGCTTACCTGATATTAAATAAAACCTAATTTTCATTAAACATGACGAATTTGATAAAAATTGTTAAAGCCGTTTTTGAGATAATCCAAAAAACGGTAAAAATTGGAAAATAAGTTTTGCAATAAAGTGCCCCCTCAGTTGGACCAATTTCATGTCACATATTTGGTATATACATACATCAAATACCCAGTTTTATCAAAATCGTAAAAGCCGTTTTCGAGTAAATAAAAAATACACGTAAAATTGGTACAAAATTTATAAAGAAAAGTCCCCCCTCCGGTTGATCAATTTTGATGAAATTTCAAAGTCATATCTCGGGCATATACATACATTAAATACCCAGTTTCATCTAAATCGTTAAAGCCATTTTTGAGTAAATAAAAAATACACGTGAAATTGATACAAAATTTACTAAGTAAAGTCCCCCCTCCGGTTGATCAATTTTGATGAAATTTTTACAGTCATATCTCGGGCATATTTATACGTAAAATACTCAGTTTAATCAAAATCGTTACAGCCGTTTTTGAGAAAATCGAAAAAAACTTAAAAAGTTATTAAATAAAGTACCCCCTCCCTTTAAACAATTTTGATGAAATTTTTGCTGTCACATCATATACCTACACTAAATACCCAATATCATGTTCACACGGTTTATAGTTTTTGAAACTATACGTTGAAAACCGGAAGTCGAAATTTTTCACGATCGCAATACTTCCACTTACTATATATTTTATATATAGGTAAGTGAAAGTAAAAATATGGGGAAGAATGCAGCAAAAAATAGAATAGCCAAAAACTGAGGTTTGAAGGAACGCGACCAACGCCGGGTTAAAGCCGGTAAAATATGATAGTATTTAACTATCACAGTCCCGCATTTTACTGTGGTAAAACATGAAGTTATAAACAAATTATTGCATATTGTATATTTTTACAGGACAAGAACGAATTAACTTATTTCTAAATTTAGACGGTCATACAATCAATTTACCCAGTTAATTTTATCGATGTGAAAGCAATGCTTCGCATAAAATGGTATGGCTAAATAAAAATCGAATTCCTAATTCCTGTTACCGCAAAGCGCAACCGCAAACCGCAAATGGGAAGATTGATTAGTGTCTGATCTGTTGAAGTTAGGTTTGGACGGTTATCGGTGGATTGAAGTGTGACGGAAGCGATTGGTGGTGTCAGCATCGAACCTTCGGGTTAGATGAGCCTTTTAATTTAATTCAACCATGTCTGTTGTTAACTGTTAGCTTATTTCTTTAGCATAACTTATAAGTCTAATGAGGGCAAGGGGTTTAATCAATCAAGGAAAATGGCATGCTGAAAAAATTGAGGAGGGGGTCCATGTATAAAGACCCATGAATGGCTTTAAATAAAGCTTGAAGGTTGAAGAACAATGATATTTTGTTTTTTTTAATAAAAGGAAATAAGAATGAAATTTAATTTATTATTAAAACGGTAATGACGAACATTAGGGTGAGAGGGGGAAAAAATGACTTTTTCATTACACTGCACGGAAAGTAACTACTTTCGATGCATGGAAACAGTACAGAAAACAGCTGTTTCCCGTGTACTTCTAAAAGTGCACCGAAAATTTGCACGCGCACGGAAAATTTATAAGTGCACCGAAAATTTTCGGTGTACTTGTTATTTCGTTTCCCGGCCACCATTAGCGCTTGCTGATTGTATTAAGAACAGCTGTTTAATGAAAACTGAAAATCCACCGATTACAATTAGTTTTTGTGTCATAAATATTTTCAAAAGTTGTCAGTTTACTAAGTGCTTTGAAGAAATGGCATTGCCCGATGAATTAATGAAGAAAGCATGCAATGATGCAAGCATGGAATGATGAAAACAAATAACGAAAATATTGAAATTCCGCACAATGAAATAGCAGGAAAGTGTCAAGAAATACACAAAAATACAACTAAAAATTTACACTTACTACAAAATAAATTAGCAAATAAATATAAGCAACAATCAAAACTGAACAGTAAATATTAATTTCAATTTCTAAAATTCTTAAAACCCTTATTTATTTCAGTATTTTATTTAATTTGTATTCAGCTTTTGTTTATTGATCAATAAACTAATCAAACAGTATACTAGTGTTTGAAATTATAATTTAAGTTAATTAATTATGTTAGTTTGAGATTTCTGTTATACTGCCAGTTTGCAGTGCAATGAAAAGTATCGTTCATAACACGTACTAAAAGTGCTTTTCCCGAGCTTCGCCTCGTGCGTGAAACTCGACTTCACGTGTGAGGCGTAGCCGAAATTCCGTAGCGCACGGGAAAAGGACACTTTCGGTACTAGTAATGAAATATACTATTTCAATGAAGTTTATTTCCTTTTTCGAACTTTCCAAGTACAGTACAGCTTATTCAGTGGTAGATGTCGTTTTTATTTGTTAGTAAAATAAAATATTTTTTTTTTATTTTCATATAATTTTGATGGAAGAAAAAAGATCGAACCCAGTTCATCTTCGTTCCTCTGCAACATATTTTAATTATCGTTTTACATTTACACCAACTAAATTCACTCTTGGTGTGAACGTGTTGATGAAAAGAACCAATTGTAATTTGGTAGAACAATAAAATAAATAAAACAGTCTTTAAAATATCTTCGGACTTTACTTTTTAATTTTTCGCTTATTTCTTAACACAATTGCCCACTCGTCCATCCCGCCACCCAAAATATTTCCGGACTATATTGACTGATGAAGTGATGCCTTGTAGATGCAAAAAGTCTATAATATAACCTGCATTAAAAAGATTGATCACCTAGAATGTCCCAATTATTCCCTTTAAGATATGGTCCCTTATAAACTATACATATATAAACGATAAATCGCATGGCTACGAGGAAGATTATGTTTACAAATTCATTCACATTTCGGATTGAAAAAATCCAATAAAACAATGTTGGAATTATCAGAGAATGATGTAGGTACGGTTTAAGGCGACTTGCTACTAACTAACGAATACTGAAAATCTTAATCAGGTCTGAACCGAGTGGTCAGCGCCTGATAGTTTGTAAAGAGAATTATTATAGCTTCTATTTGAGAATTTTGATGGGATTAATTGATGGTTTGTAGTTCTAGATTCTTGTTGCTATGTTTTACGAGTATTTGTTACTTTATTTTTTAAAGTTTATATCATATGTTATATTATATTATATTTAAAGGTTAATATATCCTTATATATATATAAAAATCTCATGTCCCGATGTTTGTCGGAGGTAAACTCAGAAATTACTCATCCGATTTTGCAGAAATTTGGCTCAACCTGTATAGTTTTGTCCAACTTGAAATATGGGATAGTTTTTATCTTGATTATTGACCACAATATTTCTTTTATTGCAAATTAAATGCTTATTATTCAACAACTGACTGTGATAATTTTTAAGTTCTATAAATTTCCAATAGATGGCGGTGTAAGTTGATTTATTGACATAACACTGCATTTTCTTTCGATATTTAGGGTAGGTAAAAATACATTTCATTTAGAACCTACCGATATATCTAATCTCATATCATCATGTCTTATATTCTGAATTTAATTAATTAAATTTAATGTATTGCCATAATACATATTAAGATGTATTATGGCATAACATCAATTTGGTACATTTTAACTAACTATTGTAATTGTACTAAACCCTATTGCAATTATATTCTTTAGGGTCTGGCCACACTAATATAGGTTATGTTCAGAATATTTTTAATTTAACTTACATATTACCTTTAGTTATGTCTAAAGTGGCCTGTGTCTGACATGTATGGCCTGACCTTTAGGCATAACTAAAGGTAATATGTAAGTTAAATTAAAAATATTCTGAACATAACCTATATTAGTGCTGCGGTGCGGATCCGGTGCGGACATGTGTGGCCAGACCCTTATTAGTTCCTTTTCAGATGTTATTTATATTTAATCTCTCTATATCTTTAATTAATCGTGCGAGGTCCGCTTTATATTCTGTATTTAATTCGTATGCATTATCGCAAAAGATTAATTCGGTACATTTTCGCTGTCTATTGTGATTGTACTAAGCCTTATTCCAATTATATTCTGTTTTAGATCCTTAACCATTTTACAATAAAAAGTTTAACCCCTCTAAATTCTTTACCAAACAGTTTTAAATTTGGTCTCAAATTCTATTTTAAATCCCGTTGGTTTTTAGATTAGCTAAACCTTTTTTATCCTTTAATACAGTCAAATCAGTGAATTTTGATTTGACTGTATTAAAGAGAATTGGATGTAATTAATTCCATGCATTATAGCTACTGAGCCACAGCAACGAGTGGTCGGGTCTGCTCGTATATATATACTGTTGGTGTCGTACAATCATTGACGAATACACATAACATCGACATCAGAAGAAACAGTTCCGCTTGAGTAGCGCGACACTATCCCCAGACAGTGATCCGTAGCCAGTTAGTTAAATAAGTTACTTGTCCTTCCGAGAAGAGTCGGCCCCAGGTAGCATGCTAGTTCTGTCGGCAAACATAATATTGGAGGCAGTGACAGTTCTACACGCTACCATAAACAGTAAGGTCCCCAGCAGTACTGGGCTACCCTTTGCGGTACCTTCTCCCAAGAACTGTCCGTTCCCGTGTCTAATCTCTACTAACACATCTCTTCTGCCCCCCTTCTTACAAGTCAAACATATCTAAAGGGTTTCAACTTCTTTCTTACCTACTTAGCGTCCTTGTTTTTTATTTTCACTTACCTATATGGGCAATTTCAAAATTTCGGTCACATTCAGGTATCAAATTAGACAAAAAAAAGAAGAATAAAATGTGTGTTTTTTTGCTCCTTATCAATCTTTAAGGTTCTCTCAGCAAGTCACTGATGTGAGCATACATAATTACCAATCAAACCATACATACGCCATTTTGAAAAAAATACAATTTCAGGGAGTGAGGTAGGTGTCTAGGAAGTGAGAAAAGTTTTTTATTTTAACATTTTTATTTCAACAAAATAAGAAGCAGTTAGAAAATATCATAATATAAAATATTACACAAACTTTTAAGCGCTAATAAATATTCATTTTTCAAAAAAATCAATGTCCTCTTCAAAACAGTGAACTATTTTTCTTCGCACAAGTGTGATGCGGGGTACTGAAAGAACAGTAATAACATCTTGACGGACCTTATCATTTACCCTTTTCATTCTTTTCAATATCTGAGAATTGTTTGAAAGCATTTGTCTGTTTCTTCTGAACACTTTTTCTGATATGGTTCAAAAGCCTGATAGTAAGCGGTATTTTTTTAAGATTTGTCCATACCCCTGCACTATTTGTCGGAATTTGTTTTTGTCACCTTTTAGAAGTAGCACATTAAAATTTTCATGTAATTGGCGTTTTCAGACCTCTCCAAAAAGTAGGCGTTTTCTTATTTCTTTTTTGTCAACCGATTTCATTACTTGCTCAACAATTTTACTAGGGCCATCTTTATTGCTGCGTCATTCCAATTGAGCCTTCAGCCTGTAATATTTTTGACGCCATTTATTGGACGCATTTTTTAACGTTTTGTTACTTTGTGTGAGTTTTTTGTTATCTCTAACTACTTTTGATCTATTTTTCCGTATTTTTTTTCTCCCTGAATTTCTATGTGACTCAATTGATACCTTCTTCATCAGATTCACTTCCCGGTGGAGAGTTAATTATCATGAAATTCCTGCCATTTCTCTGATTCATTCTTTTCTGATATGCTATTTTCAATCTTTCTCTCCATGCTTTGCGTTATGCCTTCAGGTCCCTGTTGCTCTTGAAATTACTAATCAATTTTACCTGACCTTTCATTTTTTTCCTTTCCTTTTCTCTCTCAATCTCCAGCAATACGGGTCACTCTTTATTTTCTCTCGCCTTCTTTTAGCTGCTGCTTTCTTGTACGCCTTCAGCTCCCCCTCGCTGCGCTTCTTTCGTGAGCTCATGGTTCTGAAAGTAATAATGCACAGTGATAGACTTTTTGTATTATAAATTTATTGTAAAAACTCGAAAACACTCAATCACTAGATATTAACCTCATATCCCTAGGTTCAAACCTCACTCCCTAGATTTCAAGATTTTCTAGGGAGTGAGGTTTCCGCCATTAAATGACACATGCGGTTAGTAGAGTAAGTAAGTAAGTTATTCAAAAATATTTCCCACAAATTACTATCAAACTATAATCAATGTGAAGAGTATGATTAAAATGCACTTACCTTTATTGGAAAACTTATTCACTAAGAAGTGAGGTTGAATAAAAATACCCTATGAATTTCAAAACTTGAACATACATTAACCTTCATATTCTCGGGATTGTTCTGTGAGGGAAAAATCACGTGAACTCCATCTTTATGCAGTGTTGTCCCTGAGGCTAGAGAAACAAAATTTCCTTGTTTCTCCAGTTTGGTGGAACTTTTAAAAAGTTTCTAGGGAGTGAGGTTCAACACCAGTGACACTCATGAAATGAAATATTAGGTGAATTGAATTAATTAATTTTTATTCATCAGTTGAATATTGGACTTAGACATAATAACATTTCTAAAAAACCCTAGATTTTTGGACTTACGACCAAATGTTTCACAATGTTTAGCTAACTTGTGGAGTACCTCTGGGTTGTGACATCACTGGGGAGTGGAAATCAATATTTTGCATTTTTTTTCCTGGGCCGTAAATTAAAAACTACACGTAATATTTAATGATAAGTAAACTTTCAAACAAATAGATTTCAGGAAAAATTATCAAAATGCATTCAACTGTAATTTGGCCCAATTATTGTTCTGTGACATAAATTTTGAAATGACCCATATATGAAATATATAGTAAGTGGAAGTATTGCGATCGTGAAAAATTTCGACTTCAGGTTTTCAACGGAAATATACGTTTTGGGGTCCCCTGAGTCCAATTAATCAAGTGCCGCGAAATGGTCTCTGTGTTTGTGTGAACAGACTAGCTCAAAAACTATAAACCGTGCGAATCTGAAATTGGGTATTTAGTGTATGTATGTGCCCGCGATGTGACAGCAAAAATTTCATCAAAATTGCTCAAAGGGAGGGGGTACTTTATTTAATACCTTTTTAAGTTTTTTTCGATTTTCTCGAAAATGGCTCAAACGATTTTGATTAAACTGAGTATTTAATCTTTTTATAAGCCCGAAATATGACTGTAAAAATTTCATCAAAATTGATCAACCGGAGGGGGGACTTTACTTAATAAATTTTGTATTATTCTCACGTGTTTTTTTTTATTTACTCAAAAACGGTTTTAACGATTTTGATCAAACTGGGTATTTTGATCAAACTTGGGTATATTCCAAAGATGTGATAGCCAACATTACATCAAAATTGATCAACCGGAGGGGGGACTTTACTTATTAAATTTTGTATCATTTTCACGTGTTTTTTTTATTTACTCAAAAAAGGCTTTAACGATTTTGATCTAACTGGGTATTTGATGTATGCATATGCCAAAGATATGATAGCCAACATTTCATCAAAATTGGTCAATCGGAGCGGGCCCTTTATTTCATAATTTTTTTTTCCAATTTTTACCTTTTTTTCGATGATCTCAAAAACGGCTTTAACGATTTTTATCAAATTCGTCATGTTTAATGAAAATTAGGTGTTCTTTAATATCAGGTAAGCTTTATCATTATTAAAATGTTCTGAGGGGTCTTTTTTTTTGGGGGGGGGTTGGGGCCTTTTTTGTTTGTTTGTTTCCTATAAAGTACCTTTGTTTTTGTTTATATGGAGAAATTAACTGTCTCTCGTTACGCCTAAAAGTAAGAAATGGCTAAATATGAGATATGATAAAAATAAAGAAAACATAAAGAGGAGAAAAAAAGAAAAATATTCAGTCAACTCATAAAACTCGTTGAGCCCACGCATGCGGAGTACGCCTTTAATGACAGACCATTGTTCATAATTAAAGCCGTTCTGCTCATTTGAGAAGTGGCAATTAACAAAACGCATTAATTTCTAATCTAAGTAAGTTGGTAAGTGAAAGTTGTGTGTTGCGCGCACGCACCAGATTTTTTAGTATTAAGATGGCTTCACTCAGCATCGAACCAATTGATAAACAGATAAACACCCGAACCTTGTCGTGCAGGTGTGCTAGGAACAGACATTTTGTACTATCTACATTGAAACGTGAAGTTTAGCGAACAAAGATGTCTGAGCGCTCCTTCGGACCTTTATACAACAAATTTTATTTCAAAGAAAGCTGAAATAAAACTAGTGGCTGTTCTGGCTTTTTATCTTATTTATTATGGATATAAACAACGTCAGAAAAAAGCTAAAAGAAGCTTATCTTAACTAACTCAAAAGTGACACTAACGCTGTCCCTGAACAAGCAGCCGTAATATACAAAATACCATTTCACATTCAAGTCTTACTTAGGTTAGCCGAACTGTGCCCGATATCGGCTCTTCGTGAAAGTAATTCGACAGGGTGTAAACACACCTCTATAGAGAGGTAAGAGTAACTCGATCATCGACCAATTTATTCATTTTAATGTGACAATTTTAATACAGGGTGGGGCACAATGAAACACAAAAGTTTTTCTTACCCATAGCACCCCGCCTGAGATTTTATTTGCAATTTTTTATTTTTTCCATGTTACTTTAGGGTCTAATATATGTAAGAAATGCTTAAAACATTATTTTATGCATCATATGGTATGTCTGACCGCGAGCAGATATTTTCCAAAAAAATAATTATGTTTCATTGTACCCCATGGCCGGGGTACAATGAAACAGCTGAAAAAAGCAACAAAACCATAATTAACAAAAAAAAATTTTCGGCTTCCAGTCAGTTTTTCGTTCTTTTGCTTAAGGATAGCCACGAAATTCCTTAGGAGAGAGGAAAGTTTGACTTGGTTGTCAGAGAGGAAAGTTGTCATAAATTAATACAGTTTTTATGGTGTTCCGCTCTCAATTTCGCACCAATCTGTTAGAAAATGAAAAAAACCGACTGCTTATTGCACGATGAAACACTCATGGGACTCCATGAAACGTTTCATTGTGCCCCGAACGCCCTTGTTTCAAAGAATACCCTACGAGCCATTTAGGTGTCTCTAACTTCCTACGATAAACGTGAAGAGGTAGGAAAGTCAAAGTCAGGCAAAATCTTAAGAGATACAGGCCTAATGAAAAAGTTGTAAGAGCAGATTGAATAAAATAATTACTCATACCTAAAGCCTAAAATCCGTTCGACAAATAAATTTAGTTTTGCCACACAAAACCGCACTTCAGACTAGGGATGCGACATCGATGTCGATGTTTCTGAAACATCGATGTTTTGTAGCCGATGTTTTCGGACCATCGATGTTTGTGGACCGATGTTAACATCGATGTTTTTAGTAGCAAGCTTTTTTTTTTTTTTTTTTTTTTTTTTTTTTTTTTTTTTTTTTTTTTTTACTTTTAGCATGTTTTAACTATCAAGCTGTTTTTAACATTGGTACTTTTGTCAACGTTTTGGACCAAAACGGTTAAAAACCACTTTTTCTTGTTAAAACATCGATGTTTTTAAGATCGATGTTAGAGCATATAAATTGATGTTTTTTGTCCAAAACATCGATGTTAAATCATATTAGTTTTTGCAGAAAACATCTATGTTGTTTTAAAATTTTTTTTTTAACATTAATGTTTTTGACAAACCAAAATGTTTTGACATCGATGTTTTGGACAAAAAACATCAATTTATATGCTCTTAACATCGATCTTAAAAACATCGATGTTTTAACAATAAAAAGTGGTTTTTAACATCGATTTCATATATTAAAAAAAAATATGCTCTTAACATCGAATTTTTAACTATAACAAAATTGTTTTTAACATCGATGTTTTTGTCAAAAACATTAATGTTAATATATATATTTCTTTTTGTCAAAACAAATATGTTTTAAATCGATGTTTGATTTTGACAAAAGCGAAAATGTTTTAACATCGATGTTTTCGGCAAAAACAAATAGGTTTTAACATCGATGTTCAACTATAACAAAGTTGTTTTTAACATCCATGGTTTTGTCCCAAACATCGATGTTAGATCATATTTGTTTTTACAGAAAACATCGATGTTGTTTTAAAAAAATTGTTTTTAACAGTGATGTTTTTGACAAAAACCAATATTTTTTAACATCGATGTTTTACAATAAGCAAGTTCTTTTTAACATCGATGTTTTCGACAATAACCAAAATGTTTTAACATCCATGTTTTGGACAAAAAAAGATATATTTTAACAATATCCAAGTTGTTTTTAACATCGATGTTATATAAAAAAAAAAAATATGCTCTTAACATCGAATTTTTAACTATAACAAAGTTGTTTTTAACATCGATGTTTTTGTCAAAAACATTAATGTTAATATATATTTGTTTTTGTCAAAACAAATATGTTTTAATATCGATGTTTGATTTTGACAAAAGCGAAAATGTTTTAACATCGATGTTTTTGACAAAAAACATCAATATATATGCTCTTAACATCGATGTTAAAAACATGTTTAACAATATTGATGTGTTTTGTCCAAAACATCGTTTTTAAATATTTTCTTTTTTGTCACATCCATGTTTTCTGCAAAAACATTTTAGTTATACCTAAAAAATCGATGATAAACACCACTTTTTATTGTTAGAACATCGATGTTAAGAGCATAAACATCGATGTTTTTTTGTTTTCAAAACATCGATGTTTTCTGCAAAAACAAATATGTTTCCTCATCGATGTTAAAATCTACTTTTTATTGTTAAAACATCAATGATTTTAACATCGATGTTACCAGCAATAGCTGGTAACAAAAGCAAAATATCGATGTTGAAACATTTTCTTTTTTGTCAAAAACATCAACGTTAAAAGCAATTTTTTTTTAACAACATCGATGTTTTGGACAAAACCATCGATTTGTCCAACAACTATAACAACATTGTTACAGTTACAAATTCGATGTTAAGAGCACATTTGTTTTTTATATAACATTGATGTTAAAAAAAAAACTTCTATATTGTTCTAACATCGATGTTAAAACATATTTGTTTTTTGACCAAAACATCGAAGTTAAAACATCGATATTTCTGCAAAAACTAATATGATTTAACATCGATGTTTTGGACAAAACCATCGATGTTAAGAGTATATATAAAAAGAACTTGGTTTTTGTTAAAACATCGATGTTAAGAGCATATGTATTGATGTTTTTTGTCCAACCATCGATGTTAAAAGTATATATAAAAAGAACTTGGTTATTGTTAAAACATCGATGTTAAAAAATATTTGATGTTGTCTAATCCATGGACGTTAAAAGCAACTTTTTTAAAAAAACAACGTTGTTTTAAACATCGTTGTTTTCTGTAAAAACAAATGTGATTTAACATCGATGTTTTAGACTAAAACATCGATGTTAAAAACACTTTTGTTATAGTTAGAGCATCGATGTAAAGAGTATACTTGTTTTTGTATATAACATCGAAGTTAAAAAGAACTTAGTTATTGTTAAAACATCGATGTTAAAACACTTTTGTTATAGTTAGAGCATCGATGTAAAGAGTATACTTGTTTTTGTATATAACATCGATGTTAAAAAGAACTTAGTTATTGTTAAAACATCGATGTTAAAACTTATTTGATTTTGTTCAAAACATCAAAGTTAAAAGCAACTTTTTTAAAAAAACAACGTTGTTTTAAACATCGTTGTTTTCTGTAAAAACAAATGTGATTTAACATCGATGTTTTAGACTAAAACGTCGATGTTAAAAACACTTTTGTTATAGTTAGAGCATCGATGTTAAGAGTATATTTGTTTTTGTATATAACATCGATGTTAAAAAGAACTTGGTTATTGTTAAAACATCGATGTTAAAACTTA
Organism: Aelia acuminata; assembly: GCA_911387785.2. NCBI lineage: Eukaryota > Metazoa > Arthropoda > Insecta > Hemiptera > Pentatomidae > Aelia > Aelia acuminata. The sequence continues at coordinate 127,426,217 of OU426982.1, read as the reverse complement.
TTTGATTTTGTCCAAAACATCGAAGTTAAAACATATTTGTTTTTGCCGAAAACATCGATGTTAAAAACAATTTTCTTAAAACATCGATGTTTTCTGCAAAAACAAATATGATTTAACATCGATGATTTGGACAAAAACATCGAGGTTAAAGACAACTTTGTTATAGTTTGAACATCGATATTAAGAGTATATTTGTTTTTGTATATAACATCAATGTTAAAAAGAGCATAGATATTGTTAAAACCTATATGTTTTTGCCGAAAACATCAATGTTAAAACATTTTCGTTTTTGTCAAAAACATCGAAGTTAAAACATATTTGGTTTTGCAGAAAACATCGATTTTAAAACATTTTCGTTTTTGTCAAAAACATCGATGTTAAAAACAATTTTTTTTTAAAAACAGCTTTGTTATAGTTAGAACTTCGATGTTAAGAGTATATTTGTTTTTGTACATAACATCGATGTTAGAAAGAACTTGGTTATTGTTAAAACATCGATGTTAAAACCTATTGGTTTTTGCCGAAAACATCGATGTTAAAACCTATTTGTTTTTGCCGAAAACATCGATATTAAAACATTTTCTTTTTAGTCAAAATCATCGATGTTAAAAACAATTTTATTAAAACATCGATGTTTTGGACAAAAACATCGAGGTTAAAAACAACTTTTTTATAGTTTGAACATCGATGTTAACGGTATATTTGTTTTTGTATATAACATTGATGTTAAAAAGAACTTGGATATTGTTAAAACCTATATGTTTTTGCCGAAAACATCGATGTTAAAACATTTTCGTTTTTGTCAAAAACATCGAAGTTAAAACATATTTGGTTTTGCAGAAAACATCGATTTTAAAACATTTTCGTTTTTGTCAAAAACATCGATGTTAAAAACAATTTTTTTTAAAAAACAGCTTTGTTATAGTTAGAACTTCGATGTTAAGAGTATATTTGTTTTTGTACAAACATCGATGTTAAAAAGAACTTGGTTATTGTTAAAACATCGATGTTTAAACCTATTTGTTTTTGCCGAAAACATCGATGTTAAAACATTTTCTTTTTAGTCAAAATCATCGATGTTAAAAACAATTTTTTTAAAACATCGATGTATTGGACAAAAACATCGAGGTTAAAAACAATTTTTTTTTAAAAAACAGCTTTGTTATAGTTAGAACTTCGATGTTAAGAGTATATTTGTTTTTGTACATAACATCGATGTTAAAAAGAACTTGGTTATTGTTAAAACATCGATGTTAAAACCTATTGGTTTTTGCCGAAAACATCGATGTTAAAACCTATTTGTTTTTGCCGAAAACATCGATGTTAAAACATTTTCTTTTTAGTCAAAATCATCGATGTTAAAAACAATTTTTTTAAAACATCGATGTTTTCTGTAAAAACAAATGTGATTTAACATCGATGTTTTAGACTAAAACGTCGATGTAAAAAACACTTTTGTTATAGTTAGAGCATCGATGTTAAGAGTATATTTGTTTTTGTACATAACATCGATGTTAGAAAGAACTTGGTTATTGTTAAAACATCGATGTTAAAACCTATTGGTTTTTGCCGAAAACATCGATGTTAAAGCCTATTTGTTTTTGCCGAAAACATCGATGTTAAAACATTTTCTTTTTACTCAAAATCATCGATGTTAAAAACAATTTTTTTAAAACATCGATGTTTTGGACAAAAACATCGAGGTTAAAAACAATTTTTTTTTAAAAAACAGCTTTGTTATAGTTAGAACTTCGATGTTAAGAGTATATTTGTTTTTGTACATAACATCGATGTTAGAAAGAACTTGGTTATTGTTAAAACATCGATGTTAAAACCTATTGGTTTTTGCCGAAAACATCGATGTTAAAGCCTATTTGTTTTTGCCGAAAACATCGATGTTAAAACATTTTCTTTTTAGTCAAAATCATCGATCTTAAAAACAATTTTTTTAAAACATCGTTGTTTTCTGTAAAAACAAATGTGATTTAACATCGATGTTTTAGACTAAAACGTCGATGTTAAAAACACTTTTGTTATAGTTAGAGCATCGATGTTAAGAGTTTATTTGTTTTTGTATATAACATTGATGTTAAAAAGAACTTGGTTATTGTTAAAACATCGATGTTAAAACTTATTTGATTTTGTCCAAACCATCGAAGTTAAAACATATTTGTTTTTGCCGAAAACATCGATGTTAAAAACAATTTTCTTAAAACATCGATGTTTTCTGCAAAAACAAATATGATTTAACATCGATGTTTTGGACAAAAAAAAACATCTAGGTTAAAGACAACTTTGTTATAGTTTGAACATCGATATTAAGAGTATATTTGTTTTTGTATATAACATCGATGTTAAAAAGAACATAGATATTGTTAAAACCTATATGTTTTTGCCGAAAACATCAATGTTAAAACATTTTCGTTTTTGTCAAAAACATCGAAGTTAAAACATATTTGGTTTTGCAGAAAACATCGATTTTAAAACATTTTCGTTTTTGTCAAAAATATCGATGTTAAAAACAATTTTTTTTAAAAAACAGCTTTGTTATAGTTAGAACTTCGATGTTAAGAGTATATTTGTTTTTGTACATAACATCGATGTTAAAAAGAACTTGGTTATTGTTAAAACATCGATGTTAAAACCTATTGGTTTTTGCCGAAAACATCGATGTTAAAACCTATTTGTTTTTGCCGAAAACATCGATGTTAAAACATTTTCTTTTTAGTCAAAATCATCGATGTTAAAAACAATTTTTTTAAAACATCGATGTTTTCTGTAAAAACAAATATGATTTAACATCGATGTTTTAGACTAAAACGTCGATGTTAAAAACACTTTTGTTATAGTTAGAGCATCGATGTTAAGAGTATATTTGTTTTTGTACATAACATCGATGTTAGAAAGAACTTGGTTATTGTTAAAACATCGATGTTAAAACCTATTGGTTTTTGCCGAAAACATCGATGTTAAAGCCTATTTGTTTTTGCCGAAAACATCGATGTTAAAACATTTTCTTTTTAGTCAAAATCATCGATGTTAAAAGCAATTTTTTTAAAACATCGATGTTTTGGACAAAAACATCGAGGTTTAAAACAATTTTTTTTTAAAAAACAGCTTTGTTATAGTTAGAACTTCGATGTTAAGAGTATATTTGTTTTTGTACATAACATCGATGTTAGAAAGAACTTGGTTATTGTTAAAACATCGATGTTAAAACCTATTGGTTTTTGCCGAAAACATCGATGTTAAAGCCCATTTGTTTTTGCCGAAAACATCGATGTTAAAACATTTTCTTTTTAGTCAAAATCATCGATGTTAAAAACAATTTTTTAAAAACATCGTTGTTTTCTGTAAAAACAAATGTGATTTAACATCGATGTTTTAGACTAAAACGTCGATGTTAAAAACACTTTTGTTATAATTAGAGCATCGATGTTAAGAGTTTATTTGTTTTTGTATATAACATCGATGTTAAAAAGAACTTGGTTATTGTTAAAACATCGATGTTAAAACTTATTTGATTTTGTCCAAACCATCGAAGTTAAAACATATTTGTTTTTCCCGAAAACATCGATGTTAAAAACAATTTTCTTAAAACATCGATGTTTTCTGCAAAAACAAATATGATTTAACATCGATGTTTTGGACAAAAACATCTAGGTTAAAGACAACTTTGTTATAGTTTGAACATCGATATTAAGAGTATATTTGTTTTTGTATATAACATCGATGTTAAAAAGAACATAGATATTGTTAAAACCTATATGTTTTTGCCGAAAACATCAATGTTAAAACATTTTCGTTTTTGTCAAAAACATCGAAGTTAAAACATATTTGGTTTTGCAGAAAACATCGATTTTAAAACATTTTCGTTTTTGTCAAAAATATCGATGTTAAAAACAATTTTTTTTAAAAAACAGCTTTGTTATAGTTAGAACTTCGATGTTAAGAGTATATTTGTTTTTGTACATAACATCGATGTTAAAAAGAACTTGGTTATTGTTAAAACTTCGATGTTAAAACCTATTGGTTTTTGCCGAAAACATCGATGTTAAAGCCTATTTGTTTTTGCCGAAAACATCGATGTTAAAACATTTTCTTTTTAGTCAAAATCATCGATGTTAAAAACAACTTTGTTATAGTTTGAACATCGATGTTAAGAGTATATTTGTTTTTGTATATAACATTGATGTTAAAAAGAACTTGGATATTGTTAAAACCTATATGTTTTTGCCGAAAACATCGATGTTAAAACATTTTCGTTTTTGTCAAAAACATCGAAGTTAAAACATATTTGGTTTTGCAGAAAACATCGATTTTAAAACATTTTCGTTTTTGTCAAAAACATCGATGTTAAAAACAATTTTTTTTAAAAAACAGCTTTGTTATAGTTAGAACTTCGATGTTAAGAGTATATTTGTTTTTGTACATAACATCGATGTTAAAAAGAACTTGGTTATTGTTAAAACATCGATGTTAAAACCTATTTGTTTTTGCCGAAAACATCGATGTTAAAACATTTTCTTTTTAGTCAAAATCATCAATGTTACAAACAATTTTTTTAAAACATCGATGTATTGGACAAAAACATCGAGGTTAAAAACAATTTTTTTTTAAAAAACAGCTTTGTTATAGTTAGAACTTTGATGTTAAGAGTATATTTGTTTTTGTACATAACATCGATGTTAAAAAGAACTTGGTTATTGTTAAAACATCGATGTTAAAACCTATTGGTTTTTGCCGAAAACATCGATGTTATAACCTATTTGTTTTTGCCGAAAACATCGATGTTAAAACATTTTCTTTTTAGTCAAAATCATCGATGTTAAAAACAATTTTTTTAAAACATCGTTGTTTTCTGTAAAAACAAATGTGATTTAACATCGATGTTTTAGACAAAAACGTCGATGTTAAAAACACTTTTGTTATAGTTAGAGCATCGATGTTAAGAGTATATTTGTTTTTGTACATAACATCGATGTTAGAAAGAACTTGGTTATTGTTAAAACATCGATGTTAAAACCTATTGGTTTTTGCCGAAAACATCGATGTTAAAACCTATTTGTTTTTGCCGAAAACATCGATGTTTTGGACAAAAACATCTAGGTTAAAGACAACTTTGTTATAGTTTGAACATCGATATTAAGAGTATATTTGTTTTTGTATATAACATCGATGTTAAAAAGAACAAAGATATTGTTAAAACCTATATGTTTTTGCCGAAAACATCAATGTTAAAACATTTTCGTTTTTGTCAAAAACATCGAAGTTAAAACATATTTGGTTTTGCAGAAAACATCGATTTTAAAACATTTTCGTTTTTGTCAAAAATATCGATGTTAAAAACAATTTTTTTTAAAAAACAGCTTTGTTATAGTTAGAACTTCGATGTTAAGAGTATATTTGTTTTTGTACATAACATCGATGTTAAAAAGAACTTGGTTATTGTTAAAACATCGATGTTAAAACCTATTGGTTTTTGCCGAAAACATCGATGTTAAAACCTATTTGTTTTTGCAGAAAACATCGATGTTAAAACATTTTCTTTTTAGTCAAAATCATCGATGTTAAAAACAATTTTTTTAAAACATCGATGTTTTGGACAAAAACATCGAGGTTAAAAACAACTTTGTTATAGTTTGAACATCGATGTTAAGAGTATATTTGTTTTTGTATATAACATTGATGTTAAAAAGAACTTGGATATTGTTAAAACCTATATGTTTTTGCCGAAAACATCGATGTTAAAACATTTTCGTTTTTGTCAAAATCATCGAAGTTAAATCATATTTGGTTTTGCAGAAAACATCGATTTTAAAACATTTTCGTTTTTGTCAAAAACATCGATGTTAAAAACAATTTTTTTTAAAAAACAGCTTTCTTATAGTTAGAACTTCGATGTTAAGAGTATATTTGTTTTTGTACATAACATCGATGTTAAAAAAAACTTGGTTATTGTTAAAACATCGATGTTAAAACCTATTTGTTTTTGCCGAAAACATCGATGTTAAAACATTTTCTTTTTAGTCAAAATCATCGATGTTAAAAACAATTTTTTTAAAACATCGATGTATTGGACAAAAACATCGAGGTTAAAAACAATTTTTTTTTTAAAAACAGCTTTGTTATAGTTAGAACTTTGATGTTAAGAGTATATTTGTTTTTGTACATAACATCGATGTTAAAAAGAACTTGGTTATTGTTAAAACATCGATGTTAAAACCTATTGGATTTTGCCGAAAACATCGATGTTAAAACCTATTTGTTTTTGCCGAAAACATCGATGTTAAAACATTTTCTTTTTAGTCAAAATCATCGATGTTAAAAACAATTTTTTGAAACATCGTTGTTTTCTGTAAAAACAAATGTGATTTTACATCGATGTTTTAGACTAAAACGTCGATGTTAAAAACACTTTTGTTATAGTTAGAGCATCGATGTTAAGAGTTTATTTGTTTTTGTATATAACATCGATGTTAAAAAGAACTTGGTTATTGTTAAAACATCGATGTTAAAACTTATTTGATTTTGTCCAAACCATCGAAGTTAAAACATATTTGTTTTTGCCGAAAACATCGATGTTAAAAACAATTTTCTTAAAACATCGATGTTTTCTGCAAAAACAAATATGATTTAACATCGATGTTTTGGACAAAAACATCTAGGTTAAAGACAACTTTGTTATAGTTTGAACATCGATATTAAGAGTATATTTGTTTTTGTATATAACATCGATGTTAATAAGAACATAGATATTGTTAAAACCTATATGTTTTTGCCGAAAACATCAATGTTAAAACATTTTTGTTTTTGTCAAAAACATCGAAGTTAAAACATATTTGGTTTTGCAGAAATCATCGATTTTAAAACATTTTCGTTTTTGTCAAAAATATCGATGTTAAAAACAATTTTTTTTAAAAAACAGCTTTGTTATAGTTAGAACTTCGATGTTAAGAGTATATTTGTTTTTGTACATAACATCGATGTTAAAAAGAACTTGGTTATTGTTAAAACATCGATGTTAAAACCTATTGGTTTTTGCCGAAAACATCGATGTTAAAACCTATTTGTTTTTGCCGAAAACATCGATGTTAAAACATTTTCTTTTTAGTCAAAATCATCGATGTTAAAAACAATTTTTTTAAAACATCGATGTTTTGGACAAAAACATCGAGGTTAAAAACAACTTTGTTATAGTTTGATTATCGATGTTAAAAGTATATTTGTTTTTGTATATAACATTGATGTTAAAAAGAACTTGGATATTGTTAAAACCTACATGTTTTTGCCGAAAACATCGATGTTAAAACATTTTCGTTTTTGTCAAAAACATCGAAGTTAAAACATATTTGGTTTTGCAGAAAACATCGATTTTAAAACATTTTCGTTTTTGTCAAAAACATCGATGTTAAAAACAATTTTTTTTAAAAAACAGCTTTGTTATAGTTAGAACTTCGATGTTAAGAGTATATTTGTTTTTGTACATAACATCGATGTTAAAAAGAACTTGGTTATTGTTAAAATATCGATGTTAAAACCTATTGGTTTTTGCCGAAAACATCGATGTTAAAACCTATTTGTTTTGGCCGAAAACATCGATGTTAAAACATTTTCTTTTTAGTCAAAATCATGGATGTTAAAAACAATTTTTTTAAAACATCGATGTTTTCTGCAAAAAAAAAAATATAATTTAATATCGATGTTTTGGACAAAACCAAAACATCGATGTTAAAAACAATTTTCTTAAAACATCGATGTTTTCTGCAAAAACAAATATGATTTAACATCGATGTTTTGGACAAAAACATCTAGGTTAAAGACAACTTTGTTATAGTTTGAACATCGATGTTAAGAGTATATTTGTTTTTGTACATAACATCGATGTTAAAAAGAACTTGGTTATTGTTAAAACATCGATGTTAAAACCTATTGGTTTTTGCCGAAAACATCGATGTTAAAACCTATTTGTTTTTGCCGAAAACATCGATGTTAAAACATTTTCTTTTTAGTCAAAATCATCGATGTTAAAAACAATTTTTTTAAAACATCGATGTTTTGGACAAAAACATCGAGGTTAAAAACAACTTTGTTATAGTTTGATTATCGATGTTAAAAGTATATTTGTTTTTGTATATAACATTGATGTTAAAAAGAACTTGGATATTGTTAAAACCTACATGTTTTTGCCGAAAACATCGATGTTAAAACATTTTCGTTTTTGTCAAAAACATCGAAGTTAAAACATATTTGGTTTTGCAGAAAACATCGATTTTAAAACATTTTCGTTTTTGTCAAAAACATCGATGTTAAAAACAATTTTTTTTAAAAAACAGCTTTGTTATAGTTAGAACTTCGATGTTAAGAGTATATTTGTTTTTGTACATAACATCGATGTTAAAAAGAACTTGGTTATTGTTAAAATATCGATGTTAAAACCTATTGGTTTTTGCCGAAAACATCGATGTTAAAACCTATTTGTTTTGGCCGAAAACATCGATGTTAAAACATTTTCTTTTTAGTCAAAATCATGGATGTTAAAAACAATTTTTTTAAAACATCGATGTTTTCTGCAAAAAAAAAAATATAATTTAATATCGATGTTTTGGACAAAACCAAAACATCGATGTTAAAAACAATTTTCTTAAAACATCGATGTTTTCTGCAAAAACAAATATGATTTAACATCGATGTTTTGGACAAAAACATCTAGGTTAAAGACAACTTTGTTATAGTTTGAACATCGATATTAAGAGTATATTTGTTTTTGTATATAACATCGATGTTAAAAAGAACATAGATATTGTTAAAACCTATATGTTTTTGCCGAAAACATCAATGTTAAAACATTTTCGTTTTTGTCAAAAACATCGAAGTTAAAACATATTTGGTTTTGCAGAAATCATCGATTTTAAAACATTTTCGTTTTTGTCAAAAATATCGATGTTAAAAACAATTTTTTTTAAAAAACAGCTTTGTTATAGTTAGAACTTCGATGTTAAGAGTATATTTGTTTTTGTACATAACATCGATGTTAAAAAGAACTTGGTTATTGTTAAAACATCGATGTTAAAACCTATTGGTTTTTGCCGAAAACATCGATGTTAAAACCTATTTGTTTTTGCCGAAAACATCGATGTTAAAACATTTTCTTTTTAGTCAAAATCATCGATGTTAAAAACAATTTTTTTAAAACATCGATGTTTTGGACAAAAACATCGAGGTTAAAAACAACTTTGTTATAGTTTGATTATCGATGTTAAAAGTATATTTGTTTTTGTATATAACATTGATGTTAAAAAGAACTTGGATATTGTTAAAACCTATATGTTTTTGCCGAAAACATCGATGTTAAAACATTTTCGTTTTTGTCAAAAACATCGAAGTTAAAACATATTTGGTTTTGCAGAAAACATCGATTTTAAAACATTTTCGTTTTTGTCAAAAACATCGATGTTAAAAACAATTTTTTTTAAAAAACAGCTTTGTTATAGTTAGAACTTCGATGTTAAGAGTATATTTGTTTTTGTACATAACATCGATGTTAAAAAGAACTTGGTTATTGTTAAAATATCGATGTTAAAACCTATTGGTTTTTGCCGAAAACATCGATGTTAAAACCTATTTGTTTTGGCCGAAAACATCGATGTTAAAACATTTTCTTTTTAGTCAAAATCATCGATGTTAAAAACAATTTTTTTAAAACATCGATGTTTTCTGCAAAAAAAAAAAATATAATTTAATATCGATGTTTTGGACAAAACCAAAACATCGATGTTAAAAACAACTTTTTTTTTAAAACATCGATGTTTTCTGCTAAAATAAATATGTTAAAATATATTTGATCGATGTTAAGAGCATATTTATTGATATTTTTTGTCCAAAACATCGATGTTAAAACATATTTATATTTGTCAAAAACATCAATGTTAAAAATAACTTTTTATTGTTAAAACATGTTTCAACATCAATGAGATTAAGAGAATATATATTGATGTTTTTTGTCCAAAACATCGGTGTTAAAACATTTTTGTTTTTGTTAAAAACAACGTTTTTTACAACATCGATGTTGTTTTAATTATTGATTTTTTCTGCAAAAACAAATATGTTTTAACAATAATAATTTGTTTTTAATATCGATGTTTTAGCTATAATTAAGATGTTTAGGTCCTAGCAGTTGAATATTTAATAAATGATTATATAAAACCAACTATGTAGAAAACCTTAATGTTTTTATATATTAATAATGAAAATTAAACATGTTTTACACTTAAACATTAATTTAAATACGTTTGGGCACTTATATGTTAATGTTTAAAGAACGTATAAATTAAAAAACATCGATGTCGAAAAACATCGATGTTCTTGAACATCGATGTTTTGTGGTCGATATTTAATCGACATCGATGTTTTGATTGTAAAAACATCGATGTTTTGCCGTCGATGTCGCATCTCTACTTCAGACCGTGGAGTCTGTCACGAAACAAGTCGAAAGGGGACAGTAGCTGACTTTGTTTGAAGTCCACCCTTACCGCTTACAGTCTGAATTTGGTTGCAGTAGACCTTTTGGTTCGCCCAGTGCACCGACTGTTTCATTCCGACTCACCCTCCCCTATTTTAAATAAAACATGATATCATATCGTCATTACCTTTTTTTCTGAAAAAGCTTATTCTGCCTTTTATGATAGCTTATTTTTTTTAGACATCTTTGTCTAAAAAAATATTGACTTGAAATACCTTTAGTGTCTGGATCATGGGCGTATCCAGCAGGCTGGAAAGGGGGGAGAAAGACTGCTGCAAGGCGTGCAGCATGAACAAGAATTATTACATTTGCATTCCTTTCACATAACTGATATGCACTCTGCATATTATATGTCCTTTAGGTTTCTTTGTAACTATGATGAAGGTTGTATTCCGTCTTTAACTAACAAAAAATGACCCAAAATTGTTGGGCTGCAGCCCCCCACTCCTCCCCCCGAATCCGCCTATGCTCTGGATTCAGAGTTTAACTAGAATTACCAGGATTACTAATTTAACTGTCTAATTAATTTTTTTTCGTGTTTAAAAATGTCATGTTTATTATATCATAAAAAAAATAATGTACCTAATACAAATGGTCTAGTGATGACTTATTAAATGATTACTTAGTATGAGTAATTCTGAAGAGCATTAAAAGAGTTCTTTTTGTTATAAATTAAACATTTTACGTGATAAGTTAATATAAAATGAAGTATGAATAAATAAAACAACTGCACAATCCACTAATAAACACAAATTCTCTCAAATTTGAAATTCGAAATTTCTGGTTGATAATGACTCGAAGTTCAAGTAGAGGACCTGTTGGATCATGCAAGGTGATTCTTATATCTTCCAGGCCCTTAATCCGGCGGCTATTCTAATTCCAATCTGACCTTAGCCTTTACCACTTCTAACCTCATAAATATTAGTCTACAAAATATATTAATTTTCTTTGTTTTTAATGAAGTAATGGCATTATCATACGATGGATAGTTCGAGGCGAGGTGTGTACTTGCTATCCAGGCAGTTATAATTTTTTTGTATTCAATACTAGTACCGTCGACCGGGGCTACTTTGGTCCTTAAGGGGTTACTTTGGTCCAACACCAAAAAAAAGTTTTCAACATTTGTACTGTTCAAACAAAACAAGACATATAGGTATTTTTGGGTTTAAAAAATATTTTATATCCTACTTGAGGGTATTTTAATAGTTTTGGGTAATTTAAAATTTTTACTATTGGGCACACTGGAGTTTTGGTAAACCTTTGTTTTGATACTTCAATTGATTACCTCCAAACTTTTCATCAAGGACGAATTTATTAACAAGATAAAAATAAGGTAAGTGTCAAAATATATGGAAAAGAAGAACATGCCTTTGAGGCTTATATTGACAAGTTAGCTACATTTGGACAAACAGGGGCGTACAGTAAAGAGCTTTATGAACAATTTTCCGGGTTCGGATTGGGCTGCGTCATTTAGGAAACATCGCCCTAAGTTAACAGTGCGTACTGCAAGCAACTTTAAACGAGTAAGGTAAGGGCTGCTATTAATGAAAAAGTAGTCAATTACTATTTTGACAGCTTACAGACTGTCCTCAATAAGGTTTGAAAAAATTTAAATTACCCAAAACTATTAGTATACCCTCAATTACGGTAAAAAAGTATTTTTTAAATACCGAATACTGAATATTGAAAATTTGTTTTTGGTTTTGGATCAAAGTAACCCCTCAAGAACCAAAGTAGCCCCGGTCGACGGTATCAATATTTTTTGTTTTTTGGTAGGTAGATTTTAGAGCTAAAAATTAAATTGGCAGGTTTAAAAGTTATACTTCTGGTCATTTCTGGGCAACGAAATATTTTTTATGATATTGTGTAATTAACGTAGATTATGTTTCATGAAAAAAATTCTGCGGGTAGCTGCAGTTGGGAGACTTATAATTTTTTATTTCAAAAATGTCAGTTTCATTAATTAATAAAAATAAAAAAAATTGTAATATTTTCATTTATTTATATTTTAGGATCTTCAGGAAGAATAATAGTAACCTGAAGGGAATTGTTTGGCATATTTATAAAGACGAAAGCATTAGCTTTAAAAAAAAAAATAAGGACTTCGTGGAGTCTTTTCTCATTGAGAAATATTTTAATAGCCTAGAGCAGGTAAAAGAGCTAAAACATAAATTATCCATTTTGAGGCATGATTTCTAATTAAGATGGAATGTTTTTTCAAGCAAAAGAAAAGTTTTTGAAACCAGCAACAAGGAATGGCTAAGTGGGACGATATCAATTAAAATCTCAAGAGCTGGAGGACGCCCTAAAAAATCATTTGGTAGTTTAAGTGAAAGAAGCAAGAGGCGTAAAACAGAAAAACTAACAACATCAACTAGCATTGATATGATACTAAAGTGGATATCGTTTACAACGACATTGAAGGGACCGTAAAAACTTCGTCGTTATAGGCGATCGTCATTACATCCGACATATCGCTTATAGCGACGTTGTTATATCAGGTCTAGGCCATTTTTAAGAGCTGATTGTTATGATAGCCTTCTTACAACTACAAATTTCCTATTATAAAAAGTATATGTTTCAATTCCAGTCATATTGGCTGCCACCAAAACCGTTATTCTATCCTTGGACAGTTTTCCATTAGAACATTTCTCCCCCTTAAAATGTAGTGTCCGATCAGGCAGTACCTTGTAAAAAAGTTCAGTTTCATCTACGTTAAAAATATCTGAATCATCGTAATTATCGGAATTGATGGCCATACTGACGGAAGCCAATCGCTGGTTATCCCTTGGGGGACGCTAGCAGTCACCGCTTAAAAAATAATATTATGGCGAGCAAAAAATCGAAATACTACTTGTCGAGTCGCTAGACGGTTCTGAAGTGGATTAATTAATCAATTTTAGAAACTTATTGGCTTTTTTGAGTAAAATTGTCCCTGATATTGGAACATTTCGGCTGCGTTGGGGTCGAAACCATGTTATTAGAGCACCGTTGACTTTGTCGCCCGTAGCTCTCCTTATTTTTTTTTTGTCTTGAACGATTCACCGTGTTCAACTAGTCCCCGAATGGTGTCCCTATTTTTCCATATTGTTGAAATAGTTTAATGACTTACATTCAGTTCCTCCGCAAGACTTCTGTTCGACTCCCCAGTTTCCTGCCGACAGCAAACTTTTTCTTCTAACGAAAATGCCATTCTCGTTGACATGGTATCGCCACGCACTAGTGTATGGAGAACAAAACCACTACTAACATCCAAAAAACAACCAGATATCACCACGCAAAAGTGTCTTATTTGAGAACTAGGCCGCAACTGATTCGAATTCGTTTGAAGGAATAAAAAAACAAACAATCAGGGGAGGGAGTTTCCTAGAAAAGGTGATAAGTGTGTCTTCCTGCCACCAAAGAAATATCACGCAAGCCGCGATTGAAGGGTTCTTTCCGAAAGCCGGACGTTATAACCGATCTTTTTGTTCCCCGGGGGACCAAAATGGGTCGCTAAACCCGATCAGTCGCAATAGCCGTGGTCGGAATAACCGGATAAAAATTCGTTAAACTATGACCGTAGGGACCAGGGACTTAAGATTTCCGTCGTTATAAGCGGTACGTCTTTATAACCGATGTCGTTATAAACTATATCCACGTAAATGGTATAACGTCACTTATGAAATGACTTATGAAACTACGATGATTCTGGAGATATCAATGCGTTCAATGTTCTGAAGGATCCAACAAAAACTGCATCTCGTGCCATGAAATATAGGATAGCATTTAAAAATAACAATTTGTCGGAAAAAATACCTATCTGCACTGGAAGCTTTATGCATATATATTTACTATTGGAAGTTCTATCAAGTGGTCATTTTATAAATTTAGAAATGTTTTCTAAATTTACTACGGATACGGAGGAAATTTACGTAAAATTTTATCAATGGTATCCTATGATACCAACTGTTCCCAAAACTTTAAGCCAACGTGTTGAAGTGATAAAGATCTCTCTGCTTCCTATTGGTCTTTTATCTGAGGAAGCAGCAGAAGCCCCAAATAAACATTTCCGGGATTATAGACAAAATATTGCTAGAAAATTTTCCTGGACAGAGTGGAATTTGCACTCTGGTGCAATTTTGCAGTGGAGTAACTTGAACTTTTATTTTATTAAACTTAATAGATTATATTGACATCAGGTCCAGTTATCTCAGGTATGAGAAGTTCAAGAAAAAAGGTACCAGATGCGTAATGAAACTTTAGAAATGTTGTCTCCCCCACCCGACTTAACCGATTCCCAAAGTTCATCAAGTGACGAAGAAAGTGAATAATGAATAACTAAGTTTAATATGCATTGTTAAGAAATGTTGTTGTTTTTCTTTCAGGGATGTAAGTTGTGTTTTGAAGTGGTATTAAAGAATGTTTAATGTTGCACTGGAATTAGGAAAAAATGTTATTTTTCCTAATCACCACAAATTTTTATTTTTACCTATTTTCATTTTTTTTAAAAATAATAGTGATAGATAAATGTATAATAAATCTTTTTTAGTTACAAGTATATTTCATAGGTGCAATGCATAAAGAGAAAATAATATGAACATAATTTGTAAACCCATGGATAGGCATCACAGTCGGTGGGGTAACGTAAACATTTATTTTATTAAAATTTTTACCATAGAATATTTTTTTAACTGCAAAAAAATATTTTTTTCTGTAATCGTTGAATAATGGTAACATTACTAAACTGAAATGAGTGAAGAAAGTGAAACATTTTGCAATAGAGTGAAGAAAGTGAATTGCCTTCTTAATTAGTAAGAAGTATAAATTAAAAAAATAATTTGAAGTTGGAAATTAAATGCTTTTAAATGTTTCTTAACATTGTAAGAATATATTTTAACAAAATAAATTGAAATGTGAATGAATTATTAGTGCAAATAATCAATATATTTTAAAATTTAAATATAATAATAATTACCTTTGTTGTTTATAACCTGCACTTGTTTATAACTGCACTACTTCACAATCATTTTAATTTAAACAGACATCTTTGATATTACTAAAAAACTTCAAAAAACACTGTTTGATTAAATATTATTATTATTATATTATAAACATAATTATATATTATAAACAGAATGTAATGTAACTATAAATATATATAATAAATAAAATGTTAAAATAAATTAATACTAGTTGTTTTATAACTATGCTTATAACCTTTCACAACCATGCTTATAACCTACCAACAACATACCATAATCTTCACAACATCCTAATTTTGTTCATATTCTGGTTAGATCTGATCATGTATTACACGATTACAGAAAAAATTTAATATTAAATTCGTGAAAAAAGTAGAATTTACAACTCTCGTGAAATTCCCACACTCGCTTCGCTCGTGTGGGTAAACGTTTCACTCGGGTTGTAAAATACTTTCGTCACTTGTATAATAAATAACTATTTAATGTCTGTTAGAAATATAGAAGCCATTTTGAGGACTTTTGAATTAATAAAATGGAAGGAAATAGTTTTGTCCAGGTTTTCGGGTCAAATACCCAGTGCGTCACTTCGACTGCCCAGGCCATTAGCGACGACTTCTTAAATGTAGGGCTTTAATTTTGTGCTCCTGAGGTCTTTAAGTTTGTACTAAATTATTAAAAGGTAAATTTATTGTTTATAAAAAATAGTTAACTGATGATAAGCTGTGTTGAGATTTTATTTTTACTTTAGGGTTAATGGAGTTTATAATTGTACTGTATAGCAATTATATTTATGTTTTAGGGCTATTATTATTAAATTGAGGATTATTTTTGTGTAATATTAAAGTATATATGGTAAAGTTATTAAAGGGAAATATTGTTTTGGATAGGAAAGGGTACACTTATCTTATTTAATTGTAAGTATTGGGGTTACCTGTGGTGTAGTGGTTAGCATAGAAACTTACAATACTAAAGGTCGCGGTTCGCGTCCCGAGGTGGCCCTAGGAATCCTTGTCTATGTCGTCCCTCGGATAGGTCGTACAATGGAGGTCCCGAGCCTGTACGATGTCAAAACAAACAATACAATACCTACAAACAATTGTAGGTATTATGTTAAAGTTTTAATGGATGGCAACTGAATCTGACTGACCCTCACGGTGACCAATGCCACAAAAATGTTTTTTGTTGGACCAAATGCCACAAAAATACTAATAATGAGGAAGATAAAACATTATTATTATTACTAAATAATTAAACGACTCATATAACATAAAATATAAAAGCTATAGAAGAAAATTTTATTTTTGCTAAAATTTCCTCGAAGACGTTGCCTACGGTTCGGAACCCTTCTCTTCAGAGTTTGTAAGATTTATGATGGATTCGCAAGAGTTGTATAACTGTTATTGAGTGAGCACAATACAGTTAGCATTGGGAAGTGAGTGAGCTATGACAGAGAGTGAAAACAAAATGATTTGTTGGCTCCTCCAACTTGTACACTTTCACTCTCCAGGGAAGAACCCATAAAGCTCCGCTACCGACAGCCTTGGATATATTGTCCTTTCTTCTATATTTGAGGAAGGGTCCCTCCCCCATTAGCTTCCTCCATTGTAAGGTGCAGTTTACTGCCGCCATGAGGTGTACTTATTGCGCAGGACTTACGGAACCTTAACAGTGGACCGTAACCATTGTACGCTCAGATTGGAGTTTCCTCGAACTCGATAACAGAACTACAATAGCTGTTACGTTATTTTCTCACAAGTTACACAACAACGGTTCACTTGTCTAAGTATTTCCACTGAAAACTCGTGCAAATTAAAAACCTGAAAAGAAATCAGTTACGTATAGGCAAAAATAACTGAGAGGATATAGTTCGGGGTATCGCTAAAAGAAAAAAAAAGTAATAATCAATATATATTATAAAGCAAAGTGTACAATGTGCGTGCCGAAAAGGCTCAAAAACGACTCCACGTAGGATTAAGGAAGTTATGTCTTCGTTTAGCCATATGACCACTTACGGAGAAGAAGGTTTCCGTTTTTCTCTTAAGAGAGTAAAATTTAAGAGAAAAGGACTGGAATTTTAAGCCTCTCGCACCATTTAATTGGCCTCTCTGAGATTGAGATACGAGTTTATGAATGAAAAATTTAGTTCGAGCTCCAGGCTACCAGGAAGCGCTAGGTTGCGTTTCTCTCAGTGTTTATTGTCCATTCATATTGTATGCAATCGCTCTATATTTTTTCAGCTGTTCTTTTTAAATTACTAAAAAATTAAGAGAAAATAATTAGTTTGCGTTCCAAAATAAAATAAGTACTTTACATCTCAGGAATCAATTAGAAAACCAATTGGATTCCTTAAAAAATTAGTTTTCTCATAAGAAGTAAATTTAATGCAATATGAGTGAACATTTCGTAGCAGTACAGTGAGCGAATAAAATTAGACATAAAAAAAGAGATGAATTGACTAAATATAAATCGAAAATAAAAAGTTTGAAGTGTTCTTATTGTATTTATGAAAAAAAAGTTGGTTTGGTTACTACGTATGATGAGCATTCCAGTTGACAAAACGACTAACTCCAATAACAGCATTCCAGATTTTATCATCCCTCATAGTTCAAGATAAAAAGAAATATGATGAAAAAATTATGCCTTCAAGAAATTTTGGATTTCACTTTGTAATAGTAGTAAGATTCTAGATATGCAGAAACCGTTCAAATTACGTGGGGATATCTTAAGGGAGGTTGAAATGGAAGAAAGGTCTTAAAAAAAAGTTTCCATGAATCTTCGGTAGTTTCTATACTTCTGGATCAAATAGGACCATCATAGTAGTCAGTGATTAAGTTTTACTCGAAATATAATTTTTTTTAACTGAGATACCAGTAATAATACAATAATCTAATAACTTATTATCTTCTGACTACTTGGAATAGGCTTATAGGATTCAGAATCACAGAAACCATCAAAACGATGCATAACTCGACTAAGTTGCAGCAAAATTAATTGTTCATTTACCATTTTCAACCCTCTGTAAATTATACAGGGCTCCTTACTTGGGCGGACTCCGCAGATCTCAAGTCTGCAGAATATTGATACCAAGTTACAAACGAATTTTTAAGAAGGTGCTAATTTTTTTCTATATTTCCTTTAATTTTAAAGTTTTTCTGTTATTAAAACTACCACACAACTACCGGAGCGAAGCCGGGCACCCTAGCTAGTAACGTAATCATAGTGGCAAAGCCTACTATTTCGGAAGTAGAGAGAAGAACAACATGACAAAGAATAAAAAAATATTGGGCATAAAAAAAAAAAAAAAAAAAAAAAAAAAAAAAAAAAAAAAAAAAAAAAAAAACTGAAGTATGCAAGGGCGTGCTGGGGGAAGCTGTAGGAAAGCCCATGTCTTTTAGTTAGTAACATTTTCCGGCGGAAAGTTGAATGCATCCAAAATTAAAAAAAATTATGTAGAATAATACTAATGCTATTAAGATTATCCTAGCTGACCCGTGCGATAATAAACTACTTAGATCCGACTTAATTAAAGTAACATCGTATATTTAGTATCGTATCGCGTGCATCATGGGCGCATGTGAGGGTTAAAGTAAAGAATAGATTTGTTTAAATTGTAGATTATTTATTTTTTGAAACATAAGTTTAAGGTATTTACATAGTAATTACGTGTTTACAGGACTTCTTTGAACACTATGTTTGAAGTTAGGATATGGTCATCTGTGAGTGTTTGTTGGTGGGTTTGTTTTACACAGCCATAGATGTCACTGAAAGAGGGCATCCTGGAAAACGCCACATACTTAAATACACGTATCGGTTTAGCGGAAAGCGAGTGCGCTGGTTATCTGTAGCTGTAGTTATCTATTTTGAGCTGTAATCGAAAAATTGTGCAAGACCGAAAATGTTCTCCTTGAAATTAATGTAAATCTGAAAAGATTTACACCATTTAGAAACCTCGGCCATTTTGATTTGCGCGCAAAAACCGCGGTTTTGCGCTTATAACTCGCAATCGAAAGCGAAATGATGCCTCATTCATGAAATTTGATGAAGTATTAAGGAATTTATGGCGTACCGACAAAAAAAAGCCTTTGAGTAGTAATATATATGATGATGATGGAAAAAATCTAGTCTTATTTATTGTAAATATTTTATTAAAGTTATTTCATTTGTTAATTCAAACAATTTAATTTAATTTTACAGAACATAGAGAGTCTGTTAGCTGTTCATTTTTAGAGCAAGGAACTATTCGCAAAACAATTATATCGACCTAGTGATTTATTTTAAGTTAATATAAAACTATTTTTATTCTAATAAAATTTCTTATAGTAGTTCTATTTTAATTATCTACCCTTTTTAGTATTTTGTTAATTTTGCCCCTGTTTGATAGCAAATGCGGTATTCCCACGAATTACACGTAAAATGAATATCCGTGATAGAAAAATGTTTATTCTTTAATTAACGTCACTTTATGCAGTCATAAATTTTGCCTGCCCAGTTATCATTAGGATAGGGATCTTTAACTAGTACCTGTCATCGTAAAGGCTCGGGACCGCCATTTTACATCTTGTCCGTAGGGGCGGCATAGCCATGGATTTTTTACACTCTTTAATAATCCTAGGGCCACCTTTAGTATTGTAGGCTGCTATGCTAGCAACTACATCTCAGATGACCCCGAAACGGATCAATGTAAATTCTAAATTATAATGAAAAGGTAGATGGTTGACTTTAAAAATTAATGGATGTAATGGTGCGAATAAATAAAACAACACTGTATGTGTATTACAAACATCGTGCCGACGTTTCGACCCGAGATTCAGGTCTTCATCAGAGCTAAATATAAGACACGATTACAAACAATGAAAATTTATGAAAAAAAAATTACAGATGAAAACCAAGCAAAATACTTTAATACTAAATATAACATTACTCTATACTCTACTTCTACTCTATACACATTTGTATTTCTATTCTTTATTCATATTTTATTATTATTTACTACTAGCTGTATATCCCGGTTTCACCCGGGGAATTTCATTTTTCTAATAAACCTGAACAAATTTAAA
Organism: Aelia acuminata; assembly: GCA_911387785.2. Lineage (NCBI taxonomy): Eukaryota > Metazoa > Arthropoda > Insecta > Hemiptera > Pentatomidae > Aelia > Aelia acuminata. The sequence goes on along the minus strand of OU426982.1, from coordinate 127,405,674 downwards.
GTGAGATCATAACGATTTTTATAACAATAAAGAATATACCAAGAGACTGGCTGAAGTTATGAAATTTTAATATGGACAGGTGTTCGCACCTAGTAAGAAAGATCCACTGAGCGAAATTTGGGGAATTTAGGACAAACGGTACGGATTTTTACTAAGAAAAAACAAACTAACAGAAATTCATCTTTAAGCTGTATAACCCGGTTTGATCGGGGAATTTCATTTTTCTAATGAAACGGTTGATTTCGTAAAAAACCTTGATAAAGTGAGTTTATAATATTACGGTTTCTATAACAATAAAGAATATCAGCTGAAGATCGGCTGTCGTTATGCAATTTTAATATGGACAGGTGTTCGCACCTGGTATGAAAGAACTACTGGCGAAATTTGGAGAATTTAGGATAAACTGTATGGATTTCTATAAAGAACAAACAAACATACAGAAATATTGGCTTCTCGCAAATCGGCTTGCCTAAGCCTTTGTGGCGCAAAGCGGGCCTCGTATTACTGGGCAGACTCAGTTTCCCGCGATTCTGCCAGTCTAAGCCTCTGTTGTTCAATCCTATTTTGATGTTCGTCGAAAGTTTCAGCTGCTCGTATTTGACGTTGTTTTTTAGCTTTTGAGCTCACTACTCCTATTGAAGCTCGCTTCTTAGGAGGCATTTATAAAAAATAAATTCACCATACAGGTAAATAAACGTATTGTAATGTTAAAAAAAAAACAAAAAACATATGGTTTAAAAATCCCAGAACTCGACGCCTACCAAGGGACGGTCTTACCGGGCCTTGTTGGCCTCATCAAAATCTATACAATGATTTTTTAGGCCGTTTTTTCGACTCACACGGTCGATTTCGTAAAAAAAAAAACCATTGTAAAGCGAGATCATGACGAATTGTTTAACAATAAAGAATATACCAAGAGATTGGTTGAAGTTATGAAATTTTAATATGGACAGGTGTTCGCACCTAGTAAGAAAGATCCACTGAGCGAAATTTGGGGAATTTAGGACAAACGGTACGGATTTTTACTAAGAAAAAACAAACTAACAGAAATTCATCTTTAAGCTGTATAACCCGGTTTGATCGGGGAATTTCATTTTTCTAATGAAACGGTTGATTTCGTAAAAAACCTTGATAAAGTGAGTTTATAATATTACGGTTTCTATAACAATAAAGAATATCAGCTGAAGATCGGCTGAAGTTATGCAATTTTAATATGGACAGGTGTTCGCACCTGGTATGAAAGAACTACTGGCGTAATTTGGAGAATTTAGGATAAACTGTATGGATTTCTATAAAGAACAAACAAACAAACAGAAATATTGGCTTCTCGCAAATCGGCTTGCCTAAGCCTTTGTGGCGCAAAGCGGGCCTCGTATTCCTGGGCAGACTCAGTTTCCCGCGATTCTGCCAGTCTAAGCCTCTGTTGTTCAATCCTATTTTGATGTTCGTCGAAAGTTTCAGCTGCTCGTATTTGACGTTGTTTTTTAACTTTTGAGCTCACTACTCCTATTGAAGCTCGCTTCTTAGGAGGCATTTATAAAAAATAAATTCACCATACAGGTAAATAAACGTATTGTAATGTTAAAAAAAAACAAAAAACATATGGTTTAAAAATCCCAGAACTCGACGCCTACCAAGGGACGGTCTTACCGGGCCTTGTTGGCCTCATCAAAATCTATACAATGATTTTTTAGGCCGTTTTTTCGACTCACACGGTCGATTTCGTAAAAAAAAAAACCATTGTAAAGCGAGATCATGACGAATTGTTTAACAATAAAGAATATACCAAGAGATTGGTTGAAGTTATGCAGTTTTAATATGGACAGGTGTTCGCACCTGATATCAAAGAACCACTGAGCGAAATTTAAATAATTTAGGACAAACTGTATGGATTTCTATAAAGAACAAATAAACAAACAAACAAACAGAATTTCAACTTTATTTATATAGATTGTTTATTCCTTATTGATATTGTTTTGATCGGTAATTATTTAAATTTTTTCTTCTTATATTTTCATGTGTTATCTTTTTCTATGTTGAGCCCTAATGAAGCCCTGAAACTCGGGTCGAAACGTCGGCAAATACTTGTTAATACACAATTAGTATGGTTTTACTTGACAGCACCCCTAACGATTTTCATTAGAGTAACTTAACCATATTATCTGTCTTCAAACGTTTGGATTTTAAATCCAATTTTAAATTATAGTATATCAAACGAGATGCAGGAACATTATTGTTCCACAGCAGAAGCTAGTACGGGATACGGTGGCAGTTAATGGTAAATGATGAAGACACGGCGGTGAGCAGTGGAGCAATAAACTGGCCCACAGCTAACTCCAACCCTAAGCCCTTGCTAAGAGGATCACCTCTAATCTAGTCTTAGTAGGATCGATACCAATAATCGCAATGTCACTGCAATCGATTCTGATCGGGAACCACTTTCTGTTACAACTTAAACAGTGGTTGTTATTAAGTATAGGAGAAACGGCTCTGGGTATAAATTATAATCATAATTAAAAACTGAAGCAATCGTTAGTGTAATTTAGACCATTATAGTTATACTGATTTTTTATTCCATTTGTGATTAATAAAAAAAAAATTATAGCGTGGTGCTAAATAGTCAGGGAATTTCAGAAAGCAAAGATTTTTTTTTTTTTTTGTTTCTAGATATATTCTACAGTTCTAGCTAACTTAACATAAAAATATATATTTAGATAGTGTTTTCGAAATAGCACTATATTTTCTACAACATAGAAGAAATAGTTACATAGCCATTTTCCTTGTCTTTTACCGATAGATTTCTTACAGCCAGCTTCAGAACAGCTTCATCGAAACAAGGTCGAAAATATTTGAAGGTTTGAGTCGAATAGGTACCAATTCGATGTGTATTTGAACATTCTCTTATTTTCCCTCAACATCGAATACCGTCGTAAAACTAGAAAAGATCATAAGAAAGATTCAAGGCCATAACAAAGAATATAGGCTATTTTAGATATTGCTTGTGCATCCTATTATTCAATGAAACAGAATTTTTAAAAGTAACATTAGGTAGAACTATAACTAGAAAAACCACGTGTTAATAACATGAAACAAACAAACAAGACCCGAAATTTTCTTTATTTAACTGGCCTAACTTCCTTACCAAACATTTGGGTAATCATCAGGATGAATCGTGAAGGGTTTCAGAGAGACCCCGTAGAAGAGATGCTTTCGTTGAAACGTTGGTTGATCAAATGAAGATTACTTCTGTCTGTTCATAATCCCATAAGGATTTTTAAGAAAACGGTCGATCATTTTTCACCCCTTCAAAATTATTTATTAAGTAGGGTAAACCATACAGTTATTGGCTCCCTTAAGACTACATTTCTGTGATTAAATTTAAAAAAAATACTTTTTATAAAGGGATCAAATAGAAACTTCCTATATTTCCTCAACTCAAGACTCAAGAGTTTTTTTTGGGTCAAAAATTCAATAGTTTTACAATACGGCAATATTTATTGTTAAAAATGCCAAATCTAGTTACTGGAACCCTGTGGATTTAATTGTGAAATCTTCCCTATGGTTTGTTAAAAGTCTTACTTCATAGATGACTTAGAGGACCCTTCAAACATTAGACTCATGCATATCTTGTCATAAAATTAGGACTTGTTTACCTATTTCTTTAAGTTAAAGTTGGTGCGCCAATACCTGTATGGTTTACCCTAATGAATGATTCAATGATCCAAAGAAAAATCTTATTCTTAGGATTTAGAACTTCAGCGAGGGGGAAAGGTTAGCTGGCAGTGTACAATCCAATGCCTCCTGTTTTCTTTCCACTGAACTGCAGTGACCAAGGTGTGAGCCACTGCCTGATGGATGAGCAGAGGCAAAGGCACTAATGGAGCGGGACAAAGACCGGTTGAGTTATTGGCTATTATTGTGGTGGCCGTGGACAGCTGTGGCCGAGTTATCTCACCGCCATTTAATCCGCAGCTAATTCCCGACCTGGCAATTCAACGGCATCGGTAATGGCTATCGGCCGCCGAGGGGGGCCTCCACCCCCGACCGGTCATCTGGTCAGCACTGCCGGGCTACTCTACCAGGCTGTGGGACTAGCTCAACAATATAGTATATCTCATTTGAGCCAGTTAATCGTAATAGATCCTAGATTATAGAATATTATAACAAATTGTAACGTGAAACACAAAACATATAATTAAAAAGAGTTTTAAGCTAATCGGAACAGTTGGAACAAACCATTCTTGTTCGTGACTAATTTTTGTTCGGTACCCCTACCTGGCCATGTCTTGCTTACGGGGGGGGGGGCCTCCACTAAATAAAAGTCAACCCTCCCAGGGCGGTTTCGAACCGCCGCCGTTCGGCTCGAGCGTGCAACAGCGGGTCGCGCTCCTACACTCTCGGCTATCCCGGCCCTAACATGTTCGTGACTGTTCGAGTACCTTCTACACTTCTCTTGAATGTTCTGATTCAGACTAAATATAAGGAGCGAAGGAATGGAGAGTTAGTCTTGCTCCGAAGATCTATCATATGGTTTGTTTGTTTGTTTAACGTCACTTTATGTCACTAAGGCTAATCGGACGAGTCCTAAATTTCGCCTATCCAGGTATAATTAGGATAGGGATCTTTAACGAGTACGTGGCATCGTACACGCTCGAGAGACGGCATGGCCAAGGATTTTTTACTCCCATTAAAATTTCCTAGGGCCACCACTGGGCGCGAACCTGCGATCTTTAATATTGCAGGTTGCCATGCTAACCACTATACCAGGTGACCCCGACTCTATCATATGGTTTCTGTTAAATTCTCGTGTGGCTTTGTAAATTATTATTTCCTTCGAATAAAATTCTTCAAACCCAGAAGAATAACTAGGATGTAGGTTATATATAATAACACGGAATTGAGGGCCGACTCTTTAGTATATCTTTTTATGAATCTTCCAGTTTTGGATTCTTTTTAGTTGTAATAGAGCTTTTTTCCTTAGCATAATTCTATTCGCACTTTTTTTTTTTTTTTGCTGTTTCCCTACCTCACTTTATAGGCTATACGGGGTTTCCGAGGTCAGGGGATTGGGTGGCGGATTAATGCCGAGTATCCCCTGGTTCTTAACTTGCCATCTTCGGGTATCCAGTCTTATGTTTTGTTGACAGGGGCAACGCTTATTTCCTAAAGGATTTTGACTACCCGGCAATCCCGCCACCCATTCTATTCGCATCTATAAGCAAAACAGTGACAATCAAAAATGTGAATTAGACGTGTTATACATGATAAAAGATGGCGGCTAAGAATTCCTGTTCACCAATCTCTTACTTTAGAAGTGGAGCTGCCTTCATTATGTAGCATTTGTTATTTATTAAAAAGAAACTGTTGTTATTAGTCTTATAAGTTTGGCTTGAACGATTGCAGTTTTTGTATTTTTGTTCCAAAGCCGGAAATCTGAGAGACGTATGTCCGCATGGATTCATGTTTAAACATAAGGCTGGGCGCACATCACTCAGTAAAGACAAAACAATTGGGAATAATCTATGGGTCTGAGGAATCTGATTTTTTCCGATGTAAACAAATGGACGTGTGTCTTGTCGAAGTTAGAGCGTTGTAATTTTCATGATTTAACCTAATGTTCTAAAGAGAATATAGTGTTTGTAACTGTGAATGTTTTAAAATGAAACAACACACGAACATGAAGCAAAAAAAAAAAATACCCATAATAACTATTTAAATTTTCTCAACAACAGGGTGGTGTTATCGAGGATAATTGGCAACCACCGTCATATTTTCATGCAAAATTGAATGCTAATGATTTTAATCTCGATGAAAACTATATGAATGAAGCTATAATATATTTTTCATCATAATGCATCAAAAACATGTGTTTTCAATACTCCGTTGAGGTTTGAGTCCGTAAAGCAGTACTTTTCGGGCTTAGGCCTGAAAAATCTTTTTGGTGCGCTAACCTTACCCCCTACTTATATATATATATATATATATATATTTATAAACATTTGTTTAAAGGAGGTTACTTGTAGCTGTTAACTTGTGCATCATTCTGATATAAGTAGTATGTTTGAATTGCAAAATAACATGTATTCCAAAAGGCAATGTCAAACAAAGATTTTAATATAAAGAATAATCAGAATTGTACTATAATTATTAATGCAAATATATAAAAACTTTTCTTCTATTATAGGTTAAAAACAGATGTTTTTTTTTTTTTTAAAAAAAGGTGCCAATTTAATTTCTTATATTGCTTTTTAAGTTATAAAGGAAATATAAAAGTGTTTTAATTTACTCAAGTATGAGCTTTATGATGAAAAGTGTTCTTCATAACACGTACCAAAAGAGTGTTTTAGGTGCTTGGTCTAATTTCACCGCTCGGCTACGCCTTGCGCGTTAAACTCGAGCGCGCACCGAAAACAACCACGTTTGGTGCTAGTGATGAACATAACTAATTTTTTTTTCGCAGACGTAGAAATCCTCAAACTCAAAGTCAGATGGTTTGGGTGACAGAAGCTTAAACTGAATTAGTTTTTTGTTGTCCCTAACGTAAGACTTTTCGTAAACTTTCCTTTTTGAGATTACAAGATTTTTAGACTTCTAGAGAGCTACCCTAAGTTTTGCAATGAGGGAGCGAAGAATGAAACTAATAAAAAATCAATTAGGAGAATATTGCTGTAAAATTGAAATGGTTATGAAGCCCATTGTACGAGACCCCTTCAACTTGACTATGAACAGATTTTGAAGAGCTAATGGTGATGAGCCGTGTTATGACGGGGGTGTGATATCAATCGCCCCCTACTATATACCATCCCCCCCATAATACTATAACACCACCCCCCCCCCCTTTAGGATATGACAGCACACAGAGGATATGAAAGAGATGACCATCCATCAAGGGCTCATTGTCCTCCGATTAGCTGTTAGCTATTGCAACCCTTCCATCTGCTGGTCACGGCGCCCCCCTCATCGAATATTAAACATATGTAAACAGTTCTCCAACAGTTGGCAGCAATGGGTCCGTCGTGGCAATATGGCATCATGTGTTATGTTCGTCACCTGCTACTGTTTGTATTGTCTAGGGCGAGCCATCAAATCATAACTAATTATTTAGTTGACCGGACGAAGGGTCGATTTTAGAAGAGTAATGTGTTATGTCAATAATTCTCGAGTTAACTAGGTGTTATCGATATTAATCAGTTCCATTTCTTATATAGTTTGAAACTTGTATTGAAGCTGGTAAGAGTACATGTATTTATTCAAATTTACTGACATATCTCTATTATATCAGTTTATCAATTTTTGTGGCCATCAAAGGCAGAATTAGATTCGCTTAGATGGATTAAAGGAATTTGTAAAGGAATCCCGTCTTTTTTTTTTCTTTTTACTTTCACTTTCCTATATCCTCATATATATGAGGCGTTCGGTTTAAAACCGGTTACATCCATTTTTTTAAACAATTTTTTCTTCATTGTTTTCAAATTTTCCATGTTAAAAAAAAATGTGTTAGATGCGTTTGTTTCAAAAACGTCTAGATCCTTCGAAAAACAATACTAAAAAATTCCATTTCTTATCAAAAGCAGTTCCAATTGATCCTTTTTTGATTAATCTTGAAAAATTGTTGAAAATGGATGTACCTGGTTATGAAAACAAACGCCTCATATGAAATATATAGTAAGGGAAAGTATTGCGATCGTAAACAATTTCAACTTCCGGTTTTCAACGGAAATACACCTTTTGGGGTCCCCTGAGTCTAAATGACCAAGCCCCGCGAAATGGTCTGTGTGTGTGTGAACAGACTAGTTCAAAAACTATAAACCGTACGTACCTCAAATTGGGTATTTGGTGTGTATATGTGCCCGCGATGTGACAGCAAAAATTATTTAAAGAATTTTGTCTAAGTTTTACGTTTTTTTTAATTTTCTCAAAATCGTTAGAGCCGTTTTGATAGATTTTGATTAAACTCAGTATTTGATGTATGTATATGTGTAGTATGATAGTCAACAATTTCATCAAAATTGATCAGTTGAAGGGGGCTCTTTACACATAATTAATGTTGTCTAATTTTCTCATGTTTTTTTTATTTACTCAAAAACGGCTCAAACGATTTTGATTAAACTCGTTATTTAATGTATGTATATGCCCGCGATGTGACAGCCAAAATTTAATCAAAATTCATCAATAAGAGAGGGCACTTTACTGAATAAATGTCGTTTCATTTTACGTGTTTTTTTTATTTACTCAAAAAAGGCTATAACGATTTTGATCAAGACGGGTATTTGACGGATGTAAATGCCCGCGACGTGACAGGCGATTTCATGAAAATTGGTCAAACGGAGGGGGTACTTTACTATAAGACGTATATACACCTATCGATTCACCTTCACGATATATTTACAAAAAGAAACTCGCAGTAATAAACAAGCAAGGAGTAAAAAAAAACCCGACTGTTGATGAAATTAGGTTCCTTAAAAAAATAAATTAGCAATAATGAATCCAAAAGTACAGGGAACTTTCAAGTTTTGCAATAAACTCATACTCTATAGCTTATGAAGATATAAAAATACAAGCATATAAATGTGGGGAAATGTGTGGTGAGGAATGGCGTTTAAATATTATCAAAACACGCCTATTTCTAACCTAAGTAAGTTCGTAAGTGAATTTGTGTGTTGCATGCATCGCACCAGATTTTTTTTTAAAGGCGTCAACCACTAGGGTCTTCGTCGTCCTATAACCCAAATTTCGGTCTATATCTTATGATATAATTCCGGTAATTTTGGAAAGTCGTAAGGTTTGTCTGTTATTTTGTCTTGCAGTATACGGTACAAGTCATTTGGTATGTCTAAGAGTGCTCTGTATTCTTCGAAAGCCCTGCATTCCGTCAAAATATGCTTTACTCTCAGCTGACACCCAAAAGTGTGACATTTGGTGGAAATGGTCTTCGCGGGACTTGTTTATTTGGACTCAGGGGGCCCCAAAAGGTGAATTTCCCTTGAAATCCGGAAATTGAAATTTTTCCCGACCGCAATACTTACCCTTACTATATATTTCATATATAGTTGAGTGAAAGAAAACATCAATTTTCACATGTTTTCATTTCGCGTGAATTTTTTGGCGATCATTCATAGCCTGCGGCCACTGTGGGTTTCTACTATTTTTCTAACCTCTTTCGGCGGATCAGTGGCGCCCGGCATTGATAATACCTGAATTCAGTCAGTACCGGATAGTACCTGATAATGGTTCTGATTTTGTTTTGCATAAAGAACATTAACATACGGTTCCTTCAGTTTGAGAACCGTAGCCGGATTAGGATAGTAATATAAATAATGAAGAGAAGAGACCAATGAAGATGGAGATGAGAACTAATGGACAGGCTGACAGAGAGGTTACCTGAGCCAATAGGATGCCCCGGCCCAATCCATTCACCGCCAGCCAATATAAAACCGTCAGCTATTGGCGGCTATAAGTCTCCACTGATTTGTGGGCGGCTCGGCCTTATTTATTGACCAATAGGAGCTGTCTTCTCACCTCGGATCATCCCCGCCCTCTTTCATAACACCGGCCTTATTGCCTCGGTAAATATTGCTTAGTATTATTACTCCACCTTGCCTAACAAGACATTTACAAGATTTAGAGGGCTTCCTTAAGACTAAGAAGCTCGATCTTTCATGGAGTAGGTTTTCGGAAGCTAGACTTTTAAATGTGCATTTATTGACTTAGTTTGTTCTTATATAAAATTTACATTAACCAAGATCCTACTACAATACCACAATGCCCCAGTTTCCCCATCATTCCTTCATTACTTGACCGTACACCTACTCCCCAACCGCTATAATTTTTGTATATTTCGTAAGTGAAAAATCCTCTTCATTCTTCCATCTTCAGGATTCAAGAGTCTCTTAGATGCATTACTCCCTGCAATCGGCACCTCAAGTTCCATCAGGTGATCCTCCCCAACAAAGGAATTCATTGGCGGATCCTACAGGACGTCTGTGGGTGTAGCATTTTTTATTTATTTAATAGAATTTACCTCAGCCCATAGGACGGTCTATAAAAGAATATTGATTTGAGTTTGGAAGAGAACATAACATATTCATCTTTTTCAAGATTCATATTTCAAGCTACAGCTTTCTGTTGGTAGCAGAGTATTGTTCTTCTTATTCGTGAAAAGGCATATAAAGTTCTGTCGCAATACTTTTTTTTTAAGGAAAATGTTTTTGAAAATATTACTAAAAAACACACACCTATCGTTCAACCCTTTGAACAAAAAGACAGCAGATTTTTGAAATATGACATTGTTGGAATGAGTGAGCGATAACCTCTTCAATTTGACTTATATAGACTTTAAATTAATCTTATTATTTTCCCACATAGTCCTCAACAGTACAATTATTACAGACTCATCGATCTTCCTTGTGGTGCTTCCTTGCGGTAATATCCTATCGAAAATGAACTGAATAAACCGGAGGAATTCTATGCTGCTATAGGATACAGAGTTGTAATAGCTTGTTTATCTCTAATAGATAGAGAGAGAGACATGACAAATCGCCGCTAGCGCCATCTATTAGCCGGTGAGTTATGCGATGACTGTGAGATAGGAAGGACGAGATCCAGATACGTCCTGTGACAAATTGTTTAATAGCCGGGCCCTCCTCTTTTATATTGTGACGTGGGGGGGGGAGTTAAATGGTGGTAGGACGAGGGCATTATCATAGCATTATCTAGGAGGCACATGTGTCCGCTATCTCTCTGCCATTGTCTTCCGCCTTTATGGAAATAGCACCGTGGTACAGAGGGTCTTAATGGCTCCGTACATGTTGTTATCTCATCCTCATCGGTTATAGAAGTCATCCCAACTGTAACATAATACATTACATAATCTTCCTGGGCTAATAAGAATATAAAAATATTCTTGGATAATTCCACGTCAATTCAACACAGGCTTTAGCCTCACCATTTCAGATTTTCTTGAAATTTGGTATATGTGTACTACTTGGATCTACTAAAACAATTATGAAATATTACTTAGATATGTCTACCCGTTTTTGAATTATTGGTCTCTAAAGCCCTCAAAAATAGGTCCAGAAACAGAAAAAAACATGATTAAAAATAGCTGCAGATGTTTTCCAAATTTGACTAGGACTATGAGATTGGTGTCGTTTAACAGCGCATTCCATGCCGTTTCATATGATATAGAAAAATGCATAATAAAAGCAGTATGACCTATTTTTTCAAAAAAGAAATATAAAAATTTAAAAAATCCCCTTTTACAGAAAATTGACATTAAATTTTTAAACTTGGTTTTAAGAAAATTTCTTTAGCACCAACCTATACATTTTTGTATATAATATGAAATGGCATGGAATGCGCTCTTAAAAAACACCAATCTCATAGTCCTAGTCCAATTTAGAAAACACCTGCAATTATTTAAATCATAAAATTATAAAATTTTACATTTAGTTTTAGGTACTATACATTGTTGTATATCATATGAAACGGCATGGAATGCGCTGTTAAACGACACCAATCTCATAGTCCTAGTCAAAATTTGGAAAGCATCTACAGCTATTTTTTTCTGTTTCTGGACCTATTTTGGAGGGCTTTAGAGACCAATAATTCAAAAGCGGGTAGACATATCTCAGTAATATTTCATAATTTTTCTAGTAGGTACAAGTAGTACACATTTACGAATTTCAAGAAAATCTGAAATGCTGAGGTTCAAAATGATACATTTTTGTGTTGATTTGACGCGAAATAATAAATCCTAGAATATTAAATAATTTATAATAATTTTTAATCACTCAAAGCTCAAACAGCCACACTGTCACATGCCCTGACGAAGACCTGCATTGTTGGGTCGAAACGTTGGCTTCAATAAAATAGTTTAAAATTCTAGTTTATATATATATACCTTCTAGTTTATTAACCGCCACCCCTATTCTCAAAAAACCTTGAAGATTCTCATAAATAAATAATTTATAACTTAAGATCATATCTTTCTTTTTTTTTTTTTTTTTTTTTTTTTTTTTTTAATGTAGGCAGCAACCACTTGGGTCATCTTCGCCTACAATAAATTTCTGTTATATTTTATTTAATTTTTGTAAAATTATCAATATTTATATTTTATTATATCTATTATCAATAATTATATTTTATTATATAGTTTTGCAAGTTTTAGAAATTCAAATAGTTTGTCGGTTGTCTCCTCGCTGTCCTGCAATGCTGTTTGTAGGTCAATAGGTATTTCTAGGAGGTCCCTGTACGTGTCATATGTCCTGCAGTCCGTTAAAATGTGTTTAACTGTAAGTGGGCACCCGCAAGCCTGGCAGTCAGGTGGAGGCTCACGCGCCATAAGATAGCCGTGGGTTTCTCTAGTGTGACCAATACGCAGCCTCGTTAGGATGACTTCCTCCCTTCGTTTACCTCGGACGGATGATTTCCATTGCGATACACTACTTTTTATTTCTCTCAATTTATTTTCTGTTGTTATAAACCACATCTGTTCCCATTTAATCTTTATTTTTTGCTTTATAAGGGAAATAAAGTCGTTAACAGGGACCCCCTGATGTGCAATGCCTTCCGTTATTGCTCTTTTTGCTGCCCGGTCAGCTTCCTCATTTCCGACTATTCCACAGTGACCAGGGACCCAGAGAAATTTAACTGAAATATTATTACTATGTGTTGATCTCAAGGCTAAAAGAATATTGTGAATCATAATGTTTGATGAAAAGGTGTTACATAAACTGATTAGGGCTGATAGTGAGTCAGTACAGATTATTTGCATTTTTTTTGTGGAGTGGATAACATTAAGACTATTGTAAATTGCAATTAATTCTGCTGTATAGTTGCTGCATATCGGTGATAATGAAAATAGGTTCTGTTGATCATTGCACACGACCGCGGCACCCACACCCGTGGAGCTCTTCGAGCCGTCTGTGTAGATGTAGTCAGCTTCACCAAGTCTGTCTTGTAGTCTGTTAAATTCGTATTTGTACATGTATGGCATGGAATCGTTTTTCAGTAATTTTGTTAGGGAAAGACAAAGATTAGGAGTGGGGAGTCCCCACGGATAGATCTGAGAAATTACGGTACCAAGGAGATGAGGTATTTCGAGGTGTAGGTCGGATAGAAATGATGAAACTCGGATTCTGAAAGATGTTCTTTTCGCTAAGGAGACCTGTTGTGAAAGGAGCTGTCTGTTAGGAAATAAGTCATTCAAGGGATGGTTAGAAGTAGAAAGAATATTAATCGCGTAAAGTATGTCAATTTGTTGCCGTCGTAGGTCTAGAGGAGGCTCGCCTGCTTCCACACATACGCTGTTTGAAGGGCTAGATCGGAAAGCGCCAGTTGCGATTCTGAGTCCGGTATTGTGTATAGGGTCGAGCATTTTTAAAGCATTGCTTGAAGCCGAGTTATAAGCGTTGCAGCCGTAATCCAATTTTGACCTTACGAGACTTCTATACAAGGTTAGCATACTGGTTCTATCAGCACCCCAACTGGTATTACTCACCATTTTTAAAAGGTTTAGAGCGCGGAGACAATTAGCTTTCAGCCTTTTGATATGCTGAGTCCAACTTAGCGTTCTATCGAACGTTATACCAAGGTATTGAGTTGTATGTGAGAAAGAGATGGCTTGGTTTTCTATAGTTAATGACGGTAGTGTTTTTGGTTTTCCTTTTCCAAAGAGTATGGCTACTGTTTTACTAGCTGAAATTTTAAAACCGTGATCAGAAAGCCAACTACTTATGTTATTCAAGGCGGTTTGTATGCTTTTTTGTAAGTCTGTTACATTTTTTCCATCAATATAAATTACGAGATCGTCCGCGTATAGCATTCCTTTGACCGGTAACCTAATTACATTTAAAACTTGATTAAAAATGATGCTAAAGAGTGTTGCACTCAAAACACAGCCTTGTGGTACACCATTTTCTTGTTCAAATTCATTGGAAAAGACATCACCAATTCTAACCACAAATTTTCTCTTACTAAGAAAATTGTTTACAAAAGATAGTATATGACCTCTAATTCCCATGGTATCCAGAGTGTCGATTATGAGCCTCCTCCATGCTCTATCAAATGCATTCTCTATATCAAGGAATACTGCTAGTACTTTTCTTTTATTTTCGAAGGCATTTAGAATATCGGATTCCAAGCGAACTAGGTTGTCCCTTGTGCTTCTACCTTTTCTAAACCCGCTCTGCCATGCTGGTAGTAAGTTCTTAGATTCCAGATACCATAGCAACCTATTGCTTACCAATTTCTCCAGTACCTTACACACAGAAGAGGTCAGTGTGATTGGTCTATAGCTGTTAGGATTCTTGGGATCTTTATCTTTTTTAAGTATGGGAATCGTGATAGCAGATCTCCAGATATTGGGAAAACTGTCGGATAAAAAAATTTTATTTAAAATCTTTAGGATTATAGATTTATTAAAGGGGCATAAGTTTTTGATCATGCCAATGCAAATCTGATCCGGACCGGGCGAGGAATCTTTTCTAGAGTTTAACGCGGTGATAAATTCGGTCATTGAAAAAGAGTAATTTAAAGGATCCGACGGATTGCAAGATATAACTGGTGGTGTTGACTCTATAGAATTTTTTAAGTTAATGAAATGAGCAGAATAATTTGAGGTTGAAGATATTTTATAGAAATGTTGAGCTAGGGTGTTCGCTACAGTGACAGGATCAGTTTCGAATTGGTCGCGGATTTTCAAACAGATTACTTGAGGGGAATAGCCATAGCCCATAGTTTTTCGAACAGTTTCCCAGAAAACGGCGTTGGGTGTATTGCAGTTAATCTTGCTAAGGAAGTTTTGCCATGATAATTTTTTGTTTTTTTTAACTACATATCTCGCATGTTTTCTGGCGGTTTTATATATCTGCAATTTTTCTAAAGATGGTCGCCTGATAAATTTTTTTAATGCTTTTTTTCTATCTTTTATTGCTTGTTTACATTCCTCGTTCCACCAGGGCACAGTGGGGCGTGAACTAGTATTTGTGGAGTTTTTCATGGATAAGTATGGTATCGATTCCCGAGCCGCGTTCAGTAACTTTGTATTTAATTCGTCTATTAGATGATTAACATCAGTTTGGGACAGATCGATGTCAGTGAGCTGGGCTTTTTGTTGGTACAAAGGCCAGTCAGCTTTTTTAATTAACCATTTATTGGGTCTGATGATGTTATGACATTTATCCAATGTTTTAATAATTATGGGAAAATGGTCACTGCCATGCGTATCATCTAGTGCTAGCCAGTTAGTTGTAGCTTGTAGTTGTGGGCTGGTTATTGTAAGGTCTATTGCTGTAAGTTTTCCGGATCTAGTACAAAGGTGGGTTGGATAAATGTGGTCATTTATAACATTTAAATTGCAGGTATCGAGGAAGGTTTCTATTAGTTTACCTCTTTCATCTAAATGGTCACTACCCCACATCATGCTATGAGCGTTAAAATCACCCGCGAATATTATTGGGGGAGGCAACGAATCGACCAAATCTTTCAGCTGTTGCACAGTAATCTTTACTTGCACAGTAATCATATCTTTCTTAAGAAATATGGCACATCTCACTTAAATACTCTGATCCAAGGTTATGGAATTATTTATATAATAAATTGTTGGTATAAAACTTGCAATTAAACTACAAACTAGTGAACTAAGCAATTAAGGAATGTTTTTGTTTTCACTACCTTTTGCTATATTTTTTAATCATGCTTCTTTTTTTTTCAATAATATTAAAGATAAATTGAAATATTTTATACTCCAAAAACAGTAGAAATAAACAAAACCCTATTTCACAAAATTTTACTTTAAATTGAGTGTTGACAAAATATGAAGTTTTACGCATAGTTCAGTTATGCATGGCTCTGATCAAATTTAAGAAACAATGGACTGGAGAGTTAGTCTTGCTCTGAAGATCGAATCGTATGATTACTTTTGCGTTACTATTCGTTAGCTTTCTGTTTGGAAGATTCAAAAATAGTTTTGCCGTTTTATTAGACTCTTTGATTTTCGGTAAATTTAGAGGTCCATGGATTTATTACTTTGCATCAAACTTCCTTTAACGATTTTTCTGATGATTCCATTTTTGAAATATAGCAACCTCTCCTCTGTTGTTTAGGTTATGTACTGAATGTACTTGATTTTTTTTTTTAAAAATGTCTTGTTAATTCCAAGTGTTTATCTTAGTTTATGCTATCTTATGATATCTTAAGTTTGTCGATAATTTAACACATTCACGCCGAGACTGTTTAATGCTTTTCGCTCTATCGGGCGGGAGCTATTCCAGAGCATTATGCAGTATTGGCAATCCAACAATAATAAAATAATCAATAAAAAATACTATCCTACTAGTTGTGTTTATAATACGGTATTAATTATAATTGTTATTAAAAAATAAATGTTTATACCTCTAAAAATATATGAATATAAACAAGGGCGTACCCAGGATCAAAACTAGGGGAGGAGCAAGCTATGGTCGTTAAGGTTGTAACATCTTACCGCGGAAAAAGTGAATGAAACCAAAATTATGTATAATTATAGCAGTGCTTTATCAATTAAGTTATTACAATTATTTGCTTGAAAAGAATTATTCTATTACTGCTTCCCGTCTTAAAAGCTTAAAAAATTATTGCATCCAGCCTTCCAGGGGGGGGGGGCAGCTGCACATGAATATAAATATAAATAATTATAAAAATAAATGAATATACATTAAATTTTCATTATTTTAATTTTCAGCTGTATAGAAATTATTTCTACTTTCTTAACTCTTTGGCTGCCATGTCACCTGATATCGAGTAACTGTTCTCTTGTCAGAATTGTCACGAAACGAGAGGGTGATTCTCAGATATTCTTTTTCAGTCAAAGCGTTAAAGATCTAATTATTTGGCAGAGGCAGCATTCTAGTGTGAGCCACCGGTGGTGCATGGCACCCGATGAGGCAGTCAAGTATGAGCCACCGGTGGTACACGACGGCGTGAACGTGTTAATCAGCTTATTGTTTCATCTAAAGTAGTTTGGAACTTTAAGGTAAAATTCCCTTAAGGACTAGGATTATGAGTATTTTTAAGTAGATTATATATATTTGATTCTGAGATATTTGTTATTGGGATTCTGAGTTATTATATGATTGGGGAGATTATGTGTACCAATAGTCGCAAACAATAAATATACCTTATACCATATACTTCTGAATTTTCTAGTTGATCTTCTATTAGTATGTTATGTTCTTATACTAAGGAAGGAGAAGAGATGAGAAGGATGAAGTAGATATGGGAAGCCGTGGAGGAGGGGGTTGAATAAAAAAGTCAGGGTGGGGCGGAGAAGAGGATAAACTTGGAAGCAATAAATCTGAACTAAGGGCCGAGGTGTTTATTCCATTCAGGCCTCGAGCTCTCTATATCTCTCGAGAGTGCTTGAGGGAGGGATCTTATTATATTGTGTATATATCTTTCTCTCTAGCTAGAGTCTATAGGGTCCTTATCTCTCTCCCTATATTATATATTATATAGTGGCTAGCCTCTTATCGGTCAGCCACAATAATAAACAGCGGTCATCTCGGTATAAGCATATTATTATCTTGTTACTCAGGGTTGACGGGGCAAACATATATGACAGTAATAACAACGAATCTGAAAAACATATTACACTTCGTTAAAAACTCATCCTCCATCTTCAACTTATCCTATTTTTATATAAAAAAAAAGTTACCAACGATAAAAAAAAAAGATAAAGTTTGTTATTTATTGGTTAAATTATTTTACCCTTCTTATTTTTTGTACCATTAAATGAATTCCTACAGTCTTTTTTGTAATATAATACATTTATTTATTAAATTTTTCAACACAAAATTTTACCCAGTTTTTAAAAGCAATAACTTTAGATATATTAGTTACAAAATTAAACCAAATAATTTTTATATCTAAAAAAAACATTTTATAAAAAAAAATTAAACCGACTTAAAAACATAGGAACCAGTAAAAATAAATGCACTGAAAAGTATGAAATAATTACCTTCTGATTTGTATGAATACACAGCAAAATTGAAAATAGTATAACTAGCAGAGAAATGCAATAAGACGAATAATTTTATTTTTATTTGTACAAATACACACTAATTGTTATTAAAAATTGTGAAGTTAAAATATTAAATACTATGTTCAATACAACACAATCTTTCCGGGGGGGGGGGGCGCAAAATTTAAAATTTTTAACACTAGACATTACGAAAATCGTAAAATGGATTTTCTCTTCTCATCTATTGATTTAATGCCTACTAATGGAATTGTATCGGGATCATGCCATTAAATCTTGCGCCCCCTCCGAAAAGATTGTGTTGTATTGAACATAAAAAAAAACAAAAAACTGTACCACTAAATAAAGGGTCTTGGGTTCAGAACTATGTAAGGAAGAGTACTGTTTCTTGGTCAGCGGTCGTGCAAGGAGGTGATTTGACCGTGATCACGCTCAACCGCCAAGTTCTTTTCCCCTTTATTTTTCAATTAAGGGTACCCACTTTATAGAGGCTGGGTTTGCCCCAGGAGGGTCTCTGGCCCACGAGACTAACTGTGTTGAATAATAAAGATATCATAAGCAATGACAGATTCGAACTCGGGACCTTAAGCACAGCAATCCACTGCCTACCAGTGGGCTACCCCGCTTCCTGTCGTTGTATTGAACATAGTATTTAATATTTTAATTTCACAATTTTAATAACAGTTAGTGTGTATTTGTACAAATAAAAATAAAATTATTCGTCTTATTGCATTTCTCTGCCTTTTATACCATTTTCAATTTTGCTGTGTATTCATAAAAATCAGAAGGTAATTATTTCATACTTTTCAGTGCATTTATGTTTACTGGTTCCTAGGTTTTGAAGTAGGTTTAATTTTTTTTTTTTTAAATGTCTTTTATTTCATACTTTTTAGTTGGAGAAGATAACAAATGTAGAAAACCATAAATTGGGTAAAACAAATTTCGAAATTTTTTTACGCTCTACCACGTTTGTCTTTCCCGGGCTTTTTTTACTATACATAATCCTATAAACTGTCACCTTTTCAATTTTATGAGTACACACAGAAAAGCTGAAAAGCGGTGCCTGTTTAATACAACTTTCAACACGCTACCTTCTACGATTATAATCGGAATTTATTTTAATATGATCAATGTTGAGTCAATTATGTTCCTCATTCCTTTAGATGAATTTTTGGCTAAGTACGAAGTACTAAGAATAATATCCTTCGTAATAAAACATTATTCAGAAAATTAATTTCTTCAATTCTAGTGGGGTAGCATTTATGATAATAAGCATTTTCATGGCTGCCAAATTTTTGCTGACGGGACTTTCATACAAAGAAGTTGTTTCTGGGAGATATCAACTTTTATTTTGCAGTTTTAATTGATGGATGAACATTAGCAAACATTGAAATTTTAATTTCTTTGTTAAATAATGTAATGTCTGTATGGGGAAAGTGATAGGACTTCTTAGGAAAATTTCCATTAATTGGGAAATACAATATACAATATTTGTGTTAGTTATTTTGGTACCTGAGAGATGACTAACTCGAATGCGAAAAACCCCTAAACACATGCAAGCTCATTTTCACTGTCTATTTCAATAAAATTCATTCATTTATTATTGGACTTAGGCTCTTAACAAAACTCTTTGGCTCTCACGAACCGCAAACACTGAACCGTAAAAACAGAACGGCTTTAATATTAACAATGGTCTGTCATTAAAGGCGTACTCCTCATGATTATTTTATGAGTTGACTGTATATTTTTCTTTTTTTCTACTGTATATGGAAATAACGAAATAAAGTGCCTCGTCCGTTTGATCAATTTTGATGAAATTTTTGCAATCATATTTCGGGCATATTAATACATCAAATACTCAGTTTTATCAAAATCGTTACAACCTCTTTTGAGAAAATCGAAAAAACGTAAAAAGTTATTAAATAAAGTACCCCCTCTGTTTGACCAATTTTGATGAAATTTTTGCTGTCCCATCACGGGCATATACATATACTAAATACCCAATCTCAGGTTCGTACGGTTTATAGTTTTTGAGCTAGTCTGTTTACATACGGTCACACACACAGACAACTTCGCGGGACTTGGTTATTTGGACTCAGGGGACCCCAAAACGTGCAATTCCATTGAAAACCAGAAGTCGAAATTTTTCACGATCGCAATACACACTTTTCCTTACTATATATTTCAAATATAGGTAAGTGAAAGTAAAAAGGAAAGGCTTTGATGATAAAATAAAGAAGGAAAAATAAAAAACGTTTTCCTATCGGTTCAGAGTCAAGATAAATCAATCAAAACGGTTTAAAACTCGACTACTGGTGGAGTAATAGGACCAGATTGAATTTATTTTTGAAGTCACTTTAAAAAAGAGTCAAACTGAAAAATAAAAGAGATTGTCGAAATTTTTAATAATTAAAGTATTATAAATTTATTCAAAAGTTATAAGTTTATAACGTGGTAAAAAAGAATTCCACATAAATTTATAAATAAATAGTGCTTACCCATTTAAAATGTCTATTAATCTTAATAGGTTATTAAGTTGAAATTTTGCATTCCGCCTATCCTACCCAATTTTTTTCGATACTGTTGGGTGATTGCGGGTATCTAAATATATCCTCATTATATGACACATAAATAAAGCGGAAAGAAGCTTATGATACTTCAAACATTCTCGATATCTCCATTATCGTATCTAGGATTTCTAAAACAGATTTGAAGGGCACATCCGACCCTGTCTGAATCCCTTTCGTACTATGCCAATAGTTATAATTTCAGACCAAAATACTACTGATGAACGAACATTTTCCACATTCTCACAGTACCTTTACTAAAGGGACGGCTTCCATTCGCTCAATTACGAAGGTACCAAAAGGTTACTTCCCACAATCACCACAGTTCCTTAGGAAGACATTAGTTCTGTAGATTCCTTAGTTCGAAAGCTTTGACTTCATAATAAGCGTACCACAAGAACAGAAGAGGTTGGGCGACCTCTGTTGGACATCACAAGCAAACTGTTACTAATCGCTAGGCATCCCTAACAGTGCAGCTGTTGTTTGCCCACACCCTGGGTTCCCTGTAGTTCGGCGGCCTTCTCGATGACAGCCTACCCAGAACTGTCTTTGTCCTAGCTGGAAGCGCTGGTTCACCGCTTCCATTGTCTACGGCCGCAACTGTGGCCAATTGTTTCGGGACCTGTCGTCCTGCCAATAAACATGTCACTTCACTGTTGTTGGAACAGAATGAATGGAATATTTGGATTTGTATCTATAGTTGTCATCAGTCTGTTTGAAGACAAGTAAGATGCTACGTAAATAGAAGTTAGAGATAATCTTCTATCTATTATTTCTAAAAAAGATTTTTCCGATAAGCCTTAACTTTTTTTATACTTGATCGTATCGTTTTAAAGATTTCCTTCCCTTGGTGGTAAAAATGGTCTGAAAGAAGAAAACGCGAAGAGAAGAGCTATAAATAAAGAACATTTAAATTGCACATAAATTTAAAGAATATCGATTTTTAATCGATTATGTTAGGACAAGTAGTCCATATCAAAATCAAGTAGTCCATGCAAAATGAAAAAAAAAAAAATCAAAAAAATTCGAATTTGTCTTTCTGTATTCAGCAGCCTCATCATGTCTTTGAACATAAAATTTATCCCTGTAGAAATCTTTTTCCTTGTAGCGAAAAATACTTTCTTCCTAACCATTCCTGAAAAGTTGGATATAGTTTAGATTTTTGATTACCGGATATCAAAAAAATGTTTTTTTGACCCCATAACTATCTTGAGACTTCTACACGGTTACTTCCTGTTCAGTATCGGAGTATGACTTACATATGCATCACAAGTCATTGACTATTTAATAACCCTCCCTTATTCCACGGCAATGCACAATAGGGTTCGGTGTCACCTGAGGTATATTGGTTATCTAGCAACCTAAAATATTGGTATACTGGTTACCATAGCAACATACATACAATACTAAAGATTGCGAGTTCAGGTCCCTCCATGGCCCTTATATTTTTTAAAAGCAGTAAAAAATCCTTAGCTAAGCCGTCCCTCGTACTGGACGTAAAATAGAGGTCATGAGCCTGAACGATTTCAGGTCCTCGTTAATGATCCTTGGATAGGCAAAATTTAGGACTTCGATTAGCTTTAGTGGCATAAAGTGACCTTAAACAAACAAACACAGTAGCTTGCTATGTTTAACCATAATTTTTTTGGTAAATCTTGCAGGAGTACATTTATTTTTTTTTTTCTAAAATTTAAATTTGGAGTCAACAACAGCCAAGCGTTGACAGGTTAGCTAGTTTATGACAGAAAGTGAATAAGTAAATATTCTTTTCTATTCCATTCGATATATTTGAATTGTAGTTTTTTTTTTTTTTTTACAAAATATTTATTTATTTTAGTATTTACTTAAAGCAGACTAAGCATTTAGACGGCGTGCAGTGAAGAACTAGGCATCCCAATTGATTTGGTACGGTATGGACATTTTACTGCAGCCCAGGGCCTTGGTAATGTAAGGCAGCCGTCACTAAAGATAGTTCCGAAACCTTCTCGTCTTCACGGTTCACTTTTTTTTTTTTTATTTAGGTTTTACAACGTTCCATTTAATTTATGGCAACATAAACATCAAACTAAACAAAGCTATATAAATATAAATAAAACTCCTTATATCAATGAGACATGACGCTCAGTGGGAAATGTTTTAAGTAATTCAGTGGCAAAAAATGTATAACTCCTGCCCAAATGACGATAATCGAATAAATCTTATTCCAATTTTGTGAAACAGTAAAAATTCATATCTTCTATTTTGATATAAATATATGTTTCAATTACAACATTCACAACGTTCAAAAATGTATAACTCCTGTTGTCAAAAATGTATAACATCACAACGTGAAAAATGTATAACTCCTGCCCAAATGACGATAATCGAATAAATCTTATTCCAATTTTGTGAAACAGTAAAAATTCATATCTTCCATTCTGATATAAATATATGTTTCAATGACAACATTCACAACGTTTTGAGTCTTTAATGCCTCATCTTCAGGTGTACTCCTTACTAATCCCAATAAACAATGTTTTAGTTAATATTTTAGTTTAACAATATATCAATTCCTTAAAAATCTTGACAATGTATAAATTTGTCAATTACACCTCTCTCCTAGGCCACCACACTGTCTATGAGAGTGGTGCAATTGACAAATTTATCTATTGACAAGATTTTTAAGGAATTGATATATTGTTGAACTAAAATATTGTTAATTGGGATTAGTAAAGAGTACACCTGAATATGAGGCATTAAAGACTCGAAACGTTGTGAATTTTGTAATGTACTGAAAAATGTATTTATATCAAAACGAGAGATGTGAATTTTCACTGTTTCACAAAATTGGAATAGTATAGAAGTCTTACAGTAAGTTATAAACTATCAAAAACAAATAAATCTTTTTTCATTAATGAACATGGGATTTGCTTCATCATTGAGAATAAAAAATATATCAATTCAATCAATCTAGGTTAAATAATTTTTATGTGAATCCTTTCGTCACTTTAATTTAAATAAAATAGTTTATTAGTTAGAGGTTAATACATAGAGATTGAAATGAGTCAGTATAATTATCTATTGAGCATTCTGCTTATGCATGTCTTTTTCTATCATTTTTGGTCTGAAGATGAAAAACTCCAAATTAAAAAATATCCTAAATATCATAGGACTTTTAACGGATTTTTTTTTTTTTTGGTAAATAATTCAACTAAAATTATGCTTTATGATTTAGTCTAATTCGAGGTCGAAAATATATTGAATGTTCAAATATATGAATTAAAATCTTTAAATCGACATATCGCCGTTCGATCGCATTTGATCGATCAAATTCTATTATGGAATTTTAACAACTTTCAGCTCCGAATACTGAGAAAAAATTAGAACCATTTATAGCCAATACCAGAATTTATGTTAATTGTTTCTTGTTGTAAATTATACAGTTAACATGGATGAAATTAAAACGCATTTTATCCAATAATTTTACATCCATTCTTCTTATTTATAAAATTTATTTATTTGGTCCAATAATATTATTTTTATTTTATTTACATACGATAACTTGTGACATTTTTATCAAATTTGCTATCTACTAGCGTAATAAGCAAATATGCTGACATGACATGATATGAAAAAATAAAAACACTTATGTACTAAACAAAACAAAAAAAACAACAAACAAAACGAATTAACTAACAGAAATATAAGAAAACAAAGCAAAAAACGAGTGAATTGATAAATGTAAAAGAAAACATACAACTTTTTAATGCAGAAAATCACGTGGCCAACGCCTCAACAATCTTCTTGGCGAATTATAAGGGTTAGTGGGAGTGTGTAGAGCTTGAGTTAGTGGGTTGTGATTTAGATTAAGTCTGTCATGAAAGTTACAGTAGCGATCTATGGCTGTTACTTCGACGTAAGGAATGTCAAGTTCAGTGTGTAAGGTCTCATTGCTGACATAAAAGAGGTCATCTAAGATCTTTCTTAGTATTTTTGATTGAAATGACTGTATGAGTCGTATATTTGATTTTTCGGTTGTTCCCCATAGCTTAATACAATAAGTCCAAAGTGGTTTTATAAGTACTTTGTAAATGGTTAATTTGTTCACCAGAGATAATTTTGAAAGTCTCTCAAGTAGTCTTGAAAGAAGTCCATATCGCTGGTTTAGTTCTTTTCTTTTTCGTTTAAAATGGTCTTTCCAAGTCAGCCGTTAGTCCATGAAAAGGCACAGATAGCGTACTGGATCAGAGGTGGGTATCGGAATGTTATTAAAAAATACCTGAGGGCAAGAGTCATGCTTAAGTGAGAATGAGACATATTGGCTCTTGGCTTTATTCATTTTTAACTTCCATCTTCGAGCCTAACATGCTACCTCGTCTAGGTGTTCCTAGAGCACTTGTGAGGCTTTAGTGTTATCTTTGTTTGATGTCAGGATAGTTGAGTCATCAGCGAATGTAGCCAATAGGATTCTCGGATGTTGGGGAATGCCTTAGGAGATGCAATAATATAAAAAGAAAAGCTTAAAAATTAAAAAACAAATATTTTACAGAAATGAACATAGATTTTGCTAAAAATAAAATTTGTTTTCAATTTGGCTTTACATTCAATATATCTTTTTATATATTTCCTACCACAATAGTTTTTTTTTCAGATTCGATACAATCATATCTAATGTTCATTACTTGTCATTTTTCTTTTAAATTGGGTATTCGTACTAAGTACTCATTACGTTAACTGTCACTTTATTAGCTAATAAATTATTAATAATTGTTTGATGTTTTAATAACAAAAGGTAGAAAGAAGAAGGAGAAATATGTGTAAGTGGAACATTGACAGCTTGGTTTGCTATCACTGATTCATAGTATATCACTAGTGTTTCGGCAAAAGGGCTTAGGTCATTCTTTACGAAAATGTGGTTTTTATGTCTTTATGACATAAAAATCAATTTTTTTTTTATTAGTTGAATCGGTTTAAGCGAAATGAGTTTACTAAAAAATATAACGAAGCTGATTATTAGCTATACGGCAGTGATTGAAAGTGGCACTTGATAACACTTTAGTTTTTACCAGAAGGCAAAAAGAAGTGCAGATCAGTTGGCCTATTTCATGCTATTTGGATTTGATCCACGTATTAAGTGTCACTTCATCGAGAATCGTGGTGTGGTTTTCCAGGATGTCAGTAACCGCCCGGAGGTTTGGTTCAGGGACGGTATGCTTCAGGGAAAGAAATATAGGTCCTCGGGGCCTGCTGACTCTGAGCTGCCATAATCCTTGGACCTAGACCAGTTTGTCACTGTCCTTGAACCCGAGAGAGCTGACGCCATCGGTGGGAAGGACACTGCCAAATTGGCCCCAATGGGATTGGTTATGGAGCTATGGGCAGTCTGCCGCTGTACCATGGTGACCATGGCTTTCAGCAACGTGAGGTTTGGGCTACCCCCTCCAGGCTGTCTGTACTCCCGCAAGCAAAACAAATGTCTGTAAGAAGACCACAATGCGCGGCCAAAGGTCTCATTAGGCCTAATGCGCCAACCGAAAAAAAAAAAAAAAAAAAAAAAAAAAAAAAAAAAAAAAAAAAAAAAAAAAAAAAAAAAATTAAGTGTCACATATGTCTGCCACTAAGCAAAGAGGATTCTTTTTCGTTTAAAAGGCACCTAAGCACATTCACATTAACAGTGCCTAAAGTTAGTTAAACCGAAAATTCCGCCCTGTTTCCACGATTTCTGTAGTAACCTTAGGTGCAGTAATGATTAATTGACCCTGAATTATTTGATGTAGAAAGGGATCAAGAACATTGCATTTTTAAAGTAACAATGTACTTATAGTTTTTCATCATTTTTGTTACCGATTAGGTATTTTTATTTTTAGTATGTTTAGAATACTTAAATAAAATAAAATTAAACATTAAAGAAAATATTTTTTAGTTACCTTAACTTTCAAATAAATAAATAATATTTTATTTAAGTTTGGGTTTTATTATAATTAAATTTCTAGGATTTAACATAATTTCAAAGCTTTGGAAAATCGTCCTGTAAATATAACATTGCAAGACTCAAGCCATTTAGCCAAAAATCAGTGATATTGTATTTTCGTGGGTTATATTTACTACAAGATGTGGAATTGGGTAAATAGTATTTTGCTAAAATCTTAAAGCCAAAAAAATAAAAATAAATAAGAAGACGTAGAATAATTGTTTTAGAGGAATTAACTGTTTTTTAGGGTGTTATTTCCCAATTAGAAAGGGTTGGAAAATTTGGATATTTGAGGGCTTTACAATGTCCCATAGCTCTATCCCTTATATCCAAAGAGGTCTCAATCCTCTTTCAATTAATCTTATAACAGTCCATATCGTTGCTGTGGCAGACCTCCAAGTTCTATGACCCCCTGAGAGATGAGGAAACCAATCCCCTTTTATAAACCCTTTTGACCAATCCCTTGCAGTTTGTAAATAAAAGGGACTATCTTTAGTAATGTTTTCAACTCTTTAAAATAAAAATGGATTGTATTTAAACATTTAATAGAAATCTACAACGTAACTATTCACTGATGTTTTAAATTAGATCCTTAATGGCATATAAAATTTTTAAAAAAGGTCGCCCCCATCAGAAAATTTCGCGGCATTTGTATTGTTGATTTCTTAATAGTATAGTATGAATTATCTATGTCAATTTTTGTTCAAGTTCCAAATATCGTACGTTCTAAGAAGTTCGTATTGGAATAACATTAAAATAGAATTGAGGGCACAATCCGTGATTGAGGACCCTTGATTGACCCCAATCCGTGACCATGAACACACCCTTTAATGTATTCATTCTTACTGTCCATCTTTTACCCGGAATATTATCAAGATGATTTTCCTCACGTTCGTCTGTTTCTTTTTTTCTTTTGGAATGTGAGGAGTGAAATAACTTCAAAAAATTGTAGACGTTAAGTCTGTTCTTGTTCCGGTAAGGCTACAGTGTAAACATTGAAAAGCAAGGGACCGAGCACACTGCCCTGTGAAACTCCAGCTCTAACACTTTTATGCTGGATATTTCGTTGCTTACTTTTACAGTAAAGTGTCTGTCAGTAAGAAAGTAATATTAATAGTAAGTAGTTATTTGTAGGTAGTAAAAGTTTGAGCCTGGAAAGCGATCCTTCGTGCCATATCTTATTAAAGGCTAAAATTTAGAAAAACCATAATCAAATCGGTCCCTGTCGAAATCCTTCTAACACAAAAATTATTGTCCAGGCGAAAATTTTAAAAAAGAAAATAAAAAAATTCTTACTGCCCATCATCAAGAATTCAGCATGTAAATAATGCATTCTTTACGCGTAAGTAATTGATGTAATTTACACGGCACGTGTATTGTTTATCCACAATGTTTCTCTTATATCGCTCATATTTTCTCTTAATGTGTTGGGGGAGGAAAAGCATAGTTTTCTAATGTGAGCTTTCGTTAAAATTATTATCCATAGATAGCTATGTAAAAAAAAAAATAAGATAGATAAATGACGTTTCATATCCCATGGATCATTCTTTTTTGCATTACCCTATAGGATTCCCAAATTACCTGAATTTTTTTTTTTGGTCCTCGCTTTTTTAGGCTATACGGGGTTTCCCGGACCAGTGAGAGTGGGTGGGGGCAAATTACCCGAATAATTTTATTATAATTTACTGTTGCCAATGACCCAGAGGGTAAAGGCAACACAAAAAATAAAATAAATAAATAAAAATTATTATTAGTATTGTTTGTTGGTTTAACCTCACTAGCCCCCCACTAAGGCTAATCGGACGATGATCCAGCGGGAGTTCTAAATTTGGTCTATCCAGTATAATAAGGATAGAGATCTTTAACGAGTACCTGGCATCCTACAGGCTCGGGACCTCCATTTTACGTCCTACCGAGGGACGGCATAGATAAGGATTTTTTATTCCTACTAAAAAATCCTATGGCCGCCTCGGGACGCGAACCCGCGACCTTTAGTATTGTAAGTTTCTACGCTAACCACTACACCATAGGTGACCCCTTATAAAAATTTAGTACTAAATTACTATCTCAGTTTTGAACACATAAAAAAGAAAAATATCCAGAATATCTTGAAATTTAAAATATCGTCGTCACCATGCTAAAGTAACGAATGTGTAACTAAAAACATATGCACATTCGTTACTTTAGCGTGGCGATGACGATGTACTCGTAGATGCGACTTTTCTTGGTACGCCACTGTTTGTTTCTACATAGGTACTTTCTTTCTGCCCCAGTGACCCTATTTCGGGTACGGCCATTCGTTTTCGCTGAAGAAGGGCCTGAAAGTGATTTTTTGGATACAATTAGAAAGTTGTTAGCGTGCCTTTTCACTGTGACTAAATGGTACCAATTTTGTTTTCTATTGTGCCTTATTGTGTTATTGTACTACTGTCAGTGAAAATAAAACAAAGAAAGTGAACTAGCCGAGTTTCTCGAAAGGGCTCCCGTGGAAGGTATTCATTCCCCTGACCTAGTTTCGTCGAGGGCCCTGCCCCCAAAATTTTGGGACTTTCTTCCGTTTCATTGTGACCTCCCAGGTCCTCAGTAGGTCGAGCAATAAAACTAAATAAACCTGTTTGTGTCAGAAATGATGGCCATTGTCAAGTGTAAAGTGTATTATAGTTTCTTTTCTTGTATCTGTCTGCACCACACTTTACTCTCATGGTAGCTAAAAAAGTGTACTTTTTTGTGATTGTTTGAAATTTGCACTTACTGGCGATCAAAGCCAATAAATGAGATGGTGTATATATGGCTTAATTTAAATATTTTTTATTGCTATGACAGAGAAGAAATGTTTTTTTTATTCATTAATCGATAAACGAATCACTGTCGGGATATTACTTAAGGTCAGGCCACACATGTCCGCACCGCAGCACGGATCTGATTCATTTACGAAGGTTAGTTAGTAACCGTTCACATACGCGGATGCGTATGCAGATGCTGTGCGGGCATGTGTGGCCTGACCTTAAGGCATAAATAAAGGTAATATGTAAGTTAAATTAAAAATATTTTGAACATAACCTATAAAAACAATTAAAATTACATATTACTCAGACTGTTCGAATACTTTCTGCACTGACTGTATCTTTATTAACTGCGTAAAGGTCAGGCCACACATGTCCGCACCGCATCCGCATCCGCGTGTGTGAACGGTTACTATCTATCCTTCGTAAATGAATCAGATCCGTGCTGCGGTGCGGATGCGGTGCGGACATGTGTGGCCTGACCTTTATAGTTAAGATTAACTAACGAAAGTAATAATTGAAGTCTTCAGCGGGGCACGAGACTTTACTTTCACGATGCCTGAAAAATAATTGTACTTTTTAGGTGATTGATTGAATTTTGCAGTTTCTTGCAATCAATACCTATAAGTGAGATGGTATATCAATGGTGTTTGGTCAAAAGGGGTAAAGTCATCGAATGTGAAGCTTAAACAACAATTTACCAAGCTATTGAAAATCATTATAAATTCTTTCCCGTCCCCGAGGTGGCCCTAGGATTTTTTAATAGGAGTAAAAAATCCTTGTCTATGCCGTCCCTCGGATAGGACGTAAAATGGAGGTCCCGTGCCTGTACGATGTCAGGTACATGTTAAAGAACCCTATCCTAATTATACCTGGATAGGCAAAATTTAGGACTCCCACGGTAGCATCGTCCGATTAACCTTAGTGGTATAAGGTGACGTTGAAACAAGCAAACAAACGAATAAATTATAGTGAATTATGAATTTTAAGAAGACGAGAAAAAAACCATTTTTTATGACTTAAGCCCTTTTGCCCAAACACGAATAATATATATGGCATGACCTTGATTTCCAACGATGAAGGAAGGAGGTTTTTTTAATTCATATAATTATTTTTATAATTACTAGGTTGTTACAAAAGTAGGTTGTTCACAAAATTAATTTTATTCAAATGTGAGTACAAAATTTACAAATCAAATTTATTCCTCAAAATACAGGCCATCATTTTCAACTACTTTAACCCATCTTTCAGCCAAAAGTTGCATTTGATGTTGATACCACTCTGCAGTTTTCGAGGCAAAGAACTCCTCGCATTCAGATTTGACATCATCGAAGTTTTCGAAGCGCCGACCTTTCAAAAAATGCAACATTGACCTGAAAAGTCCATAGTCAGACAGAGCGACGTCTGGGCTGTAAGGAGGGTGGGGCAAGACGCTAATCCCGTTCATTTCTGAAAAATTTTCTTTAACTAATCATGAGCGATGAGCAGGGGCGTTGTCTTGCTTTTAAAACTTCATATACCCTATCGAGCTGTTCACAGTATACAGGCTCAGCGTTGATAGCCCTGCCCTCTGGAACCAGCTCGAAGTGCAAAATGCCTTCATAATTCCACCAAACACAAAGCATAATCTTCAAGGCTTGTATTCCCAGAATTAAACCGCCTGCACCAAAATGCGGCCGTGTTTCGATGCACCACACTTTCCCCTTCCACTGCACAAATTTCCTCAGCTGAGGGCTTTGCACTAAAACCTTTTTTCCAATAATGCCTAAGAAGGCCGGGGATGACAAATTTTTCTTCCGACATTTCTAGTGAAATTTAATAAACTGAATGAAAGGCAGGGACAGTTGGCGTACATAGATAATTAGAGGATTAGTTAATGTAAACATTGACATAAGAATTGTATTCGTCAGAGATTAAGGAGGAGAATAAGGATTAAATTAGAGACCTCAATGTAAACAACTTGATATGCACAAGGACTTTTGTAACAACGTTGTATAAGGCTGTAATCGAACAAATTAGCAATCACTGATGGATTATTAGGGTCTTTACTTTTTATAAAGTGATTTTTTATCAACAAATAATTACTTTAAAAGTAATCGCTTTAATTAATATATGACACCTTTAAATTTCTCCTAACATATGCTTCCAGTCCGTAATAGTTGTGTTGCTAATATTAAGTCCTTTAGAGCAATATTCCGTTGTTGTGTATTCCTGTGTCCATGAATATTTAAATAAAAGAGCCTTATTTAATGGTAGTCTTGATCGTTCAAACCAAATTCACCAGCCCATCGCTCCTTTTATTTCTGTTGGTTTATTCGCAGTATTTTATTCTGTTCATCGCTATTTTTATTTTAGTCTGAATTAGAACAGTCTAGATGGTTCCCGACAAGCGTAGAAGGCTCTCGAAAAGTCACGAACATGTGCTAGAACAATCACAAATATGTAATAAAACAGTTTGTTCCAAGTGCTCCTACATCAAATCTAGAACTCTTTTAAATCATATGTTTTGTGTTTCACGTTACACAATTCTTTATTAACCGATAGCGGATAATCCTGTTATTTTTATTCGCCACGATGAATTAAAAAGAAAAGAACAATGAATCAGAGGTCAATATACAATCACTTGTGGTGTTGTGGTTAGCATAGAAACTTACTACACTAATGGTCGCGTTTTCGCGTCCCGAGGTGGCCCTAGGAGTTTTTAATGGGAGTGAAAAATCTTTGTCTATGCAGTCCCTCGGATAGAACGTAAAATGGAGGTCCCGAGCCTGTACGATGTCAAGTAATGGTTAAAGATCCATATCCTAATTATATCTTGATAGGTAAAATTATAGCATCGTCCGATTAGCCTAAGAGGCATACAGTGACATTTAAACAAACAAACAACAATGAATTAGAAATTTATAAAGATAAAGAAATCAATAATTCATAAACCAACCTGTCCAAATATATTGGCTTACTGCAAACATACTCATTATATATTTCATATATTTTTTTTTTACATATATATTCGCTTAGAGTAACAATGTTTGATGAATGAAAGAATGCAAGGTAAGAAAAAAATGGTATAAAATTATTTTTTTAGCTCATGACAATGACTTGATTTCCAAACACACAAGGCCGTGGGCTCAATAAATGGCCAATCAGCACTCCAAAAGTTGAAGTATTATTTTTCATGTAAATTTACCAACTTATAATTTTGTATTCGTGAGAGCGGGGCTGGTTAAAGATGGATATATTAAACCCTTAATTTTTTTTACCTCTTGTGTATCCTCATTGGGATAAAAGTGAAAGATTGTTTACGAGCAGATAAAAAATAAAGATAGGGAAGTGCTTGGGGGTGAGACTATTTTAACCAGGGATGATAAAGCATCTGGTTGTGTCGGCGCCTTTGGGTACAGCCCCTCTATATACATGTTACGTGTAGCAGCTACATCAATGTCACTATCGTACAAAAATGTAACGGCGATATTTTTACTAATTTCAAGTTAAAAAACATAATGCAAGAATTAAGTATTAGCGTGTCAGATTAAAATGACAACAGTAGATAATACTGTTTTTAACCGCTTTTCATGTTTTTTTTTTTTTTTTGTTCATTAAAAATAAATGTTAAAATATTCTTTTTAAGATTAGCCAAACTATATCCCATCAAGATGAGATGAAACCGAACAGGCCAGCTGTTGTTAATGGTACGCTTTCCCTGTCAACCAAATAAAAATGGATTTGAGAGTAAAAATTATCTCATTCGAGTGAATTTGTTTTGTTTTTTTGGTTTTCGAGTATGTAGGAATTAATATGTCTCATTACAAATGCGAAAAAAAAAAGTATATATCAAAATCAAACCCGCCTGCTTCTGAAAGTGATCTTTACACATTTGTTCAATTATTTCTCTTGTCATGATGACTTGAAAAAATTAAAGGATTGTGTTTACCTGAATATGTGTCTGGTGGCTTAAGCGGCAAGACCCACTCTTCTGTCTTAAAAAAAATATTCAAAAATTTACACATTTTTATTTTAATTTAGTTTAGTTAGATTGCAAACCATCAATAAATGGGATGTAATTTTGGGGTACATTTGTAATATTTGGTATGAAATTTAATTGTATCCGTCAATAAAAAATTGTAGACAACCATAATATCCCAAAATAATAACCATAGTACACTCTTTTACATAAAACAAATTTCACCTGATACAAATAAAATTCCTAAGCAAGATTAGCAATAGCGTAAAAAAATAATGGGCGCACCAAGGGGAGAGGTGTGGGTGATGAGCAGAGCCCGGATTTTTATGCAGTAAAAAGGAACAAAATATGCCATATAATATGCAGTAAAAAACTATAAAATATGTTGTATAAAAACTAAAAATTATGCTATAATACAACTATAATTTTCAAATGTACAAATTTGGAATGTATACTTTTGTAGACAAAGGAGCATGCGTTGTAATCTTTTCGGTGCATTTACAATTGTTTTTTTAAAAATTGTCTCGAGAGGCTTATGATCGGTTTCCACTACAATATCATCCTTACCAAAAAGATATTGCTCAAATCTTTCAAATGCATAAACTACAGCCAGACATTCCTTTTCTTTCTGCATATGACATTTCTGCTTGACTTAAAGTTCTAGAAATAAATGCAACTGGCTTACCATCTTGTAATAAAGTCGCTCCCAGCCCATTCTGACTCGCATCACACTGAACAGTAGCTGACTGTTAAAGTATTGTACCTGTAAACACTGCTATCCCATAATTCTTACAGTAAAGCACATCCTCCTGGAATGTCCAAGATTTACCAGGATTCGACGCGAATTGAAAATGGGAAACAATCTCAAGGAGTTGTTGGGAGACATGGAGGACTCGGTGAAGGTAGTGATGTCTTTTTTAAAGAAGATAAAACTGCACAACCAAGTTTGAATCGAAAGCGTTTTTGCCAATGACCCTACCGGGTAGAGGCAATAATAAATAAATAATGTATATAAAATATTTCATAGGAAATGGAGTGGAGGAGACTATTTAGAAATTAAACCAAAATGAGTTTATGATTTTTTTTTAATCTTAATCAAACATATAAGTATTTCCGATAGTAAAATTAAACGCATTTAAAAACTAAAATGAAAAAATAATTCAAACTTATTAGTTAACAAGAAAAATGCACGAATAACATGAATAAAGATAACTGAAATAACAATCAATTAAAACAATATATAAAACAAGTAAAATAATCAATAAAATGAACTATTAAATAGAAAACTAAATGTGGGCATTCTTTTACTAAACTATTAAAAGCATTTCTAAAATTGGATTTCTACTCTACATTTCTATATTCTAAGTACTCTTAATTGAAAAATTAAGGGGGGAAAAGCAGACGGTTGAACGTGATCTCGGTCAAATCGCCTCCTTGCATGACCGCTGACCAAGATACAGTACTTCCTTACACATACACTGCACCCAAGATCCTTCATAGGTTGTAGTGGCTCAGGTATTTTTTGTTTCTAAATTTTTCTATGGATCCGAACCTTCTATCGTTTGAAATATTTTTATCGAGAGAAAAATGCTTTATTTCATAAAACAAAACAAGCAGAGCTGCCCAAATATATTGGGCTGCCATATGACACAGCATACCGAACAATATTAAAATACATGAATACATTAAGTTAAGGTACATCGTTACATTTCATTTTATACTTATAATATCATAGTATTTTTTATTTTTTTTTTCCTTTCCCTATTTTTTATTTTTTCCCCCTTCTTCTTTTTCCATCTATATCTTTTACAGTTTTGTTTTTCTTTGTTATTTAATTTTTTTTTTTTTTTTCTCTTTCACCTTTTCTCTTCTTCTCCATTTCATTCCATTTTCTTCCTTTTTCTTCTTCTTCCTTCGTCCTTCCTATTTCTCATAATCTTAGTCCTTTTCTTGTTTAGCGCTTATTCCCTCTCTTAACGCTCACACCATAAATAGGCACACATACAGAGCCGCTCGAGAAAAAACCCCACAAATAAGATATATAACAATAAAAACCTTATATATATCTAATAAATAAAGAAATAAATATGTTCATAAATAGATAAATAAAGAAATAAATAAATAGCTTTATAAATAGATAGATAAATAATTAAATTAAAATAAATAAAATAAATAAATAAATAAAATAAATAAAAAGATAGACTAAGTAGGACTATGAATCAGTTTCCATATACATGGTGGTGGATGATTCCCAGGGAGTCCAGGATTATCTTTTTGGCCAACACCGCAATCTCTCTCATTTCGACACCTAGGTCTTCTAGAAAACTCCTTGTTCTGTGAGGGATCGTTTCGCGAGATCCAAACCAAAGGCCCCTAACGGAGAACTCTCTCTCACCAAAGGTCTCGCGGAGCTTCTCTTTAAGGAAAGGGATGCACTTTTCGTAGATCTCTTTCTTTTCCCTTTCCACTTCACCCGCCTAGTCAAGGTCATTGCTCTCATATCTAACTGTCGGATCCAGGATCAGTGCTTTCTTCCCGGTCTTGGTGAATGCGACAATGTCTGCATACCTCGTGGATCCATCCGTATCTATACAGTAGACCTCGTCAAAGCAGGCGAAGTTCCTCTCTTTCAGGAGTTTTGTAAGTCTAAAATGATCTTTGGACATGAACTGAGGTGATTGGAGCAAATATATAAACGCCTAAAATTATGGGTCGTTGTCCAAGTCGCTGAAAACAATTGAATTATCCCTGTCTAAAATGTTATTTATTTATACTTTCCAGGATTTTAAGCCCCGAATTTTTCCTAAAAGGTCTTTCGTTTTTATTTTATTCTTTTTTTTTTTTTTTTTCAGAGGTTCTCCACCATGGCCTCGGATGCGATTTTTATATTTATTTACTAAAACCGGGGATGGAAAGTCGGGAATCCCAGTAATCATTATTTCGAAGAAGAAGAAGACTTATTTACGACGAATAACCCCGATCGAAATTGGGAATCTTAGCTCCCACGTTGGATATTACTTTTATATTTCTTAATGTAATGTTTACTTTATTCGATATTGTACAGGGTGAAAATGACACGGGTGGTGGAAAAGTCCGAAAATTTTACATAAATAAAACTTTATTAGATCATCAAAATATGCAAATATATGCAGTCATCATCAAATGTGTAGAAATATGCAAAATAAAACTTGACTTATTAGATCTGCGTACTCTAATTCGTAATCATATCTGGTCCGCTATTTTAAAGAAGCACGCAAACAAAATATGCAACTGCATAAAAATCCGGGCCCTGGTGATCAGCCCTCCTTTTTTAGTAATTTTTTAAAATTAAAGATTGGAATTACACAATTTCTTGATTGAATTTAATTCCTCTTTGAATAATAAGCCTTTTACTAAATTTATGAGCATTTCAAGGCGTTTTGAAAAAATGTAAGTTTTGAGAACTGAATTATCAGTGAATATTGATTTGACTGTAATAAAAATATTAGGATATAATCGATTCTACGCATTATAGCTTGTTCAGGCAAGTTAGGTTTTAATAATAAAAACCTTTCGCTTCCCTGATGAAGAAAGTATGGCCGGTGCTCAATGCTCTTAGTTTTGTTGGTTAATGTATTAAAAGTTTTATATAATAAAAGAATAAGATGAAAGATATTTAACATAAAGTTTACCTGTGTGATTTAGAAAATAATAGCATAATAAAAAAGGAGAACAAAATAATATGAATGAAAGGAAATAAAGAAAATTCTCTGATATTTCAGAGCTTAAACAATAATTTATTATATACAAATAATTTATTAAATAAGAATGAAACTTAAATGATTGAATGAAAATGAAATACAACTTATAAACTTTTATAGACAAAAATATGCTTTAATAGAATGGCCATTGATGAACTATAGAGTAAAGTAATAAGCAAACTATTAATAACTATAATACATAGATAGATATAATAACTGAATTCAGCAATTTGATTTAATGTTAAAAGGTAAAGTTCAATGTTTAGAGAATGTTATTTAAAGTTGAAGGTTAAACAAAATTTAAAGTTCACTCATTATATAAAAAATAATATTGGAGTTATTTTACTTTAAATGTCCATGTAGCTTGGAACTTAATCTTCCTCTTCGCTCCGTCTTCTAAAATAATGTCTGCAAATGTGCACAATACACAATACACCCTGCACACAATGCACAGTACACCCTGGGTGTACGAGAATGTCATAAGATGTTTTTAAAGAATGTTTTAAGCGTGAGGAGTAATGCGTACTCGGCTGGCGAGAATCAACAACTGACTCGCTTGGTGAAGCGTCTTTTGTTTGTATCAGAGCGTCTTCGACCAATCAAAAACGCCCACGCACATTACACTAAACTAATGCTAATTAAATACTTAATAGCGATTGGTATGATATTCAATGTTAAATTTGATTAATAATTTAAGGACAATATATTAATTACTTAATTTACAACTTATTAATTATTGAATTTAGAATTATAGTGCAACAACTTAAGTAATTTACCTGAGGGCGGAGCTTAAATAAGCCACGCCTACTTCTCTTTTGGCGCTAAATTTGAAGTGTGTCAGGTTATGCTATCAATGATGATTAACAGATAGAGAGGACATAGAAATTAATACAAGGATACTATATTTCATGAAATAATTATCATTGGTAATAAAAAAAGGTTCAAAAATAAATTTACTATCAATATTCAAATTATTATTCCGAAACATTATTTACTAAAAATAAATATTTAAATTTTATAAATTCTGATAAAAAATTGAAATGTAAAAATACAAAACAATTTTTTTGTATTTTTTGCTGCCTTCAGTGTACTTAAAGTAGGACATTCCTTCTTAGATATTTAAAAAATCATGTATTTTTCTTTTTTATCAAAGATTCTGTAAATGAATCAATATTAATCTTTGCGCTTTTAACTTTTGCCCTTTTTGTTGGTGTGGAAAAATATAATTTTCCTTTTTCTGACATTCTTTCACTATTTTAATCACAGTAAGTTTCGAAAACTGCGATATTTCACATACTACATCTAAAATATTGTAATCTAGTCTATGTATCTCCTTGTTTTTTTTAGGTAGTCATGAATACGGAAAACCATTCCTCTAGCCTGCCTTTTGATCACTTTAGTAGATTTTCCCGTCTCTTTCTTCTTGGGAGTCTCGTAACGGCATGAGGGTGTTGACATTTTTTCGGTTAGATCACAATTAAACCAACGAAAACAAAGTATAGCAAAAACTAACAACGAAGTAAGGTACCCTAACTGTTATAGTACCTTTCTATTGGGCACTAAAATGACGTCACAGTTCGCGCATGCGATTCCCAGGTAAATTACTTGAAGAGTCGAGCTATAATTTAACAATGCTGAACTAAAAATTATACTAAAGAATTATATAAAATGACAAATGGGTTCCCTGAACATAGCTACTGAGCGACAGCAACGCATGAAGGTCTGGCCACACATGTCCGCACCGGATCCGCACCGCAGCAATAATATAGGTTATGTTCAGAATATTTTTAATTTAACTTACATATTACCTATAGTTATGCCTAAAGTGGCCTATGTCTGACATCTGTGGCCTGAACTTTAGGCATAACTATAGGTAATATGTAAGTTAAATTAAAAATATTCTGAACATAACCTATATTATTGCTGCGGTGCGGATCCGGTGCTGACATATGTGGCCAGACCTTGACTGGGTCTGCTCTAGTACATATATAAAACTACTTAATACATACTTTATCTAAATAAAGAAGATGAGAACTGCGAGAGGTAGATAGGATGAATGAAAATAGAGTGGAACATGTGGAGCGGGATGGGGCTGAATAATGGGTTAATTAACTAGCAATTGATAAAGAGCGATGAGGGTGGCAGTGGCGCGATCTAAATGGCCGTGGAGCGAGCTACACCTGCGCCCCCCCCCCGAACAATTAATTCTCTTTTAACAATTTAACTCGCCAGTCTCCCTATAGCCGCCTCCCATTTAGCTAGCAGCTTATTTTAAACCACCCATTCCAATCCCTACTTTCCCATTATTATTTCGACGAGGGATAAATCTCAAAATAGAACCCTTTTCGATGTTTATTAAAAGCAAATTGGCATTGATCATAACTCAATATGGCCACAATATAATTGGCTATTCAAAGGCAATTATTTTTTTATTTTGATAAATAAAATTTCACTTTTTTTACTTTCACTTATCTATACCTATATGAAATATATAGTAAGGGAAAGTATTGCGATCGTGAAAAATTTTGACTTCCGGTGTTCAACTGAAATACACGTTTTGAGGTGCACTGAGATAGGGTATTTGGTGTATGTAATATACCTCCGATGTGACAGCAAGAATTCCATCAAATTGGTCAAACAGAGGGGGTACTTTATTTCATAACTGTTTGCCCATTTTTAGGTTTTTTTTTTTCGATTTTCACTAAAAACGGCCCTAACGATTATGATGAAACTAGGTATTTGGTAAAAGGTATATGCCCGCGATGTGACAGCAAAAATTTCATAATAATTGATCAAACGGAGGGGACACTGTATTTCAAAACTTTTTTTTCCAATTTTTACGTTGTTTTTTTTAATCTTCTCAAAAACGGCTTTAATGATTTTGATCGAATTCGCCATGTTTAATGAAAATCAAGTCTTCTTTAGTATCAGGTAAGTTTTATCATTGTTAAAATGTTCTGAGGGGGTTAAATGGGGTAGGGGTCTTTTTTGTTTGTCTGTTTTTTTTGTTTCCTATAAAGTACCTTTGTTTTTGTTTATATGGAGAAATTATTGTCTCTCGTTACGCCTTAAAATAAGAAATGGCTAAATATGAGATATGATAAAAATCGAGTAAACATATGGAGGAGAAAAAAAGAAAAATATTCAGCCAACACATGTGTAGTACGCATTTAATGACATTGATCATCATTAAAGCTGTTCTGTTCATTTAATGGAAATTATTTGTTTCATGGTAACTAAATGAAACATCAACTAGTACATAGAGAATTATAAAATCAGAAGACTTGGAGTATTATGCTTGCACTGACGAATTATCACAAGAAAAACTTTTATTCAATAATAAAAGAAATTAGTGTTTTTTATAGAGCAAATAAAAACAAAAATAAGGAATGAATATGGAACTATGTGTAACTTTGAGAAGTGGCAATTAACAAAACGCATTAGGGGAGGGGCCTTTTTTGTTTTCCTATAAAGTATCTTTGTTTTTGTCTGTATAGAGAAATTAGCTGTCTCTCGTTAAAAAAAATGCACAAAAAATAAGATATGGTTAAATATATCATATTTTGGAAGGGAGTAACTAAAAACATTCTAAATAAGACATAAATTGGCACGTTTTGTAAATTTCTTTAAAATACATCGTTGGGGGATGAATTAAATGTTCCAACAGTTGTTTTAGGCGTTCTTACTTCGTATTTTAATAATTTGGTGCCGGTGACGCTCATGATACTGCAGGCCATTTATTATATGTTCACAACTGATTTAATAGGGAGCGTTTTTTTCTTGGATGTCGTAAGAAATAAAAGGGATGATTATAATTTTCACAAACAATGGAAACAAACAGGCGGTAATGACCGTAGCAGTTTTTCGTCCCTAAGCAACATCAAACAAAGAAACAATTTTCACAAGCAGTTGTTTAGCTATGCACAACTTTCTCGATTCCCTTCAGACGACTCTTTCAGCAAAAGAAGGGGGTAAAATAAAGAAAAACTGGGGATGATTGGGGTTATAAAAAGTAAAGTTTGCATTTCCCTAGAGAGTCTAGAGAGTCTAGAGAGAGAGAGAGAGAGAGAGAGAGAGAGAGGAAGCCTCGGGAGTTGCTAACTGATATAGAAGAGGTAGATAGGGCTAATAATAGAGCGCGCTGAGATTGCTCCCGTAAATATGGCCCCTCATCAAGGCGGTCTTAACAACTGAGGGATCCGGGATAAAGTTTAAATAAAGCCGAATCATCTCCTCCCCCCTCCAGCTTATCCAAATTAAATGTAGGGGGGGCGAACGCCGGGTATGGATCCGCGCATGCCCACTGGCTCCCCCCCCCCCCCCTGGCTTCCATTACCCACTTTATTATCGGTCCCTTCCACTGCGGTGTTCCGGAAGTATATAAATGAGGAGGTGGAAAACAATCCATTATGCCAATCTGCATCCCATTGCCAAGGCTCGATCACACCTGTTTTATTTAATTTAAATTGAATTCGTTTCCCATTTCTAGGAAGTTCTCAGATATATTATGTTTGTTAACTGAACCAAAGCTTAAAATTTTGGGAGTCTTAGCCAGTTGTAAACTTTAAAATAAAAGTGCACTTACTATTTGACTTATTCCTTTTTTTAAGAAACCGCTTGTTTCATTTGTGCGATTAGAGGATTAGCATCATTCTCGTTTAATTTTTCATACTTCTGCGTTACTCTGAGAAAGGGTTTACTTTGCCAACCCAATATTTTCCCAGCGTAGAAATCAGAGACTTGCCTTTCGGGCGACTTCACCCATTTGGTTGTCAGATTAAACAAATTAAACTGTATTTCAGAAAAAATTAATGGCAAAAATTAAATAAATACTCGTTTGTGCTCCGTTAAGTTTATTATTATTTTCCCTCATTGTTAAATATGGCATTTTATTACTTTCACTTATCTTTATATGAAATATATAGTAAGGGGAAGTATTGCGTTCTTGAAAAATTTCGACTTCCTGTTCTCAACGGAAATACATGTTTTAGAGTCCCCTGAGTCGAAATAACCAAATCCCGCGAAATGGTCTGTGTTTGTGTGTGAACAGACTAGCTCAAAAACTATAGGCCTTACACAACTGAAATTGGGTATTTGGTGTATTTATATGCCCGCGATGTGACAGCGAAAATTTCATCAAAATAGGTCAAACGGAGCGGGTACTTTATTTAAAGAATTTGGTCTAGTTTTTACGTTTTTATCGATTTTCTCAAAAACGGCTCTAAAGATTTTGATGAATAAACTCGGTATTTGGTGTATGTATATGCCAGAGATGTGAAGCCAATATTTCATCAAAATTGGTCAAACTGAGGGGGCATTTTAATTAATAAATTTTGTCTTATTTTCAAGTTTTTTTTTTTATTTACTCAAAAACAACTTTAACAATTTTGATCAAACATTGTATTTGGTGTATGTATGCCCGCGATGCGACTGCCGAAGTTTCATCAAAATTGGTCGAACGGAGGGGGTACATTATTTAGTAAATTTTTTCTCTTTTTTTTTTGTTATAATTTAAAATATAAAAATAATATTACACCAACAGCAATGTATTGTCGTCAATGTCTTACAATGAATGGATACCAATCCTACTACTATTACCAATACTACAACAGATTTAGATACCATAGATTGCTGGCCAGCGAGGATATCTTTGTGAGATAATAGATAACAATTAAGAGATGAGAGATGATAAGACTACGGGAAAAGGGCAATAAAGGGAGTAATAAGGGAGGCATTGGCCAACCCCTCAGCCAATGTATAAAATTACCGACATGTTATTGCGCAGAGATAAGGAAGGCAGTGGCTCTATCTCTGTATACTTAGCCTACATGTCTTCTCTATATTTAATGTATATAATTCCAAGGCTAATCTTACTTTATATCCTCATTTTATCTTAGCAATTCCTAGGCATTTTATATTAATTATTATTTTATTTACTCAATTTAAAAAGTATATGGGTCATTATAAAACTATAGGTTATTTTGTGTGACACAGCCTCTATGCATAAACTGTGTGTCGTAGATTGTTCAAAAATTTTAGTGAGGTAAAGCAATCTGACAGCTGTTCGGACTCAGTTGTCTGACGCCAAAAAATTGAAACGTGGAAATGCATAATGGTGTAAGTGCCAAAAAAATAACGATTTTTTTTCTAGCCTAATTGTTATGAGTGTCAAAACCATTCTTCAGAAATGGACATAATTAATTTTTAGTTGTTAATAAGTAGTTCATTGAACGTTTGAAAGATAGCATGGGTGTAAGCGTCAAACGCAGTTCACTCAGTGGGTATAAGCCATATCATTTCTGGAAAATATTCTCAAAGGCACTTATACCCTTT
The DNA here is from genome assembly GCA_911387785.2 of Aelia acuminata. Taxonomy (NCBI): domain Eukaryota; kingdom Metazoa; phylum Arthropoda; class Insecta; order Hemiptera; family Pentatomidae; genus Aelia; species Aelia acuminata. The sequence goes on along the minus strand of OU426982.1, from coordinate 127,362,321 downwards.
TGCATTTTAATGCTTCAATTGATAATATTCACAATGACCAATTTTTAACCTCCTCAATTCTCACTCCCTACACCTGTCACACGTGCTAGGTTTCAAACATCTCGAATCTTTTTTTACACTAACTGAATGGATTTTTTATTGAAAAAACTTATTTTTGCCTTCAGGGTACTCCTTTTTTCGATAATACTTCAATGGAACATGAAAATAAAATCCTTTAATCCTAAATGTGATAGGTTTTATTTTTATCATACATTTTTCTCTAACGCCCTACAAATTTTCTTAAGTGGCATTCCAAAGCCAGGAAATGGTGTGTTTCACTTTTTGAAATCACAGCTTACCTGCCAGACTAAGTTAGTTTTGTTTCCATCAGACAAAACATTGTAAGAAAATCGTTTTTGGTGGAAATTCTTATAGTATTTTTATACTTTCCCATTTCCTACAGTACGCTTGTTAAACAAGTAAAGTCTTTAATCCATTAATGAGAACTTAAGAGTGGACATAGCGTGAAATACTTTTAAGATGAAAAAATCTGTAGTCTCTGAGACGCAAAGCATGAAAACATTCGGAAACTCACTCCCAACAAATGATGGGTAAAAATCGATTTTCTATAACTGTTTTTCCTTTTTTGAATATATCTTTGGAAAGCACCAACCTGAAGTTGGGTATTTGATGTATGTATATGCCAGCGATGTGACTGTGAATTTTTTATCAAAATTGATCAAACGGACGCGCACTTTATCTCATAAATATTGTCCTATTTTTACGGGTTTTTTTTTTTTTTTTTCGATTTTCTCAGCAACGAGCTCTCAAGATTTTGATCATCGAGCCAAATTTTTTGATGTGAAAGACATGTCCTGAATTTTATTTTAAAAAATTAAATTTAATATGAATGCATTGCTTTATTTGTTAATTATCATGTAACTCATTTACCTACTGTAGTAGCCATGTGAATTTTATTTAGAATATAGATTGCTAAAATCGGTTTATATGTCGATCGTTCTACTTCAGCTAGAAGCAAGGGTATATTTGAAGAACTAGGTCACAAGGATTGCCTAATTACACCGGAATATATATAGGATGGAATTGAAATTCGAAACAGAAAGATCGAGAAAAGAGCAAAACAGACAAACAGATTCCAGCTGCTTACATTAGACATAGCGAATGAGAATGCAGACATGGAAGAACCCCAGGAGGGATGATCCGGCGGTTAGGCAGAAGATAGGAAGGTAAGGAGCACACAACAATATATTGCTGGAGAGGGGGGGGAAGATGGAGGAGCTGGCGGGCCAATAAAAAGGTGGGGAAGGGAGGAAAGGGGGGCCGTAAAAAGGCAATAAGCTCCCGACTTATGAATAATTAGTGGGAGGGGGGCCTGTCAATTCCACTTTACGACCCCCGCCCCCCCTCCCTGGAATTGTAAATAGCCGCTGTATAGCTATGTCCTGCGGTACTATACGGTCCCTGCATTGGCTACTCTCGTATTCTCTTCATAACCCACATCCCTCGGCTTGATAAGTCAGTCTGGGAGGTCCCTGGTGATAAAAACTATAGCTATGCAGCACGAGTCCAATCCCAACCTAATTAAATCGTAAATATTCTTTAAAATATATATATATATAATATTAAATAATGCATAATGCAAATATTAATGATAATGGAAGATTGGTCGATTTACGTACCATATTTTGTTTTATGTACCATGCACCAGGTTGACTTTGCCCACTTTTAAATAATCGACTTATTTTCAATGTTCGAATGAATTCTCAAAGACCGATTGTTTCATTTGTGCGATTATTAGTGGATAGCATTAGTTTCATTTAATTTTTCATACTTAGTTTATTTTACACTTAAAAAAAGTAAATATAGGGTGAGCAAAGTTATCCTGAGAAAGAGAAGACTTTGCCCAGCAACTATTTTTCCATTGTAGGGATCAGAGATCTGCCTGGTAGGTGATCTTACCCTTTTGGGACATAAACAGAGAGAGAGCCTGCGTGTACCACCGTAGGCTCACGCTAGAATGCCGCCTCTGCCAAATAATTAGATCTAGAACACTTTGACTGCAGAAAAAGAATACCTGAGAGTCATGCTCTCGTTTCTACACAATTTTAATATTTAATTCTCTGACAAGAGAACAGTTATTCGATTTCAGGTGACATGGCAGCCAAAGTGTTGAGAAAGTAGATATGATTTCTATAAAGCTGAAAATTAAACTTAATAATTAACTTAATGCCTTGGAGTAGCTCTCGCCTTAGCTTAGGTTAAGTTAAGTTAGGTCCCGCCCTTGGTTAGCTGTGTTGGAGAGTAAATTTAATGAAAAAAAATCTGGTGCGTGCGCGCAACACACAACTTTCACTTACCAACTTACTTAGATTAGAAATTGACGTGTTTTGCTAAATATCATTTCCCAAAGTCACCCATATTTCTACATTCATATCTTATTTTTGTTAATCGTTAAAGCCGTTTTTGAGTAAATAAAAAAAAACCGTGAAAATGATACAAAATTTATTAAGTAAAGTCCCCCCTCCCGTAGATCAATTTTGATGAAATATTTACAGTCATATCTCGGGCATATAAATACATCAAATACCAAGTTTGATTAAAATCGTTAAAACCGTTTTTGAGTAAATAAAAAAAACACGTGAAAATGATACAAAATTTATTAAGTAAAGTCCCCCCTCCGGTTGATCAATTGTGATGAAATGTTGGTTATCACATCTTTGGCATATACATACATCAAATACCCAGTTTGATCAAAATCGTTAAAACCGATTATGAGTAAATAAAAAAAAAAACACGTGAAAATGATACAAAATTTATTAAGTAAAGTCCCCCCTCCGGTTGATCAATTTTGATGAATTTTTTACAGTCATATCTCGGGCATATAAATAGATCAAATACTTAGTTTAATCAAAATCGTTTGAGCCGTTATTGAGAAAATCGAAAAAAACTTAAAAAGTTATTAAATAAAGTACCCCTCCCTTTGAGCAATTTCGATGAAATTTTTCCTGTCAAATCGCGGGCATATATAAACACTAAATACCCAATTTCAGGTTCGCACGGTTTATAGTTTTTGAGCTAGTCTGTTCACACACACACAGACCATTTCGCGGGACTTGGTTAATTGGACTCAGGGGACCCCAAAACGTGTATTTCCGTTGAAAACCGGAAGTCGAAATTTTTCACGATCGCAATACTTCCACTTACTATATATTTCATATATAGATAAGTGAAAGTAAAAAAAAAGTATCACGACGGTTATTTATTTATTTGTGATATCTGGTTTAATAAGAATGTCCTGATTTTTGACACTATCCTTGTCCAGCATATAAAAAAATGTAAATGTTTTTCTTCTATCCTACGTAAATCACCATCATCCCAATTTTTTATAATTTTTGCCATTTATGATTCAACGAACGTTTTTTCCAAGTAATGAAATTAAATCAGCAAAATTGTGGCAGTTCCACGGAATGATCTGGTTCATTTTTGTCTTCATCTTCTGACTCTAGTTCTTCTTTAGTGTGCCTGTTTTTAAATGATGGATTAAAGAAATGTGAGCCAGGCAAATAGGATTGGTGTCTATAATCGACTTTTATATTACGTTTTGTTTGATCATCGACACTTACCTCCAAAAGACCAAAAGTCATATCCCAGTGATGGAGATTCAATACCTTCGTATGGCGCAAGAAAAGTTTGCAGACGATAGGATCCATTTTCAATGAGATCTAGAAAAATATATAGACAGAAAATTTCGTATTGTAGTTTTTAAATATATTCTACTGTATTAACAATGTATATTTTACAATTCGTATTGCTATTGCTCTTGGACAAAAACTTTTATTTCATAAATTTCTGCTTGAGTGGACATTGGAATAATTTCGCAGAGGGGGGGGGGGGGGGGGCATAATTTGTACATCTGACACTGCAAAAAATCTTTAATTTAAAAACTTTTTTTTATTTCCACTTTAGGGTCCGTTTCATCATCAACCACTTCTTTATGTTTTCAATGGAGGATTTTTTCATTACTTTTATTTATTCATTATATCTTTTTCTTTAATGCACTTCCGAAATACTGGGTTTGGCTTTTACAGTATTTTATCTTTGAACTTTATATTTTTATATTCGATCAATTATTTTGCCTTTTGGTCGAGTACATTGCTGTAATTTCTCTACCAGGTCTTTTTCATTCTCTATAAACAGTTGGGTTTTGATTTGCGTTTGAACATCAAAGTTGCAAAGTTAATGTGTATTTTTTATAAAAATAATATAATTTCAGAGCGCTATAACTGAACTAAGTAGATATACCTATTTAGTTATACTAGGTTATAAGAAAGTAAAGTATGTTGGCGAGCTGCCAGAAGATTCTACACAATTCTGCTACCTCCAGCCTCCCTTACGATCGATCAGTATCCACCAGTTTAGTTCAAGTAATATCCCGTCAGTCTCTGTAATAAGCCTGTCCACTGTTCATATTATAACATATTGTAACAGTTTCGAGGGTTAAACAATTTTTATTAAACTAAAATAATAATTTACTATACCGCACAACCTACGAAAACAAAAAAAAATTAAACAGGTTTTACAAAAATTATCACTTTGTAATACAGAAATAACCATATGACTTCAGTTTCAGACCGAGACTAGCTCTCCAATCCATCTCTCCTTATATTTAGTCGTAAGAAGAACAGCCTGGAAGGTTCGAGGCCAGCGCAGATAGTACTCGAACATCGTAGTAAAAAAACATGTACTATGAAAATTTGCTCCATCTGCCATCTCGTTCCTAGAAAAAGTCTAGAACTATTTTAAACCATATATTTTGTGTTTTGTTTCACGTTTAAATATATTACATGCAGGAATGTTATATATCGTTATAATACATCTCGAATAATAATTATTCCAGATGTATTATAATGTATATTGTACACTACGTTTCGTTACAAGTATGTGGATCCTCATCAGGACTAAAATTGAAAAAATATCACAGAGGAACATATAAACAGCTGGAAAAAAAAGTATTTTAATGAATATTTAAGTGTGTTTAGAGCAGGTGACATGAGAAATATTATACTTATGTAATCTCAGTCAGAGTTGGGCAAATTGTAATCTGAATAATGTTCAATGAATATGAATAATTGTATTCACAAAACAAGTGAATAATGAATAACCATTATTCATAATCAATGAGGAGTATTTTTAATGATCATTGAGTGTTTATGATATTAATTTGAAATGAATAATGAATAACTGGTATGCAATTATTCATGATTAACGAATACTGATAAATTCAGTTAGTCATTATTCATAAATAATGTATATTCATGAGCTAGGAATAATATAAAATTCATCAATCATGAATACTTAATATTCATCAATCGTGAATAACAAAAATTCACCAATCATCAATCATGAATATGATATATTCATAATCATTATTCACTTAAATTGACAAGACGAGGATGCATTTCTGAATTAAAAGATGTCCTAATGAGCAAGGACAAGTCCTAAGCAGTGGGTGTAGTCAACTGAACAGCATTTGAAGTCACAAGTAAAAAAATAGACCCTAATTCCAATGGGTATTATTAAAGGTCTATTGACTAGAATGGAAAGAGCAAACCAATTTTGAACCATCATTCATGATTAGTGATTGGAATTAGAGTGATTAGAATTGTGATTTTTTGTGTAATAATGATTAATGAATTTATATTATTCGTGATTAATGAGTAATGAGTAATCATGAATAATGAATTCTACTTAATCATGATTACTAACTAACATTTAATATTTATATAATTTATTTAATAATGGTCATTCATGATTGTTGAATACATTATATTCATGAATACTCCACGACCAGTGATTAATACAATTCATGATTAATGATTCCGCGCTAATGAATGAATTTTGTCTGATGATTGCAATCATTATTCTCATTTTTCATTTTTAGTCATTGTTTGTTGTTTGGTCTCCAACCCCACCTTTTAAATGATGGTGTAGGTCCCTGGAGACCATACTTTTTTGATATGATAAGATGAAATGATAGTGGACTGTATTATGGTTTAGATAATGAAAGAAAATTATCTTGATGATTTTCTTTATTACAATTTAGTGACTAAAATGGTGCCTCATTCATAAATTTGATGAAGTATTGAGTTATGGCGTACCGACCAAAAAAAGCCTTAGAGAAATAATCAATATATATTATAAAGCAAAGTGTACAATGTGCGTGCCGAAAAGGCTCAGAAACGACTCCACATACGATTAAGAGATTTATGTCAGCGTGTAACTGTATGTCCCCTAACGGAGAAGAAGGTTTCCGTTTTTCTCTTAAGGGTGTGAAATTGAAGAGAAAAGGACTGGAATTTTAAGCCTCTCGTACTGTACATGCCCTCGAACATGTAATTAGCCTACCTGAGAATGACATACGAGTTTATGAATGAAAAATTTAGTTCGAGCTGCAGACCACCAGGAAGCGCTAGGGTGTGTTTCAGTCAATGTTTATTGTTCATTCATTCCGTTATATCTGTAAAGGTTATATATTTTGTCAGCTGTTCTTTTTAAATTACTTAAAAATCAAGCGAAAATAATTAGTTTCACCTTTTCTTTTAAAATAAATTAATGATTTTACATATCTGCAATCAATTGGAAAACCGACTGGATACTTTACAAAATTAATTTTCTCATAAGAAGATTAATTGATAAACACATTACATTTAATCAATATCTAAAACAAAAAAGAAGAGCTGAATAGACTGATTATAAACCGAAAATAACAAGCTTGAAGTGTTCTTATTGTATGTAGTTATAAAATACGGTTTTATTACCATGAATTGACTCCAATAATACAATTTTTTCAATAAGCTTATATCACCGCTCATAGTTCAGGATAAAAAGAAATATGATGAAAAAATTGTGCCCTCATGATATTTTGGTTTTCACTTAGTAACAGTAGTAAGATTGGAGAAGTGCAGAGTTCGGCCAAATTAGGGTGGGGGGGGGGATATATTAAGGGAGGTAGAACTGAAAGAAAGGTCTTACAAAAAAAGCTTCTATGAATCTTCGGTATTTTCTAAACTTCTGGATCTAATGGGACTATCACAGTAGTCGGCGCTTTAGTTGTACTCCAAATATAGTTTTTTAAACTAATAATCTAATAACTTATTATCTGCTGACTGCTTGGAATGGGCTTATAGGATTCATAATCACAGAAACCATCAAAAATGATGCATGACTCGACAAAGTTGCAGCAAAATGAATTGTTCATCCACCATTTTCAACACCCTATAAAGTATATAGGGTTCCTTATTTGGACGGACACTGCAGATCTCGAATCTTAATATTGATATAATGTTAAAATTTTCAAGAAAGTGCTAATTTTGTTCTTTATTTCCTTTGATTTTAAAGTTTTTCTGTTATTAAAACTGCCGCACAAGTACCGGAGCGAAGCCGGGCACCCTAGCTAGTATATTATACGATTTGTTAGCACTGAAGATGGTCGCTGAAATATTTGTGTAGTTAAAGAAATTATGTGGGACTTAGATAAACAATAAGTCAAGGACCTAGATCAATAAGGATTTTTTTTTAAGTCCTCAAAAAAAAAAAAAACATTATCGGTTTAGTTATTACAGTTTAAATCCACCATAAGTTATAATATTTAAATTTGCCTGAGAAGTAAAGTTTTGCCTCATTCAACCCTTTCTTACTTTCTTAAAGGAATTCCTTACAATTACAGCTGTTCATATTCCGAGACCCTTTCTCTATTTATTTGTAGTCAAGTACTGACAACAAAGTGACTGAGTGACATTAGCGAAGTCGACATCAACAACTGCAACAACACGTAAATGGTGCAAGATGACCCAACCATTCAGAGAACTTGCCGGGAGCCAGCTGACATGAGAAGCACAAAGGGTAAACATAACGACGGAGCTATGACAAATGGCCTAACAATCTGCGCCCTTTCGTCAGGTAGCTATAGAGCTTCTTCAAGCCTTTAGTGCCGGTAAGGCAAGTACTCGCAATTCTTGGTACACTCGTCCCGGCAAAATTATGCTCCAAGGAAGACAGGAATGGGTTATTGTTCGCGGTAACTGCTTCTAACATGTACTCGTTACAATCAATAACTGGTATCAGCACCTATTCCGGATGAGTATTTAGAAGTTTTCTTAAGGTGCCTTTGCGAACCTCACCCTCGAGCAGATAATCTCCCGAAACTTGCCGTACCGGTATACCGCGAACAGATATTAAAGCTGAAACGGGAAGTCGAGCGAACAATGATTTCTGACCGCACCTATGCAGCTTAATACAGGGTGTCAAAAGAGTATTCGTGGTTTGAAAGTTGAATAAAATCTCAAATATAGAATATCAAGTAGGATATTTACGTTTTATTTGAACACAATGAATGAATGAAATGAGAGAAGTTGGGTCCCTCTGTCGCAAATGTAACAGAGAGCCTGAAACACCAGCACACGTGCTGGGGAAATGCCCCAACAACTCGCTCCTCATAACTCGCCGTCACCACAGGGTCAAACATGCATTGATGAGGCTCCTGAAGGAAAGAGACTTCGCCTGCTTCGAGGACGTTTATTGTGTGGATATGGATGGATCCACGAGATATGCCGATATAGTGGCATTCCCGAAGACCGGAAAGTCGGCTGTCATTTTGGATCCCACCGTGAGGTACGAGTCCAATGACCTCGATCAGGCGAGTAAAGTTGACGAGGAAAAAAAAATATATATGAAAAATGTATCCCTTTTCTCAAAGAGAGGTTCCGCGAGAGCTTCGGCGAGAGAGAGTTCCACGTGAGAGGTCTTTGGTTCGGAGCCCGCGGAACCATACCTAGGTCGACCAGGAGCTTCATCTTGGTGTGGAGACAAAGGACGTAGCAAACTTGGCGGAGAGTATAGTGCTGGACTCCCTGGGTATAATACATCACCACATTGTTTGTTTGTTTGTTTATTTAACGTCCATTTTTATGCTACTAAGGCTAATCGGACGATGCTACAGTGGGAGTCCTAAATTTTGCCTATACAGGTATAATTAGGATAGGGATCTTTAACGAGTACCTGACATCGTACAGGCTAGGGACCTCCATTTTACGCCCTATCCGAGGGACGGCATAGCTAAGGATTTTTTACTCCCATTAAAAAATCCTTAAAAAAAGGCTTATCTTAACTTACTCAAAAGCGACACTAGCGCTATCCCATAACACAAAAGCTGACAGATGACGTACCTTTTCCAGTTCGTTTCTCTTTTAGATTTGCCGAACAGTATTCAGGATAAGCTGTTTGAGGGTAGGTATACTCGTATAAAAATATAGCTCCTTATTTCTAAAATACGTTTACTCCTGCTCAGAAATAAAAATAAAATCGTGAATTCCTACGTACTATGTATGAATAAAAAATGTATTCGTAGCGTTTACTTCCTGCTAAGACATTTTTTTGGGTATTCTTAATTTTCAACAAATAATCATCCATTATCTGGCGACTGCCTATCCCTGATGCTGTTCAACCTGGCCTTGGAAAAAGTCATCTGAGACTGTACCAAGGCAAGCGGGGGAGTGCACATGGGGAAAATGCATAAGTTCCTCGCATATGCGGATGATGTGACTGTGCTAGGCAGTAAGAAAGAGGACATCCAGTCACTCGCCGGTTCCCTGATCACTTCAGCGAGAGACATCGGCTTAAAAGTTAATCAAAATAAGACAAAGTATATGATAGTAAGCCGGAACCTACACGTAATCGACGATATAAGTGTAGGAAGCTATACCTTCCCTAAAGTAGATAACTTCAAATACCTCGGATCTACGGTAACCTCAATAAACGACCAACTAACAGAGGTCGATCAACGAATAGCCAGTGCCAATCGTGCGTTCTTCTCGAGTCGTCAGATCTAAGAAAATCTGCCGCCCACTGAAAATCAGGGTCTACAACACAATAATCTAACCCGTGCTAATGTATGGGTGTGAAACTTGGACATTGACCAGCACCTTACAAGCAAGAATCGAAAGATTCGAAAGGAAGGTGCTAAGGACAATTATAGGCCCGAAGTGGGATAACGAGCTGGGACTCTGGAGAAGAAAGACTAAAGAAGAGATTATAGTGGAAACCCGACAATCGATAGCGCACAATATGAAAGCTAAGAGGTTAAAATGGGCGGGACACGTGGCAAGAAGTAACCCATCAGGCTCCCTCAACATAACGATGAATGCAACAGTGGTCGGCACCCGACCGCGAGGGAGACCCAGAACGAGATGGGCTGACATAATCAAGAAGGAAGCCACCGAACATCGAGTGGTGAACTGGAAAGCCATCGCCCAAGATAGACAGAGGTGGAATAGACTAGTTGAGGCGGCTAAAGATCTTCAAGGTCTGTGAGCCAACCGAAAAAAAAAAAATCATCCATTTTCTTCCTTATTTTACCATGTGTGATCAATTTTGTTAATCACCTCTATAATTAAATAGTTAGATTAAAGCAATTTATAATCATATCCCCCTTTATACTTCACAAAAAGCAGTAATATTTTAATCTTTGGGGTCCCAAGAGACGTCTCCGTCTCACCCTTATACGAAAGGTTATACCCATCCTCCCGCCGTAAATATTTCCTGGCTTCCTTCCTTTTCTTAGTTATCCGATCCCGCCGTCCTTCATACATCACCGAACTTCTCCATTTCAAATCCTCTGTCCATTCCCGCAATACCCGTTCCAGGTCTTTAGATCTATACGCACCGGACCACCGAACGTCAGCTTTTGAAAGATCTATCATTATCCGGTCTTCATCATTTAAATCCCGCCTGTTCAATCACCTCCGATCCACGTAGTTTCCCGAACAATTGTAGACAAACTTTCCTTATTCTCAATTTTGATTTTAAATTGGTATAGGCCTTATTATTTATTTACCTTTTAAAATATATGTTCCATTTAGTTTATATGTAAATAAGTGTATACAAGTTATTTTTCATTTTAAGTCAATAAGGATTTACTTATTTTTAATTGTTTCATCACAAGAAGATTTCCTTTTTATTTATAATTGTTTTCAGTTTTTTTTTTTCATTTATATTGCTTCATTTCTTTTTTATAATACTCCTAGGCACTGAAGCCATATAGGTTTCAGTATAATTTGTTCCTAAGGGACTAGTTCCCCGGACAATTAAATAAAGAGTTTATTATTATTATTATTATTATATACCTAGAGATTTATATTTTTGGGAAAAAATCTTTAAACTGAACTTTAAAAAATTTACCCCGGATGATGACATTGGGTCTAATGGACCTTATGGTGCCTTTCCGGAACAGTGTTCGGCTAATCTAAATAAGAAACGAATCCGAATAGGTACCTAATCTGTTCGTCTGTTTGTTCAGGGATAGCTCTGGTGTCTCTTATGAGTTAAATTACTGAAAATTACTGAAAAAGGGATCATTTATGTAACAGAAATAGTTGAAATAGCCAATTTAGGCAAAGAACATATCTGGAATTATATGAAAACTAACTAATGCAAGTATTAAATTAAGTATTATTTTAGCCCTGATGAAGATCCACAAGTTTGGGTCGAAACGTTTCATAGTTAAATGAAGAACACATTTTCTCCTGAATCTATTCTATTTATCTTTGTCTAGCTTCTTAGATTGTAAAATTATAGTAGAAAGCATATTACATAGAACTTGTTCTTAATTAACACGTTAGGTGCGGCGGCGTTTTAGGGTTATCCTGAATTGGACGGTATCGGTCCCCGGGGTCCAACTGCTCGTATGAGCCACAGACGATATCGGGCGTCGGGGTCCGATGGGAAAACTTTGACGAAAGCGTTATCTTTTGATTAAAAGGAAATTATATGAGGACATTAATCATTATCTCTTGGTAAGGATCGAAAGTAGACATAATAGGGGCAGGACAGGCCGATACAGGATTTACGCCATTCTTTATTGAAAATCGGAACTCCGATTCTGAAAAACAACAGAATTTCAGCTGTTAGCAACATTTTCTGCATTAAAATGCAATAATCTCATTAAAAATCGACTAAATTCAGTGTTTGAAGTGTTCGGACTTTCGGACATTTTCATGTGAAAATCGGCTGTCAAAAAGGGAATGTAAGACATCGGACCACGGGGACCGATGCCGCACCTAACGTGTTAAAATATTTTTTATTTTATTTTTTTTAAATTATATCTATAGGTTTGTTCCACCTGATATTCTAGTGATTAATTTATGTAATACTAGCTAGGGTGCCCGGCTTCGCTCCGGTAGTTGTGTGGTAGCGTTAATAACAGAGAAACTTTAAAATTAAAGGAAATATAGAACGAAATTAGCACTTTCTTGAAACTTTTAACATGGTATCAATATTAAGATTCGATATCTGCAGAGTCCGCTCAAATAAAGAACCCTTTATACTTTAAAGGGGGTGTTTACTTTATACTTTAAATGGTGAATGAACTATTAATTTTGCTGCAACTTTGTCGAGTCATGCAACGTTTTTGATGGTTTCTGTGATTCTGAATTCTATAAGCCCATTCCAAGCAGTCAGCAGATAATAAGTTATTAGATTATGGTTGAAAAATCTATTAGTTAAAAAAGTATATTTCGATTACAACTTAAGCGCCGACTACTGTGGCGTGGATTCTTAGAAACTTTTTTTAATACCTTTCTTCCAGTTCAATCTCCCTTAAGATATCGCCCCCCCCCCCCCCCGTAATTTGGCCGGACACTGCACCTACTATTACAAAGTGAAAACCAAAATATCATGAGGGCGCAATTTTTTCATCATACTTCTTTTTATCCTGAACCATGAGGAGTGATAAAATCTTATTGAAAAAATGCTGTAATTGGAGTTAGTCATTTTGTCAGCTGGAATGCTCATCATACATAGTAATAAAACCATTTTTCATAATTACATACAATAAGAACACTTCAAACATTTTATTTTCGATTTATAATCAGTCAATTCAGCTCTCTTTTTTTGTTTTATGTCTGTTTTTATTCGCTCACTGTACAACTCAAAAACGTTCATTCATATTGCATTAAATTACTTAAGCAGGTATATATTATATATTGATTAAATATAATGTGTTAATCAATTAACCTTCTTATGAGAAAATTAATTTTGTAAGGTATCCATTCGGTTTTCTAATTGATATGTAAAATCATTATTTTATTTTGAAAGAAAAGGTGTAACTAATTATTTTCGCTTGATTTTTTAGTAATTTAAAAAGAACAGCTGATCTAATACATAACCTTTTAATTTTACAAATTGAACGGATTGAATGAACAATAAACATCGAGTGAAACGCACCCAAGCGCTTCCTGGTAGCCTGGAGCTCGAACTAAATTTTTCATTCATAAACTCGTATGTCATTCTCAGAGAGGCTAATTAAATGGTGCGAGAGGCTTAAAATTCCAGTCCTTTTCTCTTCAATTTTTCACCCTTAAGAGAAAAACAGAAACTTTCTTCTCCGTTAGGGGTGTAATAGCAACACGCTGACATTACTTCCTTAATCCCACGTCGAGTCGTTTTTGAGCCTTTTCGGCACGCACATTGTACACTTTGCTTTATAATATATATTGATGATTACTTTTTACTAAACTTACATTAACATTGTTTTATTTAACTAATCATTACTTCAAATATGTACATACCAAAATAGTACGTTAAAAAAAAACTTGGTATGGTAATAGATAGGGGTAATAATAAGTCACAAATTCATTGTCAAATTCGAATATATTCTCTTACGTTATCTCTTTTTTTTTTTTATATAAACAAATTCAATTTGTTAATTAACATCTAAAGCTTTGTACAACATAGCACTAATATTCTCTTAATAAATAAGTATATACAATATTTTCAACAAATAACGTATTATAAATAACTATAACGACTTTTATCATATATTACACAATATGTAAAATTTCTACAAATTTCCTTTCGAGATTATAATTTAAGAAGCTATGATGACATCGGATTTACAAAAACACAGTTTTTCTTTAAGTTATTTTCTCTCAAATAGAATATGACAATTATTTATACAATAAAAAGATTTTCATTTACATAAATCCTTAAATGGAATTTTGTATTTAACTAGTTTGCTTTAATCGTAGTTAAAAACCAAAATAAAAAAAAAATATATAGAAAAATATTAATAATAGTAATCTATTGACGAATACTGTATGATTGACATTAAATAATGACATTAAATATAATAAAGTACAAAGTATGATTATTTCAAACAAAAATTTATGTCACAACGTTGTGAAACTATTTTAGGTAATATACAAGAGAATACAAATATACAAATATACAAGAGAACTATAAAATACGCTAAGCAAACTAGTTAAAATAAAATTATAATAAAACCAGTTTAAATTTCAAATATTAACATTGATTATAATGCCGAATCAACCATATCACAATTCTGCTACCAGTAGCATGTGCCTGTTGGTGTCTCGTTTGATTCATGTTTTTTTACTTTCACTTACCTATATATGGAATATATAGTAAGTGGAAGTATTGCGATCGTGAAAAATTTCGACTTCCGGTTTTCAACGGAAATACACGTTTTGGGACCCCCTGAGTCGAAATAACCAAGTCCCGCGAAATGGTCTGTGTGTGTGTGTGTGTGTGTGTGTCTGTGTGTGTGTGTGTGTGTGTGAACAGACTAGCTCAATAACTATAAACCGTGGGAACGTGAAATTGGGTATTTAGTGTAGGTATATGCCCGCGATGTGACAGCAAAAATTTCATCAAAATAGCTCAAAGGGAGGGGGTACTTTATTTAATAACTTTTTAAGTTTTTTTCGATTTTCTCAAAAACGGCTCTAACGATTTTGATTAAACTGAGTATTTTATCTATTTATATGCCCGAGATATGACTGTAAAAATTTCATCAAAATTGATTAACCGGAGGGGGGACTTTACTTAATAAATTTTGTATCATTTTCAGGTGTTTTTTTTATTTACTCAAAAACGGCTCTAAAGATTTTGATTAAACTGAGTATTTAATCTATTTATATGCCCGAGATATGACTGTAAAAATTTCATCAAAATTGATTAACCGGAGGGGGGACTTTACTTAATAAATTTTGTATCATTTTCAGGTGTTTTTTTTATTTACTCAAAAACGGCTCTAAAGATTTTGATTAAACTGAGTATTTAATCTATTTATATGCCCGAGATATGACTGTAAAAATTTCATCAAAATTGATTAACCGGAGGGGGGACTTTACTTAATAAATTTTGTATCATTTTCAGGTGTTTTTTTTATTTACTCAAAAACGACTCTAACGATTTTGATTAAACTGAGTATTTGATCTATTTATATGCCCGAGATATGACTGTAAAAATTTCATCAAAATTGATTAACCGGAGGGGGGACTTTACTTAATAAATTTTGTATCATTTTCATGTGTTTTTTTTATTTACTCAAAAACTGCTTTAACGATTAACAAAAATAAGATATGAATGTAGAAAAATGTGACTTTGGGAAATGATATTTAGCAAAACACGTCAATTTCTAATGTAAGTAAGTTGGTAAGTGAAAGTTGTGTGTTGCGCGCACGCACCAGATTTTTTTTCTTTGTCACTGGATACGAATGGTTCAACACAGCGTAGCATAGTTGTTACATTTAAAACTAAAACTGGTTTAATTCATTTTATTACATTTCACATTATTTTTTGTTGTTTTATACAAAAAAAAAAAAAGGAATCTAATTGAAGACTACTGGAGGAAAAACGTGTTCCCATTTTTTTTTTCATAATGCTTGGTTGATGAAGAAATACACATTTAAAAAAATACCTTCAATATGATTGTGTTTCGAAGGCAAAGATACCTACCTACATGCCATTTTTGCTTAAGATATTTTTTTTTGTATATTTTAAAAATTATTTTGAAAAATTTAATTAACACGTTTTCCACCTGTAGTCTTCAAATGATTAAACCCATTATGATTTATTTTGATCATCCCAAAATATAAAATTGTAGACCAGTACAATTTTGTAAATCTAAATAAAATAAAATATAGTCGTCGAATTTAAAATATATCTATATAGGTCTCTACAGTTGATATCTCGTTTAAAGGCTACTATATATAAACATGCAGCATCGGGACTAGTAACCTCTCCCGACTACTGCACGACACCGAGGGGGAGTTATGTACAAGGGAAGAATTCTTCTGCGAAAGATTGCTACGCTTTCTCTATGACGTCCTCCTTGTAGGGCTGGAAGAGGGGCTTCTTGGTCTCGGTGGTGGTGACCGGGGAGGTCGGGAGTGGCGGGCTGGGGTACGACGCCACGCAGTTGACGATGCCACAGCGGCAGCTCGCGGACCCGTCGCAGATCGGGGCCGGTGGCGGCGGGGGGAGGTAGTAGCGGGGGTAGTAGGGAGGGTACGGGTAGTGCAGGGAGGAGAGCAGGGAGGCAGCCAAGGAGGGGTCAGTGTATACCGCGTACGGCCAAGCCATCGCCATCCGCTGCCGCTTGTCCTTCATCCTTCTGTTCTGGAACCAAACCTGCGGGCAAAGAAAAAGGATACATTTAGTTAAAATGTCACATGTCACACAATAAAAATTAACATGCAAAAATAGTACTATTATTAGACCGGGAATAAGTTGGAACACAGCTCCGTGACGTGACGTGAGGTGAAGTGACATAGGAATGCAGGAATGAATCCGACTGCGCGCAGGTGGTACGAAAGGGGACATGGTTCTATTGAAAACTATTGACCCGTAAGGCTGAGTTCGTATATGTGCAAGATTTACTATAAGATTTATGATGATCTCGAAGATCAATTAATAACAACATTATTGCAAGAAATACTTCCTTTAAGTTGCTATTTAAAGAAAGGGAAGACACACCGAGAATTCATCCTCAAAGAAGAATTTTCTAACTTTTATTTTTATTTTGTTTCTCTGCCTGAACTAACTTTTTCTTCCATTTGGACTTCATCTGTCGTTGTAGAAAAGCGTCTGCGGAGGTCACGGTGTCTCTAGAACTGCGTCACCTCAACCTGCAGCTCAACATTCACTCTATTCTACTGAAAACAAATACCTCACATCACGGAGCCACGTCTATACTCCCGGCCTTCACTAAGGTATAGATGGTTTAGAACTAAAAATAAATGAAGATGCCTATTTTTTCTCTAAACCCCTAGCTTACTATATCGGGCATTAGGAAGTTACTCTTGAGATGTAATATATCTAATCTATGAGGATGAGAAAGTCAGCAACGAAATGAACTTCAACCCAAAAAAACGGGTAAAAATAGACTTCATTGGAGAAATTAGGAGATCGGATATTATAGGTTCTGTATAACATTATCGGAAACTCTTAATCCTAATAACAGAACTGCATGGAAGAGAATCGATACTCAGATAAAACCAATTTAAATATAGCAAACCGTAAAACGTCCTAAGAAAATCCTAATTGTGAGGAGACAAGAGTAGGTTCATATTTGTTTATCGCTTGACCCTAGAAGACTGACTCTTTAAAGAAAAAAGAAGAATTGCAAACATGGCGCTACTCTGGGTGTAAGCTAACAGTACTGTGCGTTCTTCCTGATGGTATAGGATATATGCTCAACAGATCTTATACAGATCTCAAAGAGCTATGAACACAGGACTCGAAATTAGCTATAAACTTTTTTTCTGAGAATGTATAAGAAAACTTACATGAAAATATAGTTAAAATGATCCCAATGGTTGAAATACTTAAAACAAAACTTGTCAAGGGAAAATTCTGACGTTCTAGGATCAAAGCACTAATGTAGTAAGCAGAAAGATGGGTTTACAGAAACTGGCAATACTTCATGGTATAACAAGATAGGCTTGAAAAATTCATCGGGAGTCCTCCATATAGGAATGAATTCAACAAAAATGCAACGATGATGTATGTTGCTAATTATAAGGAAGTAACTCAATTTGAGAGGTTTGTTTAGACATCGAAAGATCTACTTGATATATAAAGCCAAAAAAAAAAAAAATTATTTGTTTACATAAGTTTAACATATAGTTTAACAAATTCAGGGTCATCTTAAAGGTTGATAAAAAAAAAAAAAATCAATAGTCACTAGTAAACGGACTTCGGTACATCTTCCAACACTGTACTGTTTGTCGAAACGGTTCAATAAGATTATAATAGTACATTATGCTTTTTCTTTTTTTTAGTAATATATAAAACTACTTTCGGTGTGACAAAGCAAGAATATAGTAAAAATTATGAAGTGAAAGAAATCGTATAATAATCGAAAACTGTTCGATTTATTCAGGGATAAATAAATAACCAATTATTGCTTGTTTGTTTAACGTCACTTTATGCCACTAAGGCTAATCGGACGATGTTATAGTGGGAGTCCTAAATTTCGCCTATTCAGGTATAATAAGGATAAGGATCTTTAACTACAGGCTAGAGAGCCTTCATTTCACGTCCTATCCGAGGGACGGCATAACCAAGTATTTTTTACTCCCTTTAAAAAATCCTAGGGCCACCGCAGGACTCGAACCTGCGACCTTTAGTATTGTAGGTTGCCATGCTAACCACTATACCACAGGTGACCCTAAACGAGTTATTATTAATAGTATATTCGGCATTACTTTTGTATTTGTATTTAAAACGTTTATTACTGCCCCATAGAAAGAAGGTCGAAGACGTGTCCTCCCCCGGTTGAGTTTTAAGCCTTGATTTTTTTTATCCTATTGTTTGTTTATTGGTTATATTTTCATAACTAAGTTTAGTGGGAACTTATATAACCGTAATGGGATTTTAAATACTTCCTCCATTTTTTAAAAAAGAGTTTTTTTTTTTTGTATACTAATAGGGGTTGCATGTTAGAGCCGTGAATGATGTTATAAATACTCGAGTGGGCTAAGGACAAAAAAGAGAGCGGGAAGGAGGTGATGATCGGAAGGCCTGGTAAAAGAGAGGAGATGGATGCTAAAGAAGAACCGGAAGCTGTTAACATCGGGAAAGATGTGCTACCGAAATAAAGCCTTTGATGAAGAAAGAAGTGGCTAATGGAGGATGTAAGGCCTCCTCTGAGTGGTCCTTATCTCCACCAATCCCCTCTCAATTAACAACCGCCGCCATTTTGAACACGTCCACTTAATATACACTATCGGTCCTTTCATCCATCCGTTCTCAATTACTCCTCTTCTTGTATACTTTCTCATCGTTAAGAAACGTTGGGAGCCAGTGAAAAAACAATGTAATCTACATTATATAAATATAGATTGGATTAAACGACAACGCATGGGAAGATATGCTACTTGAGAGATGTAGCTGCTAAGCTTGTTAATACAGTTCTATCCCTCTGCATTTCAACGTTAAGCGATACAGGTTTTAATGCAGCCTACCGGTTTAGAATTTAATTCATAGCAGACTGAATGAATTAATCTAATTATGTCATAAGATCGCTAAAATGAATTAAGCAACAAACTTTATATTTCGAAAAAACTAGGTTAAAGTTGAAAGTTGTGAAATAGGTTCGTGTTTATTTAAAGAAATATAAAGCACTTTAACTGTACAACATATTTTAGTTTGTCTTCAATATTTTTCAAGTATCAAGAAGCATGATTAAAAAAAACTATATGTAATAACAACTAGGTAAATAACATTATGTTAAAAAAAAAAAGTATTATTAAAACTTGGTTTGGAGCTAAGTTGCACTACTGTTTTATACCGATTAAATGAGTTTTTTTATTGATGTTTATGGCTCACTAATAATGTTATAGAACAAATGGAGCCTCTTGTAATTGTTAATATTAACATTGCTATACTAATTTGCTAACTTTCAAAGTAACCACTTAAAAATTAAAGTTTTCTCCCTCCTCCAACAATTAAATAAAAATTCCAAGTTTGGTAAGTACTTCTAAACTGCAATCTAGTCTTTTTAATATTTACCGAATCACGAGACCGAAAATTGCATTTTTTACTATAGATAAATAAATATTTTTCGATCAATATAATCTAACTTTAAAATTATGTTTTTATTCCATCAAAACTTTCTTACGGCTCGATAAAAATGGATAGCGTTGCTTTCATTTCAAAGAAAATGTAAATACGCATGTATCCCAATTTAATTTTTTTAATCTGTCGAGTAGGTATTTACAAATTGGATGCGTTTCATTGCGGAGAATTAAGATGACAGAACATTTTATATTCGCAGGATATGAAATGTGTTCGTACTTTAATAGGTATATGGAATCAAGGATTCATTAAAGAGGTAGAAAACTTTAAATTCTGAGCGATTTTAGCATAGAGTGATCAGAACTTGCGCGCAACTGTATATTTGAATTTTATCTGTACGTATGTAAAATATAGTAATATAAACGATTATTATGTACTATAAATATGTACATATGTAATATTTACCTTGATGGTGGACTCGGGTAGACCAAGCTGCGCTGCCAACTCGCACCTCCGCGGCCTGGACACATAGTTCTCTTTATAGAACTCTTTTTCTAGCCTGCTCAGCTGCTCTCTGGTGAAGGCGGTTCTGTATCTCCGGATGTTACCTTCAGGGGTACCGTTGTTGGCATCCTCTGGAAGAGAAGAAAAACTTTAGATTAAGTATGTCACGTAACTTCCTCACAGAGTATAAATCGGATCAAGACAATCCGAATTACCTCTAGTATTACATATCAATGACAAAGATAATACCTATCTACAATATTATTGTTTAAGATTCTAGTCTTTCATGGAGACTTGGAAAAAAAACATTATCGAGGTTTGAGGAAGTCTTCAGCAAATGAGACTCAGACTGGCAATGCATGATTGACAGTAACGAATTAAGAAATATTTTATGGGGGGGGGCGTACTATTTTTCAACTGAATTACAATCATATGAAGGGCTCAACTGTGGTATAGTTAGCACGGCAATCTACAATAATAAAGGTCGCAGGTTCGAGTTCCGCGGTGGCCCTAGGATTTTTTAAAGGGAGTAGAAAATCCTTGGCTATGCCGTCCCTCAGATGGGACGTGAAATGAAGGTCCTGAGCCTGTACGATGTTAAATGTTAGGAAAAATTTAGGATTCCCATTGAAGCATCGTCAGATTTGCCTTAGTAGCATAAAGTGACGTCCAAACTAACAAACATTAATATGAAGCTTGAATCAATCAGAATCAATTAGGTAGCAATCCCAGTCGTTTTTTAATTTTTGAAAGTGACATTCGTGGAATTTGAAAGAATGGCAAGGAGAGGGGACCTTTTATTAACAGTGAACATTTTTTTTGTGTAGTTCGTCATATCCTACCGTAAAAGAGAAAATGAGTCGGTAGCGCGAAGATACACAATATCACCTTTGTATTTAGCCCGATATCTACTAAGGACGAATTAAATATTTTTGGAAAAATAAGAGAATTTTCATTTAAAAATGTACGCTCAATTTCACTTTGAAATTGAGAATCTCTTTAAAAGTCTTTTAATCCGTTGAATTCCGTCCTGACCCAATTAAACGGCAGTTACTGTATTTAAATCATTAATTTTCTTTTTTTATTCTTATTTATGCAACTACTTTGACAACTTTCTTATTTTTAACATGAAATAATCTCTTATAATTGAGGCGTAGAGAATTCCAAAACCAACCAAGTCCAATTTCCAGATTTTTACTTTTTATTTTTAATTGTTTTTCTATAGATTATCTGGCTGGATTTGGAACAGACCTTATTTTTGTAGGACCGTTTTCAATATAATTTAACCTCTTTTGGAAGAAATCCTTCCACCTAATGATAATCTAAAACTATTTAAAAATAAAATAAAAAATAAATATCTGGAAATGGACTTGGCTGGTTTTGGAATTCTACGCCTCGATTAACTTAATAACTGATTAATTGAAATAGGATCTTGTATAACCTATTTTATTTTATATAATTGGTGATTTTTAAATGGGGCAATAATAACCGTACATTTTTCGACCCAAACACAACTTAGCCCACTAAGCTAATCGCATATTTTTTTTTAACATTAACGTGGTTTCGGGAAGGGGAAGTGGGTTAGACGAGCGAGTGCAAATGGAGCGAGGAAGTAGCTGGGACGGCACCAGGGCACTCAGCTCTAGGCGCCGCACTTTTTTACAAGGTAGCGCTCTTCAGCCCACTTCTTTTCACTCTTTAGCACGGCCTCAGCATCTGGGGCGAGTCTCCCTGGCCCAGCAGATCATGGGGTGGGTGCTTCCTTCCTTCTTGTCGGGGAAGTAATGTCTGAATCGTGTTCTTTAGACAAAACAGCCCCGTCACAGAGGTACTTGTTTCGACCACAATGTCGACTGAATTAGCCCTAAAAGATTCCGGAGACACAAGGCCGGAAAACATTACCCCTCCCCTTACAATCACCACATTAATACCAATCAATCGATACAATAAAAACAATCGATAGCGGACGCCCTTGTCACATTTCGTCTGGGGGGGGGGGGGAAGGGAGATAATGTTCTTTTATTAATAAAACTTATTTACATTTAAAAGTTAAATTATTTTATTTATATAATGCTTTAAAAATATTGTAAATGAATAAGAATTTATTTAATTTGTAATCTTTGGCTCTCAAATTTCTAGGGGAGGCAGTTACTCTCCCATTCCCATCGAATATCTGCCATTGAAATTGCTTGAGTTGTATTTATTAAAATAGTAGGTAAGTATGTATTCACAATGCTACACTTGTCAACCTGAATATTTTGTATTTATAACATTTTTTTTTACATTTACATAAGTGATAAATAGTTATTTCATTATCGTTCATTATTATTCAGTCTATCATGATTGAGGAAAGTACATTTAATAATATTTCTCTTTGGAAAATTCGTACATTTTTAAAAAACTGTTATATTACGCCGCTAAACAACAAAAACTGTTATCGTTAAAGACAGGTGATAACACGATTTTCAGTCAAAAGTATTTTGTTTTGGAAAGCCAACGTTTCGATTCAAACATGTGGATCTTTATCAGGGCTTGTAGAATCCAGAGTAGGTAATGTATTAGTCTATATCGAATCTTGATAATTTATTATCCTATCTTAAAGGAATCTTTTCATCATTACACACCTCTAAATTTGTTATAGTTTAATATTTCTACAATAATTTTACAAAAAGAAATAGTATTCAAAGAGATTTTCTTAAAAAAAGGGCGCCGCAGGATTTCATCTAGGTTCTTATGCCTGAGTAGAGATATTTTGACCTTTTAAGGCTCTATTATTATTTCAAATAAAGCTTATTGCCATTTAAGAGTTATATTATTTTATATATATAATCCTTTAAAAATATTGTAAATAAATAAAAATTTATCAAATTTGCCTCTCAAATTTCTAGTGGAGGCAGTTTCTCTCCCCATCCGATTGAATATCTCTCATTCAAATTGCTACACTTGTCAACCTGAAAATTGTATATTTATATATATTTTTTTTTCATTTCCATAAGTTATAAATAATTATTTCATTTTCGTTTATTATTATTCAGTCGATCATGATTGAGGGAAGTACATTTAATAACATTTCTCTTTGGAAAATTCGTACAGTTTTATTTTTGATACACATTTTAGTTAACTGTTATAGTTAAAGATAGGGTGATAACAGGATTTTCAGTCAGAAGTTTTATATATGGAAAGCAAACGTTTCTAACTAAATAAGTGGATCTTAATAAAGGCTTGAGGAGTCCAGAGTAAGGTACTGCTCTGTATTGAACAAGCCCTGATGACGATACAAACGTTTGGATCGAAACGTAGACTCTTCAAATTAAATACTTTCGCCAGAAAATCCTGATAAAATATCATCCTATACACACCTCTAACTTTGTTATAGTTTAATATTTCTACAATGTTACTATTCTTTATATTCTTATATTACTATAGTTTAAAAAAAAAATATTATTTAATGTACTTTTCCTAAAAAAAGTGAAAATTGGAGTTAGTGATCCTTTCTACTAAAATGCCCATAGATTGATACGCTAAATTAAATAAGCTTTCATCTTTAATCTGTATTATTATTATTTCCAAAAATGCACAAAGAGAGATTTGTGTGAATCAGAATTTTGGCAAATAAAATAATTTATCAATTTAAATAAACATCTGCACTCTTAGCTATGTACATATTTTCTTTAAATTATTATTTTAAAATTTAACGTTATGCCGTTACTGTTAACATAGATATAAAATAATGCAAGGTTCGAATGATCCAGTAACTCAAAATAAATTTGCAAGGACTGGTTTTTTTTTTTTTAATCTTTGATACTAATTACTAATCGGGTTTCTTGCTCAGTTACTATGCTTACTAACTTATTAAAATATACCTTAGGATTTAAACGACTTTTATTTAAACCGTTAAAATTTCAATGGAGTATTATCTAAAAGAATTTAGAATAATTTGCCTAAGAAAGGGTAAAGGAATGGTTAAGTTAAGGACAGATAACCTGCTGAGAACTAAACTACCTGTTGTAGTACCTAAATGACTAACCCCTGTTACCTGGGGACAATAAAACTAACCTTCCGAAGTCAGGTAAACATCTTTGTAACAAATTATGGGACGGTTTTAACAGTTTTAGTGACGTCTTAATTGTCCTGAATCATAAGCATTAGCTACAATATTTCTTTGGTCAAAAAAAATTAAAGACAAATTTGTGATGCTCGCAAAAACTTTTTTCAATAATTTTCGAAGGCAAAGATATATCGTATACATCCCAGTTGTTTTTAGTATCTAGGTATATAATATATAGATAACTGTATAATTTATACATATAACTGTATATGTAATTGTTAATTGGTTAAGTACTTCCAGAATACTGAGTAAATTAATATTTGTATTATACTTATTTAAACATTGTTTAACAGAGACTAATTATAAATTAAAAAAAAAATCTTTCCAAGTAAATTGAAGCTTAATTATTCACATTAAAAAAAACAAAAAAAAAAAAAAACGGTTTGGCCTAATGGCATACCTAACCTATAATGGACAATGATTTAGCAGATTTCCAATGCAATAATGAAACAAAAAAAAAAAAGAACTCTACCTAATTTAACACTACCGTTTTAATTTTCATTGTTAGTTATAGATAAAATATTTAATAGTAAATTTAAATATATTAATTAGCTGGTAATGAATATTAAATTTTTTACAGACTAAAAGAAAACTTAAAGAAAATAGTGTCTTAGTTAATAGTCAATGTAAGAAATGAAAATAATTATAATAAAAAAGATTAGACAAGTTTAAACTTCATTGTTGTTTTTTGGAACAATCTTATATTTAAATTTTTAAAGAATTAAACTAGGTACTTGTTTAGAAAAATGTATCCAGAATACATGTACAACAAGTATCCTAATTTTGTTAACAATGTCCTACATCATTTTCCCTTTTTTTCCTTTTTGGCAAATTAGGAATCATTTGATATATCTAATGAGTAAATCAAACCTGTAATTATCAGAACAGCGTTATATTTAAAATAGATTTTAATAAGAGTGTAGTTGATCGAATATATCTTTTTATTGATAACTTATTTTATTATCACGAATTATTGTTTGATAATTTTATTTTTAAAACCTCCGAAATTGGGTATTTATTGACCATAACAATACATTTTTAATAGAGTAGATAAATCATGAAAATACAGTTATTGATTTGTTCTTTTCGGTTACATTAATAAAGATATCTAAAAAATTCCTTATGCGTCAAAAATGTATGTGAATTTTAATGAAGGGTTAAATAATTTCTTTCCATATTTTGTTTGATAAGCTTTCCCTTACTAAGAAAAGGGCGATCCGTGTTTTAATATTATAACCTATAAATTATTATCTGCCTTACGAATTCATGCAATCTAATAAACATCTAAATTAGAAAATATTTTACTTATATGTATTTAGGACTAGCTGTATATCCCGGTTTCACCCGGGGAATTTCATTTTTCTAATAAACGTGAACAAATTTAAAGTGAAATCATAACGATTTTTATAACAATAAAGAATATACCCAGAGACTGGCTGAAGTTATGAAATTTTAATATGGACAGGTGTTCGCACCTAGTAAGAAAGATCCACTGAGCGAAATTTGTGGAATTTAGGACAAACGGTATGGAGTTTTATTAAGAAAAAACAAACTACCACAGAAATTCATCTTTGAGCTGTATAACCCGGTTTGATCGGGGAATTTCATTTTTCTAATGAAACGGTTGATTTCGTAAAAAACCATTGTAATGTGAGTTCATTACGATTTCTATAACAATAAAGACTATCAGCTGAAGATCGGCTGAAGTTATGCAATTTTAATATGGACAGGTGTTCGCACCTGGTATGAAAGAACTACTGGCGAAATTTGGAGAATTTAGGATAAACGGTATGGATTTCTATAAAAAACAAACAAACAAACAGAAATATTGGCCTGCAGTTTCAGCTTCTCGCAAATCGGCTTGCCTAAGCCTTTGTGGCGCAAAGCGGGCCTCGTATTCCTGGGCAGACTCAGTTTCCCGCGATTCTGCTGTTGTTCAATCCTAATTTGATGTTCGTCGAGAGTTTCAGCTCTCGATCTCGACAAATTTGACGTTGTTTTTAGCTTTTGAGCTCACTACTCCTATTGAAGCTCGCTTCTTAGGAGGCATTTATAAAAAATAAATTCACCATACATGTAAATAAACGTATTGTAATTTAAAAAAAAAAAAAAAAAAAACATATGGTTTAAAAATCCCAGAACTCGACGCCTACCAAGGGACGGTCTTACCGGGCCTTGTTGGCCTGTTCAAAATGTATAAAATGATATTTTAGGCGGTTTTTCGACTCAAACGGTCGATTTCGTAAAAAAAAACCATTGTAAAGCGAGATCATGACGATTTTTTTAACAATAAAGAATATACCATGAGATTGGCTGAAGTTATGCAATTTTAATATGGACAGGTGTTCGCACCTGGTATCAAAGAACCACCAAGCGAAATTTGGAGAATTTAGGACAAACGGTATGGATTTCTATAAAGAACAAACAAACAGAATTTCAACTTTATTTATAAGATATTTAGGTTAATTTTTTATATTTAACCTATAAAACTTGAGACAAAATCAACGTTTAATTATTCTAACAAGACGTATAACCTAAGTTAGTATTGCATCAATAAATGTAAGTATTATCAGTTGTTACTTTTAATACTTATCTTATAAACAAGACTTACCTAGTTTAATACACAGTTAAATCCTAAACAAGAAATGTTTACTCCGATTATGGATTAAACTGCTAAACACAAATTTTAAGCCAATTTTAGTTTTTTTTCTTAATTTCGGCTCTATGTTTAGCTAATGCAATTAATTGCTTATTCACTCTTTAATTAGTAGGTAATATTATAAATAAGAAAAATGTAAAAACGAAACTGTGTTGTGTATAATTTATATCTTTATTAATTAAATATCGTGCTCAATGTGGAAATGGGATCAAGTATGAAATTGGAGGTCATTAGAATGACAGTAGAATAAATATAAACATTTAAAATACAAAATTTAAAGTCTTTGTTAAAGTTTTGACTATAATGTGAAATTAAGTTACTTCTAAATGTAACAATTGAATAAATAACAGTTTTTTTTTAATCAAACAGTTGTACAATTTTTTATTTTAACTAAAAAATTGTTACTATCGCAGACGTATTGAGTTACATTAAATTTATATTATTGTAATTACTAGATGTAATTACCTACTCACTGAGCGATGAATCAATTAGTTACGGATAGTAGAAGCAATTACGATTTAATTAAACAATAATTAGTTGAGATCATAGATGGTTTCATTCTCTTTAAGTTAGTTACTTATCTTAAATATAAAAATTAGTAAAAAAACAGTAATGTAAAGTAATCATTGACAATCTGATGTGTTTCATGCATTTCAGAATTACTTTAGACGTTTATATTTCTCTAGTATAAGTTTAACAGGAGATATAAGTGATGAAAGGATAGTAAAGATCTATAGATTTTGTTTAACACTTATAAAAAGAACTTGAAAGGCTCCTTATGCATGAAAACACTTCAGATCGTCTTATTTATATTTAAGAATATAAAACTTACGTTTGATTTCATCTTTCTTTGGTGACTCGAGGTTGCTATCCTGTGCCATGGACTTCTGGTACGCCGGCGGAAGTAGGTCCACGACGATGGAAGGAGGTACTCCGTTGCTCTTCAACATCTGCTGGCCCAGCCGCGAATCCAGTCCGTAACCGTACTCCATTTCCTCACTAAACTCTACGTACTGTCTGACTGACCTCCTGAACAAGGTATGCCATGAGGCACGCCCCTCCCCGGCCTTATATACGAAGGGGCGGGTGAAAGAGGTGGTGGGGGGAGATTAGGACCAATGATGCATGGGTAGGCCACGCCTAGCCAGATCCCATTGGCCGGATAGCGGAGGCCACGCCCACTAACCCCGTGATCAGAGGCTGTAACCAGTCGATATGATTATCCCCGCCTCATCTGTTTCATTAGCTGTTTATAGCCACTAGCCTCCACCCTCCCGCTCTATCATACATAGTCCTCTCGTCCTCACCCATAATTGCCTCTCCCTCTCTCACTCTCTCCCTCTCTCTCTCTATCCCTCTTCCTCTCTCACTCTTACTCATCTCAATGCTAGCAAAGAGATATTTATTAAGACATATTGACACACCGTTCTATTCATTAATTACATTGTAGTTGATAATAACACACCAGCAATAAATAAAATTCTTGTCATGAACAATTGGTACAGACCTGCTAGGAAAACAATACATCTTATATTAACAATATAAATTACTATTTTAATTAATCCAATCTTAAATCGTGGCTGACCACCAATTTTAAATTATTTTTAAATAATTTATTTTTTGAAGAGAAAAGATTTGGCTCCGCCGGGAGTCGAATCCGGGTCTCCTGCGTTACATGCGAGGATGCTAACCGCTACACCACAGAGCTTGGCTCAAGGCAGAGCAAATTCTTTCAGAGGAAAATTTCTCTCTCTTCAAAAAATAAATTATTTAAAAATAATTTAAAATTGGTGGTCAGCCACGATTTAAGATTGGATTAATTAAAATAATTTAAAAAATTGACTTATGTCAATAAAATATCATAAATTGGACAAAAATTTGTCCACCTCCCGCTACTACTCGCAAAACTTGTGAGATAGGGGGAGTAGGTATCAGTGAAGAGGAAGGATTTGCTCTGCCTTGAGCCGAACTCTGTGGTGTAGCGGTTAGCATCCTCGCATGTAACGCAGGATACCCGGGTTCGACTCCCGGCGGAGCCAAAACTTTTCTCTTCAAAAAATAAATTATTTAAAAATAAATTACTATTATTAATTAACTACAGCTTATTAATAACATTAACAATTATCTTCATATTTAATTATGACAATAGTTTAATTTCTGACTACAGATACTGCACCTCTTTCCAACGCATCTCGTATAATTTTTGCGACTTATGGGAGTGGACTAATCGTCCATTTAGTGAGGTATCTTGACCATTATCAATTTTTTTAAATAAGTCTTGATTGGGTAGTAAGGAAATCCGGGTTCAGATCCCGTCTAAGAACGATCTTTTCTCTTATAAAAAATATTGAATTTGTAAGCCGTTTTCTGCTGGAGGTTTATTAAACTTTTTTATGAGAGTAAAAGTCAAAAACTGAGTCTAACAGAGCTAAAAGGGCACTTTTAAGCAGAAAGGAAGCGATGGGGGTTCCCAGAATTTGTTTTTTATTTATATTTTATTTTTATTTATATCTGTTCCCAAAGGTAAGATCACCATGTACTTTTAGTGTTGGTTCAGGAGTGCCAATTTTTCATAACTTAGAACCATTAAAATTTGTTTTTTCTTAACTCTTAGTGAGAGGTTAATGAACATTATCCACACTGCTCTTGGGATTGATAAGTTATTAGAAAATGTTTTATCATATTATTTAAGACCACAGAATTAAGCTTATTTTAATAAAAAGGTTGACCTGGTTTCCTTTTTTGCCACCGGGTCTCATATCACTTCCAACAAACAAGTGAAAATCTTCAGTTTATTACAACAATTTATATCATTATTTATAGCTCACATCTAGGGGAAAAAAAATTCTGTAATAAATCTACTGAGCTCATGCAGAACAGGTGTCAACAATACAATGCTTAACATACTCTCCCGATAGTGTCTATTTGTCTCCTAAAAATATAATATTTTTGTTATAGATTTGTCTTTGAATACAAGTTAGTTCCCCTTTATACTTAAATTGAGCAGAAACTAATATAATATGAGGTCAAAATTCGCATTCTCCTTGAATCTGCCGACCGGGGCAAGTGCCCCCTTCATCGTAACTATTGAAACTACCATTAATAAAATATCGATTACATACAGCAGTAATTTCTGTACTAGCATAATTTTCATGCTTAATTTTAAACATTCAGATGTTTTGTTTACGATCTGAAGTTCTAAATTCGGGTAAAATAAATTTCTCTACATATTTGAGGGGAAAATGAATATGTTTTTACTCATTTAAAACCGAAGATAGTTGTGATGTGTTACTGGCGCAACCAGGGGGGGGGGTGCTGAATCCTCTCCCGTGGGAACAGAAAGAAACATTATTTTGTCACTAAAATCCCATAAATGTTTAATTTTTAATTTTAAGCAGAACTTTTACATTCACTGTTTCACCAAATGTAAAAGTTTAGATAAAGAGTATTACATTATGTACTTGACAGATATATTGGGATATTTTTTCTAAAATTCAATAAAATAATTTAAGCCCCCTTTGATAGTAATTTTATTTGCGCCGCTGGTGTTAGTCATTTTATGGATGAGGGTTTCATTCATGTTAAAAACATGGGCGGATCCAGCCGATCGTAAAGGGGGGGGCTGCAGCCCTACAGCCCTTCATTGGATTTGCTAATCAGCTTTTTTACCTTTATGTTCATTTCCAACAACTAAAATTCTACTAGTTCTGCATATTATCTGTTCTTTAACTTGCTTACATTAGGGAAAGTCGGGGTCACCTTTGGTATAGTGGTTAGCATGGCAACCTACAATACTAAAGGTCGCAGGTTCGCGCCCAGCGGTGGCCTTAGGATTTTTTACTCCCATTAGCTATACCGACCCTCGGAGAGGACGTAAAGTGGAGGTCCTGAGCCTGTACGATGTCAGGTACTCGTACGAGATCCCTATCCTAATTACACCTGGATAGGGCTTCTGGTCCATCTTTTAGTGATATCTGTAGTATATTTTTAAGACTCCACAACTATCTGCCAAAAAATTTATGTAGGTAATATGCACATGTCCATGCTTAAATAATAATTAGCATTTAACAATATTCTACTGTGGTTGTGGGTCTATTTCTATGTCACCCTTTTCTGTTTCCAAGGTGCAGAAGAAGAGCATTTTATTTTGTAGCATGTTACTTATTTATTATATTTAATTTTTTACTTTCACTTACCTATATATGAAATATATAGTAAGTGGAAGTATTGCGATCGTGAAAAATTTCGACTTCCGGTTTTCAACGGAAATACACGTTTTGGGACCCCCTGAGTCGAAATAACCAAGTCCCGCGAAATGGTCTGTGTGTGTGTGTGAACAGACTAGCTCAAAAGCTATAAACCGTGCGAATCTGAAATTGGGTATTTAGTGTAGGTATATGCCCGCGATGTGACAGCAAAAATTTCATCAAAATGGCTCAAAGGGAGGGGGTACTTTATTTAATAACTTTTTACGTTTTTTTCGATTTTCTCAAAACGGCTCTAACGATTTTGATTAAACTGAGTATTTGACCTATTTATATGCCCGAGATATGACTGTAAAAATTTCATCAAAATTGATTAACCGGAGGGGGGACTTTACTTAATAAATTTTGTATCATTTTCACGTGGTTTTTTTATTTACTGAAAAACGGCTTTAACGATTTTGATAAAAGTGGGTATATGATGTATGTATATGCCCGAGATACGACTGTGAAAATTTCATCAAAATTGATCAACCGGAGGGGGGACTTTGTACCAATTTCACGTATACATATTTTTTATTTACTCAAAAACGGCTTTAACGATTTTGAAAAAACTGGGTATTTGATGTATGGATATACCAAATATGTAACAGCCAACATTTCATCAAAATTGGTCCAACTGAGGGGGCACTTTATTTCGTGACTTTTTTCTAATTTTTACCTTTTTTTCGATTATCTTAAAAACGGCTTTAACGATTTTTATCAAATTCGTCATGTTTAATGAAAATTAGGTTTTCTTTAATATCAGGTAAGCTTTATCATTATTAAAATGTTCTGAGGGGGCTTTTTTTTGTGGGGGGGGGCTTTTTTGTTTGTTTCTTTCTTATAAAGTACCTTTGTTTTTGTTTACATGGAAAAATTAACTGTCTCTCGTTACGCCCAAAAATAAGAAATAGCTAAATATGAGATATGATAAAAATAAAGAAAACATAAAGAGGAGAAAAAAATAAAAATATTCAGTCAACTCATAAAACTCGTTGGTCCCACGCATGCGGAGTACGCCTTTAATGACAGACCATTGCTCATAATTAAAGCCGTTCTGTTCATTTGAGAAGTGGCAATTAACAAAACGCATTAATTTCTAATCTAAGTAAGTTGGTAAGTGAAAGTTGTGAGTTGCGAGCACGCAGCAGATTTTTATATCTATTTATCATCATTTTAGGAATGATTTTACAATATAAATAAATGTTTATTTAGGTTGGCCCCTAAAAAGGTTCTTTAATTTGTATGTAGGTAATTGTAACTGAGATGCATCTTTTATCGGCAGAATAGGGATGAAAATCTGTGTTTTCCAAATACATATATAATTTTACTTAATTAGCTGTTTCTTTTACACAGCCATAATGATGATCCACGTGCTTTCCGTTGTTAACGTTGCAAGTAGATGTAGGTATGTAGTAGTGTCTTACTTAAAAGGCTAAAAACCGGCCATAAACTTCTAAAAATATTTTAGAAAGTAGGAACAAAGGTGGAAAACTGAGTAGGAAGACAGTATATATATATATAAAATTATACACAGTAGCCAGGGAAGACGTTAGTGTAGGGTAGATGAAAGGTGCCGACTGGGGGCTATTTATTGTCGCTGCCTTATGATTTACAACTTAACTGCCGACAAGTTAGGGATACTGACGTCCAGCAACTACCAATATTCCTTTCCTTGAAGGCTCTATAACTACCTTTCCTACTTGGAGGATATTTATTACCCAAGCCCAACTCAAATATCAATATCGGTAAATATACCTACACAATTTCAATTCTAAACACAAGCATATGGACTTAAGGTTCCAACTATGCTATCAATCGTATATTTTTATGTTCGATCTCTTTCACGGCCTTTAACACCCTTGAATTAATAGTGTGAAGTATCTGTTATTTAATTAATCCAATCTTAAATTGTGGCTAACCACCAATTTTAAATTATTTTTAAATAATTTATTTTTTGAAGAGAAAAGATTTGGCTCCGCCGGGAGTCGAACCCGGGTCTCCTGCGTTACATGCGAGGATGCTAACCGCTACACCACAGAGCTCGGCTCAAGGTAGAGCAAATCCTTCCTCTTCACTGATACCTACTCCCCCTATGGTGGTTAGCCACAATTTAAGATTGGATTAATTAAAATAATTTAAAAAATTGACTTATGTCAATAAGTATCATAAATTGGACAAAAATTGTCCACCTCCCGCTACTACTCGCAAAACTTGTGAGATAGGGGGAGTAGGTATCAGTGAAGAGGAAGGATTTGCTCTACCTTGAGCCGAGCTCTGTGGTGTAGCGGTTAGCATCCTCGCATGTAAAGCAGGAGACCCGGGTTCGACTCCCGGCGGAGCCAAATCTTTTCTCTTCAAAAAATAAATTATTTAATAATATCTGTTATTTAAGTAAATATAGATTTTTCTCAGACTTTTGTTATCTTTATTTGATAGAAAACTTTGTGCGAAGACAAAACTGTAATAGTGAAAAACAGGGATTTGCAACGTAAATTAAATCAAGTCTTAACATGTAAAGAAATTCTTTTCATATAGAATTCTTTACGTTGAGTGTAAAGAATAGTATTTATTCTTTTTACCTTGAGCGTTAAGAACCTTTCTGTGCTTTTTATTATCTCCTTATTAATAATGAAATTTGATTTCTATAAAAATAAATTAACATTAAATGAAAATATATATTATAAATAATTAAATTTAAATTAGTCGTTGGAGAAAATTCAGATTCAAGTCAAATAAGAAAAAAATATTTTAGTCAGTAACCTTGTTATAAAAAGGGGCTCAAGTTGCATCAAATGGTGGTAGTAGGTTTTGTTTAGTGTCCGACCGAAACCAAAATTTTAGCCAACACGGAAACCGAAACCGAAAATTATTTACGTATCTATATATAATACCTATAAGTGTGTAATATGTCTAGTTTCGCAGTAATATCAATGAAAGCTTATAAAATAACAGTGATTTAACTCAATTATTCATTTAATAAGTGAGCTGGTATACAAGAGTGGTAAAACAGGTGTATTAGTTAAGTTATAGGATCGAATCCCGGCCCCTCCTTCCTAGTACGGCTGGTAGACGTGGTATATTAGACCATACCCCCTTAACTATTACAACCCTAAAAGTTGAAATAACAGACTGATATTAATAACAATTCATATTTTTATGTATAAAAAATAAATAATATAGTAAATCTTTCCATAATAAAGCCGATAGAATACAAAATGATGGCCTATTGAATACGTAAAGCTGTATATCAGAAGCTATGTAATCTACTGAGTCAGTTTTGGTCTCAAATGTTAGTGGATTTAATCTAGTTTATAAATTTATAGAATAGTTTTTGGCCGAAAACGTCTTCTTCATGGTAAAAATTCAGGCTAGTTTTTGGCATGGGCGGATCCAGCCGACTGTAAAGGGGGGGGCTGCAGTCCTAAAGGGGGGGGGCTATATAATCGTACAGCATATTATTTGTTCTTTAACTTGCTTCCTTACTTTAAGGAAAGTCAAATTCTATCTTCTAATCACGAAAATTTTTCCAAAAGGAGGGGCTGCAGCCCCCACAACCCCCCCCCCCCCCCCCCTGGATCCGCCAATGGTTTTTGGGATGTTATTGGTGAACTGCTGGAGGAATGGGGGCTGCCGAGGTTGAAAAATTAGTTTGCATCTGATTCCTATTCCATACAAGAACAAAGACCAAAACCTACTACCACCATTTGATGCAACTTTTAATGACAAGGTTAATGACTAAAATATTTTTTTCAATTTTGAATTGAATATGTGGACATGTCGACTAATTTAAGTTTAAGTATTTAGAATATATATTCTTATTTATGTTAATCTTTTTTTTATAGAAAACAAATTTCATTATTAATGAGGAGATGATTAAAAGCAAAAAAAGGTTCATAACGCGCGTAAAAAATTCTGTATGAAGAGATCTCTCATAACATGTTAAGAGTTGATGTGATTTACGAGGACAATTCTGTTTGTCAGTCTCAAATTTTTGTCTCCACACCCAACATAAAGTTTTTGATCAAGTAAAGATACCAAAAGAATGAGAAAAATCTATGTTCTACCGATATACAATACAAGTGTAATTATCTAAAATAACAGATACTTCCTACTATTAAATTCAAGGGTATTTAATGATAATGATGAAAGAGATCGAGCTTACAAGCTGAAATCGTGTAGTCCTACTTCTTGGAGATTTCAGACACAGGAGCTATTTTCGGCCTGGCCGAAACCAGGTTTTTCGGCCGAAACCGAAACCGAAACTGAAACTTCGGTCGGTCACTAGTTTTGTTGTTGTTTTTCAAATTTGTTCTTTGTTCATTTGTATGGAATGAGACTCAGATGCAAAAACAAATCTTACGACCTTGGCAGCCCCCTCCCACCACCAGATCACAAATATCACCAAAACTGTCCGTTTTTACCATAAGTACGTTTTCGACCAAAAAAATTGAGACCAAAACTGACTCAGTCAACTAAAATAGCTTCTGAGATACAGCTTTACGTATTCAATAGATCATATTCAATTGGCTTTATTATGGCAAAGATTTACTACATTATTTATTATTTTAGACATGATGATATGAATTTTTATTAATATCAGCCTTTATTTCAAGATTATTTCAACCTTTGATTTTTTCCTACTTGATCTTGGATATTTTCCTACTTGATTAATTATATGAAAGCGAAGGCGGAAGATTGTGCTAGCCCACAATATTTAATATTATCATATTCAGTATGAATTTCATTTCATTGACAGCATTTAATATACAATACGCTTGAAATGATCTTATAACAAAAATAAACAATCCTTTCAGCGTAATTTTGCCTTCTTCTTCTTCCAGATTCTTACATATACATTTTCACCATCTTGGTTGATTCTGTCAATCCATCTTTTTTTTGGCCTACCAAGAGGTCTCTTGCTTACCATTGAGAAAATATTTTTCGTGTAGAGGATTCGTGATGAATTGATTCTAGACAGGGTCTGAAATAGATAAAAATAAAAATAAAAAACTCACATCCTGACTATTATTGATTAAAATTTTAAAATTCAAAATAATAATTTTCTAGTAAAGACGTTTTTAAATCAAAAATGTAATTTTTTTATATTTGGAGTCGGCAGTAGTAAGTGGAGAACATTATTATCACGTTGTAGCAACAAAACATCTTAATTTCCGAAATAATTTGGAAACTTTGGCTTACAAAAAATAACTGGATTGGTTATTATTTTTAAAATAAACAAAATAAAAGTAGTATGTAATTTGGTTTTTATTTACCATTGAACAATACGATTTTAAATAATAATGCATTTAAGAATTTTGATATCCATCAGTCGGTAAAGTAAAATTATAAAATATCCTGAATTTTTTTCATAGTAGGTTATCAACACTTAACATCATAATAAATTAAAGCGAGGGTGAGGGCAGGAATGGATTTGTATATTATTTGTTTTATTAACTATTTTAATTATTTAAATAAAACCAGTTTAATCTATCTTACCTGATATGTAACCATTTATGTTCGTTTAAATTGTACGTGTAATCTATAATTCCTTCACAAATAAACTTAACAAAATATCTGTCAAGCAGGTATTTTATTTATATAATATGAATAATCCCTAGGATGTTAAAGCCTTGGATTAGGCTGGTCACCGTTAATAAGTTCCCTAGATAACTTCATTGTGTGAGAGTTATCGATAAGATAAAATCGATTATACTTGTTTACAGAGACCTAAGAGATATGAGTCAGCAAGGAGAAACCAAAATACATCATCCACTTATTTAGGTATTCATTGCTGCTAGGTATTTAAGATTTTAAAATAAATACATCCATTTTTACAATTAACTGGCTATTAGGTCGCAGCACAGAGCCTACCACACTACCCCCGAGAGGTGAGGAATCATATAAAGTATTGCTCTTTCTTTATAAAATGCGCTATGTATAGTCATTTTTTAAGTCCAAACATTTAAAATTGTATTGTATTAAATTATTTAATTGTATTATTTTTGTGTTAAATGATTTTATTAATACATTTAATAGTAATTTACAACGTCACTTTTTATACAATCCTTTATAATTATTCAGTCCTTCTATACTCATGAAATTTAAAAAATAAAGTGTGACCCATTCAGAAAATTTCAGTACCGCAATAGTAATAAGCTAAATCCCCGGCCACGCTTTGGTTTGGCTTACTATAGGTAATATTAAATTTTAGAGAAATTAATGAAATTTGTTCCGACGAGGTTTACCCAAAATATATCATCACAACGAATAGTCTACTTTAAATCGATATGGGTTGGGATGGATTCAAGGTAGTCCGCAGAGGGGGGGGGGGGGGAGGGGCTTCATAAAGCTTTTAGCGTTTTACCTAAGTGATTCTCCGAACATAAATTAACCATTTCAATCAGAAAGTGCAATTCGAAAAATTTGAGTGCTACAGCCTTTTCCCTTTTTTGGTATGATATATATTTCTAAATAGACGCCTTCATTTTTTATAGAACGAAAAAAAGAAGACGACCTAAGTGTTTTAGTCTTATCATAGGCCTAAAACTATAATGAAATAAGTATAATGGTCTATATAAATTTATAACTTAAGCGTTATTATTTTTTTCCCCATTTTTTCACTTTCATATTTTCTAATATAATTATGTATATCGATGTCACTAGACTGACGGATAGTATTTATCCAAGTCAATGTAAATTTACTGTAAATAATATTTGTACTTACATGTGTTTGAAATTAAATTTACTTTATTACTACAACATAGATCTATAGGCAAAGTACTCTCTGGACCGGCCCGGATATCGACCGAGCAGGCCGTAGCAATGTACGACATGATAACTTGATAATACGATGAAGAAGTTAATGTGGACGATAAGCGGCAGTTAATATTGCAGTTCCTTTATACAGGGAGAGGGGTGAGGCGGCGAGCTATAAATCTAGAGGGCAGTGGCTAGCTCAAGTTTTTAGGCCCCCCGGGAGGAGCGGGGAAGAACAATTTAAATTCAATCAGAAGCAGATGGCGGCCCCACGGGACCTATTTAGTTATCCCCCCACTCACAGCTTGTGCCCCCCCCCCCCACCCTTCCCGACAACACCTCATCCATCATCTTGCCTCCTCTCAACCCTTCTCCCATCCTCGCCCGGCCTATCGATATATAATCGATGTCGGCTCTAGGGGATAATTAGCTGCTTCACATGTCACATCCAAGTCATCACATCATTTTCACCATCACCCTTCCATATTGCTAAGCTATACTAGTTGAAATGAAAAACTATATTGAGAACTCAAAGTAATAAAAAAAATTATTACTGAAACAAAATTAAAGGCTATCTTCAAGCTTGTAAAAATAAATAAAAAAAGTCACTTTGAGAACAAATGAAAGGTTTTTAACTTGTCCACACAACTTAAAAGTGTCACAGCGAAAAATAACAATACAACCACTTGCTTTACGACTTTAAGGTCTGGCCACACATGTCAGCACCGGATCCGCTCCGCAGCACTAATATAGGTTACGTTCAGAATATTTTTAATTTAACTTACATATTACCTTTAGTTATGCCTAAAGTTCAGGCCACAGATGTCAGACACAGGCCACTTTAGGCATAACTATAGGTAATATGTAAGTTAAATTAAAAATATTCTGAACATAACCTATATTATTGCTGCGGATCCGGTGCGGACATGTGTGGCCAGACCCTAATTAATGCCTTGCATATCATTATACAATTTGCAATTATTATATATGGGCAACACTGGTGGGGGTAACCTCCTGTTTGTTGACATAAGGTTACTTTGGTTGGTGAAGTGCTGTTTCAGTTTAAATAAAGGTCTGGCCACACATGTCCGCACCGGATCCGCTCCGCAGCACTAATATAGGTTACGTTCAGAATATTTTTAATTTAACTTACATATTACCTTTAGTTATGCCTAAAGTGGCCTGTGTCTGACATATGTGGCCCAACCTTTAGGCATAACTAAAGGTAGGTAATATGTAAGTTAAATTAAAAATATTCTGAACATAACCTATATTAGTGCTGCGGTGCGGATCAGGTGCGGACATGTGTGGCCAGACCCTTAAGAGAAGGTACGTGGTTTACTGGTTCTAAATTAACATTAAATACTGCTTTAATTAATCTAATCTTAATTTGTGGCTGACCACCATTTTTAAATTATTTTTAAATAATTTATTTTTTGAAGAGAAAAGATTTGGCTCCGCCGGGAGTCGAACCCGGGTCTCCTGCGTTACATGCGAGGATGCTAACCGCTACACCACAGAGCTCGGCTCAAGGCAGAGCAAATCCTTCCTCTTCACTGATACCTACTCCTCCTATCTCGCAAGTTTTGCGAGTAGTACCGGGAGGTGGACAAATTTTGTCCAATTTATGATATTTTATTGAGTTAAGTCAATTTTTTAAATTATTTTAATTAATCTAATCTTAATTTGTGGCTGACCACCATTTTTAAATTATTTTTAAATAATTTATTTTTTGAAGAGAAAAGATTTGGCTCCGCCGGGAGTCGAACCCGGGTCTCCTGCGTTACATGCGAGGATGCTAACCGCTACACCACAGAGCTCGGCTCAAGGCAGAGCAAATCCTTCCTCTTCACTGATACCTAACCTTCACCTTGCTCTGCCTTGAGCCGAGCTCTGTGGTGTAGC
This sequence comes from Aelia acuminata, assembly GCA_911387785.2. Lineage (NCBI taxonomy): Eukaryota > Metazoa > Arthropoda > Insecta > Hemiptera > Pentatomidae > Aelia > Aelia acuminata. The sequence continues at coordinate 127,322,264 of OU426982.1, read as the reverse complement.
GGGTAGCATCCTCGCATGTAACGCAGGAGACCCGGGTTCGACTCCCGGCGGAGCCAAATCTTTTCTCTTCAAAAAATAAATTATTTAAAAATAATTTAAAAATGGTGGTCAGCCACAAATTAAGATTAGATTAATTAAAATAATTTAAAAAATTGACTTAAGTCAATAAAATATCATAAATTGGACAAAATTTGTCCACCTCCCGCTACTACTCGCAAAACTTGCGAGATAGGGGGAGTAGGTATCAGTGAAGAGGAAGGATTTGCTCTGCCTTGAGCCGAGCTCTGTGGTGTAGCGGTTAGCATCCTCGCATGTAACGCAGGAGACCCGGGTTCGACTCCCGGCGGAGCCAAATCTTTTCTCTTCAAAAAATAAATTATTTAAAAATAAATTAAATACTGCATTGATTTTCATTTATTCGTGGACAAAAAAGTACACTGCTAAATTTCTGTGGAGACATAGGAATCAAAACAAAGATTTATTCGAGGTTAAGTTGAAAGACATCTGTAATTTTTGGAAGTTAGAATAAAGTAACAAATAAAATAATAGTTATTAAATATCGTTACTTTTAAAAACATGTGTTGTGTTATTTGTATCTGTAGATTCGGTTGGCGTGCTTTAAACAAAAAAGCATTTATTCGATGAGACTCCAACAAAATAATCCTAACCATGGGCGTCACTAGTACCAAATTAATGGAGGGGGGGGGGATACCTCAATATTCTCATAGAGAGGTTAGGTAGAAATTCGAGAGGTTAAAATGCGGTGCGGACATGTATGGCCAGACCTTAAAAGGACTAGGTATACCAGAACAGGGTTAAATACGGGGAGGGGAGGGGGGGGTCGCAGTGATTAAATGATGTAGTCAAACAAATTTTAGCTCTTTATATTTATTTTGTATTTTTAAAGAAATAATGCAATTACATACCCGCTAAAACACACACGTAAAGGTGCCTTTACACAGTGCGAACGTCACTCTCGTATGTTGATACCCCGAATGTTGCAGTACCGGCGTACCACGAACAGCTTTTTACACTCGAACGTGAAGTCGAGCAAACAATGTCGTATGACGGCACCTATGCACCTTAACACAATAATTTTAATTACAAAGACGGCTGACTTCGAACTAGCGAACTTTTGTAATAGCCACTGCTTGTTGCATTCAATAAACTATATAAAATTTTCTGAAACGATATTAATTCTGGTATTTTTCACAAAACGTTTATTTCTGAAGGCTTTTATCACCTGATCCCATTGAGAATTTAGAATTTATTATAAAATAAATTAATGAGATCGTCCTGGTGTATACAGTGTAAACCATACTGTTATTAGCACTCAGTCCAGTTATAGGCACCCCAACTTTAACTTAAAGAAATAAATAAACAAGTCCTAATTTCATTACAAGATATACACGAGTCTAATGGTTGAAGGGTCCTTTAAGTCATCTATGAAGTAAGACTTTAACAAACTAACCATTGAGAAGATTTCACAATTAAATCCACAGGGTGCCAATAACTAGATTTGGCACTTTTAACAATAAGTATTGCCATACAGTAGCGGAGAGGTAAGGACACTCATAAAGTATTACTATTTCTATATAAAATGAGCTATATTTATTCATTTTTCAAGTCCATTAATTGAAAATGAATTGTATTTAAACATTTACAGTAATTTACAACGTCATTATGTACTAACATGTATTTTAAATTAGAGCCTTCATTACTCATGAAATTGGAACAAAAAAGGGCGCCCCCCTAAGAAAATTTCTGGATCCACCACTGTTGTCATATTGTAAAACTATTGAACTTTTGACCCAAAGAAAACCTCTTGATTCTTTATGAGGCTAGATAATGAGGAGCTATAGGAAGTTTCTATTTGATCCCTTTATAAAAAGTTTTAAATTTAACCACAGAAATGTAGTCTTAAGGGTGCCAATAACTGTATGGTTTACGTTAATATTATTAATTACATCTTTTTATTTTTATTTTCATAAAAAAAAAAAAAAAAAAAAAAACTCTTCAGATACATGAAGTAATAGGCTGAAGCAGTAATATCACTAATGTTACAATTACGTCCAGGTAAAAAACGAATACTGTTTGCTGTTCGGTAAGTGGGAGAGGCGGTCTGTTTGGACAGGACCGGACACTGTTTGTGGGGGCGTGACAAATCGCTAAGGCTACGGTAGCTGCCCTTACAACAGACCTATCATAAACCGGTAGCAGTCCTAAAGGGGCCGTTCCCGGTAACCAGTAAATTGTCCCCATATATATATCTTCTCTTGTCGTAATGCTCTAACTGCTTTCAGGTAAACTGTTGAGTTCTCACGTTTTAAGGGGTCTTGTCGTCAGGAAGAGAAGAGAAAACAAAATATATATATTTAAGAAAAGGGTTGTTTGATTAGTTTTTAGGATCTTAGAACGAGATAAAATGCGATATGTTGTACAAATTAAAAAAAAAAAAAAGGTCGGTTTTCAGTCAATCATAAAAACGTATGTAATTTCTGGGGAGTTTCCCCATAACCTTGCGAAATCTATCGGAAAGCTTACTGGCTACTCAAATTCTTATCATTAACTTTTAGATTATGTCTAGAAGTAAATTAGAATCGTCCAGATGAGTAATAATATTAGAATCATTTTGGAAATCTTCTTCATAGTGTCCATAAATTATCCCGATATACATAACTCATCTCGACTATTTTTTATCTTTCCCATTTTTACGTTCTCAGAGAGTACGATTTACCCCAGTTAGTAGCAGAATTAATTATTAGAATAGGGAACTTTAACGAGTAACTGACATCGTACAGGCTCGGGACCTCCATTTTACGTCCTTTCCGAGGGACGGCACATCCAAGCATTTTTTACTCCCATTAAAAAATCCTAGGGCCTCCATCTTCACAGTGGCCAGAAGGCTGATGAAAGGATCCTAGTTTAACTTTCTCAGAGAGTCTGATTTACCCCAGCTAGTAGCAGAACATAATTATTGCTGTTTTAAAGTTTTCTTTTATGCATGGAAGGCTGCACTCTGCCCTGCCCACTTCGGAAATTAGGAAGACAAAAGAACAAAATTAGGTATTTTTTAATGTTTTTTTAGCCGTGCCTTTGATTGTGTCCCATATCCTCACACAGAACACTCATAACAATGCTTGAGAAGTAGGACGGAGAGAAGTGGACTTGGACGAGATACTGAGCAATGCTATAAAGATGACAGAAAAATTGTTCCTACCAAACATTAACCTTTATGACAAAATTTAATAGTATTATTATATATTATCTTTTATTGTTTTTGTTTTTCCGTTTTTAACTTTCATTCATTTATAGTATTTTCCTTTTGTAATGAAATTTTTCTATCAATATTTTTTTTTTGTTTCTGTGCTGATATACCTTAATTATTTCCTATGCTCCACCTTAGTTCTTACCTACGGTACTACCTTCTATATTGTTTTATGTCATCTATAATTGTTATGTTACCATTGTAAACAAGTTTTTAGGAAGAGACTATTTAATTATAGATATAGAATGCAAGGCCTCAAAGTCTCGTATTATTTCAATAATGCACTTAATCATGCAGATTACATGCCAAATTTTCGCCTATTCAAGCATCTTCAGGGCTACTACAGTTTCGCAAGCAAGCTAGAAACAGACTGCTTCTAGCTTGCTTGCGAAACTGTATTAGCCCTGAAGATGCCTGAATAGGCGAAAATTTGGCATTTAATCTGCATGATTAAGTGCATTATTGAAATAATATGAGACTTTGAGGCCTTGCATTCTATATCTGTTACCATTGTATTATTTTATTTACTCTTTAATATTTCTCTTTATAGTCAATTTCCTTTTGTTCTATAGAGGCTGTAATGACCCCAGTGGTTGAAGAGCGCATATTAGTTACAAATAAATAACTATGGCAGCGGTGAGATGCTATGCAGACATGCCCTGCTTTGCAACCTGCAAAAACCCGTATTGCTTCAAGATGTAAGATAGAGTGAAAATAAATAATAACTTGCCTATCAGGTTGATTTATAGCCAGGATTTTGAGCCAAAATAGACTTATAATCCTGGCTATAAATCAACCTAATCTTAAAGAAAACAGTTGACCATTATATACCTGCAAATAACTTACCTAGTTTTTACCTATATTCGTGCATAGATAGGCCTTTATTAAAATTATTGAGTTGGTAAAAATTCTTCAAATATTGTTATTTTAAGAGGTTGGGTTTGTGTAGTTTTTGCCTTTAGAGTGTGCGAACCTCACCTCGAACAGGTAATCCCCCGAACCTTGAAATACCGTTATACTACGAACAGCTATTTACACTAAACGTGAAGTCGAGCGAACAATGATACCTGACCGCACCTATGCACCTTAATACAACAATTTTCATTACAAAGATGGCTGACTTGGAACTAGCGGCTGTTCTGGCTTTTGCACTAACTTATCATGGAAAAAAGCTACGTCAGAAAACTGCTAAAAAAAGGTCTAGAACTCAATGTCTTATTTAGCTTAGCCGAATACTGTTCAGAACACGCAGTGTAAAGGCACATTTAGGTTTATATTTAAATAAAAGGACTAGGTACACCAAAACAGGGTCGAATCCGGGGGAGGGGGGGGCGTGGTTCGCAGAGATTAAAGTGGATCGAGAGTGGGTCACAGGATTAATCAATTAAAATTTTTTTTAGTTATTTATATTTATTTTTAAAGGAACGATGCAATAACATACCAGCTAATCCACTAACATAACACTTTAAATCGTAATTTTTCTTGATGGCTATGATTTATTACTGCAGATAATCTAATGTATCCGTAGGATTATTGTGGCTTAATAACACGAAATCATCAAAATAATATCGCAATTAACATTTACGCAATTAACATTATTATTTTTAATTAACAATTAACGCACCTTAATAAAATGATTTTCATTAGACAGACGGCTGTTCTGACTTTTGTTCCAACTTATTATGGACAAGAGGACCGTCAGATAATTTATAAGAAAAGGTTAGAAGCTTATCTTAAGTCACTCAAAACCGACACTAGCGCTATCCTAAAGTTCCTGTTCGAGTCATGGTCTCATTTAAATTAACCGAACACGCTGTTTGACGCTTGGAACCGAGCTCTGTGGTGCAATGGTCAGCATATCGCGCACGTCACGCGGAAGACCCTGGTTCGACTCCCGGCGGAGCCAAATTATTCCTCTTCAAAAAATAAATTATTTAAAACAATTTAAAACTAGGTGGTTACCCACAAAAATAGATTAAATTAATATAAATATGATATATTTAATTTTGACGACGACTCGACCCGAATTTCAGGTCCTTATCGGGGCTAAATGATATAAAAATACCAGACAACAATTAATAAAGAAAGAATAACAATTAGATACATAGGAGTCCGAAAGGGCCGGTTGCCCCCTTAGAAAATATGTAAAACAAAAACTAGAACAGTAGTTTACTAGTAATTCGTATCCATTGAAAATATTTATTAAGTATTATACAAATATATATTTTATTTTTTTAATATCAATAAGCTAAAGCTACCAGGTGTGTAAATATGAAACCGGAATTTGCCAATGATAGGAGTTAGCAGTCAATTTAATCTTCTAACTAATCCGTCAGTGGTGTTATCTGCTTTTGCCTACATGTAATAAAGAGATCCAATTGATACCAACATCAGTTTCATTCTATAACCGTGTTTTTAGTGGCGTTGAACATGTCGATTTTTGTGCAAACAAATCAAGATTTGCGGACAGCATTTATTTTCCATTTCCTTCTGAAAAAAATTGGAGCATTATCACATAGGATGCTTGTTGAAGCTTACGGGGAGCATGCCCTAGGCAAATCTCAATGTTTCGATTGGTTCAAAAAATTTAAAGATTGATTTCGCTAAAAGAAACAAAGACCGTGGAAAACCACAAAAAAAAAAAACTTTGAAAACGCTGATTCGGAAGCTTTTGTTAGACAATTATTACATGCGACACCGTCTCCATTTGTTTGAAAGGCAAGGAAAAGATCCAGAAGGTCGGAAAATGGGTACCTCACCATCTGAATGACAGGCAGCAGGAAGCTCGAAAAACCTAATGGCAAATGCTGCTCGAAAAAAGAAGAAGAAAAAAGTCATTTCTTCATCAAATTGTGAATGGTGATGAAAAGTGAATTTACTTCGAGAATCCTAAGCGTAAAAAATCCTGGGTAACTCCTGGTGAACCATCGGCATCGCTCGGGGAGGAAGAAAATGCTCTGTCTGGTGTGATCAGATGGGTGTTACCTACTATGAGCTGCTGAAACCTGGGGAAACTGTTAATACGGAACGCTACCTACAACAGATGATAAATTTGAATAAAGATTTGCGGCAAAAAGTCCCAAATATCAAGAAAGGACACACAAAGTGATCTTGCTCCATGACAATGCCCCATCACATTCGGCTAAACAGACCAAGGAAACGATCCAAGTGTTTGATTGGTAAATTCTTCCGCATGCGGCTTATTCACCAGATTTGGCCCCATCCGATTACCACCTATTTGCATCGATTGGACACGCACTAGCTGAGCAGCGCTTCACTTCTTATGAAAATGTACGAAATTGGTTAAGTGATTGGTTTGAATCAGAAGAGGAAGCATTATTTTGCTGGGAATCCACAAATTGCCTTAATGATGGGAAAAATGCATAGATAGCGAAGGACAGTACTTCGAATAAAAAAGTATGTATCATTTTTACACAACCAACTCTTATTTGCTATTTGAAAAATTCCGGTTTCATATTTACACACCTGGTATATTTGAGGTCAGAATACCTCGACCCCCTCCCCAGATTTTATCATCCTGATCCCATTAGCGGATCCAGGGGAGGTTAGGAAACTAATAAAGTATTACTATTTCTACATAAAATGGGCTATATTTAGTCATTTTTCAAGTCCACTAATTGAAAATGGATTTTATTTAAACATTTATAGTTATTTAAAACGTAATTATGTGGTAATATCTATTTTAAATTAGGGTCTTCATTACTTATAAAATGTAAAAAAAAAAAGTGCGCCCCCCTCAGAACATTTTTGGATTCGCTATTGCTGACCCCCCAAGACGTAAAGTTTACCAGCCTGCCACCCCTACAAATTCCTTCGGACGCCCTAGATTATGCTATAAAGATTTTTACACTTGGTAATTAATGAATGACGAATATATGTTACTGAACAGAAGGATAGTTATTTTGACCGCACCGCCGAACCACCTCCTGTACATTTAATCTACGGTTAACTATCTTCCACCATCTTTAAAATATTTCTATTTGGAAGAATAATATAAAATCTCCCCTTTAGAGGGCGGGGCGCTTTATCATTCAAAATATTTTAGCTATATCTTGTTTTTAAAATAAAAAAATCGTTACTTCTTCTCCAGCATGGCTATACTAATCCACACGACTTATATTTATAGTTTCCAGTTTCTTGAATTCGGGAAAAGATTTTTCGTTAGGTTTAAAGGCCTTGTAGATCTTCCGCACAGTAAACAATGTTTTTCATTAGCATGTAAACTTAGTCTATTACTCTGTAGTTCAGTAGCGAATCCAGAAATTTCATGAGGTGGGCGCACTTTCTTTTTTTTTTTAATTTACCTCATAAAGGATCTAATTAAAAATATTAGTGCACATTTAAGTAATCAGTTTCTATTAGGTGTTTAATTACAATCCATTTTTCATTTAAGGAGCTTAAAAAATTAATAAAGATAGCCCTTTTTATACAGAAATAGTAATTATTGATTGGTGTCCTCCCCTGGATCCGCCACTGCTGTAGTTTCTAGTAGTTTTAGTGTCCACAAAAAATTCAGCAGCACTTTTTTGATTGTATCTAGGTAGTTTAGAAATTTTTAGGTTTCAAAATTACTTAGCTTACGCCTCCTATGCCGACATTTAAAAACTATAATTTTTCTGACAGATCTTTATGGATGTGAAACGTGGCCGATTACAGTAAGGGATGAGCAACGCTTTAAGGCCTTTAAAAATAAAGTACCGCGTACATTTTATGTATTATATATAATACATGTATATATGTATTATATATAATACATATCTGTACCTGAGAGGTAAACTGTTGTAACTACAAAATTCTCGAGTTTCCAATTATTGTTGTAACTGAATTATTTCTAATATTCTATTTCTAGCGAGAGATATTCGTATTTATATTCCTGATGAATGGTGTTTTATTTAACCTATTATTAGTATTACTTTTTTTTTTACCACAAGAAATATGAAAAATTAAAATTCAAAGTGTTCTCTTTTAAAAATTTAATAATGTCAGTTACGACGACTTACCTCTGAGGTACACAGATATATGAATTGCGTTTAATGCACAATTTCCCTGTAAATGAAATCGAAGCTATAGATGCGCGTCGGTGAAAGTGGGCGTTTAAAGTAGTGAGTCTTGGTTGTGAACGAATACCTTAAAGATTGATGAAAGCTTTCCAACTGGAAAACGTCCGAGGAGTAGTACAAGGCATGGGCGTCACCAGCACTAAATTATTTTGGGGGACGGCTCAATATTTTCCTACATAGGGTAGATAGAAATTCGAGGGGGTAAAAGTTGAAATGTATTTTAAAGGTATTTATAGTCTCTTAAAACTAGTCAATTTATGCCTCCGTTGTACAATAAAATTTTTTAGAAAAGAGTTAATGGTATCCGTCTCAGCCGCTGAATATCATTCGCTGTACAAAGAATTAGACTTTAAAGTTAGTTACATTAATAATGAGCATAGTATGGACTTAATCCAAACAATATTTAAAACTAGAGGTGAATTGTATAACTTCAATAGTAAACCTTGGTTGGAGGGCATTGTTTATACATGCTCCATGTGTAATTTAAATGAGGATGAAGATACGTATCACATAGTAGCCATGTGCCCTATCTTCAATTCTTACAGAAATAAATATTTTGGCTCTATTCAGCTAAGTAAGCATCAAATTATAGATTTTTTAAATGGGAAGGATTGGCACAGGCTATATGGATTTATGAAAGGTGTTTTAAGGTACAGAAAATTTTTAATTGCAGAATTTAATTTTAATTAAAATTTAGATTCATAATAGACTAACAGATGTGTAAATAGTATTAAGTATCTTTTTTATGTTTATTGAAGGCCTTTATTTTTTATTTAGAGTTTTTTTAAGTTTGTTTTATTCTTTTATTATTTAATTCTAACATAAGATGTTTATAGAGGCAACTCCTGGCAGGCGGTATTAACCATTGTCATAGTGTGTTTTTATTGTAATATATTACTTTGTATAGCTTGACTATATAATAAAACATGATTATCTATCTATCTACCTATACATTAAAATAGGGTATTGCTAAGGCTTAATGTTGAAGGATGTGGGCCAAAATTTCTTGATTGAATTTTATCCAAGTTTTTCTTCTGATTCTGAACCCACTAACATCACTGCTTCCCATCAGCTTTCTTTCTATAATCTACATCAAATTGATGGAAAGTAGGATCAAGCTGCTTGGTTTAAAAAAGAAATGTAGAGCAGTAAAACAAAACAGTTCGAGCTGAAATAAAAAATATACACTACGCCTAATTACCTTTTAAGAATAGACTGTGCTGAAATTAACTGATATTTTATTGGTTAAACTCGGATAAATTCCTAAAATCGCATTTTTATTAAATTTTTTACATTGGGTCCTCTCCTGCCAAAATTTTGGGGGGGGGGACAGTCCCCTCCTGTCAAAATATTGGGGGGGACGCGTCCCCCCTGTCCCCCTCCCGTCGTCCTAGGCGAAGGTGGGAGGATTCGGTCATTGCTGATCTTGCAGAGTTGGGATTGGACAGGGGAAGGTGGATGGATTGGTGGTGTCGGCATCGAGCTTTCGGGTTCTTTAAGCCTTCATTCTTATTCTTCACCAAGTTAGCTATATTTTGGCCTCCCACGTGATTTCTTGCGGACTGTTGAAGCAATCCATTCTCCCAGATGGATTGCTTCTAGCTTACACATCATGGCCATCTTCAATTCCTTCCATTCATTTCTTACGATATAGATTTACACGGTGGGCCAGACCCCCCTACCGTGCACCCCCCCCACATCCCTATAAATTGCATATCGTTGTGTTCCTTGTGATAAAAGATTAAGAAAAAGCCAATGTTCCCAGAAAAAAAAGTGGCCGCACTAACCGAAAATGGCGTTCAAACATGGTGGAATGACGACTTTGATTTTAGTTAGTTTTTTTATTACTGATATTCACCATTATGCTTAATTTCGCCATAACTGGTATTTTATTAAAGCTAGATAGTTCTAGATTCAGAATAAATAAACAAACGTTCTAAAATAATTAGTCTTGACAACATAAAATACATTTAAAGTCAATTTTTTCAAGTCTCTCGCGTAAAAGTTAAAATTCCAAGTTAATTTGTGATTAAACGGCCATCGTTAACGAAAAACACCCTGAAGTAAAACATCTGGAGCAATTGTTCTTCTTTAAAAATCAGTGGTCAAATTTCAAAAAATATCAACTAGTTTCATAGAAAATGGACCTACAAGGCGAAAAGGCGCCGGTGACTCGGGCGCATCCAGTCCTCTGCCACATCGTTCAGTTCTCATAAATCATATAATTACAGCGGGTTTACGATATTATTTTGAATGTATAATCAAGCCTATGTAACTGCAAGTTTTTAATTTACAGAAATAATTAATATAACCTTTATTTTTTTTATTTTATTTTTTATAAATCTGATAAATAAAGGATATATATCTGATCAATAATAATGAATCAGTCGCAGATTGCACATTATCTAAACCTCACTTATATTGACATAAACTGGTTATCTTGAAATTAAATAATAGTGTTCTCATGGTAGTAGTTGGGTTACTGACACTGGCTTCTGATCATTCGTGAAATTTGAAATAAATGCATTTTTGCAAAGTATTGATTATTTACAGATTTAAAAACAACCCAAATAAAAAAGATAAATAAAAAGTTCTGTTTGTTCGTTGATATGTAGAAATTATTCGTAATACAATTTAGGAAGTATATACATAACACAATTTAATAGCTCACAACAATTAATGAATTAATAGTTACACGATGTGTGTTTGTGTATATATATATATATATATATATATATATATATATATATATACATACATACATACATACATACATATTATGATTAATTTAAAATTAAACCACTACTGGAGAGGAAAACCAATTAAAACATGTAAGTATTCATGCATCTAATGATCTATAATCCACGAAGTTGTGGCCTTTTTCGGTTTCTGGCATATAACTACACATCAAAAAGTTTATTTTCTCTTTTTTTCTAAAAAAGGGTATACTAATACAAATAAAATGAAATATTTGGAGTGGTGATCGTATTAGTTATTTAACCAAATTCGAACATGAAAGATCGGTAATTTTTATCATTTTGATGAAAACTCATGTTCCAACGCCTATAACTCGACAATATGTGCTCTAAATGAAAAATGTCCCAGATAAAAGTTTTAGGACATTAAATATAGCATAAAATAAGCCCATTTATTTTAAAATTAATTTATTCCTGCGTAGAGATACAAATGAAAAAGTGAAAGTATTTGTAGCGCTTACTTCATACTTTTAACTACATCTTCATTCCTTCCTATATCTACATGTCAAAAAGTTTACTTTCTCCTTTTTTCGAAAAAAGGGTATACTAATACAAATAAAATGAAATATTTGGAGTGGAAATCGGATTAGTTATTTAGCCCAATCCGGACATCAAAGATCGGTAATTTTTACCATTTTGGAAAAAAACTCATGTTCCAACGCCTATAACTTGACAATATGTACTCTAAATGAAAAATGTTACAGATAAAAGTTTTAGAACATTAAATTTAGCATTATAGCATCCTTTTTTTCGAAAAAAGGAGAAAGTAAACTTTTTGACATGTAGATATAGGAAGGAATGAAGATGTAGTTAAAAGTATGAAGAAAGCACTACAAATACTTTCACTTTTTCATTTGTATCTCTACGCAGGAATAAATTAATTTTAAAATAAATGGGCTTATTTTATGCTATATTTAATGTCCTAAAACTTTTATCTGGGACATTTTTCATTTAGAGCACATATTGTCGAGTTATAGGCGTTGGAACATGAGTTTTCATCAAAATGATAAAAATTACCGATCTTTCATGTTCGAATTTGGTTAAATAACTAATACGATCACCACTCCAAATATTTCATTTTATTTGTATTAGTATACCCTTTTTTAGAAAAAAAGAGAAAGTAAACTTTTTAATGTGTAGTTATATGCCAGAAACCGAAAAAGGCCACAACTTCGTGGATTATAGATCATTAGATGCATGAATACTTACATGTTTTAATTGGTTTTCCTCTCCAGTAGTGGTTTAATTTTAAATTAATCATAATATGTATGTATGTATGTATGTATATATATATATATATATATATATATATATATATATATATATATACACAAACACACATCGTGTAACTATTAATTCATTAATTGTTGTGAGCTATTAAATTGTGTTATGTATATACTTCCTAAATTGTATTACGAATAATTTCTACATATGAACGAACAAACAGAACTTTTTATTTATCTTTTTTATTTGGGTTGTTTTTAAATCTGTAAATAATCAATACTTTGCAAAAATGCATTTATTTCAAATTTCACGAATGATCAGAAGCCAGTGTCAGTAACCCAACTACTACCATGAGAACACTATTATTTAATTTCAAGATAACCAGTTTATGTCAATATAAGTGAGGTTTAGATAATGTGCAATCTGCGACTGATTCATTATTATTGATCAGATATATATCCTTTATTTATCAGATTTATAAAAAATAAAATAAAAAAAATAAAGGTTATATTAATTATTTCTGTAAATTAAAAACTTGCAGTTACATAGGCTTGATTATACATTCAAAATAATATCGTAAACCCGCTGTAATTATATGATGTATGAGAACTCAACGATGTGGCAGAGGACTGGATGCGCCCGAGTCACCGGCGCCTTTTCGCCTTGTAGGTCCATTTTCTATGAAACTAGTTGATATTTTTTGAAATTTGACCACTGATTTTTAAAGATGAACAATTGCTCCAGATGTTTTACTTCAGGGTGTTTTTCGTTAACGATGGCCGTTTAATCACAAATTAACTTGGAATTTTAACTTTTACGCGAGAGACTTGAAAAAATTGACTTTAAATGTATTTTATGTTGTCAAGACTAATTATTTTAGAACGTTTGTTTATTTATTCTGAATCTAGAACTATCTAGCTTTAATAAAATACCAGTTATGGCGAAATTAAGCATAATGGTGAATGTCAGTAATAAAAAAACTAACTAAAATCAAAGTCGTCATTCCGCCATGTTTGAACGCCATTTTCGGTTAGTGCGGCCACTTTTTTTTCTGGGAACATTGGCTTTTTCTTAATCTTTTATCACAAGGAACACAACGATATGCAATTTATAGGGATGTGGGGGGGGTGCACGGTAAGGGGGTCTGGCCCACGTACTAATTGGCCTATTTTTTCTAAGCAGTTATCTAAAGGTCTTTTCTTGTATCTTTTAACAGTTTTTCAAAGAGAGATTCATAATAAATAAATGAAATTACTCTTCTTATAAAGGGCATGATTATTTTAATCAAATATATCTTGGAATCGACTAATATTTCTTTGAGAAAAATGGCCTTGAGCATTCCCACAATAAAAACATGTATCCAATTTTGTAGGAATTAGGTTTATGGTAGGTCCTGTCAAATAGGTTCACTTATTTTTATGACAGGCGGTAAACTTTGATCTATATTTATAACCTTACCTGGACTACTTCCTCTGTACAGGTAAAGACATCCTTACCTCTAATTACCGGCCCCTGGACAGGTTGTGCCCGACTTGGTAAACCTACTATAATATTCTTCTATGAAATTCACTTAAACTGAAAATATTTAATCAGCCTTGGACAATTGTTTAATTATTGTTATCATTAAATCAATAATTTACTCCTATTTACAAAAATGTGGTACTATGCGCTTAACACACAACTTTCAATAACGAACTTACCTAGATTAGAAATTGACGTTGTTCGATAATATGTAAACACCATTCCTCAATTTTAACATTTTTCTACATTTAGATATCTAGATTTGTATATCTCCATAAGTTATAGAGTATTGGTTCGCCAAACTTGAACGTTCTCAGTACTTTTTGATTCATTATTGCTCATTTCTTTTATTAAGGGACTGAATTTCAGCAACAGACGATTTTTTTTTTTTTATTTTATTTTACTGCTTGCTTATTTTTTACTATGTTTGTTTTTTTAAATATATCGTGATGGTGAATCGAATGGAGTCTTCACGTCTCGTAGTAAAGTTTGTCTCATGCCAGTCTGGAAATCGAGAACGGTTGCTGTTCCTCTAAAATCACTTCATATTCACTTCAGAAATCTATTATGGAACTATAATATAATTATTTTTAAATCATTTATTTTTTGAAGAGAAAAGATTTGGCTCTGCCGGGAGTCGAACCCGGGTCTCCCGCGTGACATGTGCGGTTGCTAACCACTACACCACAGAGTTCGGCTCCAAGTAGAGCCAATCCTTCCTCTTCACTGATACCTACTCTTCAAAAAATAAATTATTTAAAAATAATTTAAAAAAGGTGGTTACCCACAAAAAATAGATTAAATTAATATAAAAAAGTAATTTAAAAATTGACGATCGTCAAGAGATGCCCAAAATTGGACAAAAATTGCCCACCTCCCGTAAATACTCGCAAAACTGGCGAGATCGAGGGAGAGGTGAAGGATTGGCTCCGCTTGGAAGCGAGCATGTCACGCGGAAGACCCGGGTTCGACTCCCGGCGAAGCCAAATCTTTTCTTTAAAAAAAATAAATTATTTAAAATAATTTAAAACACGGCGGTTACCCACAATATAGATTAAATTTATGTGATAAATTGATCATTAATAATCATCTTCTAGCATAGGTACTTTACATGTTGCTCATATATTTGTCTTCATTTGACCCCTGACGAAGATCCAGAAGGATCGAAACTTTAGTTCTCCAAATAAAGAAAATTTGAATGAAAATCTTTACTACGTATAATCCTAATCTTAAACATTATTATTTTGTTATTCACATCAGTCACCTTCAACTATTTCCAGTGGGGCAAGAATAGCCCTTACGAAGTAAACCACAACTTCATTGTTTCCATTATTTTATAGACATTTAATCCACCAATTATGTAGTCACGTCCACCAATTTATCTTTAATAATGGAATTTAAAAGATAATATTATATTCTAAATACAAATTAAAAGGTTTCCACAATTTATACTTATAACCTATTTAGGAGAAAAAGGAATGACAGGTATCAAACATAAGGGTTCCTCCAAGGGTTGTAATAAGGACAAGTTATTCTTATTTCTCCAAATTTGTTTTCTACCTGCGAAAATATTTTTCTTAAAGCTGATTACCAAATTCTTTCATATAATTTATATTTAGCCACTTCTATGGCAAATAACAATGACAGACAATTTTTACTTTAACTTACCTACATATGAAGTATATAGTAAGGGAAAGTATTGCGATTATGAAAAATTTCGATTTCCCGTTTTCAAAGGAAATGCACGTTTTAGGGGCCCCTGAGTCCAAATAACCAAGTCCCGCGAAATGGTCTGTGTGTATGTGAACAGACTAGCACAAAAACTATAAACTGTACGAACCTGAAATTGGGTATTTGGTGTATGTCCTATACCCGCGATGTGACAGCAAAAATTTCATCAAAATTGGTTAAACGGAGGGAGTAATTTATTTCATAACTTTGTTTCCCATTTATGCGTTTTTATCGATTTAATTAAAAACGGCTTCAACGATTTTGATCAAACTCGTCATGTTTAATGAGAATCGAGTATTCTTTAATATCAGGCAAGCTTTATCTTTATTAAAATGTTCTGAGGGGCTTAAATGGGGAAGGGGCCTTTTTTGTTTATCTATAAAGAACCTTTGTTTTTGTTTATATGGAGAAATTAACTGTATCTTGTTAAGCCTAAAAACAAGAAATGGATAAATATGAAATATGAAAAAAACAAAACAAATAAACATACACAGGAGAAAAAAAGAAAAATATCCGTCAACTCATTAAACATGTTGAGTCCACGCATGCGCAGTACGCCTTTAATGAAAGACGATTGTTTTAACAAAATTAAAGCCATTCTGTTCATTTAATGGAAATTATTTGTTGCATGGTAACTAAATAATAACAACAAGTACATGGAGAATTATATAATCAAACGACTTGAAGTATTATGCTTGCATTGCCGAATTCTCACAAGTAAAAAATTCTTAAAAAAAAAATTAATAATAAAAATGTATTAATTTAACCATTATTGTGGAGTAACCACCTATTTTTTTAATTATTTTAAATAATTTATTTTTGAAGAGAAAAGATTTGGCTCCTACGGGAATCGAAACCGGGTCTTTCGCGTGATATGCTATCCATTACACCACGGAGTCGCTTCCAAAAGGTGCCAAATCCTTCCTCTTCACTGACACCTCTCCCAACGATCTCGCAAGTTTTGCGAGTATTAACGGGAGATGGACAATTTATGTTCAATTTTGGGCATCTCTAGACGTTCGTCAATTTTTGAATTATTTTATATTAATTTTACCATTATTGTGGAGTAACCACCTATTTTTTAAATTATTTCAAATAATTTATTTTTGAAGAGAAAAGATTTGGCTCCGCCAGGAATCGAACCCGGGTCTTCCGCGTGACATGCGCGGTATGCTATCCATTAAAATGAGAGAAAGGATTTGGTACCGTTCGGAAGCGACTCCGTGGTGTAATGGATAGCAAACCGCGCATGTCACGCGGAAGACCCGGGTTCGTTTCCCGGCCGGGCCAAATCTTTTCTCTTCAAAAATAAATTATTTAAAATTAAAAAAATGTACTTTAAACAGCCTAAACGAACAAATATAAGAAAATGAATGCGGAAAAATGTTTGCCTAAAAACAAGAAATGGCTAAATATGAAAAAATCAAGTAAACATATACAGGAGAAATAAGAGCATGCGTGGGCTCAACGTTGACTAAATACGTTGAGCCCACGCATGCTCAGTACGCCTTTAATGGAAGAACATTTTTTGCAATTAGAGACGTTCTGTTCATTTAATGGAAATGATTTGTTTCATGCTAACTAAATGAAGTTTTCAGCTACTACATAGAGAATATAAAATTAGACGACTTGGAGTATTATCCTTCCATTACCGAATCATCACAAGTAAAAAGGTTTATTTAATAATAAAGAATTTTAGTGTACTTTAGAGAGCTAATAGTAACAAAAATAAGTAAATGAACGTGGACAAATTTGTGTGTTAGAGGAATGACAGTTAACAAAACACGTCAATTTTTAATCTAAGTAAGTTGGTAAGTGAAAGTTGTGTGTTGCGCGCATCAGACCAGTTTTTGATAATAAATACCCAGTTCGTTCACAATCGTTAATGCCGTTTTTGAGTAAATAAAAATCTGGTGCGTGCGCGCAACACACAACTTTCACTTACCAACTTACTTAGATTAGAAATTGACGTGTTTTGCTAAATATCATTTCCCAAAGTCACACATTTTTCTGCATTCATATCTTATTTTTGTTAATCGTTAAAGCCGTTGTTGAGTAAATAAAAAAACCCCGTGAAAATGATACAAAATTTATTAAATAAAGTCCCCCCTCCCGTAGATCAATTTTGATGAAATTTTTACAGTCATATCTCGGGCATATAAATACATCAAATACCAAGTTTGATCAAAATCGTTAAAACCGTTTTTGAGTAAATAAAAAAAACACGTGAAAATGATACAAAATTTATAAAGTAAAGTCCCCCCTCCGGTTGATCAATTGTGATGAAATGTTGATTATCACATCTTTGGCATATAAATACATCAAATACCAAGTTTGATCAAAATCATTAATGCCGTTTTTGTGTAAATAAAAAAACACGTGAAAATTATACAAAATTTATTAAGTAAAGTGCCCCCTGCGGTAGATCAATTTTGATGAAATTTTTACAGTCATATCTCGGGCATATTAATACATCAAATACTAATTTTCATCAAAATCGTTTGGGCCGATTTTGAGAAAATCGAAAAAAAACGTCAAAAGTTATTCAATAAAGTACCCCCTCCCTTAGATCAATTTTGATGAAATTTTTGCTATCATGTCGTGGGCAGATATATACACTAAATACCCAATTTCAGATTCGCTCTGTTTATAGTTTTTGAGCTAGTCTGTTCACAAACACAGACCATTTCGCGGGACTTGGTTATTTCGACTCAGGGGACCCCAAAACGTGTATTTCTGTTGAAAACCGGGAGTCGAAATTTTTCACGATCGCAATACTTTCCCTTACTATATATTTCATATATAGGTAAGTGAAAGTAAAAAAATACATACATACATAGTAACATAGAAGAAGTAAAGTTGGTACATTATAAATATTTTATCTAACTTTAAATACCTTCTTAGAACTGAAATAAAAGGAAACCGTTGTGACAGTGATCCAGTTTGCTTGCGGGATCATGATCATAAAGTCAGACGGTGCCTCTACGGGATAAGCCCCAAAGGGTAGAATAGTCCCAGGAACTGGAAGCAGGTAGTTAGGGGGAACTTTGTCTCCAAGCCACCGCCTCAAATAAATCAACAAGGATTTGGAGAGGGCTGTCAGGAGGAATTGAGGCCATAACTGAATCTGTCCTCACCATTAGTCCTGTCTCTATATACCTCTACCCTTCTCAGATCGGGGGGCACCAAGTGCTGCGTCCCTCCGGGGCTAGTGTTGACAGGCCTTAAGGAGGGGATAAGTTCCAGTCTGCCTATTTCGAAGTCTACTTCTAATAAAAATATAGCAATTTACATAAGACAGAGAAAGTTGTGCTCTCTTTAAAATAAATGGGCATGAAATTTCGCGTCGACTGATTTACTCAAAGTTAAAAATCGGTTGTCATTTCGCCAAAATTATCAATATGAATTACCCGCAATATTTGCCATTTTAGCGGAAAAATGAATATCGTCCATGTTCCAATCCTGCAATTTGAAGAGGGCTACTCAAAATAAAATTTTTTACGTATAATACTTGTAGAAGATCTAATTCTGTGTACAACAAGCTCCTTAATTTTAAAATTAGCCCACTCCTGTGAAGACCAAGTAATTTAAACGTAAACGTATTTAGCGCTTAGAGGTCTCGAACCCTCAAAATTTTGTAGTTTTTTCTTTCAGATTCCCGCATATAAATCACTAAATAAAGATAAAAGGGTATAGTATTGCAAATAAAATGATATATTTGAAGTTAAAGTAAAAATGTGTATGACTGAAACGTTCAATAAAGTTAGAATCGGTAATTATTTTTCTGAGAAGTTCGAGGTCCGCTCTGGTTTGAAACAAGGAGATTCTCTTTCACCTGTTTTATTTAATTTAGCCCTGGAATATGCCATTAGGGAGGTGACACATACCGGAAAGGGTTTAAATTTGGGAGGGAATATACCCGTGCTCGGATATGCCGATGATTTGGTATTGCTTGGGGAGGACGTGGAAACCATAGAAATGAACACAAAAACGTTGATGAAAGCCGAAAAAGAACTTGGACAAGAAATAAATACGGATAAGACAAAATATATGGTTAGTCGTAGAAGTGGTGAGGATTTCGCTGATATCAATGTAGGGGGGAACACGTAGAGAAATTTATATATTTAGGGGCGATGGTAACTAGAAAAAACGAAATCGATGAGGAAATTAAGGCTAGATTAAAAGCCGGTAATGCTTGCTACTTTTCAGTCGCGAAATTGCTTAGCTCACGCCTTCTGTCCCGAAACTTAAAAATAAGGATTTACAAAACTATTATTCTTCCGACGGTCCTTTACGGATGCGAAACTTGGCCGCTGACATTGAGGGATGAGCAACGGCTTAGAGTTTTTGACAATAAAGTATTGCGCAGAATATTCGGACCGAAGAGGGATGAACTAACCGGAGAATTTAGACGCTTACATAATGCCGATCTGAGCGAGCTTTACCCAGTAAATATAATTGAAGTGATTGCAGCAAGACGAATAAAAGACTGTATCGTTAAGTCTGTATTATTTATTTATTTGAAGTTAAAATCGGTTTTGAAGGACTGGAGCATGTAATGGGGAAGCATGGTCTTGGTGAAAACGCAAATGACAACGGGGCCAGATTTATTGATCTGTGTGCTAGATATGAACTGTTGATCGGAGGTACCCTTTTCCCACATAAAGCGCACCACAAAGAAACATGGTTGTCACCCGACCATGTAACAAGAAACCAAATTGACCACATCGCCATCTCTAGGAAATTCAGAAGCTCTTTATGCGACGTAAGAAACAAGAGAGGGGCAGATGTTGGATCAGACCATCACCTGTTAGTGGCTAAATTTAAAATGAAAATAGTCGCAGCACCCAAAAAGTTTGAGCCACGGAACAAGTTATTTGATGTTCAGGTCCTCAAAGAAGAAGGAAAGAGAGAAGAATTCAAGATGGAGCTCCATAATCGGTTTTCTGCCCTGAAGGAGAAATCGTATAGGGATATAGAAGAGAAATGGCATAGTGTGGAACAAGTGTACTCCGGAGCCAGTGAGAAGGTCCTAGGACTTAGGAGAAAAGATAAAAAAGAATGGATGACCAAAGAGACTTGGGACCTAATAAGGAAGCGGAAAGAAGCAAAATTGGTGTGGAATCTGTGTCGGACCAGATCTCAGGTAGCTGAGATATCAGCAGAACATGCAAGACTTAGTAAGATGGTAAAAGTGAATGCCCGAAGGGATAAGAGGAAATGGATAGACTCTCTCGCAAAAGACGCTCAGGAGGCAGCAAATAAAGGCGATCTGAGGGAGCTTTATCGGATAACCAACCTGCTTTCAAGGAAAAAGCGCCTAGTAAATAATACTCCTGTGAAAGGAAATACTGGCGAACTCCTTACAAATCAACAGGAGCAGCTTGAAAGATGGAAGCAGCACTTTGAAAATCTCTTGCAGCCCGAGGAACAATCATCCAGCCTGGAAAATTTGTCCAGTGATTCAATCGATCTAATTGGAACCCAAGCTAGCCCAAAAACGTCCCATCCACCCAGAGAAGTGGCAGTTGACTCTCCCTCAAAGAATGAAATAAAGCAAGCTATAGCGCAATTGAAAAATGGGAAGTCTCCAGGGTTGGACAACATTACACCAGAGGTGGTTAAAGCAGATGATGACCTATCAGCGGAACTCTTGCTACCTTTGTTTGAAGAAATTTGGGAGAAAGAAGAGGTTCCTGAGGCTTGGAAGAGAGGTATTATTGTCAAGGTGCCAAAGAAAGGAAATAGGACGGTCTGCGACAATTGGCGGGGGATCACATTGCTTTCAGTGCCCTGCAAGGTATTCTGCAGAATTATCTTGAGCAGAATCACAGACGTAATTGAAGAGAAGCTGAGGAAGGAGCAGGCTGGTTTTAGACGAGGCCGGAGTTGTGTTGATCTAATCAACACGCTCAGGATTGTCATGGAGCAAAGTAATGAATGGCGGAGTCCTCTCTATGTGACATTTGTTGACTTTGAGAAAGCCTTTGATTCCATCAAGCAGGACTTCATTTGGGAAACCCTAGCGAAGTATGATATCCCCTCCAAAATAATTAATATAATCAGGAGCATGTACGATGGGTACAGGTGTTGCGTCCTTCATAATGGCGCTGTGTCGGACAGTTTCAATGTTCTCCGCGGGGTCCGACAGGGCTGCATTCTCTCCCCTACACTATTTATCATAGTCTTAGACCGGCTAATGAGGCAGGTCTTAGGTAGAAGGAAAAGAGGGATCCAATGGACATTACATGAAAGGCTCGAGGATCTTGACTTTGCCGATGACGTTTGCCTTCTAGCACAACGGTTTTCTGACATGCAGGCAAAATTGAGGAAACTAGAAACCATTTGCAAAGTTGCGGGGTTAAAGGTAAACGCTTCCAAGACCAAAGAAATTCGGTTAAATGGGGAAAATGAGGAGACCCTACAGCTTAATGATGAGGTCCTTGAACGGGTTGATGTTTTCACTTATCTGGGAAGCACTGTGGGGAGAGATGGAGGCACAGACCAAGAAATAGTTTGCCGGATCCGCAAAGCAAATGTAGCCTTTGTCCAGCTATATCCTGTATGGCGAAACAAGAATATATCCCGCAATACTAAGCTAAAACTGTACAACTCCAACGTAAAGTCCGTCCTCCTCTATGGCTGTGAAACTTGGAAAATCTCCAAAAAGGTTCTGAGCCAGCTCCAAGTTTTTGCGAATCGTTGCCTTAAGAGAATTCTCTCGATCAGCTGGGACGATAAAATCTCAAATGAGAGGCTGGCTCAATTGTCTAGACAGAAGCCATTGGGGGAGCAGATTGCCACGAGAAAGTGGAAGTGGATTGGACATACCCTCCGTAAAAGAGATGGAGCCATTGAGAAGACGGCTCTTGATTGGAATCCCCAAGGATCAAGAAGTCGGGGGAGACCCAAGCTGACCTGGCGAAGAACAGTAGAGAAAGAGGTCATTAGAGCTGGAAAAACATGGAGAGAGGTCAAGGCCCTAAGCGGGGATAGAGACGGATGGCGCGTTTTTACTTCGGCCCTTTGCTCCTACTATGGCAGCCATAGGACATAAGAGAAGAGAAGAAAATCGGTTTTGTGGTATAAACTAATTCGAACATAAAAAATTGGAATTTTTTGTAAACTGATTTTTTAGGATACCGTGTTCCAACGCCTATAACTCTAAAACAACCAGTTCAAATGAAATATGTTTTTGGTAGAAGTTGCAGAGCGTCAAATTTAGCATAAAATAAGATCATTACTCATAACATTAACTAACTCCTGCATGGAAATTCAAGAGAAAGTTGTGCTTACTTCCTGCTAAGTTTTTTTTTTAATAAATTAATTCCAAAGCTTAATCTCAAAAGAGATAATACCCAATATTATCTCTAATTGCAAGATTCTTTTTCCATAGCAATACATATACCTATGTAGAAATCAATTTTTACAGCAATAAGAGTTGGAGCACCATAAAAGTGGATACTGTTTACTAATCATTAATTTAAGTTTGGTGGGTATTGTAGCAGTAATTTGAGATGTTTTAAATCATTAATTACTCCAAGGAAAAAGATGTAGGTAGGCGAATCCAGCCGGTCGTAATGGGGGGGGAGTGCAGCCCCACAGCACTTCCCCTGGATCTGCCGATCAGCTTTTTAACTTTATATTGCTTGCAAAACTAAAATTATACTTTTTCTGCATATTATTTGTTCTTTTCATTACTTTAATTTAATTTTAATTCCATCTTTAAATGACCGAAAAAATTCCAAAGGGGGCTGCAGCACCCAAAGCTCTCCTCCTGGATCCGCCAATGTATTAAATCAATGCCATTCATATAGTCAGCATAGTTTCATGAATAAATAAATGAGTATTAGCACCGCAAATGTTCAAACTCGTTTGTCTTCAAATATACTCGTATAGAGGTTGGGCTGTTCATTCAAACAAATCACGGGCGTCACCGCCGGCGTCCCCCCCCCCCCAATATTTTGGCAGGTGGGCCGCCCAATGTAAAAGATTAAATAAAATACGATGTTACGAATTTATTCGTGTTTAACCAATCAAATTTAATAAAATATAAAGATAAAGTATTAGTTAATTAAAGCGTATTCTGCTAATTGCTTATACCCTATTTCTCCATCTGATGCTAAATTGTAGTTATATAAATTCCTTACCTTTTAATGAATCTAAACTGATACTCAAGGCACGAACAGAATTATTAAATTTAAATAACAAACCATTTAAACCTGACTTATGTCAATTCTGTGCGCTTTGTAATTTAAAACAAGTCGAAAACGTAAAACATGTTATTGCTGCCTGTCCTATATTAAGACCTTATAGGGTCAGATTTTTAAACAGTGCCATACTAACAGAGAGTGATGTCATTAATTTATTGAATGGCCAAAATTGGGCCGGACTTGTAAAGTTCTTAAGAGAGGCACATGTTATAGGAGCCTTTTAGTTAGAGAATTTAATTATAATTAATAAAAAAAATAAAATAAAATATAAAAAATAAAATAAAAAAATATTGTTTTTTTGAGAATGTTAATTTTCTTCTACTATAATTTTAGCGGCTTTGTTAGCATACTGTATACAAGATATAATTTTATTTTATTATGATTATTTTAGTTATTTGTTTTTTCTTTCTTTTATAATATTTTTTACTTTGAAATTATTAGGTAATGTTTATAATTGCAACTCTGCTGACGGAGCAATCCAAAGCATAAATGTTTTAATGGTTGTAAAAAATGTAAATAAGTTATTTATGTATATATTATCCCAATAAACATTATTATTATTATATTATATTATTACCCAATTTCTCCATCTGATGCTTTATTTTCTCAAATTAGCGCCATGTTGCATTTTTAAAAGCATCGTTAGGCGTATTGTATATTTGATGAATTATATAACTTATATTTCTTTTAATTATTTAACAATATAACTGTATTGTTTTATGAATTCTTTTACAAAGTTTGATGGGCTCCTTTTTTTTTTTAACCCAAACAGCTTAATCCTAGTGGATTCATTGCTTTCCATGAACTCGATGAAGCTAATAGAAGTTGATTAAAATCAATGACATTAGTATGATCAGGATCAGATAGTGAACTTGGATAAAATTCAATCAAGAAATTTCGGCCCACATCCTTCAACATGAAGCCTTATAACTGAGACACAACCTATATTTTAACTGAGACATAATTTGACAAGTTTTAAGAGGCTATACCTAAATACCTTTAAAATGCATCCTTAGAGAATAAACTAAATGTCCCAACAGTTGTTTTTAGGCGTTATTATTTAAAATTTTAGCCTTGATTTAAAATTTGATTTTAACATTCAGTATTCATAAGCATAATTAGTTCAAGCAAAAAATTTAAATAAATAGAAATTGCTTGAAAACTTATAAGAGGTAATACATTTAAGAGTAAACGACTCGGTAAACAACTAAGTTGCTGTCCCGGACATGATTTTTTACTTTCACTTACCTATATATGAAATATATAGTAAGGGGAAGTATTGCGATCGTGAAAAATTTCGACTTCCGGTTTTCAACGGAAATACATGTTTTGGGGTCCCCTGAGTCGAAATAACCAAGTCCCGCGAAATGGTCTGTGTGTGTGACAGCAAAAATTTCATCAAAATTGGTCAAAGGGAGGGGGTACTTTATTGAATAACTTTTTACGTTTTTTTCGATTTTCTCAAAAACGGCTCTAACGATTTTGATTAAACTGAGTATTTGATGTATTAATACGAGTATTCCCTACTTTCACTTAATAATTTTGTATCATTTTCACATGTTTTTTTTTCTTTACTCAAAAACGGCTTTAACGATTTTGATCAAATTCGCCGCGTTTAATGAAAATTAGGTGTTATTTAATATCAGGTAAGATTTATTATTATTAAAATGTTCTGAGGGGGCTTAAATGGGGAAGGGGCTTTTTTTGTTTTCCTATAAAGTACCTTTGTATATGTTTATAAGGAATCATCTGTCTCTCGTTTGGCCTAAAAATAAGATATGGCTAGATGTGAAATATGAAAAAAATCAAGTAAACATGTAGAGGAGAAAAAAAGAAAAATATTACGTCAACTCATAAAACACGTTGAGCCCACGCATGCTGAGTATGCCTTTAATTACAGACTATTGTTCATTATTAAAGACGTTCTGTTCATTTGAGAAGTGGCAATTAACAAAACCCATTAATTTCTAATCTAAGTAAGTTGTTAAGTGAAAGTTGTGTGTTGCGCGCACGCACCAGATTTTTTTAATATATTACTATAAAATAGCTGGCCCCACCATTATTAACAAGTACCACATTGCGTAAAAACTTATAAATGGTAATACATTCTAAGAGTAAACGACTTATTAAACAACTAAGTTGCTGTCCCTGACATGATTTTTTTTTAATATGGCCGCTGGGCCTCTGGGTAAAGAAGATGGAGGAGTAGCTATAGCACCCAGAAGGAAGATATATGATAGTTGAATCCGGGTGGAAAATTGGCGTGATAATTGCCTTAATGCAGAGCCGGAGTTTTGAATTATAGATGGCGCCGTTGGTTAATTATTGAAGGGCTTGAGCTGCCCCTAATAACCTCCTCATTAGCTCCCGCCTCTCCGCCCGTTTAATTTCCTCCCAGCGGCGGATTATTCACGATAACTTCCTCTCGCTCTCTCCCTCTTTCTCCCCCCCCCCCCTTTACTCCCTTCGTGCCCCCCCCCCCTCCCGGCTCAATAACAACCCTTCTTCAAAATGGCAATGAATGAAGTAAAACAGAATCACAACAAAGCTCACTGAACCACATAATCTTACAGTAGACAGTACCACCTTTCAATATACTTTTAACAATCCTGATCACGTAAACCATCAACCTTTTATATTAAAGAGAAATATAACATCTCATACAAATAATTTAAAAAATACTAACCAAATTATATAATAAGAATAGGTTTAGCGATACCAACAAAGACCTAATGCCGACTCGACCAATTGCTGAAAACATACCTCCGTTCACTAAACGAAAAACAAATCAAAGTTCGCCCCGTGGAGTCCCTAGGATTTTTTTTTACTAAGGGAGTAAAAAATACTTATCTATGCCTTCCCTCGGATAGGACGTAAAATAGATGTCCCGAGCCTGTACGATTTCAGGTACACATTAAAGATCCCTCTCCTAATTACACCTGGATAGGCAAAATTTATGACTCCCACTGTAGCATCGTCTGATTAGCCTTAGTAACATAAAAATGGACGTTAAAAAAACAAACAAACAACAAATCATAGTTCGTTACTTAGTCCAACAATTCACAGCTTTTTAGATAATTTTTCAGGAAAACTAAATTGTGAATAAGTAAAGGGTCACTTCCAAGGACGTATCCAGGATCAAAACTGGGGGGGGGGCAAGCTATGGTCGTTCAGGATGTAACATCTTACCGCAGAAAAAATGAATGAAACCTAAATTATGTATAATTATAGCAGTGCTTTATCAACTAAGTTATTACAATTATTTGCTTGAAAAAAATATTCTATTACTGCTTCCCGTCTTAAAAGCTTAAAAAATTATTGCATACAGCCTTCCGGGGGGGGGGGGGGGCTGCCCCCCCCCCTGCCCCTCGCTGGGTACGCCCATGGTTACTTCTGACTTCCCTGATTAACTACATATAAATTTCCAAACTTGTTGATATATAGCGCCACCGACAAGGTTATGTTGAAATTGTCGAGTGTAAATTGTTATTTTTTAAGTCTGGATCTGGCAACAACATAGCCCTGAAGTACTATAGACTTTGTGTCAGTAGCACAAAATGAAAGTAGCGACGTAAAATTGTAAAATATCGTCCATCACTAGTTCCAATCTTATGGCAACGTTCGGCCCCCAAATTGATAAAACTCTTCATCTTTTAAAGCTATCCATGTTATTATTAAAGTTGAAAGCGTAGAGTGGATAAGGCAGAGAGTAAGATATAGGAATAGAAGGTGTAGAGAATAGAACTTAACAGCATTCACACATTTCATGTCTCTCAGCTTTAGCTCACATGGGACCCATTTCCCTTCTATTGAAATCATTCAACGATTTTAAACTATGTGAAATTTCTTTTCAACTCACTCCAAGTGTAAGTGCGAGTTCTTGTGTTATGAATGAATCTTCCACCAATAATACTTAATAATATTTCTCCTCCACATCAAACACGCCATTTTTAAACATTTGAAACCCCTCAGGACAACTCATCTCATTAGAAGTATGCTTTTAAAAGCAGTCTATGTGCCGCAGTCATGACTCAAATTAAAAATGTCAACGAAGACTCGAGTAATATATTTCAAGCGGGTGAATAATGCATTTTAGGTTTATAAGGAGTTCCAGCAAAAATAAAAGATGTGAACACAAGGAGGCTCTATTCTTTTACAAAAGCTAAGTTCAAAAATACAGGTGTTATTTCTTCATCTTTACCTCCTTCAACTGATTCAATGACGGAAACCCATGTAGCTAGAATAATGCATGAATAATGAAGACGGAAAGAGGACCCAGGAAGACTGGGGATGTTGTGAGAGATTAAAAGAGACATTGAGCAGGCAAGGATTGGAATGGAAAAAAAGAAATCAACTGGTAAAGGACCAGGATTTGTAGATGAAGTAGAGCCCTTAAACTGCACTGTTTTAAAAGAGGGAAGATCAAGGGGGAGTTAAAAAAAAAGAGTAATGAAATAAAAACTAAATAAGCACAAATCAAACTTTAAAAATATTATTTATTACCATATTATTATTTTTATCATTTAAATGTAATTCATTGTAAATTTGGTCTCTAGACCATTTCTTAACTTATATTAATTGATTATTGGTCTCATAAAGAAAAAATAAAAATAAATTCTATAAATTTGCAACTATTCAATAACAGAGACTTAAATTATTTCTAAATAATAAAATTTCTTGTTAACAACAATAGTATTAGAAAACATGTATATAAAGTGCTAATGTATAACATAAATAATATTTAAAGTTATAATAATTATAACATGGTAATTAGTTTAATTTAAGCTCCTCTGCAACATTTCTTAATAAATGAAATGTGCTTCCTAATAAATAATTACTTAAAATGTAATAAAAAATAAATTATTTTCCATAAGACAATGCTAAAAATCATATCACACAATAAACTAATAAATGTATATTTGCTAATATATTATTAATGTAAATATTAATATAGATAATTTAAACCTATAACTATAGATTATCTTTTCGATTCAATATTATTTTGTTAACATACATTAATATGATTATAAAACTACGGTACAGTATGAATATAATCACTTCAGACATTAAATAAGCACCTTTGTGTTTTACTGGAAAACTTAAGATCATCACACATAACAAAAGAATCACTAATGTCGAACTAAACTTTAGGCATAAAATGGAAAGATTAGGCTGACGGTTCGGAGTAGGTCAGTCTTACATAAGTATACACGAGGGGCAATTTTAATTTGATATTATTAATTATTTTTACATTTTCTTAATTTATTAATTTCATTGTCCCTATTTAAGAATTATACCACATCTTATATGGATATAATTCTCTTTCTTTTTTTTTCCTTTCAAAATATACCAGTCGACTGTCGGAGTTAGTCAAAGTGTAATTCCATAATTAAAAATAATTATATTGGTTAAATAATAAAATATTTAATTGTTATTTAAAATTTATAACAATACCTAGTCGATAAATTATAAAATATTTACTGATATTTCATATTGATATTAATTAATAGTCAGTCATTCAGATATTTATACAATCAGATGACAAATTGGTATGTCACTTTTCTAGAAAAAGAAAAAGAAAGCTAGTTTCTCTAAATTCTTGAGCTTCATTTGTTAATGTTGAGAAGGTGGAAAAATGTTAGTATTTGAGAAAAAAATAATCGCAAATTGTACTAAGTCAAAAGCCACCAAAAAACATGCTGAAGAAATGCCATCTTATACAATTTTAAAGAAGTGTCATAACATTTTGCCATCCAAGCACAGTTTTATTTAATTATTTATTATAATAGCTGATATAATTTATTTATAATTGAATATAGCATTGGAATAAAATAAATAAATTCCATACCTTATTTATTAATGATATTCAAACACATTTCTATACAAACTCCACAAATATCGTAATATGTTTTATTAACATTTTTAGTCTAATTTAACAAAGTTGATCTAAGAAATTATTGAATAATGATTGATCTTTTTGTTTATACTTCATGATTGCATAGGATTATATGAGTATTTAATCACTCGTATAAACCACATGAATAGAAATGGTTTGAGGAACTCTGTTAAATAAACATGTAAAAATTTTATAACTTTTAATTTTCAAACAAATTAAAGTATAGATAATTAATTTCAAACTTATATGCTTTAATGAGCGTTCAAAGTTGATTGTAATATCAACCAGAGCAGCAGTGGTAATAAAAAATGTTAATATTCATTATATTTGTTCCTTAATTATAGTATAAATAATAACAGATCATATTATAATCCTGACATCAATGACATGCACAAAATATTATACATACTGATATGATTTGTAAAATATAATGAATGATATGATTAAGGTGTTAATAAAATAATTTAAGATCCTTTCTGTCCTGATGGAAGGAATCATTCATTTTCATTAATTATGATTGAAATATCATATAATTATTGTTTTTTTTTCCTGCAAAAATAATGCAAACAATAACAAACCATCTAGAAACTCCACAATTACATCAAGTTAAATGATGTATCTTGCAGCCTAAACAGTGCGACTCCTCCCACCAGAAGAAGAGTGATTGTTAGCGGTATTATCAAAATAATGTGCGCTGAAAGGAGGCCAAACAACCTAAACCAAGCAAAGCAGATACCGAATCCAGTAGCTCTGTAACAGGCAAAAACATGGATGAATATGATATATTTATTAGAATTGTGTGAAAAACTACTTTAAAAAAAAAATTAATACCTTAAATGGACGGGAAAAGCTTCAACCGTGATAATGTTAACAGCATTGAAAGAAAAGAGAAATATGATCGAAAAGACAAAATCGAACACCAATACTGCTATTTCTTCATTGAGGAACCAACAAGCAATTGACATCAAGCTACAAATCAACATTGATGCTCCTGAAAAAGAATATCATACACAATCGCAAATCTTTTAACAACACTTAGATAACAATTTTTAAAATATATTCAATCACAGATATAAGTAGCCTATTTAATGAACAGCACGGTTCACTTGAAAATTTTTCCTGAGAATCTACAGAATATTATTGTCGGTTAAAAGCCCACAAAGAACCTCTTATTCTCTTTCATATTGATCTGCACCATATTTCAATAAAAAATATTTTCACCAGTTGTCTTTCTATGGAAAAATTACAATCTAAAGCCTAAAATAAACTGACACTAAAATATTTTTAAAAGTGAAACTTTGTGCTCAATAAAAAAAAATATTTGTACCAATATAAACCTAATAGTGTCTCGGATCCAGTATTTACTTTCCTGTAAAGAAAAGTAAAGGTGAATTTATCATTAGTGATCCAAGGCTTAATTATTAACTTAAATTAAATAAAATATGGCACCAAAGTTCTTTATTGACCATGAATGATTTAAATCTACAACATTATGTATTACATTTAAATAAATTAATTAAATAAAATATATTTATGAGGTAATTGTCATTGTGAATTTTAAATTATTCAATAAAATTTGATTTGGTCATATTTCCAGAATGAAGGAGATAGTGATTATGGAAAGCAGTATAAATCAGGAAATACTATTAGTACTCTATAGTGCTAATAATAATAATAATCCTAATATATACTAGTACTAATAATAATATAAGCTTCTAATAAAAAATATATAATAATATAAGCTTCTAATAAAAGCTTAGCAAAATCGAAGGTTCAATCCAACCACCTTCTTCTCGGCCAATCTCTAGGACATTTGCCTGGCGATAAGCACTTTTAAATCTTTCAGGAATTCATTTTTTTCTTACCACTATTCTTCACATTATTTTTTATTTATTTACTATAATTTGGTTTATAAGAGAACCATGGGGTCACCTATGGTATAATTGTTAGCATGGCAACCTACAATACTAAAGGTTGCAGGTTCACGCCCAGCAGTGGCACTAGGATTTCTTAATGGGAATAAAAAATCCTAGGCCATGCTGTCCCTCGGATAGGACATAAAATGGAGGTCCCGAGCCTGTATGATGTCAGGTACTCGTTAAATATCCCTATCCTAATTATACCTGGAAAGGCAAAATTTAGGACTTCCACAGTAGCATCGTCCGATTAGCCTTAGTTGCATAAAGTGACGTTAAACAAACAAACTTAAACTTAAACTTAAGAGAACCCCATACACATAGAGACTTCACATAATTAATATTATTGGTTATTTTAAGGAGCGAGGCACAGCTCATTGGTAATAAACTGTACTTCTCTGCTCTGAGTCTCAAGATAGAATCTGGTTATGGCAGGTAAATATTTTCTATTCTTTCGCAGATGGTCTCTGAGGTTGAAAGACCCTCCAAGGTCACAACCAGTCTATATAAAGTGGGTACTCTCAATCGAAAAACAGTTGAGCATAATTATGGCCAAATTGCCTCCTTGAATGGCCGCTGACTAAGAAATGGCACTTTCTTACACAGTAGTGCTGTCCTTCCTACGCTATAGTAGTACCAGGTTTTTTAAAACTTCACTTGCCCAATTCATCTGGTGGGCTATCATATCAATTATATTAAACAGGAAAAATTCATGCGATTCATCATTGTACAGCCGTCTAATTTTTCCAGTAGACTCGTTCCTCTTTGGTTCAAATGTTTACACAATTTATTTTAAATAACCTCAAGGTGTTAGGAAATTAGGAACTAAAATAGTAATATACATTATTAAATAATATAAAATAGAATTGCGACAACTAATTACCTCCAACTTTGTTTCTAGAAAATTTATACAAGCAGAGGTTGTGAATTGTCAGCGCCAACAGAGGAGAAATCAGGCGAAGCATGTTTTCGGTAAGTTTATCTTTTAGCCTGATTCTGAAGTCTAAATCATTACGACAAGGAGTTCTAGTGGAAAAGTATGAAACCTTGTTAAACTCAGTATTAATGAAGCGATCATCAGTAAAATCAGTGTCATAGATCCTGAAACAGATGATGATGGGCTGAGACAGTATATATACAATTATATGCTTAATTGATTAATGGAATTAATCTTAGTAACTTAATTTGAAAAATAATTTAAAATAATTAATCCATTGTCAAAATTATGTGTATAAGTACTTAAGTACCTAAGTAATGCTCAGTGCAAATAATAATAAAGTTTATTCACCTTGTGTTTTCAATCACGGAGTCTATGAAATATGTTTTACTGGAATGTATTCCAGAGAAGTCAGTGTTATTGAATACACAATTTTTAAAGATGACATGCGATATGATTGAAGAAAATAGACAAGATTCGAATGTTACATTTTCAAATAACTGATTTTCTAAACCATAATTATAGGTCTTTCCGAATTCCTCTTGATCCCTTACAATCCTCATCTAAAAATAAATATATTTACAGTTAGAGATCTACATGAATATTAATAAAAAAAATAAGTTAAGACTAAATAGTTGCAAATACTGCTTAAGTCAGATTACATTTTAAAGATGAATTCTAAAAATTAAGTTATTAAATAAAATGTAATTAGGAATAATAAGCTCACCTGAGCAAAATAGTCTATGTCCTTCAAATTGTTCAATCGTTGAGGCACCCAATTACTCATGCTGTAGTAACTAAATATATGATAATAGATATATTACAAACTGAGATATTAACGTATAATCCGGTTTCAGATAGAATTTTTTGAAGTGAAAATGTAAAAAAAAAAAGAAAATGAAAATGAAAAATATATACCTACCTAAATCCTAAGGCTGCCCATGTTAGTGAAAGAAGCACTATTGGAATTGTATTCTGTCTTATTCCAAGCTCCTTAATAGCACCAAAGTACTGGAAGTCACAATAAATCTGAGGTGAGATGGTTAGTTACTTCCGATTTTGAAAGTAATAACTTTGAATAAAATAATATTCAATGGCTACCAGAGAAATTCTAAAAACATCATCAATAAAGTCAATGAAAAAGGAAATCGTTGATTAGGTACTTCTTCTCTCTTTCCATACTTAAATCATCTAGGTTTCATTAAAATCGGAACAAATCAAAGTTATAAAAAATCATTTAATTTTGATAGGTTAAATAATTATCAGGATTTTCAGTTAAAACTTTTTATTTTGGAAAGCCAATGTTTCGATCCAACTTGTGGATCTTCATGAGAACTAAAAGAAAACAAATATATGAGTATCTATGCTAGAGGATGACAATAAATGAATACCTTACAAAACTGATAATAATATAAAAGATGGTAAGCATTATACTAGTTTAGTATTAGTTATTTAAATAAGTGGCTGGTTAGCAAGATAGAATAAAATCTGATATTTATCTTCTAAGTCCAGAGTGATACAAAGATTGAAGGTAAAATAAGGTGAGAGCTAGTGGTAGGGGGGGTTAGTTTGCCGACTTCAAAGGATTATTCTGGGGAAACCCAACGCTTTTGAAGTTAAAGGCTACATGACAACTAAGTGAAAATAAAATATTAAAAACTAACAAAATAGATGGTTCTGTATACAAATTGTTATGTCTGGACTCAATAATAACACAAAATTGAGATAATACATATGGTAACAAGGCATAAAAATTGAAAAATATACAAAGAAAGATATAGAATACTAAAGATAATAATAATACAGAGGTACATCGATAATTGCAGGTACCTATGAAATCAAAACCAGGATTTGAGGATGCGGAAGATGTTAGAGTAAGTGGATGAAATTATCTCTTTATCTGTTTTATGATTTACAGGGTTATTTTTTTTCCAAATGGATGAATATGGATTCTGAGAGGAGTCGTTTATCGTGGTTTGGTACAGTACCTAATATGGAGCGGTTCTCAAAGTCAAAGGAATGGTTCTAGGCAAAGGCATGTTCTGCTAATTTAGAGGTTGAAGAGTTCCAGTACTGGTGGAAATACTGTATTTATGTTGGTAAATACATTTTCTTTAAATAATTAATAAGTCATTGCCTCCATTTGCAAAAGATACATGGGAGGAATATACATGTGACAATAGGGCTTACATCTGACATTTGTTCAGTTTTTTCTGTTCGAGTATGACATCATGCATATTGCTGATTGCCCTGAACAACTTTAACATGCGGTGACAGAGTGGAATGAAGAATTTAACAGAAAGTCAGGCAGAGATAGAGGAATTCCTTGTAGTACTAGGCAGTAGGCAGTTCTAGAGGAATTGTTTCTGGTGAATAGGAGATGGAGGTGGTGAATGAATTTACATATCTTGGCATGGAGATCAACAGATCTGGTGAAATTGATTGTGAAATCTCAAGTGAAATCGGAAGGCAAATTCCGTGCACTGTCAGTGACAGTGGCCAAGAACCTCCTTCATTAGTCAGGTGAAACGAGTAGGGAGAGATAGAGGGGTGACTGTAGAAGAAATGAGGCATCTTGCAAGAGAGTCACCAACCCGAAATATTTTTTTGAAAATTGTAAAAATTGTTCTTGTAAGGAAATTTCATTATATAAACTATAATAAAGGTAGGATAAAAAGGAAATCAAATATTTTCCAATCTCACGATACATACACAAATATTCTAATATTCTCATTTAAGACATTATGTACTTAAATTTACCTCAGTAATATTGTAGATTATTTGGTTCCAGACTGATTTTGGTGGAGGTGGTTTTGAAGAAATGACTTTTCTAGGAAGTTCAAGCTCCGTGAGTTGGTACTGTGCACTGCGTGAAGCACTCCATTTGTACATTTTCTAAATTAAAGATTAATATAATAAATTATAGTTTTCAAATGGCTTAGGATAACTAATATACATTATATATATTTTATGAAAAATATTCACCTGATACATCATAATGGCATTGACATCTTTTCCCTTGTAAAGTAGAAAACGAATGGATTCTGATGCAAAAAATATCGAAATGATTGCAAAAACAGCCGGAAGTGATGACAGAAGAAATAGATTATGCCAATTACTGGTGTGATCCTTTGATTGATAGATTACTTGTTCTCCTGCAATTGAGAAAAGAAATATAATTAACTTATTTCCTCCTTTTTATGGTATGATACATTTTTATTTTTTTTATTTATACAAACCTGAATCTGGAAGAAGGCTGTAGGCGAGAAATAAAACATAGAAACCTCCCAATGCCCAAAACAAGAGCAATACTGACAACTTTCCTCGAGAATTTTGTGGTAAGAATTCAGCTAAGTAAATACAAGCCACAGGGTAGCATATTCCCAACCTAGGTAAATAATTTGATCAGGTAATATTGATGTAAATTTAATTGTAATTCAATTAATCTCCCTTTTCAAATATTTTATTTGTTAAAATTAATAACTCTTATGACATTTTTTGAGCCTTTATAATATCATAAAAACATCAATAAACTGATAAAATAGACCATTAAAAATTGATCTACTCTTTTGGAGCCTACAGGAACTGTTAAAAACAGTCCTCCAGTGGATCATGTGGCACTGTAGAATTGCTGGTTATGAAAGAGCGGACACGCTGAAGAAATTGGGATCTTTGATAGCACAGTTTTACCCCCTATTACAAAGTTGTCGAGGTCAAGGCACTAAATAAGGGTGACATCTGGGAATAATGCCCTGAAACGCAAACTACATAAGGTTCCGACTATGAATATTTCAAATTAGATAGAAGAGAACAAGAAGCAGTTCTGCAGAACAGACGTCTCATTTCGTATATCTTTAGGAAGTTCATGATAAGAGCTAGCCCCCCCCCCCCCCATGCAAGTGACATGAAGGAGAACAGACAACATTTATTTCTGTTGACTGACATTGTCTAAGAAGAAGAATGTATATATCTTATAAGTATTTTCTATTCAGACTATTATATATACATTATATATAAATTGGCGTAATAGATAAAGCTTCGCCTTGAATGTAAACCAACTTTTTTAAATGTTTTAATATGCATAACGTTATCCCTGTTGACAAAAAGGAATAGACCAGTTATTAATCATACAATCTGGAAAAAAAAAAAGAAACAGCAAATTAATTTCTTCGCCATAATTTTAATGTTAATTTAACTGTTAATGACAGTTTCTTCATAGGTTATTTAAATGAATTTCGCCCATAAACAAATAATTTCTAATAATCAATGTACACATAATAGATAAAGTTGAAAAAAATTAACTATTTTTTCAAAACTCATAATTATTCGTTATCCTTAACTTTTATAATGCTTATTATTAATGGTGAATGAAACCTCCATAAAAATGGCATTAGCCCCTGCCCTATAAATCCTTAAGAGATTAAAATAAAAATATTAAGTGTCTGGATTTGTTATTGCTGGGTGTCTGTATATCAGTGAACAAATGTTCTAATGATAGGGTAGAAGCCCTAAAAGTCAAGACAAGATATTTAAATTTTAACCAAAAAATAAATATTTGAAAAGGAAAACTTAATTGCCAGATAATCAAATTATATAAAAACAAAAAATATCCTTTTTTGATTACCCAATTGAGCTGCAGAGTCTTGTAGTCAATAAAACGTCAAATGTCGGAGCTAAAGCTGTTCCGATGTTAAAAAGAAAGTGTATGATGAGTCCATGAAGGAGTATCGACTTTCGCCCGATGTGGTCCCCAAGAGAGCAGAGTATAGCACCGATTGTCAGTCCAATCATGGTAACTCCACCTGTGTGGAAATTAAAAATTTAAACAATCATTTTATTGCCCTGAGAAATGACGAAAACGTGGAAGACCACGCTAACAGTGGATAGAAGATGTCAGAGAGGACATGGCTGCCAGAGGCCTCACCGAGGAAGACAGCAGAGACAGGAACGTCTGGAGAAATTTAGTGATGAGGACTGGAATGTGACCTTTGTTGCAAAATCCGAAATAAATAAAAACCAATCATTTTATATACAATACATTAAAAATTAAAAATTTAAACAATCACTTTATTTATTTATTTTTTTAGGAGTTTCCACCAATGGTGGTTTCCTTAACCTATAGATTGTCTAAAGCCTCATTCCAGACTTTTTAGTCAAAGGCCCATTCTTCTTGTAGAGCATGCTCCATCAAGGATTCTTCAATTTCGTTATCCCAGGTCTTTCTTGGTCTACCTTGTCTTCTCCTTCCATCTATTTTCCAGGAATGGACAACTTTCGGCAGTCTTTCCTCGGGCATCATTTTCAGATGACCAAACCATTTCAGCCATTTTTTTTTCTATTTCCTCCAGAATGTTTTTTCAACTTCCATTTTTCTCTATTTTTTTCATTTCTCACCTTTTCCATCCATATATAAACATTTTTCAAACATATTTTTCATATTCAAACATAAACATTTTGTGAAAAAAAAATAAACTTGCCCAAGTTTTTGAAACTGGGCTCGAATGAAATCTTAAGTATGATTATAGAAGTAGGGTATAGTTGGGGGAATTACTTACTAAACCATGGTATTTTTGCGTCTTCAAGGCACATCTCAGCTTGAATACTCGGTGTGATATAAGGAAGGATAAATACTTGTACACCATCGGCCATGAAGCAGAAGCCAGCAACGAGACCGAGCAGCCATTGATATTTTCCCATCCCGACCTAAATAGCAAAAAATTATCAATCATTTGAGAATTTCTTTCATTGAATGTACATATATATTTACAATATTTAATATTTTGACCATCTAGTAACCTGAGTCAAGGCATCTTGATGGAATTGCCCCAATATATTCTCCGGCTCTGAAATCTCTTCGGGAGGAGGTGGAGATATTTCTTCCCCTCGCCCTCCTTCTTCCGTGTAGAGATTGTGTCCACTGACAAGAGCTGCCCTTTCTCCGTCGGTACCCATCTGAAATTATTTTAAAATTTTATTTTTATTTTAAAGGCAAAAATTAATTGTTATAGTTTTTCGGAGAAAGTTGAAACTACTTTTATGATGTAAATAAATACAGAAATACAGCTTATTGCAGTAAAAATAAATAATAAATGTGGAAAATAATTTGTAAAATATGATAAATATACATTTTTTAAATAAATGAATACAAAACTCACATCTTCCATTATGATATATATATCATAGTCACATCATATCATGGTTTGTGTGTGCAGGAATAGGTTGTGTATGTATATATGAAAAATAATAATAATTAGAACAAAGATGTGAAAAAGCATAAACAAGATCAAGTAGCAACAGCCTAAAGCCAGTAATAGTGAGGTGGCCTAGGAGAGAGGTGTAATTTGACATATTACCTATTGACGAGATTTTTAAGAAATTGATGTATTGTTTAACTAAATTATTAACTAAAATATTGTTAATTGGGATTAGTGAGGAAGTAAGAAAAAGCAATGTATATAATGAATATGAGGCGTAGAATTCCAAAACCAGCCACGTCTATTTCCAGATTCTTATTTTTTATTTTTTTTTAAAATAGTTTTTCTATTAGATTATCATTAGGTGGAAGGATTTCTTCCAAAAGAGGTTAAATCATGTTGAAAACGGCCCTACAAAAATAAGGTCTGTTCCAAATCCAGCCAGATAACCTATAGAAAAACTATTTAAAAAAAAGATTAAAAAATAAAAATCTGAAAATTGGACTTGGCTGGTTTTGGAATTCTACACCTCATATAACGTAATATATGGTTTTAAATTATATATGGTTCCAATTTTATAATTATTATAAATTAATTTGATCAAATTGTAAATATTATGTAAAAAATTGTTGCAGTACACCTGAAGATGAGGCATTATAGCCTCGAAACGTTGTGAATTTTGTAATGTATGGAAAAAAAAATATATATATATATATATATATATATATATATATATATATATCATAATGGAAGATGTGAATTTTCACTGTTTTACAAAATTGGAATAATATAGACCAAGTCTGCCAGTTAGTTATAATCTATCGAATACAAAACTAAGTTAGTGAAATATACTTAATTTTTTTTTCAACTTAAATGAGATATGGAGGTGGCTTGTCTGATATTAAGTGGGTTAATATTGCTCATTCAATGTAAAATAGCTCTAAGTTTTAAAAAAGCTATTTTTCAGGAGAGCTGTTAAAGTTTCTTCTTTTCTATTCATTCATTCATTTGATATCCATTGCCTGCTTTATCCAAGTTTTAAAATGTTTCAATAATCATCACTTTTGTGGTCTTGCATAGTGATATGAGAGGAAAATTAAAAGAAAATTCATGATAAATACTTTTTGGGTAAGTAGAAAATTACTGAGATGCATGGGGATTAAAAATTAATTAGGAAAAATCTAAAGTAATGGTATTCCGGATGGGGGTAAATTATCAAAAAAAAGTTTGAAATACAAAAATTTGAAAATTGAAATACTAAAAACTTATAAATATCTGGGATTTATGATAACACCAAAATTATCATTAATAGAAGATTTGATGAAAAAATCAGAGTAGCAAAGTTTAGTGTCATAAGTCCAAAAGTTTTTCTTAAAAAGGTTGTTTTCACTTCTGTATAACTGTCCCGACTGTGTATATGGAAACAAATAAAGATTTTGTTTGTTTACTACCCCATAAAGATTTTACATACCGGATACATTTACGTTACATAAATAAAATAGTGACATTGTCCTCCCGAAAGTAATAGCAGAATGTATAATAAAAAATAATTTATTTTGGCACAATAAAAATTCGAAAATCTACCACAAATTAGCAGGAAAGAACTCTACATCCAGAAGATACATCCACAGCCAAATATTTGAGCTATTTGCGCTGCAAATTGTTTTTAAAAAACATATTTTAAATAAAGTTGCTTCAGCTAAATTTCGTTCAATATACAAAGAATTAAATTTTCAACTAGATGGCAACCATTATATTAACAACAACAGAAAACAGAAATTTATTAACAAAATTATCAGACTTAGAAGTGAACAATTAGGCTTAAATTACTTCATTGAGAGATCTGAAGAGAAACTGTTCCTTTCAATGTGTAATTTAAAAGAAATTGAGGACACCATTCATTTCATTGGAAGGTGCCCAGTACTAAAAGAATTCCGACTTATTTATTTGGGAAAATCATTACTTAATAGCTGTGAAGTAATGGATTATCTTAATGGCAAGGACTGGGACAGGTTATATAAATACACAGTTAGTGCATTCAGCTATAGAAAAATAATGATAAATGAATTTAACTTTTAATATGCTTGTGTTTAAAAAAAGAACTTTTATCTATGTAAATATTTAGAAATAAGATACGCTACTCCATTTTGTATTATATGAGTTGTTATATATTGTTGTTCTTAAGTAAGTTATATTTATAGGAATTATTTTATGGAATTTTACTTAGGTAATCGGATCATGAATGTGTACTTTTATGATACCTTAAAAGAGCGATAATTAAAATGGGATCTATAAAAAGAGGCCAACCGGGCAGATGGGCAAATGGCCCCTTGCCTAACATGTGCGAATTAGAAGCAAAATATTGTATTATCATTGCCTATATCATGTTATCTATTATATCTTATTAGCATTAAAAAAAAAAAAAGTCACATTCGTTTGTTATAAAAATAAAGCACACTATTATTATTATTATTAATACTTTTTGAGTAAATAAAAACTTCATAGTCTATTAATACATTGGAAGAGTGATTTTCAATAGAAATACTGGTCAGTATGAATCTCATATCATGAAGGCAAGGATGTTTATGAGAATTATGAAATGTAGCTTGAAGTAATCCACCAGGAAGCCTCCAAGCAACAATACATGCCTCAATAAAGAAACAACAAATGTAAAAAAGTAGATGAATAGATAGAAACAACAAAATGCAAAAAAATGAAGATAAGCAGAGGTAGAGAAAGCTAATTATGGCAGCAGAAGATCTACTAGGCCTGTAAGGCCAATCAAAAAGGAAAAACCAATTGTTTACTATAATTTGAAATAAAATAAAATAAATATATTGGTGTTAATGTATAAAAAAAACTAATAATAACTAATAACTAATAAAAAAAAAATGATCTGACATAAAATTATTTTGTTTAAGTTCTTAAACATTTTGCAGTTTTTTTTTTATTATAAAGAAGTGTTTGACTGAAATCAGTTAGATTATTCAAGAGTATTGGGGATTATTATTCGTTGAAGAGGAAAGAGAATAATTAAAAGAATAATCAAGACAACTGTAAATAAATAAATAATATAACTGTAAATATTATTGTTTTGACTATGGGCAATACTGTAAATGTAATAAAAAGTAGTTATTTATTTCAATTATTGAGGTAATGCACAGTTCATTTGTTCATTTGTCTTGAATTTAGTGAATGACTCCTTCCAATAATACAGATATACTAAATTTTTTTTTTGTCCAGATACTGATCTATTGCTTACATATCGCCCTTTTGGAAGAAGCTTGTCACAACACAAAAAACTGAAATTTATAGGAGAAACATATGTTGTGATCATTATTGCGGTTTCCCAACTCTCTGTACGACAGTCTTGACTGCTGTCTAGCATTAAATATTGGATTCTAAAAATCTTGCATTTTTCTCAAATAAAGACAATATACTTTGAAGTTTTTTAAAATAAAAAATGAAGATTTTCATAATGTTGCACTTTTCTTCCAAAAGAGTGATAAGACCTATAACTAGGTTTTTTATTTGTTGCAAAAATCCAAAAACAATATTTAGAGGAGGAAGGCTAATACTTCATTTTTTAAAACTGCAAAACAGAGTTCATAGCAAAGTCATTTCAATTTTTAGATAAAGTGAAATGTTAAAAGCATTTTTCAGTTTAATAGCGGTAACTAAAACTAATACTTACTTTATTTTATGAAAATACTTTGATCTGTATAATAATTTGATCAACACTTATTAATGGAATTTGTATTATTTATTTGTGATGACTATCTAGTATTGTTGGATGAAGACATTTCACATGAGTGTATTATTGATTTTCTCAAACAAGGGCTACCAAAGTAACCAGCCAACAATAATTTGATTCCAAAACATTTCTTATTTGTAAACTCACAATCATTATTCTAACTATAATAATGAAATAAAAATTTAATGAATCAATAATGATTATAATTTATTGCCAATTCTTTAAATAAAATATTGAAAGTATTGCTGGTGTTGTAAATAAAATGCTTTAATTTTTACTTATTATTATTTATTATATTTTTGGAAAAAATCATAATTTGTATTTTAACGCTTATGGGTACTCTAATGAATAAATGCATTGTATTGCTCAATAGATGAAAAGTTCAAAATACTTATAAACAATTATTGTTTGATTTTAATTACAAGTTTTGTTTACTTTTAAATTTCATAATGCGAATACCTTACTATTATCATTTTTTTTTGGGGGGGGGTTTAATTTAATTTATAGTTTGTGATCACAAAAACTGCAATGTACTAAATCCAACTCGGCTGATAGTTGATAACAAACGTTTGTATTTATAAAACCATTAATCATTTAAATACAATTGATAAAAATTTAATCCATAACAATTTTAACATTTAGAATAAATTGCACAATGATCTGAATAAAAGCTTCTAAGAACAATATTGAATTATAATATTGTATTATTAATTTTATTCTTTTTTTCATTACTACATTATATCATATATCAAACTCTTGTCTAAAAACAACATTCATAATTATTTATTATTCTATTATATTATATGCTTCTTCATCATTCTTCCATATGAATCATCTTCATTTTAGTAATTTTTGAGGATTAAAAAAGATTTAAATTGAATATTACATATCACTCTTTCTTCTTTGTTTCATATCATATATAGCTATATATGATGTATTTATCATATAGGTATATAATTTTGATATTGAGTCATTGAACGCTCGCAGTAATTAGACCTTTTAGGAACAAACCTTATATGTTATAAGAAGGAATTCAGAGCGCTTGTTTCGCATTGAAGGACAAGCCAGCAAGTTTTTCTTCATATTTTATTGTTTATGAAAAAAATTATTAGAAGTAACAGAAATATAATTTTAATCCTTTATCTTACATAAGTTTTTACAAAAATGTTTGCTTAAAAAAATGAATAAATAAATAACTATATACATAAATACTTATTCAAATAGAAAAAATCATAATTTATTCAAAAATCTTTTTCATATATAAAAAATTGTTTACAAAAGTGAAGAGGAAGGATGGGCTCCGCTTAGAGCCGAGCTTGGTGGCGTAGTGGTTAGCGTACAACGCATGTCACGCGGGAGACCCGGGTTCGACTCCTGGCTGAGCCCAATCATTTCTCTTCAAAAATAAAATATTTAAAAATAATATAACTTATATAAATATTTTAATTAATTAATTAATTATTCAAAATTAAGAGTAAAAACCCAACTAGATATAACTCTAATACGAAAAAATTGAATAAAAAAAGAGAATAAGTTATGCTGCTCAGCAGCAAATTTTGTCATTAATACTATATTAATGAATAAATATCAATCTCTTTAACATCCTGAGAATCAGCTTCTTCACGCCTATGCTTCAATATATACTACCCAAACTTTGCTAGAAAAAATTTATATACATAGCAGAACTCAATTGCAACCTGGATTTAGATCATTGGATATTGCAAGTAACCAATATGTTAAATTGCAACCTGGATTTGGATCATTGGATATTGCAAATATCCGATCAAGGAAATAAATAAAAAAAGATACATGTAATCATGTAAATATAATATAAAATAAAAATTGTTTTTACTTATAACAAACAAAACAAAATTATGTTAAATTCATAAAATATAATACAAAATAAATTACAGTTCTTGTTGATAATAATTAATTCATTAGTCAGAATCTTCATCGCTGTTTCTATTCTCTTGATTTTCTGATTTCAATTTATCTATGATCTCTTTTGCAGGATTAAATATACCCTGTGTCTGTGCATTGCAAATATAGCATCTTGTAGATTTCTTGAAATTGTCT
This sequence comes from Aelia acuminata, assembly GCA_911387785.2. Lineage (NCBI taxonomy): Eukaryota > Metazoa > Arthropoda > Insecta > Hemiptera > Pentatomidae > Aelia > Aelia acuminata. Next base: position 127,277,697 of record OU426982.1, on the reverse strand, counting down.
AATGCACATTTCTCACAAAAATAGTGCTTGCACCTTAAAAAAAGAAAAGAAAAATAACTGAAGAACATATAATACATTAATTTATCAACAAACCTCTTATTAAAAAAAATCTGGTGCGTGCGCGCAACACACAACTTTCACTTACCAACTTACTTAGATTAGTAATTGACGTGTTTTGCTAAATATCATTTCCCAAAGTCACACATTTTTCTACATTCATATCTTATTTTTGTTAATCGTTAAAGCCGTTTTTGAGTAAAAAAAAAAAACCCCGTGAAAATGATACAAAATTTATTAAGTAAAGTCCCCCCTCCGGTTGATCAATTGTGATGAAATGTTGGTTATCACATCTCTGGCATATAAATACATCAAATACCAAGTTTGATCAAAATCGTTAGAACCGTTTTTGAGTAAATAAAAAAAACATGTGAAAATGATACAAAATTTATTAAGTAAAGTCCCCCCTCCGGTTGATCAATTTTGATGAAATTTTTACAGTCATATTTCGGGCATATAAATAGATCAAATACTCAGTTTAATCAAAATGGTTAGAGCCGTTTTTGAGAAAATCGGAAAAAACTTAAAAAGTTATTAAACAAAGTACCCCCTCCCTTTGAGCAAATTTGATGAAATTTTTGCTGTCACATCGCGGGCTTATACATACTCTAAATACCCAATTTCAGGTTCGCACGGTTTATAGTTTTTGAGCTAGTCTGTTCACACACACACACACACAGACACAGACAGACACACAGACCATTTCGCGGGACTTGGTTATTTTGACTCAGGGGATCCCAAAACGTGTATTTCCGTTGAAAACCGGAAGTCGAAAATTTTCACGATCGCAATACTTCCACTTACTATATATTTCATATATAGGTAAGTGAAAGTAAAAAAAAAATATGGTAGTTATTAAAAAACTAAAATTCACTTTTAATTTATAGATTTAAGAACTCATGATTTTAGGAAATCCAAGTTTGAAGCACAGGGTACTACATTTACTATATAATACTGTTCTTCCAATTTCATGACTGAGCTTAAAAGAACGCAAAAATATAATAGATTGTGCCATTTAAGGGTACCAACTTTATACCAGCTGGGTTTCTCCCAGGAAGGTCTCTTGGCCCCAGAGACGCACTGTGACAGAATATTAAAGATAGCCTTAGCAAGATTTGAACTCGGTACGGACCTTGAGCACAATAGCTCATTGCCTTAACAATAAGCTACCCTGCTTGCTATTAAATCTTTTTAAATAAAAAAGAGCTTGAAAAAACAAAACAAATGCTTGATACTACAATTTATACATCAGTTACTGTTTTATTTTTATTTTTTAGAATGACAGCATTTCAAGGAGATTTACCCAATAAAAGAGACAAATAACAAGTATACAGAGATTTTTATTCACATTGGTAAGTTCATTCTATAATAAGGTTTCTCTTTTTAATAAAAGTTAAGCTACATGGTGTAGTGCCAAAGTGAACAAATGGCCAAACCATTTTAATAAATTTAAAAACAATTACCTATAGTTATTTTTTTTTTAATACTAGTACTTTGTATATTAATAATATAAGATGCCAAGTAAAATATGCTGTAGTTCAAAATTGTTAGTAGTAAAAGTATTTTTCAAAACTTAAATTTTAACTTCAGATTTCTTAACACGTTCGGTGCCCACAACCCGCCTGGCGGGTGCACCTGACCTATCCCCAGAGGCCCAGGTCCCGCCTGGCGGGTGCACCTACACATTGCCTTCCTGGCTACCTGGATCGTTTTTACTTCATTTTACTCTGGGGCCTCTCACAGAGTAGTCACTGTGTATTGAAAGTGGTGGTTTCTCGAAAACTTTTTTTTTTGATCCGTGGCAGTGTGTTTTGTGTAGTGCTACGCAGTTCTTTTTACAAGTAAGTTGATTTTTTTTATTTATTAATTTTGATGTCTTGGAAGAATCATACTTGTTTCTCAATTTGTGAACGATTTATATTTATCTTTATGTACGTTTTTTGAATAGTAATGTGATTTTCACAAATATTGGTTGTATTAATTACATGTGTTCTAATTTGTTTTTCAATAAAAAAAATAGAGTATAATTTATATATCTTGATGTAATTTATTTATTTAATAAAAATTAACTTACTATTTACCTACTATAAATTATTTACTTCATTTTTATATTTAATTTTTTTCATCTACCTTCCAATAGCCTCCTTCAATTCTTCCCTTCATCTGTCCAAATATCCCAGTGGGATTTATAAAAAGTTAAAAAAAAAGGTAATTTAGAAATAATTTTTCATACCATCCAGTAAAATAATACTAATATAATAAAAAAAAATCTGGTGCGTGCGCGCAACACACAACTTTCACTTACCAACTTACTTAGATTAGAAATTGACGTGTTTTGCTAATTATCATTTCCTAAAGTCACACATTTTTCTACATTTATATCTCATTTTTGTTAATCGTCAAAGCCGTTTTTGAGTAAATAAAAAAAACCCGTGAAAATGATACAAAATTTATTAAGTAAAGTCCCCCCTCCCGTAGATCAATTTTGATGAAATTTATACAGTCATATCTCGGGCATATAAATACATCAAATACCAAGTTTGATCAAAATCGTTAAAACCGTTTTTGAGTAAATAAAAAAAACATGTGAAAATGATACAAAATTTATTAAGTAAAGTCCCCTCTCCCGTGGATCAATTTTGATGAAATTTTTACAGTCATATCTCGGGCATATAAATACATCAAATACCAAGTTTGATCAAAATCGTTAAAACCGTTTTTGAGTAAATAAAAAAAACATGTGAAAATGATACAAAATTTATTAAGTAAAGTCCCCCCTCCCGTGGATCAATTTTGATGAAATTTTTACAGTCATATCTCGGGCATATAAATACATCAAATACCAAGTTTGATCAAAATCGTTAAAACCGTTTTTGAGTAAATAAAAAAAATACGTGAAAATGATACAAAACTTTTTAAGTAAAGTCCCCCCTCCGGTTAATCAATTTTGATGAAATTTTTACAGTCATATTTCAGGCATATAAATAGATCACATACTCAGTTTAATCAAAATCGTTAGAGCCGTTTTTGAGAAAATCGAAAAAAACCTAAAAAGTTATTAAATAAAGTACCCCTCCCTTTGAGCAATTTTGATGAAATTTTTGCTGTCACATCGCGGGCATATACCTACACTAAATACCCAATTTCAGGTTCCCACGGTTTATAGGTTTTGAGCTAGTCTGTTCACATACACACACACACACACAGACCATTTCGCGGGACTTGGTTATTTCGACTCAGGGGGTCCCAAAACGTGTATTTCCGTTGAAAACCGGAAGTCGAAAATTTTCACGATCGCAATACTTCCACTTACTATATATTTCATATATAGGTAAGTGAAAGTAAAAAAAAAACTAAGAAAAAAATATATGAACCTCCCCCCCAAAAAAAAATTTGACATGCATTTTACATTAATTGGGTTATTGAAAGAAAATGCCATTTCTCAAATTTAATTAAAAGTTACGCCCTAAAAACTGATTTTAATTTAGAAATACGAAGGTACGTACGTGGCCTGAGACCCGCTATGCGGGTTGTGAGTTACCACGCGGCCCACAATCCGCCTGGTGGGTTGTATGTAAAAAAATGGTAAATGGTACTTGCATCGATGTTATAATAATTGATTTGATTTATTAAAGTGTTATTTACAAGAAAAAAAAAGGGCCCCCGAGGATGTATGCTTATTGTTAGTGGGCACTGAATGTGTTAAAAGCATATTGAGTTTGTGAGTTAGTTCATCTTTGCTTTATATCAACAACATTATCATCTTGTCTATTTTCCTTCTTTCTATTCCTACCTTCGCCAAATATGGCAAAATGGGAGATGTTCAAGAGGTATTACCAATCTATTCTAAACAGGGTGGGGAGGTAGAGATTCATTCCTAGAGTCCATCATGAAATGAATTTCGACCCGCCTGGATTAGAACCGTTGCCAATAGACATAAGAATGCTATAGCTGGCAAAGCTATAACACGCTCTGCTGTCACAATTAATTATGTTAAAGCGTTTTTAAAAAGAATACTTACTTTGTAACAATAGGTTTCGTAAAGGAACCACGACAAATAAAACACTTAAAAGGAAGATTATCCTCATCGGAATTGATTTCATAATTATCAGAATCAGAATCGTCATTTTTTGGATGAGAAGCTTCTTGTTCTAATTGCCAACCATGTTTATAATCACTCCTATCGTGAAGGAATTTACAGCTGTCTAAAACATATTTAACACTATAATGAATGTAAATGAAAATATACAATAAAATTAATTTCATAAAATCAAAAATTAAATAAACCATGTTAATATATAAAATTTTAAAAGTCAACTAGCTAAATAGTATTCTCTATCAAAAATATATATTACCTCCAAAACCACAAAATCCAGTTTCTTTAAAATCTTTGCAAATATCCGGTTGATAATCCCATCGCACAGTAGCCCTCAAATTAGCGGGTGCACGAATAGGTCCTTTTCGTACCTGAAAAAAAAAGGATATAAAATCTTGTAATATTGATGAAATTATGTTAAAGAAGTTCAAAATGGTTTATAGAAAACTTAGGATCGAATAAAGTTAAAATATAAATATTTCCCAAAGTTCTTTTATTTTGTTTGTTTAACTTCACTTTATGCCAATAAGGCTAATCAGACGATGCTACAGTGGGAGTCCTAAATTTTGCCTATCCAGGTATAATTAGGATAAGGATTTTTAACGAGTACCTGACATCGTGCAGGCTCGGGACCTCCATTTTACGCCCTATCCGAGGGAAGGCAATGTTCTTTTATTTTTTAAATATCAGTGTAATTGAAAACAAAATAATAATGTCGCTACATGTAGTGGTCGTTTTCTGAACCAGTTCAGTGTCCAAATTACATAATTATTAAGAAAGTTGAAATATAGTTAGTTAACATTTCCATTGTTTTTTGAGCTTACAACCCTTTGATACATTTTTTCTTTATTTAACAGTCTATGTTTTGCCCATCCTCATGACCATGTTTTTACAACTTTCAAATTTTATTCTCATTATCGAAATAATGTTCTTAAACCGAGTGTTTTTCATTGTTTGGTCCAAAATGCTAACAATATATTTGATCATGTCACTTCCTATTGTACTCTGTATACTTTAGAATAGTGTTTTAATATAATTTAAAACATAGCAATTAGTATATACATATATATATATATATATTTTTTTTTTAAAGAAAATAAGAAATTTCTCTTCATAACAAATTATTTATAGGATATAAAAAATTACCATAATAATAAAAATAAAAATAAAATAAACATAAAAATATCAAATTCCATTAAAATACAGATGATTCCTGGCTAAAAGACCAACCTACTACAGCAAGTAAATAAAAGGTATTAATTATATATGTACTTACACCAAATATAAAAATAAAATTCATCTAATAATTATAAAAGCTTAGCTGTATAAAACAAAAACGTATATAATGTCAAAAATGTATAAATCAATAGATATTGAGCGGTAAAAAAAAGAAAAAATTATATATGATCTATTAAAAAAATATATAATTTGAAAATAAACATTAGAATTAAAGATTTTAAAAAATGAAAAAATTAAAATAATTATAAAAAAGTGAAATGACAGAAAAAATTCTTGTTACATAAATAGTGAAAAACGATAGATATGTTCATAAAAAATATAAATAAATATTGTGTTTTATACATAAAACCAAGCTTCTTAGATAATCCTTACCATTCCACTAGCTGCATTTCCTTGAGCAGTGTCTTTCTTTTCATAAAATTGAGTGTAATTAGCTAAACCTCTATATACTTTATCATCTGCTTTCCCTTTTAATTCCTATAAACATAAAACATAACATATTAAATAGAGAATATAAGGGGGACTGAGTAAGTTTACTTTTAGGGTTTTATGTATTTAAGTAGAAACAAACAAACAAATGAAGGGTTGTCTAACAAAGTGAAGAATGAATCTTGGATAATAAAACACACCTTATTAATTATTAAAGATTTCTCATAGACAGCTTGAGCATCTCTATCAATAGGAGTGTCAATTTCAACAGTTGCAGTAGCACCTTGATCAGCGGGAGCTTCAGATGAAGTTGTTTTTTTGGACTTATACCTCACAGTGAGTTCGTCTTCAGAGCTACTCTTGCCTGAACCATCATCTAATATAACTTTCTTTTTCGAGCGAATCGTCTGAAAAAATAATATTGGTTTAAAAATCACGTATTTCAAGGAAACAATACATTCATTTGATCTTTGATAGCAATGAAGGACAAGATAAAATATTAATAAATCTATCTAACATGTTAAAGGATTATACATAGATAACTATTTACTGTTTTCAAGTTACCACCAAAAATCTTTATCAAGCTGACCATAAATTTGCCATCAAACATCTTACAAGATTGATTACTACCTACTTAATGACCTGTAAACTACTATCCTCTCTATTCACAATAAACAAGAAGCTATTAGCAACAAACTGCTCTATTTCAAGTCTTAGAAAAAAAAAAATAGAAAATGAACTTACAGACTGAACGAGTGGGTTGTGACCATGGACTTGCTTTTGTTTACGTACAACCTGGGTTTCATCTTCACTAGCTAAAAAGTTCAGAAAATGTTACTTTGTTTAAGTTTAAGCATGATTATAATACAACATTAGCATTAAAAACTAATTAAAAAATTTTAAAAAACAAAAATTAATTATATTAAATGAGATATCATCAAAGGCGACAGTTTATAGAGGGAACAGGGGCCAATAAAATAATAAAAATTAATTATAACTAAACAATACTACACCTTTAACATTAAAAACATAGATTAAATTATTTTGTGTAATGTATATCTTATAAAACATTTAATCAAATGTAATATTTCTGATATGACATGTAGGATTTCTAAAATTTCAATTGAAATGAAGAAGTACTGGACCCTCTTTATTTGGTAATACATATATATTTAATGAAATATGTAACTTATATTCCAAATGTGTCAGAACATTGTTAAACAATAAAATATATCTCCAGAAGAGGCAAAAAGACTTTAACATAATATGGCTATGAAACAAAATAAAAAGGAAATTCAAAAATCCGTATTTTTTATTTAAGTACAAATGGGTGAAATCCAATCAAAGGAATTTAACAAAAATTATTTAAGCACTAACAGTTTTCAGAATCACTATTCTTCCGTCTCCTTCCTCTATTTTTGGCATTAATTTTCCTCTTCTTAAAGAGTGGTTGGTCTTTTAGATCTAATTCTGACATTTGAATACAACTAAAACAAATCGGTAGGTAAAAATATTTTGTAACCTTTTAGATGAGCGCGAAAGGTAGCAAGTAGTTTACACTAGCAATGGCCGTCTTGATTGAAGCTTTATAAAACTCAGTTGAATATTTTTTTTTTTCTGTTTCTGTTTCTTTACATTAAAATCTTAATGTTTTAGAATGAGTTAGACATTAGTTTTTAGAGAATTTTGCAATTTTACATGTTAATGATGAGGATGATTTTTTTTTTAATTGGTGACAGCCCTGCACTTGGTTTGGCAAGGCGGACATCTTTCTTTCGCTTTGGCATATCTTGGCATTGTTGAACCGGCGTTAGTTAGTTTAGGCTGAATTTCGTGTATAGTTGGGTGCTGAACACTTTGAGATAGCTTCTACAATGGCTGAGAATACAGGTAACAACTATGAATAATTTAGTTATTATTTATATTTAACTGATAATGCTCATTGTTCTAGTCAAATAAATACCCGGCACTGTAGCGTGTGTTTACTGTTTTAATGCATTTCACTCGTTTGCATTTCAGAATAATGTTTATTAAATAGCTAATGTATTAGATAGTAAACATTAATTTAATTGAAGAGCTTTAATATTTCAGTACTTTGAGAATCCGGTAAAAATATTGGTAACGAATTTAATGGTTTTTTTTTAAGCTTTTAACTCATGTTTTATTATGCTTACTTTCAAAATAAAATTCTATTTAATTACATTTTTTTTCTCAGTTTACTGCCCTTAAAACAAAAGAAAAATCAGGGTTATATGTTTACAAAGCACTTACTTATTATTGTTTTGCATTTTCCTAAATCTAATGTAACTTGGGATTATTTGTCAGTGTAAATGACATTTAATTTTAAAGTATTGACCTATTGCTTCAATTTAACTTGCCCTTGGTTTGGCTTGGGTTTGTTTATAATATAAGTTGGAGAGAATGCTTTGATTTACTTCCTTCAATTGAAATAAAAGACCTGTATTTTGTTGTGGTTCAATGAGTACAGGTCTTTGATTAAATTTTTCTTTTTTTTGATTGGCTTCAACTTATGTTTCTCGGTGCTTCCAACACCCATGATTTAACTTTGGGTTGCTTGGCTTTCAGTCTTTCATTATATAAATTTTTTTTGAAATGACATTGTTTACACATGTATAGTTCTAAGTTTAGTATCTCATTTAACACGTTAGCTGCGAAGCAAATAAACTGGGATTTTCGTTAACTGCGACGAGGGGTCAAATGACCCCATGCTACCCCACCGCTAAACTGCGTCAAGGGGCTGATTGACCCCTTGTCCCTTAGACATTAAAATTAACTCTCTGTACACATTGATGAATGTTTTAAAGTGAAATCCATTTTTTTTTACAAATACCTGACGTACTAGAATTCGTAACAGAAGCAGGGTTGAATTCTGTTGCTTCTGAATATATTTTTTTATTACTTATTTTTTCCACAACATCTGTGTTATACTAACAGTAAATTTTTTCTTTCCATTTACGTTCAATCATAAAATGTTTACTATATGGTTTTAATTTACTTAATTGTCAGCATATATAATTCATGAAAGGAAGAATTCAGATATCAAAAATAAAACCAAACCTATGTTTTTATTATAAATAAATGAACATAGGTGTAGCTTTTGTGTATTTAAAAAAAATAAACCTAATTATTACAAATTAAATTATTAAAAAAAATAACACGTGAAAACTACATTTTATAATGTTTATCATTGAAGCACTGCAAGCAAAGAGACAGTTGTCGGCACAGTCGTCATAGTATGTCCGGACCTTCTTCACCTTTTTTTCAGGTTCTGCACTGCTCATAGCTGTTCTTAGCTTTTCATAATATCCCGAACATTTCTTCCTTATATGAATGATAACTATCTTCAAAACTTGAACTATCCTTCATCTTTGCTTGAAGTTGAATTCCGCTATGAAAGGGCTAAATCGGCAAGTTTCTTACCACGTGAATACGTATCGAAATTATTTACTGAATTGAGACAAATAAATGAAAGCTCAGGTGTCAAAAATACTAAATAGAATCAGTCGAAGAACAAGAAAGGAAGGTGAATCTGTGATTCACCCTTAGATAAATGTGATTCACGGAAAATTACTGTCGCTTTCACCGCTTTCAAACATTTACGGAAATAGATTAATTTCTCTGTGAAAGGGCTAAATCGACAAGTTTCTTACCACGTGAATACGAAAACCTCGTACATATCGAAATTATTTACTAAATTGAGACAAATAAACGAGAGCTAAGGTTTCAACAATAATAAGTAGGATCAGTCGAAGAACAAGAAATGAAGGGGAATCTGTGATTACAGTAAATTACTGTCGCTTTCACCGCTTTCAAACATTTATGGAAATAGAAAAAATATCTTTTATTTACATATTCATTAATATTTGATATAATATGCTAAAAAAATAGTAAGATGAAGTGTAATGAGCATTAAAAGACCAAGGGGTCATTTGACCCCTTGCCGCATTAAGGAAAACATTTAAACTATAATGCGACAAGGGGTCAAGTGACCCCTTACATTTTTTTTCGATATATAAGTAGTATTAAGTAGTGCATTATAAAAAAAAAATAAAAAATCTGAAAAATATTAAAACAGGATGCGTGACAAGCATCGCAGTTAACGACAAATACACGTTTAATGGCTCACAGTATAGGAAGCCACCGCAAGGGGTCAAATGACCCCTCGTCGCAGTTAACGTGTTAATAAGCATAATTTACTTTGCGGATTGTAACTACAAATGTATCTTGTAACCAATTACATGATACAAATCCTTACTGTATGAAGATTCATTATATGAATGAAAGTTTAATTAAGTAATTTTAATATTGAATGGTTAAATTATTGGAATAAACTAGAAGATATAAGAATATGAAATTTTAAAACAAATATTAATAAAATTTCCAATTCCAAACTAATTGATTTAAATAAATTTGTGTTGATCTAAAGTGAACAATACTTTTTTTTTTTTAATGTGCAAATAATACTAGTCAACTCTTTTTTCTTATTCTTTATTTTATTATTCCCTCTTTCTTGTGTTTCTTTGAAACTATTTCGGATTTCCTCTCAGTTTAGTTTTCAGTAAATATGAATTCAAAATTTCCTTGCCTTAAAGTTTTGTAAAAAAGGAAAGGGACCGAAACAATAGGGGGGTAACTGGCTAATTTGTTTGGGTTTCCTTTAACCACTCAAAAATAGAGATTACTAAGCAGTTTAAATAACAACAGGAAGTGTGCCTGCCCAAGAGTTGATCTGAGAATCATCATCTTGATAAGTTATGTGGCTAGATGAATGTAGAGTAGTGCATTAACATACCTGCTAGTAGAATACGATTCTCGTGTCAGGGTTAATCTGTTTATTTAAAAGTAATTATATATATCTCAAAAGATTCAGTTTTATATGGCAAAATTAATATTTTACTAAATAATAGGTATGTTTTCACTTTATTTTCCTGTTAACGTGCAAATCACTGCATTTGATTATGGGGTCACCTGTGGTATAGTGGTTAGCATGGCAACCTACAATACTAAAGGTCGCAGGTTCGCGCCCAGTGGTGGCTCTAAGATTTTTTAATGGGAGTAAAAAATCCTTAGCCATGCCGTCCCTCGGATAGGACGTAAAATGGAGGTCCCAAGCCTGTACTATGTCAGATACTCGTTGACGATCCCTATCCTAATTATACCTGGATAGGCAAAATTTAGGACTCCCACTATAGCATCGCCCGATTAGCCTTAGTGGCATAAAGCAACGTTAAACAAAAAACAAATCAAACAAACCGCATTTCATTATGAAAGTAGTTTAGTTATTTTTGCTTTCTCTCTATGTGATGCTAAGTCATTACGAGAATATTTTTTTTGTTGTTTTTGAACGGTTTTTTGAATTTTGAGATAGCATGAGTCAACTTTTGTACAATTGAGCTATCATTTAGAGCTAAATTACTATAAATGTGGCTGGAAATTGTGGAACGAGTCTCGGTCCCCTCTTAGTAAAATGTTTTATTTCATGTATTTTTGTAATTTTCTTGATATCGAAGTCGTGTTGAACTAAGTCTATGTGAGTCATTTCGGTTTAAGCATTTCTCTGGCAACCTGAAGATTACAAGTTTTTAGTCTTGTTATTTATTAAAAACAACCATTGAATATAGTTAACAAGTTACAGTGATGATATTTCACACGATGGTCTTCTGAGAACGTCATGAAGATATTCCAGCATCTGAGCGACTTGTTACTCCTTGCTTCTCCCCTTTCCAGGGAAAACCATGTTTAGCCTAAGAGGCACGGCATTGGAAGGTTAAGGTTGGGGCGAAAATATTTAAACAAGTAGATCACTACTATAAAGACAGCTGTCATAGTAGAAATTATCATGAAATCGAATGCATTTGTTAGAAATCGAAGAAAAATATTGACAATATATGATATTTATTGTTATTATTCTACTATACCGCACGCGCGCTACACTGAAGGAATCAGCGTGTTCTCCCCTGTCCTAAAAGTCCGGGCAACCTGCTGAACCTCCTTCGTGCTAGGAATTGGGGCTTGCAATTGTTCCGCATGAACAAGGAATTCCCAGCAAGCGTGAGTAATAAGCTCTCGTTGATTACGTCCCTTCCCTTTATACCCACCGCCTGTTGCTACTACTACTACTACTTTGGAGGGAATATGCATGGTGTTAAGGATACGTAAAGACAAAAAACTGTCTGTGATTCTTAAATTTCCTTAATATAACTTATCTTACAAACTAGATAACCATGTATGATAACAAATTTGACCTTTTTTTAATTTGAATTCTATTAGTATTTTTAATGAATAAGCTCATTGAATGCTCATTGAAAAACCACAAAAACAGCTATTAATAAAAAATAATGCAAAATAGACAATGCATTTAAAGTAACTTTTTGATAGGAAGTGCTTTAGTATTTTTGTGTCTGTACTTATTTTAAATACCCTATATTACATCTTCTTACTTTCTATATAGTTGTCACCCGCCTATTATTAATTTTTCACTTCTTTATTTATTTTTTCCTCATATAGGTATTTATATGATAAATAATAATGAATGTTTACATAAGAAATACATATAAAACTTTCCTTGCAAATTAATCTATATTTGCTCCTACTTACTTCTCTAAGATGATAGCTGCTTTGAAGTTATTTTGAACATACTAAGTTTTATTTAAATATATCTCAACCTTAAGCATAGAAAAATATCAAATTTATCTTCATTCAGGTAAGCTTTATATCACTGATGATTCGTTTGATGGAAGAAACCAGTTTTTTTTTTTTTTTTTTTTTTTTAAGATATTGGCATTTACTATATCATAGTTTTTTTTTTGTTATATCTTGGTTCTTAAAACTTGCATTTTTTTTTTCTTGAATATTTTTTTATCTCATTAATTCACAATTTTACTTGAGTTTACTTGCTGCTGTAGTTCTCTAGCTTTGCGATAGAAGTTTACTTGGAAACGAAGATTCCTTTATTATTAATGGTATGATATCATGATAAATTTTTTTAATATTACCTGAATTATTATTATTTCAGTTAATGGTGATGCTAAAACTGAAACTACTGATGACAAGGTTGAAGTGAAGTCAGCGGCAGGAGATGCAGTTGATGAAAATAAAGGTAATTTTTTTTTTTTTTACCCAGATAAAAGTTTTTTATTTAATTTTATTTAGTCCTTGGAAATTAAGATGAAGAGTTGAACACTCATACAATTCAGTTTAATTTATTTATGTATATATTTCTTATGATGTTTTGGTTTCATTAAACAAAAATTTTTAATTTATAAGTAATTTGTGAGAGGTGAGTGAAATAAGATCCAATTAACAAAAGAAAAAAAAAAATTATTAATAGAAAAATAGTGTTAAGTGAAGTAATAAATTTAAAATTTTATATGGGTTTACTGACTAAAAAAAACAAAAAAAAAACAATGGAATTCTAAACAATCTTACTAAAAATATAAATATTTAAACTTTGATAAACTGTTTTAAGCAGAATAATTACAATCAGAATGAACAAGGCATACAAAATTTATGAAGAAGGATGAATGTTAAATTGAAGGTGGGTCCTTGTGGGTGTTTTTCGGAATTTAAAAAGTTTTTACAAATTTTTAGACCATAAACGAATATTTCATTACAGGGGCACCAGCTGAATTAATAGTTTTTCAGCTGCTCCACATTCTTCCCCCTTATCATCAGGAAATGGTTAATTGGTGCAGAATTGTATCCCTTCTGCCTTTACCTTAGTTGATTATATATTTTTTCTCCATTGAAGTATCTGTACCTAAATAACACCAAGGGCCATAACATGATGAACATTGGTTTTGTCCAATCATCAAAGTAATAAGTTGTCTGGTGTGGATGACACTTGATAGGTGACTGACTGAGAAATCGCATGCTCTGTAGGCATGTCTTTTTTGGGGTCTCCTGTGGTGTACCATAACAGACTACAATGCCTATGTTGTAGGTCCGTATCCCGGCAGTAAAAAATCCGGGTCTGTTTAGGAAGACCACATACAGTTACTTTCATGACGCGACATCCAGTTACTTTTAGTAAACAGTTACTTCTTTTAAACGCTTATTTTGGCACTAGTACTAAAGCGCCCTTCTAAGTAAGGCCTGATCTCCACTGAAAAGGACCCTTTAGGGGGTTTATTTATCGCTGAAGAGCGAGCGGGACTCGAAAGCTAGAATCTATTAAAGCCAATCAAGGCACTTTTTAACTGAGATAAAAGCGATCGGAGTTCGAAAACATCACGGTCACATAACCTCTCAAACCAGGCCAGCCGCTCTTCAGTACCTTTACCCTTATTTTGATAACAATATTTATAATCTGTATTTCATCTATGAATATTTATTTATATCTTTCATTTTTTTCTGAAAATGATAATTTCATTTCATGTTCATTAGAAAACACACATTAGAAATTGCAAATTAAGGTTATCACTGTTTATAACAACTACAGATTGTTGAAAATTAACTGTTTACTAAAACTAACTGGATGTCGCATCGTTGCTAGTAACTGGATGTGGTCTTCGCGAACAGACCCAAAAATCCTTGGCTATGTGAATTAAAGGCAACATCTTAAGCTCCCTTCTATTAATCGAGAAATTGTATTTTTTACATTTATGATCTTAAATCTGTGGTTGGTTGATTAGTGATATTTTTGGAGTTGTTCGTATTAAATATATTTTATATTTTTTTGTAAAGATACAGAGGTGCAAGAGTCAGCAGGACAAAATGAGGACGAAGCTGGGGACGAGTCTGCAGCCAAACAAGGGGCAGGAGATGAAGCTGGCGATGGCGATGAGCAGAACGCCGATCATGATGAGCAAGATGAAGATGATTATGAGCTTGGAGAGGATTCTAAAGGATACAAGATGTCCTTTAAATCCAGCTTGTACATCAAGATCATGGGCTTCAAGAGGCTCCCGTCAATGGTACCTATCTCGATTGAATTATATTTTGTTATTAATCTATTAAATGTCAAGACAATGTATAAGTAATGGTTTTGCACTTTTCAGGCTGATGAGTTAAAACTGTATTACAAATTTTTTGTCGAAACACTTGGAGTAAGTCCCCCTTTGGTTCAGATCCCAGGTCCAGATGATGTCTCTGTCTTTTTTCAATTGAAATCAGTTGAAGATCGTCAGAAGGTATTTTCTCAGATGAAAGGAAAAGTTTACATATGGAAGGAGTATAAACTTGGTGTTAAGGTATAGTTCGATTTCATATTCTTGTATCTAATATTTATAGTATGTTTTGCTGGACTGTATATTTATTTTTTCAAATTATATACATTTTTAGAGAGTTGTTCTGAAGTCCTTGAGTGACAAGAAAGAGTTTGGAAAATTACCACTTGATGAAGCTATAAAAATTCTTTACCCTTATAAGGATCTTCCATATTCTCAGCAGGTAATTTTTTAATATTTTATAATATATTAATATTGATATTATTTAATAATTTTTAATATCTACTTAGTCTGTAATTGTTTAAAAAAATAAAATATTTCACAGCTCATATGCTGATAACATTAACTTTTACAATTTTATTATTTCCATTACCATTTTTTGTGATGTTTTATACTAAAATGTATGAATTTAAATTTATAATTATGTATAATTTGATATTTGACAGCTTAAGCAAAAGAGTGCCATTGCTAAAAATGCTGCTGATCTTGTTCTACCAAAAGAAAGCCTGAGCAAATCTTTAAAAACTAAAAAGAATATGAGAAGCTTCAGGATCAGGGAGATAGTGCCAATGATTCCCGTTGAGGGTTATGATTATTACGCATCCTTTAGCATTGGTAAGTCCTTTACCTGGATCACTTTTGGACTATTATTTATAAATTTCTATTTACATGTAGGGGAGAGCGGGGTTGGTTGGCAACAGTTATCACTTTTTTGATTGTCGAGACATTCATGTTTATATAATCCCAATAGGGTTTATACCACTGTAAACTTTAAGTATTAGAGTACTTTAAGTATTTTTTTCAACTCATAATATATAACACTATGATCGTAGAAAATTGAAGAATTCGTCAAGCCAGAGTATGCCAATTGTGAAGTTGTTTTGGTATTTGGTAAGAGATATATGAGAATAATCTATAAATAATGATAATGTATATATAATAATTATAAATAATGTATTTGGTAAGAGATGAGGTTGGTAGGCCATCTCATTCAAGTACTGCCTGACACATATTATTTTTATTAAAAGCTGCGCTATAATGGTATATTCATTTTGAATCGGTTTTTAACAGCTCTTAAGCGAAAATAGAATGACAAATGGCTGCATTTTACCATACGGCTGCATTTATTTCAATTGAACAAAATTAAAATATTTCATACAGCAGACGTTAGAAAAATGTAATGGCTTAGAAGCATCATTGTATTAGAACAATGTAAACAAATTTTTCATAAAACAAAACGAATTCCACACATCTTCAAAAAATTTGGGTAGGATAAATATTCTGAGGCGAACAATAACTCCTCTCTAAATACTTACCAGTCCTTAAAAGTCAATAAAGAATGTTTTTTTGGCATCATGGATCAGTTTCGGTAGCAGAATTCTTTTAACAACATCGGTGAGGGGGTACCATATTTCATCTTTCTTTTTTGGCCTTGACCTAAACTCGTGCTTCTTTTCCATTGTGCTGACTAATACATCTGTATCATCAATTGCAATCACGATTCCTGGGTATGTCATGCCCCCGTAGTTTACAACATATTCGCCACTGCGCCAACAAACCCCAGTTTAGGAGAGCCAACTAGCCCCACAGGAGAGATCATATGAAAGATGGCTGCCAGGACAGGGGAGAACAACCAAACAAGAAACTGGTTTATTGAAAGGTTAGGTTTTTAAAAGGAGTTTGGGGCTTTGTGTACAGAATCTGAGTCAAATGTTTTGCCATGCCTTAAAACCAAATTTACTGAAAATGTGAAAATTTACTTACATGTTTTAAAATCAATCAATGAAGCAAACTCTTCTCAACACTTTTAGCATCGGACTGAAACCTCAGTACAAGATTTCCAAGGTCAAACGGGTCACATGGTACGATGGTGGCGCCTTCACAACAGCTGTGACGGAAACTATAAGTTATAGGCCAACCAACCCCGCTCTCCCCTACCTTTATACCAATATTTTTTGGTAACTTCAAGAGTCATGATAGGACTTAGTAGATAAGTTGGTTGAGTCACTAAGGGCTTTATAAAATTTTTGTTGAAAAGATTCTTCATTGTATTTCATAAGGATCATAATTTTTGCATTCTTTGTTTAAAATACTTTTTCATTTGTTTGGTTTTTATAATAGAAAAAAAAAATTTGTGGTATCACTGAAGAAAATTCAGATTTTAACTTCTTTTTTTTTTACATACAAAAAAATTAGTTCCTTTTATTTTTTTAAAAATATTTCAAGCTATTGACAAACAATACAAAACAAACATTTTTATATCTTTTCATTTTTGGTATTACACCTACTAGTTTCTAAAATTGTAATCACTTCTACAATCTAAAGCATTCGTAAACAACGCAATACATTTCTCCCAACAACCTTTTATTTTTTTAAAAATATTTCAAGCTATTGACAAACAATACAAAACAAACATTTTTATATCTTTTCATTTTTGGTATTACACCTACTAGTTTCTAAAATTGTAATCACTTCTACAATCTAAAGCATTCGTAAACAACGCAATACATTTCTCCCAACAACCTATCAGTTTTTTAACTACTGTTGGTTTCCTCGGTTGTTATGATTTTATTTCATTTGATATCTCGATCAATTTATTTTACGAATTGAAAAGTTTTAATCTTGATTTTCAAATATTGGTCATTAAATGAATATGGCAAAGATGGTATCCATTTTTATTCATAAAAAAAATAAAGGATGTTTAATTAACTTTCAAAACTGTAATGTTGGGGAATAGTTGACTGTAGGTAATCGGACACAATCCTATATGCATTTCACGCAAGTGTTACTCTTTGTTACTGCACCCCGACCATTAAAAAAATGATTGTTAATGTATAAAATTATATTCATCTTACTGCCAATATTTTTATTTGATCCGTCTTCAACTTTGTACCATTTATTCCGAGCTCTCAAAAGATAAAATTATCTGTTTTAATGCGGTAAATTATTTGTTTCTTGAGTTATTGATTTCAAGTCCAAAAGTTTATATTATATCTATTTGAGTTATTGATTTCAAGCCCAAAAGTTTATATTATATCTATGTACACCTACTTTTGCTAATAACATATCTTACATGTAATTTTCAGAGGAAGATCCAGACACCAAAGAAATTCTCGTCGGTTTAAGAGCAATGTCAGAGGACAGGGAGAGGACTGCCATTGTCCCATTAGATATGTGCCTCAGTATTCCTCGTCAAATGGCCATCGTTGTAAAGGTGTGCCTTGTATTAATTTTTAGTTCACCTTATTATATTTACTATCAATTAACAGTAGTATGATTATTTTATTTGTAAGCATTTATGTGGTTTTTAAGATATGTAGTAATAATTGATTACTTTTAGTTATATACTATAATAGTTATTTTTTTTCTAGAGTTTTGTCGACAGTTTGCCTGAAATAGGTTTTCACCCTTATAATCCTAAAACGAGAGAGGGAGATATCCTGGGTGTTACATTAAAGATGACATTATCTGGACGTTTCATCTTGACTGTCATTATACCAAAACTGGAGACTCTTCATTTCAAGCAACTTACAGAAGGTATCCTTACATAAAGACTTTTACTTTTAGCTGTAATTGAGGCATTGAGAACCAGAGTGTACTATACCAGATCATTATGAAGATTTACTTTAAAAAGTCAAATCATAGTATGCCATGCCACCTGTCAGCTGTATGAAGAACTATATTAATTTCAAATGTTCAAAACTATATTAAATGGTTTTGAAATTCATACTATTCTTCATACAGCTGACAGATGGACTGTTTTCACTATAATGTGGGATAGTCCACTCACGTTCTGAACCCCTTCTATACTGTAAGGGATCTGAAGACTGAAGTGGATGTGCAGTTCTAAAGTCAGATTTGTGATAATGTTTCTTGAAGGTTATTTAGGTCAAGTTAGCAAGGTTTCTTACATCAAGTAAGTAGCACAGATATTTGTGTTTCTGCTGTTTTTAATTTTTGGTTTTTAAGTAAGAGTATTCAAATTATTTTTGTTTAAAAAAATAATAATTAATATCTCTTCGACTTAGTTCTTTTTTTAATTTACACGAATGTGAAAAGCCAACTTTACATTTTTAATACTTGCAATAACACATTTCTATTAATCCATTTCGTCTCAAGATTAGAAATAATATGTATTATTAGTGTTTTTTTTTTATTTTAATATAATTCAAAAATATAAGTTTGGTAAATTTAAACATTATTGCCCTTCAAGAACCCTATTTTTCAGAAATGCATCTGTGGGTCATGAAATGGACAAAATTGAAAAAATCAATAAGCACCGATTTTTTTTATTATGAAATTCCTTTAATCAAGATTAAACATACAAAACATTTGAATAGCTCTTAAAAATTTATTTTTGTATGATGTTCTTGAAACACCGATAAATTAGCGTGAATTATCACATTCCTGTAATATCTATGTTTGAAGTTTTTAAGTTAATTAAAAAAATACATTAATAAAATTTGAACTTAAATCAGAAATACTTCAATAATCTTTGACATTATAAAAAAAAAAAAATTGAACCATATACATTATTTAGAATTATTTTAATAAAATTTGACATTTATAAAGAAATATATATATAGAACCCTACAGGTTAAGATGATTTATTATTAGGATTTTCAGACTAATTTTCTTTATTTGGCTCTCCAGTTAAAATCTGCCTGATAATCCTGATAATAAATAACCTAATTTATATAAAAACAGTTGACCATTACACACCTCTAAATGGAACTTAATACTTTAATTTAAAATTAAAATAAAACAAATCTTATAATAATATACTGAGAAAAATATTGATATTAATAACGCTTAAACTTATCTCTGGGACAAAATGAGTTTGACTATTCACATCAGTAATATAAAATCAAAAGAATTGTCATGATGATATATTATAGAATAATAATAATGAAATATTTTTATAAATAAATGTTATGTTATAAAATAAATATTTATTTTGTAACTATATATTTTTACAATTGTATTATTTTTAAATACTTTCTTTCAAAATAAAGTTCTTTTAAAATAAAGCTTTATTTTAATTAATTGAGTTCTAACATGCTCTTCACTTGTAGATGGTGTAGAACGAGAAGAGGGAGATGAGATATATACAGTGGAAGGAGTAGTTACAGAAGAGAAGCCTGCCAATGCAGAGAGTGAAAAACCTAAAGAGGAGTCGAAAGAAGAAAAACCTGAAGAAAAGAAACCCGAGGAAGAAAGTGCTAACAATGAAGAAGCCAAGGCTAAAGAAGGGGAAGAGGGCAAAACTGAAGAAAACACGACCAGCGAGGAGGCCAAAGAGAACAATACCAATTCTCAGGTCTTCAGAATTGAAGAAACTTACTCATACATGACAAAAAAGAAAATGGAAGAAGCTAAAGAGAAAATTGAAAAGTATTTTGACAAAAACGGAAAAGAACTCAGCATCGATTCTGTCTACTTGAGCATGGTTTACGCTGGCTATCTTTCCAGGTAAAGAAAAAAAAAACAGTTTTTCCCAGAGTATAGAGTTAATTATTTAGTATTTATGTTGGTTTGATTTATTTTACTATGTTACACGAAGAGGGTGATGTTTGGGTTTAAATTTAACTTGCGATGTAGCAGAATTTTTTCCAAATCTATAAATGCGTATTTATTCTTTTTAAAATTTGATTTATTTGCATAACATAATTTTTATCAATTGTTTTATAACTTAAAATAATTTTTAAAAAACAGAACTAGGAACAATCCTTTTCTCAAGTATATCATTTCTCTTGTTCATCCTTCAGTCAGTTTCTTCTTACTGCGTCTCTGGTTTAACATTAAACATGTTGAATAGTTGTGATAGATGATCCTTTTAATTATTTGTGTGATTTTTCGATGTAACATTATCCAGTTTCTGTATTTGAGTCCGGCTATGACTCATTAATCATTATTCTGTTAAACCTGCCATGGTTCCACTGAGGATTTTCCTAAGATTCCATGTTGTAAACTTCAGATTTGATTGGAAGGGACCCAATTTTTTCAGAACTGGTGATGAGTCATAGTCCTTTGGGCATAAATTCCGAAATGCAGCCAAAAAAACGTGCTGATTGAAATCGAACATCAAGACCACTGCTCTTTTGTTCCTTTGATTGCTAGGGTGTTTTACTTGTTTGTTCCTCCAGGCCAAACGTTCTATCAGCAAATCTTTTGTGTGATGTTTCTTGTTTATTAATTATGTTTCTTGTTTTGACAATGCACCTGTCTATGTTGTGCTGTCTATGAAGCACTTTTTGACCAAAAATGCATAGACTGATAGTTCACCTCGAATAGGGTCAGGATGGCCGAGTGTGTTAAGGTGCCTTTACACTTTACGAATCTCACCTTCGAACAGGTTCTCCTTCGAACCTTGCCGTACTGACCTGAAGCAAACAGCCATTTATACTTCACGTAACGTTAAGCGAACCAATATGGCTGACGCACCCAACACTAGCTTATGATAAAGAAAAAATCTCCATAATCAATATATTTTATGTTATCTGAAAAATAAAAAAATAGGAGACGAATTACAACGTTTCACAAATTACACTATTATCGCAAACAACTCCTGTCACTTAAGAAAAACCCAAATCAAAAGTGACACTAGCGCTACCCCCGAACCCAGGCGAACAGATGAAGTACCTAGAACAACCGAACAGTCGACGTGAAGGCTTCACAAAGATTGTTCGAAGGTAAAGTTCGTAGAGTGTAAAGGCACCTTTAGAGCACAACTGAATAAATCTCGATGTTCCTACCATGGTTAAGATTGGTTGGTTACACCTCTAGAGGAACCCCTTTTATGCCACACATGGCCAGGAAGGGGTACCAAACTAAATAATTTATTTGTATTGCTGGAGGTTTATTTCATTTTTTTTTAAATAAAAAAAAGTTAATACCCAGATTATTCAGCACAATGCGATTCCAACATATGACCACATACTTAATCCTTTAACTGCTACTAACACAGATCTGTGATTCTGAATGTCTGCTATTCGCACATATTTGTGTGCTGTTGAAATGGCATCTAGCGGTCTCTAAATCTATCTATGGACTCTTTGAATACCCAGTAGGTAGCGTTGCCATCCCCTTTTCATTCTATGCCAGATCTGAGTGGCCAGACCTTTTTATACCTGGTTTGGCCTACGCAGTGTACCTGTTCAAGTCCCTCAGTATAGTTTGTAGTAAACGCAAAAATAGAAAATTAACGATGTATTGCTGTGATGTGTATGAATTACCTTTGTGTTTATTGCCGTGCTTCTAAACATATAACACACAAGAACATTATTAAAGGAAAAAAAAAAAATTCAACTCTACCTATGCCGGGTCTAAAGTCTAGATATAAAAATGAGGATGGAATTTTTTTTTTAAATCAGAAAAGACGAATTTGTGATGAAAAACTAGCAAAAAGAACTCAGAACTGGGCGGTTGCTCAAGCGGCAGCCTTGCAGCACCCACTCAAGGTCCAGTCTTGGACTGATCCGCAGCGAACAGGTTAATATCAATACCAAGATCTGCTATAAAGCTGATTGTTCGGTTAGGAACTGTTCTGCGATAATCCAATCCATAGGAACCTCAGTCCTCATAAACACTTAATGATCCTCTCAGAATTCTTTTAGGAAAGGATTGTACTGCTGGTGTAAATCCTTTTTTCCATTTTCCACTCTACCATTATATTTTTTTATTTCCCGCTATCATAATAAGTTATCATTATAATGAAACAATTGATAAGAGAGTGTTATGTGAATGTAAAATCGATTTCTAATATAGTTAAATTTAAGTTTTTTGAAATCTTAAACAAATTTATATATTTCTTCAAGAGTTTAATGATATTCAATTTAGGCTATCATAATATAAAAAAGTTGTTTTCTTTGTTAATTTTTTTTTTTTTTTAACATGGCAGTATGTGATGTACATATGTTTCATTTGCTCTACAGAAATCAGCTGATAAGTCTCCTAAGGTTGAAACAAAGATGAAATGAAAAAAAAAAAATCAATATTCATTCATGATGATTATATAACATCTTAAATGTAATTTGTAATATTTTGTCTATTTTTGTGGCTTTTGATAAGTTTTATCAGAATACCAATGTTGTTCATTTCATCTTTGTTGAGACCTAAGCACATGTACATATATTCTTTCTTTTTAGTTTCTTTTGTTTAAGTGTTGCCTTTCTTTTTCTTTTTTAATTTGTTTTCTCTGACTTATTTTTTAAAAATTGTTAGCATTTTATATATAAATATATATTGTCTTGTTGCTTGAATCACAGCATGCTGACTGGTAAGGATGACACCTCGCCCGCTGCAAATCACATACTTGGTCTGGCCTATGTCCCAGACAACTATAATGGCCTTATCCTTCGGGTTACTTGGGAAAGGGACTCCTCTGTTAAGTCCCTCCGATCAATCCTCGGTCTTATCGAAGCGCAGGGAAAGATTAATTCTTCTTCAAGAGTCTACCTCATCTCTCCGTACAGGCTTGTTGGCCTCTACTTAGCCAAGGTACTAACTACAAAGGTCGCCTCGATCGCTACATTCCATGTTGTGATCAAATTGGACCATTTAGTTAAAAAAAAAATTACTCCTCTCACGTCGGTCAGATTCATTTTTATAAATGAACTGATAATCTGACCGCATCGTGTTCATTCTATATATATATGTTGATATATGTTGACCATTACGTACTAGCAGAAAAAAAACTAGTACGTAATAAGCCTACTATATTAACAATAAAATGATTTGATGATATATATACTCATTATCTCTCTAGATATATTTATAAATATATATCTTTAAGATATATATTTTTTAGAAAAGGTTTTTAACATTTTTATTTAATTTCCTTTCTGTTAATAAGTATTTATGAAATCCAGTCAATTGTTCGACTGTTGATGTAAATGTTTGTGCAGCTTTTTTTTCCGCAAGCTTATCTGGGCCAGCGGATTTTTTATTTATTTTTTGTTGTATTAATTTTTTATTTTATTTTGCTCAGCAAAGTTGTTCTACTGGCATACAAATGATTTACTAATTGTCGTCAATATATCTTTATATTGTCGTACATTGTATTGTGTTGATAGTATGTACACTATATTGGTTAAATTACTAATATCTATCGAGTTAAGAAGTGTCTCGCTCTCTTACATTTGTTTGATTGACTGGAAATCATGACAATCATAACTATTATTATGTACCATTCGATTCATGTACTAATCGAATTTCAGATGAGAATTCGAAGTTAGTTTGAATTGAAATAACTTCAATACAAATATTTATATCCTCTTCCCTATTTCCTCAATAGAAAGGTTTCGTTTTGGAGGGCTTACTCTGGATTCTGAAGGAACTCGGATGTTTTTAGATAGAACCATTTAGAAATATACGCTAACAGACTTACATGAAATTTTATATTTTTTGTTAACTTTGTCGATTTCAGAAGTTTCATCACATCTTTGAGAATTGATTTATTTGGTAAAAAAAAAGTATTTGACACTTTATGTACCATGTCTCTTTAAATTAAGTCAATTCTTCTTTCTGTTTTAGTATGTATATATTCTACATATTTATAGGCCTAGAATATATATTCTGTTTTAGTGGTAGATAAAGTGTCAACTCATTATGTACCAGCATACATTTCCTTCACTAAAAATGTATTTTGTATATAATTAGCTTTAAGAATATTAAAAATTATGTTTCTTTATAAAGGCTAACGTGTATTTCTTACAGTATCATATTATTAGTTACCTAGTGGTAGGTGATTTTAAATATGTTGTAAATATTTACAAATAGCATTAAAGAGTATTATTTTGCTGTATGAATTATACAAAGTGAAGATTTTCACACTCATCTCATAGGGATTATAGAGAAATCTGTTAGAATTACATTCTTTGTCTACAAACACCATCATTTTTTTTATTGTCCAATTTAATATTAAGAAAGATATTTTTATAACGCATGCATTGCCTAAGTTCGGAGTTTTGTGTTTTATCAGTTAAGCCCAGTTTGGCCCCATAGACTAAGTAATCCCTTTTTTGAACGATTATTTATGTAAATAAACGTAAGTGCAGGTTTTGAAGAGGATGTTATATTTCATCCCTTACTCATTTTTTGTAGGTAACTAAGTCCACTTAATTCCAATCCTACATCACGGCCATATGCAAAGTGAGAATACCATATTGGATGGTGCGAATGAATGTTATTTTAGAATTCTGAAGACAGTCTGCATTAGATTTTGGATCTACAAAACTTGACCTCCCTTCCCCCATAAAACTTACATCTGCCTTTTTCTCAGTATTAAGATCTATAATCTTTGCAAGAAAAAGTTTGCAGTTTATAAACAGTCATGTGAGAATTTGGAAGACCTAAAACGCTCTTCGAAATTGAGAACTTTATTGTGAGATTTGGGTTTGTCCAGCTTAGGAGACTCAGTGGTTTGGCTGACTGGTCATATTGCCAGGATAATAAGGAAGTGGATCTTTCGTAAACCCATAAGAGCTGACAGGTCGAGGATTAAGTGGGCTGATGAATGCAAGAAGCCTCATATGGTCCAAGAACTTAAAGGTGGCAGCTAAGGATGGAACTGCTTGGTGGAAGATCGTTGAGCAGACCTCCAGTTGAAGTCCCTAAGGCTACATTTATAAACAATATTTAACCTTAGCAACTACAAATGAAGTCTTGAGTATTCTATTATTCAGGCATCAAATCACTCATTTGTTGAATTATGCTCTGTCGATGTGCCTGTATTGTCGTCACGTCTTATTAAGTATTACGTGGCTGTAAGTGATTTGTATCATTCAGTTATATGCTGAATAGATTTTTGTATGGTAGCACAAAGCTTAAGGTCTGGCCACACATGTCCTAACCGGATCCGCACCACAGCAATAATATAGGTTATGTTCAGAATATTTTTAATTTAACTTACATATTACTTTTAGTTATGCCTAAAGTGGCCTGTGTCTGACATGTGTGGCCTGAACTTTAGGCATAACTAAAGGTAATATGTAAGTTGAATTAAAAATATTCTGAACATAACCTGTATTATTGCTGCGGTGCGGACATGTGTGGCCAGACCTTTACTCTTGCCTGATTCGTTCTGTTGCTTCAAGATGTGTTGCCGATAAAATCTTTTTTGTTTCACCTTTTCCTGGATTTTAAAATTTATAAGTGTCATGTGTGTGTTGCTTATTACTCAATGAAGATCGAAAAGCCTGCCAGGGACTTACAACTTCCCATCAGTGCGATATAGTATCAGAAAAAGCAATAAAGGACACCAGTCTTGAATGCTTAATCTCCTCAACATCTCGGCCATGATCTGTTGTATTTTTTTTTTTTTTTTTTTTTTTTTTCCACTGAGCTCAGTGCTATCATGATTATGGGAAATATGATACTCTCTGTTTAAATTTAGCTGTTTACCTTAAAATTGATGATAATTTATAAAAATAGTATTTTATAACGAAGCTTTAATGTTAAATTATAATGAGAGGTAATCAACTATTTTGTTGGCTCTTCATAAAAGGACCAAATGTAAAAAAATTATGTTTAAATGATCTATTTAGCTTTAGCATCTAAAATGAAACACACGTTATAATAAGTTGCTGTATAACTTGTGAAATTAATAAGGTTAATAAATATATATATACATTTACAACTCTTATACTCTTATACATTTTAACTCTTCTGAAACTTTACATTTGTTAGTTTTAAACAATGCCAACAAAATAAGTTAGTGAATAAATGGTATATTTGTAAGTAAAATAAAACTTAGTTATAAGACAGTTTCAGATATAGGTGGAAGTGAGAAAAAGTGCTTGGTAAAATTCTATTTTAAGAGATTAGGGTAATTTTTTAATTTTGTTTTTACCATTTATTTTTAATTTAATATATCATGTTAATATTAAAATAATAAGTTTGGTGTTAACTATGTCATTATACTTAAAAAACAATACAAAGTTACTTTACTTTATTGATAACTCATTGCTTTAGTAACCGCTATTGACTTCCCTTTATTTCATTCAATTTTCATAGATTTTGTGTTTGCAAACCATTATACGAATCCTCACAATGCTTAAGTGGTAAAAAGCTAACGTTTTGAGTTATTCAAAACTTTAATGCATTTTCACATAAGTTTATATCAAATCACGATTTGTTTTTATTGCCAAGGAATAACTTAATTCCTCTTATATTAATAGTCAAGTGTTTTGCTATTTAAATATATAAATAGCACTAACTTAAACACTAAAAATTTAATTAATTATTTGTTGTGGAAATGGCACTGCACATTCAATGGTTTATGTCAAGTAAATAATTTCTTTGGTTTTATTAGTTGGTTAATGGAAAACTAATCGATCATCTGTCAATTTAGTAAAATAGTAAAATATTAAACCAAAGGTTTCCATCTGTTCAGAGAGGTCTAACTTAGTCAAATATTAAGAATAGAGCTGTAAACGTAATTATTTGAAAAGTTAATTGGTTGTCCTTAGTCGTTTGCAATGAAAATTTAAAAAAATTATTCAGGTTCATTAGTTTTAGTTGTAGCCAATATTTCACGGGTTTCAATTTGATCATTGAACCATTAATTAATTAGTTTGCAATTTTCAGTTTCGGTTACTTTTCTACTTACTATTCATCAGGTTTTTTATTTATATAAGGTTTTTTTTTACTTTCATTCTTAATTGCCTCAGTAAAATAATTATATTAGCTTAAAGCTAACAGTACTTCTTTTTTTTAATGTTCAACTGGCTTTTGATTTTTTGTATTTTTAAGATTTCTGAACAATTTTATACATTGTAAAACTGTTCTTTTATATAGTGATATTTTATTATAATTTAAGCAAATGGTATTAATTGTTATAAATATTAATAATTTTCTTATCTGCTATTAATAAATTTGTTTTTATTGGTAGAAATGCGCTCATGTTACTATGGTGTACTATTGGAGTAGGGATAACATGAATGAGCTCCAATCGTGGGCTAAATCTGTTGGTGTCAATAATATTGAATTTATCAATGCAAAACTTCAGCCAAAGAGGATGTTCCCACCGGACAACGCAGTCACTATCGTTTGGCAATCTACAAGTACTTGAATATTATTTATTAGATTTTATAAAAAATTCTAATATTCGAATCTATGAGTTCAGTTAATGATTTTTCGTTTTTTTTTTTCAGAACCGTCGATCGTACACAGGTTTCTAGTTTCCGGTATAACTAACTTCATTTTCGTTTCCTATTGGATCAAGGATCCAACCCATACTTATGTTAAGCAGCACGAAAAACAATTTGAAACTGTTTTAAATAAGTTGAGGATCTCGTATTTATATCCTGTCGATATCGCTCCTTATACTGAGAGGTAATTAAGATTTTATTTTGTATTAATATTTTATATTTTTATTTTTATACATTTTTGATCGATCAATCTATATTAAATATGAACAATTTTAATCATTCAGGTATGGTATGGTAGTCTTCTTCAATGGGCGCAGTGGAACAGCGCCATCAGGTAGCGGAGGAATAGCCAATAGGCTTGGATATCCAAACAGGCCTCCAGCGCTGATCGGAGGCGGCAAGTCAGCGAAGGGAGGAAAACCCCCCAGCCTCATGAACAAGCGTATCCCCCCGAGGTCGCTCTCAGACAGGATGGACAGGGGCAGGTCCGGTGGCTCTTGGGGCCCAGACCCCTGGGCAGGCGGCTCGCAGGACATGCAGGTAACTTTTCCCTCTGTTAATAAAAAAATCTTTCATATAATATTACACGCTGCGAGGATGTATTATTTGAAACAATAAATAAATAATGAACAATTTTCAAAGTAAATTTACATAAAAGAAGTAAAACATATCACTGTGCTCTACCATTCTGACTTTATTTAAATCACACATTTAGGTAACCTGAAGGTTTGATGACCATTGTACGTTATGAAGCAATAAAGAAAAAAAATTAAAATTAACATCATTAATTACAATTTTTTTTTTTAAAATCCTTATATACAAGTTAGTTCAACATTTATAATCTTATTCTGTAGAGTGCTAATTTTTCATCCAGTGACCAACTTGATGTTAAATATTTATTGATTTAAATAGTGCATAACTTATTTGCGACCTTCCTGAATACAACTGACAATTTTTTAAGCTGGATTCAAGTTAATGGATTCTTCTAGTTCTCAAAAACAAAACTTTAAATTTTTACGAATAACAGTAGTATGTATTTTGTAGAATTGTTTGTTCATTGTTTCTCGAATATTTTTCTGTCGATACTATTGTGCTCTGTGATTAGTGGTAATGATGATGCTTAGGGTGCTTGAAATTAGGAAAGTTACAATACCGTTTAAGTATGAATACTTCATTAAATCATATAATTTAGCTAACAGAGGTGTAATTTGTTGGCAATAAATGAAAAAGGTTGATTCTGATCTCTTCTTTATAAGATTGATGAATATGGGTAAGTCTCATTCAAAGCCAAAGCAAGATGACGGTTCGAAAGAAGGTTTTTAGGAAATGATATTGGGTTTTTAAATAATGAAATCACGCATGTACCGGTAGATATCATTTAATAACTTACAGGGTGCACAAAGACATTAAAGAAAGAAATGAACCTAGTATAAAACAATCTGTGACTGCAGTGTAAAGAGTCAAGTCCAAACTAAAAAATATTTTTTAAATGTTTGCACCCGATTTAACAAAGTTATAACTCTTTGTAGGCGGAACCTTGATGAATAAATTGAAACATGTAAGATGTAGCTAACCTTATAAAGTGCTATATAAACTAATAATTGTGTTTAACATGTTCAAAGTTATATGTAAACAAAAATTATATTTCAATTTTGACAACACTATATGCTACAGCCACAGATATCTACTCTTTATACGATGAAAAGAAGCAATTACTAGTAAAGTATTATAGTTATACAGTGACATTTAGTAATAACATACTAACTTACGACGTTAACTGCGACGAGGGGTCATTTGACCCCTTGCGGTGGCTTCCTTTACTGCGAGCCGTTAAACGTGTATTTGTCGTTAACTGCGATGCTTGTCACGCATCCTGTATAAATATTTTTCAGATTTTTTATTTTTTTTTTACAATGCACTACTTAATACTACTTATATATCGAAAAAAAATGTAAGGGGTCACTTGACCCCTTGTCGCATTTTAGTTTAAATGTTTTCCTTAATGCGGCAAGGGGTCAAATGACCCCTTGGTCTTTTTTTAATGCTCATTACACTTCATCTCACTATTGTTTTAGCATATTATATCAAATATTAATGAATATGTGAATAAAAAATATTTTTTCTATTTCCGTAAATGTTTGAAAGCGGTGAAAGCGACAGTAATTTTCCGTGAATCACATTTATCTAAGGGTGAATCACAGATTCACCTTCCTTTCTTGTTCTTCGACTGATTCTACTTAGTATTTTTGACACCTGAGCTCTCATTTATTTGTCTCGATTCAGTAAATAATTTCGATACGTATTCACGTGGTAAGAAACTTGCCGATTTAGCCCTTTCATAGCGGAATTCAACTTCAAGCAATGATGAAGGAACTAGTTCAAGTTTTGAAGATAGTTATGATTCATATAAGGAAGGAATGTTCGGGCTGTTATGAAAAGCTAAGAACAGCTATGAGCAGTGCAGAAGCCCAAAAAAAGGTGAAGAAGGTCCGGACATACTATGACGACTGTGCCGACAACCGTCTCTTTGCTTGCAGTGCTTCAATGATAAACATTATAAAATGTAGTTTTCACGTGTTATTTTTTTTAATAATTTAATTTGTAATAATTAGGTTTATTTTTTTAAATACACAAAAGCTACACCTATGTTCATTTATTTATAATAAAAACATAGGTTTGGTTTTATTTTTGATATCTGAATTCTTCCTTTCATGAATTATATATGCTGACAATTAAGTAAATTAAAACCATATAGTAAACATTTTATGATTGAACGTAAAAGGAAAGAAAAAAATTACTGTTAGTATAACACAGATGTTGTGGAAAAAATAAGTAATAAAAAAATATATTCAGAAGCAACAGAATTCAACCCTGCTTCTGTTACGAATTCTAGTACGTCAGGTATTTGTAAAAAAAATGGATTTCACTTTAAAACATTCATCAATGTTTACAGAGAGTTAATTTTAATGTCTAAGGGACAAGGGGTCAATCAGCCCCTTGACGCAGTTTAGCGGTGTGGTAGCATGGGGTCATTTGACCCCTCGTCGCAGTTAACGAAAATCCCAGTTTATTTGCTTCGCAGCTAACGTGTTAAGTGTACTTCAAATTCTCTAAAAATTAAGAAAGGAAACTTCTACTTACACGTTTTTCGTACTGATTTACCAAACAGAGAAAATATTGGATAGTATTGGTTAAATAAAATCTAAGAAGATATAGAAATTTAGATTTAGAAATTAAAATTTCTTTAAGTTTCCAGCGCTGCTTCCAGAAGCTGCCCATTGTATTGTAAACCATTCTGATATGGGGTGACTGTTGTGTAGTTTTGAGAAGTCAGCTGTTTGTTTTGATTTGCTCTATGTTCATGTGTTGTCAAGTTTTTAATCCACTTTTGTTCAAACTCCTCTTGTTCTAAATTGTTTTATCACATTTTTATTTTTTTTTACAAGTATATTATGTCTATTTTATGCTTTTATAATCAAGAGGTAGCAGTTCTGGTCTTGATAATAGTCATGGAGCTAAGTGTTGGCCATGCCTATAGTCGAGTTGGACACCTGCTGCAATCTTCACCCATTCCCTCTGTATACTTTGAGGATGTTGTTTTTCTTTCGCTTTATAATTATATTTAATTTAAACGTATTTCTTCATCATATACAATTTAAACTAACTGATTAATTTATTTTTTGTCGATTTTACTGTCTCCACTCTGATAATACTGTCCTTAGACCTACGGATTTTAAATATATCAAATCCTCATTTATACCCTATTATTTTTGTTCATTTAATTATTCTGTTATTGACAATATTTCTTTATTAAGTTTACGTTAACATGAATTGAATATTAATTATTTTGATAGTGAGGTGTATTTTTCCATTATTGTCTTTTTTTTTCTTTCTCTTTTTCATTATTTCTATTTATTTTTGTTTACTTAAGTTCTGTGTTTTCTTCTTTTTTCTGATTTTTTTTTTTTATGAATGCATGATGTAACTCTACTTAATTTATTTACTTCTTTATTTTATTTATGTTTTTCGGAGAATGTAAGTAAGTGGGATATTTTTAAAATTCATTATCAACCTTAATGTTTCCCCGTAACTCTGACTTAAAAGTTCTTGGCTCATTTTAAAAATTCTAAGTTGAAATGACTCTTAAGTTAAGTTTTTATTAATTCAATATTACGTTTATCTTATTGTTTCTTTTTTTTTTTCTTTTAGCCTGGAGTGGACAGCACCCTAGCTCAGGTACTTACCTTTAATTATCGATTAGTGCACCTTACTAGTTGTTAAAATAATAATAATAATTACTATCATTATCTTCCGTCATATGCACCTTATTATATTTTAATTCATTTAAAAGTCGCTTAATTTAAAACAGTAGCTTTATTAGTATATTTTTGGTATTCAGAGGCGGGGAATCATTTTGTCTTTAGAGAAAGAATTTAAATAAGGCAGTAATATTAATATTAAAGAAGACACTTATAATTTTGCTATATATCTATCTCTTTTGGTATTTATATTTGTTTCAAGCATCATCCATCCTGTATTGCAGATAGTTTTTAGTAAATATATTAATACCTTGTAGGTTTTGAATTTTGTAGTAGTTATGTGGGATGTTTCTGACTTCTATAATACTTAAGCTTCTATATCGTTTATTTTATTTATTTTTTTCATCAATTTTCAATGCTTCGGACAAACTCGTCTATTCTCAAAAACATGCTTTTCTTCTTTTTGTTTCCTCATTCTCTTCCCTAAAGATTTATTTTTTTTATTATTTATAAACTTCATCTCTGTCAGTAAACCATGGAACTGGAATTTCATGAATTTGCTCATGTTTAAGTATGAGAAGTTTAAGTAGTGAAAATTTAGCCCTTTTTGTTTTTATAATTTTTATTTATTTTCTGATTTAGCATGTGAGGTAGTTTTTAAAGAATTGCTGACTATGATTAAAGCTCGGAATTCCGTGCAGTAAAAATTTGAATTAGTAATATATAGCAACGTTATAAATAGTAATAGTTCATAACATAGGTGTCCGAGGAGGGGGGCAGGTAAGTCAGCTGCTCTAGATAATTTGTATCCCTGTAAACCAAAACTTTCAAGTCTTATTACATCCAGATAAAAATGGTTTTTCAACTGCTTTGATATACCATTGTTAAGATCTAATCATTCTAGATCCAATGACATTAAATCCCTTAAAGGTGACAAAGATGGATTTTTCCCTTTATGTTTATGCACCGTTTATATAAACCAGCTACTTTGGTCATGATCTGTTTGTTCTCCCTCCTTAGATTTTTTTTTAGTTGATTAGTTGATGTTTTTCATAATGCATTCTTCTGTACACTTATTATTAGATTACAGTCAAACACTATTTTTTTGTGTGTTTAATCTTTGTATATTGGACCCTCAATCTGAGCAATTTGTGGTGGGTCCATGAACATCACTCATAAAGTCCGATAGATTTTAGGTACTGTGGCTGGAGGATCAAGGATTAAAAGTATTGGGTTGTAAAAAAAGTTCGTAGCGTTTTTTAAGAATATATTTAAATAAAAATTTCAGATACATGTAAATATTTTTAATCAATGATATATGACCCATTTTGATCTATAACTTGTTTCCATCTTTCAGGTAATTTTGTAATTCCGTCCTCCCAGAACTGTTCAGTTTTCTGCTCGATGAACTCGTCTATGTGCTTTTTACAGTCCTCGAGCGAGTTATATTGTTTCCCGTTGAGGAAGTTTTGGAGAGACCGGAAGAAGTGGTAATCTGTTGGGGCAAGATCTGGTGAATAGGGTGGGTGGGTTATCATATCCCAGCCAAACTCCTACAATTTTTGCCGAGTCTGTAAAGACACGTGAGGATGGGCGTTGTCGTGGTGAAAAACAATGCCTTTGCGATTAGCCAGTGCTGGACGCTTTTGCTCAACCGCTGCCTTTAATCTTTCCAACTGGGAACAGTATACTGCCGAATCAATGGTCTGGTTGGGTGGGAGGAGCTCATAATAAAGCATGCCTTTCCAATCTCACCAAATGCACAGCATAACTTTTTTTGGATGCAATCCGGCTTTTGGAGTCGTTAACGGCGGGTCACTTCGTTTTCCCCAGGATTTTTTTCTCACAGCATTATTGTACAGGACCCATTTTTCATCCCCAGTAATCAACCTCTTTAAAAATGTTAAAAAATGATCATTAACATTGCGTTTAAGGAGGGAATCGCTGATGGAAATGCGGTCCAATAAATTCTTTTTCGTCAAAATGTGAGGAACCCATACATCGCTTTGAGAAACATATCCCGCAGCTCCCAAATGATTTGAAACACTTGTATGTGATATGCCAAGTGTTTTTGCGATATCCCGGGTCGTATAGTTAGGGTTATCGGTCACTAATTGTTGAATTTGTTCGTCATCAACAGTTGAAGAACGACCAGAGCGCTTGGCGTCTTCCAACTCAAAATTTCCGGTTCTGAACCGAGCAAACCACTTTCGGACGGTGCTTTCCCCTACGGCGTCATCTCCATACACGCTGCAAATTTTGTTGACTGTCTGTGCAGCGGATTTTCCTTTTCGGAAATAAAATAGCATTATATGGCGAAAATGAATTTTTTCCTCCTGCATTTTGGACTAACACAATACACTTGAACAATAGAAGATCCCGGTTGAAACTGATGCATAAAAGAACGTTATCCAATCCCTTTTTAGGATGTGTAAACATTACTGACCATGTAAACAGGATTAACAAACACAGAAAGGATTAAATTAAAATAATGAAAAACGCTACGAACTTTTTTTACAACCCAATAATTAAATTATCAGTAGAATTGTATAAACATTTGTACGCTCCAACCTTAAGTGTTTTTATTTTTTATTATGGGTCATCAGTTTATGTGATGCAAGGCAATGTGCCTTGTCTTTATATTCAAAATTGCTTTGTTATTTCATTTGTTATTATAATTGCCATTTTGACTTTCTTCTACTATTATTATTGAGCATGATTTAGTTAAAAAATCACTGTTGGACTGGTTATGAACTTGGTCGACCAAGAATTGGTACTTGCTTACTATGTACTGAACCTTAAAACTTAAAGTAGGTTTACCACTATTATCAACCCTTTAACTGCCGGTGGCTGATATATAAGCCAGCCGCGCATTGGTCCCCGTGTGCTGTTGGCTAATATATTAGCCACCCTTTTTCCGCCTGATAACTAGCGCTTTCTTTCGACGTTTTTTTGGAATCTATAATGTTTAACCGTACCGCTAGAGGGCATTTGATTATTCTTTTCCTTATTAACCGTGCCTTGATTCACGGTTGCTTCTGTGAATAACATTTGCATCTCCTGTGGTATTAACTTTTGTAGTGAAATTGTAAGTTGTGATGGCAAAAAGATTATATACTGAGGAAGGAAAAAAGAGAAAGGAAATTAAAAGAATAGAAAAAAAAGTTTTTAACATAATATTATATATAGTACATACAAAACAATACCTAATTATGTCATGATCACAACAAAAGATCATCAGGTTCTTTAATAAAATAAAAACCATTCCATAAGATTAAAAGTAAAATAAGAGATTACCTTTTACACTATATAAAAATATATACATATCAAATGTTTTACTTAAAGGGTATTAAACTCCTTACCTACAGTATTACGAACGAAAAGAGAAATGCTGTTTAAATGCTTAATGTCCTTAACATCTAATAATGAAATAATAGGATCTCCATATGCTTCTATTTGTATATAATTGTTTAAAATAGACAGTCTATGTTCTTCAAATGTCTTACATTCTAATAAATAATGATAGATATTATCGCTTAAATCTAAATTACAATATTTGCATGGTAGTTGAGAATCAAATCTTATCGTTTTCCCATCAATGTTAATGCGTGTAACCTTTTTACTTACCAAACGCAATTGTGCAAGAATTTTTAATTTATTGATGTGGGCATAGAGACAGAGGTACGGAGCAGCAGACCCAAAAGGACAAATATTTCTATAATATAAATTAAATGTGGACTTTGTCGCTCTATCGATATCTAGGCTAAGGAGATGATTCCTCATTGCCTCCTCTAAGTCTATCTTACTACTTATAACCAAATCTAGATTTTGACCCAGCCATACATTATCTGCTCCGATTATACATAACAGGTCCCAAAATATGTAAGATGCGAGAGTTTGAATGCTGTAAAAGTCTCCGCAAAGCGGGACCGCTCGGTGTGCCTACTAACCCGCAATGGCAGACCAGACCACCTCGTTCCCCGCTAGCTCCGCAGTTAAAGGGTTAATCAACCAATTGAAATTGTACTCGAGGGACGACTTGATATGATTTGGTTGTATGCATTTCGTATATGTAAATATGTTCATTTTTCTTGTTTTCAGTTGGACCAGGTAGCTTCTGGAGTGATGCAGAACCTTCAGGCCGTTTCGCAGCAGATGCAGGCCGTACTCCCTTCGCTCATGCAGTCCCAGATGGTTAGCCCTCCAAATCATTCCGGTGGCTCATGGGGAAATAAAAGGTACGTATCGTCATTTTATTTTAAAGTCAAGTCCATGAAATATTATAATGACTTGTTTCGATGTCTTCTTCATTATTAGTTCTAATTGCTTCTGTCTGAATATAATTTTTACTCTTTCTTAGGAGGTATGATGATTATGATAACGATGGCTATGATCGCCAATGGGGAGGACCAAGCAAGAGAAGGAAAGATGGAGGAAACAGGTGATTATGATCATTTTTTTCTGTATTTTATATATGTATATATTTTTGTACGATTTTATATTATCGGTGAAATTAGTAAATAGCAATTTATATAAAACAAAATATCGAATTCATTTTCAAGAATTTTACAATAACTTTACAAAAATATAGTTTTTGGATTTACCTCTTTATATCTCACGTTTGTATTGAATTGGAAAAGGTTCAAATAAACTTAAAAATGGTGTATACTAGAATTGGGCATATATAAATAAAAATTTAATCATGATCATGACTAATAATAAAAAATGTGAATAATGATTTGTAATCATCAATCACAAATCATTCTTTAGCGCAGAATCATTAATCATGAATTGTATTAAACGATGGTCGTGGTATATTCATGAATGTAATGTATTCAACAATCATGAATGACCATTATTCATTATTAAATGTTAGTTAGTAATCATGATTAAGAAGAATTTATTATTTATGATTACTCATTACTTATTAATCATGACTAATGGGAATTCACTACTCATGATTACAGATCATTCATTAATCAAGAATAATATAAATTCATAATTCATGAATACAAAAAAAATCACAATTCTAAGTCTTACTAATAATGAATGATTGAAAATTATTTGCTCTTTCCATTCTTGTCAATAGACCTTTACTAATACCCATTGGAATTAGGGTCTAATTCTTTACTTGTGACTTCAAATGCTGTTCAGTTGACTGCACCCACTGCTTAGGACTCGTCCTTGCTCATTAGGACAACTTTTAAGTCAGAAATGCATCCTCGTCTTTTAAATTTAATAATGATAGTGAATATATCATATTCATGATTGATGATTGGTGAATATTTTGTTATTCACGATTGAAGAATATTAGGTATTCATGATTAATGAATATTATATTAATCCTAGCTCATGATTATATTTTATTCATGAATAATGACTAACTGAATTTATCAGTTTTCGTTAACCCTAGACCAGGCGCGTCAAATGTTTTTACACTGGTAATGGTTGACTTTGGACACCATTACTTTTATTTACTTAAAATTAAGTATAGGTGCATGAATAATTTAACATTATTTATAAATGTTGTATTATTATGATTTTTCTACAAATAAAGCAAGAAAATAATAACCAATTTAATATTAAAAAAAAAATTAAATAATTCGAAAATCTAAAAACAACTATTAAAAACTATTTGATCTATAGTATTTACATCAATTATTTGAGTAAAACAGTTAGTTTCTGAAAAATCATGTTTTGCATCCCCCTGAGGGCCAAGAAATGTTTTTAAAATATTTTTCGACTTCGTTCTGGAATTAGGTTTCGAAAAATCTTTCGTTGACCACATTGTTTCACTGCCCATTCCAAAAACGAATTCCCTATCTTCATCATCCGAACCGCCTTCTTGTTCTGAGTTACTGTTGTGCTCTTGGTCAGAATAATTTATGGGTTCATCTTCCCCATCAGAAAAATCCGACTCCTATTCTTAGAAGATCCCTTCTTTCTCCTCATCATACAACTCTCTTAAAATCCTTGGAATGTTTTCATATTTTATAATATTGCCCCTTAAAGAGAATAAGTTTCAGATATTTAACATAAACCAAAAAAAAAATCCGAAAATAAAATAATAAAATGAACCATATAACTTACAAGTCCGGGCTGGGCTGGTTGCTTTTGGACACCAGCCGTGGTTTTCTATAATAAACACGCAATAACTGGTCACATGTCACTTGAACGAAAGCCAGTGTGAGACTTATCTAGGGAGGAGTAGTCCAGGGAAAGGTACTAAGGGCGGGAAGGGGTAATTCAAATTGCTACCTTCACAACTGACCTTTAATGAGAATTGGTATCCAAAGTCAACCAGCGCGCCCGGTCTAGGGTTAATCATGAATAACTGAATACTAATCAATTCATTATTCATTTTAAATGAATACCATAAACACTCAATAATCATTAGAAATACTCTGTACTGATTATGAATAATGGTTATTCATTATTCATTTGTTTTATGATTACAATTATTCATATTCATTAATCTTTATTCAGATTACAATTTGCCCAACTCTGCTGTATACTAGGGTATAACTAAAAGGTTCTAAAATTCTACTGCCCATAGGGCCTTCTAGTAATTCTTTTTCTTCTAATTTGCTAATTATAAAATTGTGTTTTTGTAAGAGAAGAAATAACTGGTGGAGGAAAGCGGGGCGACGTGAGCCTTACTAAGCAAGCTTGGGGCGAACACAACACATCAATGTCCGGCTACGAGAGGCGGAGATACCTAGCAGAACCGCCAGAATGGACCGACTCAATTCGACAAGTTATCACCTACAATAGACCGTTAAACAACTCCAACCGGAGATCCAGGCATAC
Organism: Aelia acuminata; assembly: GCA_911387785.2. Classification (NCBI taxonomy): domain Eukaryota; kingdom Metazoa; phylum Arthropoda; class Insecta; order Hemiptera; family Pentatomidae; genus Aelia; species Aelia acuminata. The sequence continues at coordinate 127,238,468 of OU426982.1, read as the reverse complement.
CAACTATTAGATATTAGCCACGACTCATACTTTTCTATTGCCCCTTTGTTTGTCTATTTTTAATCTAATAATGTTTACTCTCACAATTTTTTTTTTTTGTTATCGTTATTTTTTCCTCCCTTTAACTTGTCGGAATTGATGATTATAACATGATTTTCAGTTTGATGTAGTCACTTATATCTGTATCGTAAGTGTCCCATTTGATTGTCACTATGTCCTTTTGACGTATCATTAAATTACTATTAGCATTAAGATGATTTACATTGATATTTGCCATTTGATGTGACTGTTCTATTTAGTTTGAATTATAATGACCTCTTTGTAAACAAACACCCAAACACCCTTATTCCTTTTTATATCTTTTGACTCATACGAAGTTTTTATTAATTAATATTGGCTCCTTAATTATTTCAAGTGCAAATTAGATTGAATGATTGAACAGTTCAATTAAGTTATTTATGTGAATTCTATGTATATTATATATATTAAACTTATGTTGTAATTAATTTGAAGAATTTTATTTTAGTTTTTTTTTTTATGTATAGCTTTTGAGTAGTATGTGATGAACTGATACATATTCTATTTAGTAGATATTTGTAATTGATTTTGTTATATCCTCATATACTCTATAAATTTCTTAAGATTTTATACAATAGATAAGGTTTAAACAATTTTTTTTTGTTTGTACCTTAATAATTAGTTATTGTATTGTATTATTTACAATAATTTTTTCACTCATCGATTTCGATTGTATGGATATAATAAACCTTTTTAATAGTCAATGCTGCTATTTTTTTTCAATATTATCCTATTTTCTTTTGATACAGGTTTGATCAAGAATAACCAGCAGCCCTAAGTTTTATTACACAATTTTTGTGTTTATCTATTAGTTAACTAGCTGTGGTACCCGGCTTCGCTCAGGGAGTTGTGTGGTAGTTGGAATAAAAGAATAAACTTTTTAAATAAACAAGAGTTAAATATTTCGTTTATGTTTATCTTGTACAATAAAAGGTAAAACAATCTTATTTAAAACATATTCTTGCTATTTGGAGTACTTGTTTGTAAAAAACATATTTCATTTTGCTATCTAGGCTATATTTGTAAAAATCAATTGATTTTTATTTGAGTAAGGTATAACATGAGCCATTGTTGACGGAATGATTCCAATTTCAACATTTTGCAGGAAAGCATTTTAAATAAGATTCTTCTTTGGAAAATTCGCACTTAATTTGTATAGTAGCACTTATGTGGGTAACAAATATTTATTCAACAAAAATATACAATTATCAATGCCAAACGAATTAATACAACTCAAATATCCGAGCAGGTTTCAAAAATGATAACTTTATAGCACACAAATCATATGGCTTGAGCTTCACAGTCAAGACTAAGACTAATCCAACTGGCCCAGTCACTCGCTCCTTATATATAGTCGTAGAAGGAACATTCTAGAAGGTCCGAAATCTTCGTGGAAGGTCGTTGGTCTCCGTCAAAAAGATCTAGGCCTATCCATGTGCTCCAACAGTTTGTTCCGACCAATAGTTCTTTCCAACAAAAGGTTAGGAATTTTAAACCATATGTTTAATTGACGATTGAACGTTACAATATATATTTTATTAAAATGTTATATTTTGATATTTCTGTCATAGTTTTATGAAATTTCCTAATGTTATAAAATTTATTTTGCTCGAACCTCCCCTTGTTCGAATTTTCTAAAGAGAAAAGTTATAAGAATACTTAATTCTCAATATATATTCCACCAGGTGATTTTTTTTTTTTTTCAGTGTTTGTTTTTATTCCCTCATTGCACTACTAAGCAATTTTTCATTTGCAGTAAATTTACTTTTATATTATATATTGATTAAAGCAATGTTTTGATCAATTTTTCCTTCTATGACTTCTTGTTTAGGAATCCAGTTGGTTTTGTTTATTTTTATTTTCAATTCATTGCAGAGATTTCATGACCTTGTTTAAAAATAAAATGGAGAAACTAAATATTTAAACGTTATCTGATGTAATTCAAAGAGAACAGCTGAAACTAAATCATAACAAATCGAATTAATGAAGGATAACCTTATGAATGGAGCTTAACTTGTGCTACCTGGCTTCCGATTTCCAAACTAAATTTTTACATTCAAGCACCTGTCAAGCACTCAAAGGCTTATTTACATGTTGCGAGAGGCGTAAAATTCCCGCCCTTGTCTCTTCAATAACACACCCTTCAGATAATAGCGGAAACCTCATTCATGCATAGGGGCTACAAATTCATTAACTTACTTGGCCTTCTTCGTTTTTTGAGTTTTATCAGCACACACATTGTACACTTGGCTTTATGATATACATATATTGATTAGAAATAATTTTATTAAATATTGAGAGGAGAATCAGTATGAACAAAATACTCTTTTTGTTCACAGTATTTTCTGTCTCCTTACTTTCTACATAATATGTTTGTATGAAACTCTTCTTTATCAAACCCTAAAATAACGTAATAACTTCAAATCAACACTCATTATTTCAGGGTTTTTTTTGGTTGGCACATTAGGCCTAATGAGACCATTGGTCTTGCAGTGTAGTCTTCTCAAAGACATTTGTGTTGCTAGCGGGAGCACAGACAGCCTGGAGGGGGTAGCCCAAACCTCACGTTGCTGCAAGCCAGGGAAAAGAGTGCAGCGGAAGACTGCCCATAGCTCCATAACGAATCCCATTGGGGCCAATTTGGCAGTGTCCTTCCCACCGATGGCGTCAGCTCTCTCAGGTTCAAGGAAAGTGACAAAGCGGTATAGATCCAAGAATTATAGTAGTTCAGAGTCTGCAGGCCCCGAGGACCTGTATTTATTTTCCTAAAGCATTCTGTCCTTGTACCAAACCTCCAGAGGTTTGGCCCAAGCGGTTACTGACATCCTGGAAAACCATAGCACGATTCTCAATAAGATACACGGGGAAGGGTTATCAATCCTAGCCCGGTCGGTATGAGTCGCCTTCAGTAGACTGACAGGCTTCACATACCCGAGGGTGGGGGTATACTTGGACTGCGTGACGTTCATTGGTGGAGAAATGAGTAATGACACCTATTAGATTTATCATTGATGCTTCAAATTACTGAAAATCAATTTCAAAATAAGTGTCCACAAACAACAATATATTTGCCAAGAAGGAATGAGACCCAACCATGCGCAAAGAGTAGGTTTTAGAATTAACTAACCCCAATTAAATTTCATGCTTGCTGGACAGAAAAGCAAAGAAACAGTTGTAAGTCATTGCTTTGAGATTAAGTTTGTAACACCAGCATATCTTTGATTTCTTAAATAAGTAATTGATAAATAAAATATTAATGAAAATGAACACTCTTCAGTAGATCTGTTAACATATTTACATCTGTGGTACCAATAGTTGCTTGCTCCACTCACCCACATTCATGGGCGGATCCAGCCGATCGTAAAGGGGGGGGGGCTGCAGCTCCACAGCCCTTCATTTGGATCTGCTAATCAGCTTTTTTACCTTTATGTTCCTTTCCTACAACTAAAATTCTACTTGTTCTGCACATTACTTGTTCTTTAACTTGCTTCCTTACATTAAGGGAAGTCAAATTCTATCTTTATATGACGAAAAAATTTCCTAAGGGAGGGGCTGCAGCCCCCCCCCCCCCCCTGGATCCGCCATTGCCCACATTATCCACACCACCCAGGGATTATCCTGGGCGATTCGCTGCAAGAAAAAAATTGTATGCATATATTAGACAAAGTCAGTATTGAAGCTTTGCTTCAATAAATCCTCAAACCGGTCCTTTTCAATTGATGTAAGGCCACATTGGCCACATAACAGGGATACTAGTACAGTTTTTGTGTTTAGTTGTAGTTCGATTATTCAAAAAAAAAAATGAACAAGCTGTGTTTAACACTGTAGCGTCTGAGTAGTGGGATTGTACTGCGGGCCCTGTGGCCTCAGACCTTAGACAGGCCCGCGTGCCCGGTGACCTCAATACTTTTTGCCACATTCACTCTTCTTTATCTCCTTATTCATGTTTTTATTCTAAATTCGTCCTATTTGACTAAGGAATAAGGTGCAGGTAAAATTAATTTGGAATACCCCGGAAAGAACCCCATGTCAAGTAGTTTACAACCCTCGGAAATTTTTGAGGAAACCATAAACGTCACTGGGAATACCGGAGCGGTTGAAAACAGGGTTGGAGAAATGCGAATAATGTAAAAATAATTTTTATATGTCCTGCACTATTCCTAAATATAAATAAGAAAATGATGACTATTTTGTCTGCTCGCCATGCTCCTCTTCTAATATTCATGAAATAAAAAAAATACGTGTAGGAACGTAACTAAGAAGGCATACTTATATATAATTTTTAGAACTGTTATATTAGATGTTTTATATGTCTGTTAATTTTATAACATTTTTACATTATATACAATATTTTTTACGAGTTGTTTCCAACGATTTATGATCGTTGATAATGATACGATAAATCCGAAAGCGATGATCATATTTTAATGGTTACTTGCTCCGTTCACCCACATTATCATCACCCAGGCATTATACTCGGCGATTTGCTGTAAGAAAAAAATTGTATGTATACATTGCTGTGAAAAAGTCTTTGAACAAAACTGTATTTGTGAAAATAATTTAAATAATTTTATTTTAGCACTTAATTTTTTACTTATTATTTTGCTAAGAGTATTAAAAGACTTGTGCATTGAACTTTGTAATGTTAAGCTGCGTACAGTAGAGGATAAAAATATTTATAACTGCTTGTCATTATTATGGTCTAAAGTACCTTCATAATCCTTTCTATAGACAACGTCTTAATGTTTATATCATACTGTCTCTATCCCTTGAAATCAGTATAAAAGTTCATATGAAAGTGAGAACATAGTTGTGTTATCGAAAAAACGTTTTTTATTCATATAATGCTGTGCTTTTTTAAACCTTAAGTAAAGATACCAGTAAAAAATAATTTTTCTTAATAAACTTATTTTTTTCTATACTTTAAGCTATCCGTTTTTCAGGAAATGGCAAAAATTAATCTTCTTGATCGACAAAAAGTGATTATTTTGTATCAGCAGGGCTTTACTATTCGTGAAATTCAAAGGCAAGTGAAGTGTTATATTTCTGGAATACATTATATTATTAAAAAATTCAGAAAGGGTAAATGTGTTGGGGACTTGAAACGTTCTGGGAGGCCCCGAAAGTTAAATTCTGCTGCAGAAAAACATTTGAAGTTGCTATCTTTACGCAACCGCAAAAAGAATAGCACACAGCTAGCTCAAGAAATTGCCGAAGCCACAGGCACAGGTTTCTTCTTCTTTAGTTAGAAGGAAACTGATTAGTTTCAGACTTAGGGTATGCGTTGAGAAGAAAAAACCATTTTTTAGTCGTGGAAATAAACAAAGGCGCCTGAAATTTGTGAAAGAGCATGAAAATTGGACCGAAGAGGACTGGAAGAAAGTTTTATGGACTGATGAATCAAAATTCGAAATGTTTGGCTATATGAGAAGACAGTATGTGAGGCGGCGGCCAGGAGAGGAATACTTGGAAGATTGCTTAAATCCAAATATGAAGCATGGAGGAGGATCTATAATGGTTTGGGGCTGCTTCACAGGTTATGGAGTAGGAGATCTTATAAAAATAGAAGGAAAAATGGACGCTAAAAAATATCACCGCATCCTCTCATCTCATGCAATTCCATCTGGGTTGAGACTTATAGGGCCGGGATTCGTTTTGCAGCATGAAAATGATCCAAAGCATACAGATAGAAGTATAAACGAGTATTTGGCAAGAAAAGAAGAGCAGGGATAGTTAAAATGTATGGAATGGCCACCTCAGAGTCCTGATTTTAATCTTATAGAGCATTTGTGGGAATTACTTGATAGGAAAAGGGTTGAAAGGCAACCAAGTAGTTTAGAAGACCTGTGGAGAATCCTGAAAGAAGAATGGGAAAAAATTTCCCCAGATTATATAGCCTCTTTAATGTCTAGCGTTAAAGATAGATTGATGAGCGCCAAGAGAAACAAAGGCGGACATACTAGATACTAATTTTTGGCTTATGTTATATAGTTATCACCATTTTCCGCTCACAATATTATATTAATGATATTTTTAACTGAATAAAATATTTGTTTCAAAATTATTTTTGTTTTTTTCTTCTCTCCCAACTTATATTATTTCAAATGTGACATTGTTCAAAGACTTTTTCACAGCACTGTATATCAGACAAAGTCAGTATTGAAGCTTTGCATCAACCTCATAGGGGTCCTTTTCAGCTGATGTATAGTCCATATTGGGCACGCCCTGAGGTAACATAGCGATACTAGTACTATTTTTTGTATATTGTTGTGGTTCGGTTATTCATAAAAAAAAGGAACAAGCTTTAACCCTTAGGCCCGGTGCACACGGACGACACTTTTCTGCGATGCGGACTATAAGCCAGGTCAGGTGTACCTGGAGTACAATGGACCGACCGGATTTACCATTATACTCCAGGTACCCCTGACCTGGCTTATAGTCCGGATCGCAGAAAAGTGTCGTCCATGTGCATCGGGCCTTAAGCGTCAGGGCAGTGCGAGTGTATGGCTACCGTGCCCGGTGGCTTAAATACTTTTTGCCACGTTCACTCTTCTTTATCTCCTTATTCATATTTTTATTCTAAATTCGCCCTATTTGACTAAGGAATAAAGTGCAGGTAAATTTAATTTGCAATAATTAATTTAATTTTAATGTTGTATTCCTAAATAATGATTCGATAAATCCAAAACTGAAGAGTAAAATTTCAATGTTTGTTTTAAAAGAAGCCACAAAAACATCTCTTGAGGTGCTGACTACAGGGGGTTTTATCTTAGTGCAATCGTAAAATGGAAAGAGATAAGAAATAAATTAAAATAAGGTCCGCAGTTTCAGTCTTCTAACGCTGAAACGAGCGGAACTGATATCAGTCTACAGGCCCCAGGAACTGCAGCGTTCATTGATATATTAGTCTACAAGCCCCAGGGACTGCAGCGCTCGAACTGATATATCTGTCTACAAGCCCCAAGGACTGCAGCGCTCGAACTGATGTATCAGTCTACAGGCGTTAAAGGGTCAAAGGAGAAAATAATGTGTTCATCATTACGGAAATCTCAATTTCTTCAAGAATGTCATTTAATATGAACCCCTAAACTCTTCAGTTCCTCTTTAGATTTCTTTCAGAGGGCTTCTTTATTGTCTGGAGTGAGAGGAGGTGGATGCTGGAGGAGAAAGTGCCAATAGCCCAGTAGTCTGATCTACATTGCCCAGTGCAGACAATACGCCAAGGACGTGCTACATAGAAAGCTCTCCGGTGCAGAAGAATACGATCTACAAGAATCCGACCTCCTCAATATGAAATCTACACGCGAACCGACCGTTAGAACGGTCCTGTCCGTCTGATTCCTCTATCGCTATCCTCCACAATTCCCATCCATCAGCTCCATCTCCATTCCGACATAAAGTCTACCGTAGTTTCCTAATTTAAGAACAAAAACATATTGATATGTAAGCAATCTAAAGTTTAAAAAAATATCAAAGACGTCACCAGAAAATTATGCAAACTAGCTTATATACCCTATCACATTGGCGGATCCAGGGGGGGGGGCTGTGGGGGTTGCAGCCCCTCCCTTTGGAAAAATTTTCGTCATTAAAAGATAGAATTTGACTTTCCTTAAAATAAGGAAGCAAGTTAAAGAACAAATAATATACTGTACAAGTAGAATTTGAGTTGTGGGAAAGAAACATGAAAGTAAAAAAGCTGATTAGCAGATCCAAATGAAGGGCAGTGTGGCTGCAGCCCTCCCCCCCTTTAGGACTGCAGCACCCCCCACTTTAGCACTGCAGCCCCCCTTTATAGTCGGCTGGATCCGCCCATGCCCTAGCAAGAGCTCTCGTAGATCGCAAGACACATCTCCATAAAGCCGGGTTCATACCAGTGAAATCAGGAGCAGTAAAAAAAAAAAATCGGAGGTGGGTTGTCGGTGATTCGATCAAAATAGGTCAAATAGAGGCTGATTCCTCAAACAACATACTATAGATAGGAAATGGCGAAGTAAAGAAGGGAGGGGGATAATTTCCTTCTCCTGAGATGGTTGCAACAATAAATATAGGATTTATTTATACATTGGTTGTTTATTATTTATGTACATATTTATCCAAATGGGCAAAAATATCTATTACAAGATTACATTTCATGTTTAAAATGGGAAGGTTGTGGATAGAATTCCTACTTTTAAAAATTGAATTAGAAAATCATCCATTCTGAGAACGATTTAATTGATTTATTATCTATTTCAAAAAAATAAATATTTCGCGTTCCAAAACGCGAACGTTGGCAAAAGTGCACTGATTCTGACGGAAATTACTTTGATTACACATATATAGGCAAATATGGCGTATTTTGGATTGAGTTAATAATATGACGATATACAACTCTTTCAGGCCATTCAGAAAATAGCCGATTTTTGACATATGACGTTATTGAAAGTTGAGCGATTTGCAGGTCACAAAGTATTTATGAGCATGGGGTTCCCAATATCCGAATTGTTTATTAGCGGCACCCAATGTCAAATCTCAGGGCAAAACTTACTTTACTAATAGTTTTTCTTGATTTCGAATTCAGATAAATATTGATATATCTATCTATACCTCTTATGTTTGCAATTTTATTTACTAAATAATTAAAACTCCTGAATTTAATTTTTCGATCGGAATAGAATAGAATAAAGGCTTGAACCCGAAGGCCGCTACACACCTCCACCCCCCCCCCCCCTCTAGTCCAATCCCAACTCCACAAGATCAGCCCTCACCTGAACCTCCTTACTTCGCCGAGGTCTACTGCTACGTTCCTGGTCTCCCGCTACTAATTTTACTGACACAAATTAGTTAATGGATGCTGACTGGCAATTTAACATTATTTAATAAATACTGACCACACAATATAGGCGAGCGCAAGCGACGGTGCTGCAGCTCAGAGGAACTAGAAGGAACTAGAGAAACGGGGATAGAAGCCGTGCGATGACCTGGGATTCATAGGGTTTTTTCCGTTTTTAATTTATTTTTCCATAATTAAAACCCGAATGAGCAAAAAATTATTAGAAAAATGTCTAATAGGTATTGCTCGGTCCCTCAGTGTTCTTCAAAAAAATCTAAAGATGTGTCATTCCATTTGTTTCCAAAAAATAAAAAGCTTCTTAAAGAGTGGATTGTAAAATTAAGAATAGATAAGCCTGTTTCGAAACATATACGATATGTAGTCTTCATTTTTAAGAAAGTGACTATGTTTATCCAGGTAAATATTAGTATTTGACATTTTATTATTCCAAAATGTTGGTTTTATGCAAATAACATTGGGACCAGGGTGTCATAAATGTTTTTCTTTTTTAATTTTCCCCATTTTTGTCTTACATCCGTTGTGCTTAATTGTTCCAAGTTTTCAAAGCGAAGCCTGAAAGTTTTGACAAATAAATAAATAATATGACAAAGAATCTAAGCTGTCATAACAATGATTGTATGAATAGGTGATTAATGTTATTACTAACCGAAAAACGTAGAGTAAAGTTACAATGATGTGTTTGCATTTACCAGAACTAGCAACTTTACACGCACAATAACAAAAAAATTGCTTATTATTATTAATAAATTTGATTTCCACTTTTATTTGATGGGGCAGTCCTTTAAGATCGCTTGTTTGAAGGCACAGGGCTTGCAAAATAACTTTTTTTTTACTTCTAGATATTATTCCACATGTGGTTTGCATCAAGAATAGCCTGCCCTTCAATTAATGGTCTCTTAAAATTACCAACTATCTCTATTACATCAACTAAGTCTATCCCCGTTCTTTCCGACATTTTGGAAATGCTACTAGCGCACCCTATAGTCGATTGCGCCCGCCTATTTCAACTAGTACTGTGTATGTATTAACCTTATCTGGTGGGCACTCTCGGGTGTTGTCTCTGGCCTATCTGCTGGATCAGTCCCTGCCATCTCTGACTCTCTCTCAGGCTCAGCACAGCATCCCATCTCAGCCTGTCTGGCTATCTGGACTCCGGCTCTCCCTGGACCTCCGCACTCCTTGTACTCCACTCTCCCCGAACTCTGCCCCCCTTCGAACTCTCTCTCCTCCGAACTCCTTTTTCAAACTTCTCTCCCCTCCGTATCAGTCTTCTTTCCCCCACTCTCTTCAGACTTCCTCTGATTGGCTGGCTGCAGACTTCTCCTGATAGGTTGGTTCCAGACTTCTTCTGATTGGCTAGCTGTCTAAAATTTCCCTTCATTTCTATATTTACCGTGTTTCCAAGCGGCCTCTTTGCCGGAGGAAAATCAGGGTTTATGGCCACTAATTTCTTTAACAATCTTCCTAGGTTTGTCGGCAGCATTGTCGGTCCTAAGCTTTGCTTATTTTGAATCTCTAACAGAAGGTTTATGACCCCAATAACATACAAGGCGGTATTTCCAAGACCTTGCCGCCTTCAGGTAAAACTGACCACCGGGTTGCCCATATACAGTACTTTACATATTTTGATATTAAATTATTAATTAAATTTCCTTCTCCCATCATGGCAGCATCCACAATACATAGCACTACCCCTCGGGCGTTTTCCAGTTGGCCAAGCGTTTATCAATCTTTTAGATACTCGTTTACCTCCGACAAACATCGGGACAAGAGATTTTTATATATATATATAAGGATCTGTTGTTTAAAGATAACCTTGACAATGACTCAAACAAATGAAAATGACAAAAACAAGAAAACTTCTTTCTTTAAAAGAAAATATATAATTTATGAATAAAAGTGAAAAGTTTTTTGTTCTACTTTACTATGTACATTTTTATAGTTTACCCCTTCTGAACGGGCACTTCTACAAAGGACAAAATCAGCTATTCAATAAGCTGTCCGTTATAGGGAAGTTTCGCAGTACTGTATAATGACTATATTAAAACAACCGTTTACTTAATCAGCAATCAGCAAGCCCCTTCACTTTAACAGCTAAGCAATAAAACATAAACATCCTTTTACACTTTTACTATCCCAGTTTTGTGGGTACTCCCATAAACTTGTCGTGTTGGGAAAAAGTTCTACAGGATCTTTAATTATTAGTCTCTCTAAGTGTTAACTGAGGAATATTGAAGCCAGGCTTGGAATAGGAATTCATTACAACTGTTGCTTGCGGACTGAAACAAGGGCGGATTCAGAGGGTGGATAACAGGAATTTTTTTTGTATTTTTAAGCGAATAATGCAATGAGGTCGTCACTATGCCCTAAACATAACACTTTAAGTTGTTTAGATCGCCGTTCTTATTTATACAAGGTAATAATCTCATTACAAAACGGTGCTGTCAACCACCTAATCATGAGACAGCTGGAGTCATGACCCTCCCCCCAAATTTAGAGCTGAATCCGCCCCTGGTGTTACATCACAACTCATGTTAATTTTTATTATGATTAGATTTTTTTTCTAGATTATATGACGATCACAAGGGACTTCAGGGATGGGTACCACTACTGAAGTGCGGCTGATGGGGCAACCCTGCTTCGGGGCGTGGCTATCACTCCCTTTCGGAGGGGAAATTCTCGACAGCTGATGCCCCCACCACCTTATCACTATTTCCCCTCCTTTTTAAAAACAGCGCGTCTTGCTTGAGTGTTCACGTCATTTTTACGTCACAAGCCATCTTACCAATTCTCCAATTGACACATCGATTTTTCACTTGCTACTTTTAAGTCGATATACTTCTCCCACTTTTGAAGTAACGACCTTTTAGGAGTCCATATTGTTCTCCGACTTTTGAAATCATTGCCCTCAGCTTTCATACCATTTTTAGAATTATCAGTAATTCCGAAATCGATAGAAAGTTTTTAATAAAATTAAGACTTATTTACTTCATATACTACGGGATTTTCTCTATTTCAAATTCAAAGAGTTACATTTCAACTTTCATAAATACAAGCTTCATTACATTATTGATGGAACACGCATTTAACAAATCAATGAGTTCTTATTCAAAATAAAATATTAGCCTGTAATTTTATTCTTTCCAACTTTTATTATTATAAATTTAAACTATCATCATTTAATTATACTATACAGTAATAAAATAGATTATTAAGCTAAGTCCCCTTTTCTTCCCTATCTTCATCAGATTTGGAACACGTCTTGCATTGAATGTTATCACCAATATACCTACTTTATGTTATTGGCAAACATAAATATTTTTTATTGCTCATGTCTGTGGATGACCTTGCAATTATAGTTCATTCAATAACTGATGCACAACAAAATCAATACCCTTGCGCAATATTGCCAAAATAATAAACTGGTTATTAATACATAAAAGACTAAACCCATGAGAATTCTGAAAGGTAGGCCTACAATATGCAAGTTGCATAAATAAAGAGGTATAGTGCAAGATGCAAAAATAAAGAGGTATAGTGATAAACCATATAATAAAAAAAAGAAAAGTTAATTTGAGCTGTTTTACTTATAATAAGAAATATACCTCTGTAAATGAGCTTAAGATCGGTAAAATGATATTATGATGCTTAATTCTCAGCAGGAAAGTTAAAAATATATAAATTATATAATAAATCGAAAGTATGTATAAAGATATTTAATTTCAAACTTAAGGTATTAGTATCGAAAATAGCACGGTCAATCTTTATCGTCGATATAGAGAGGTGACGATTACATGACGTCACAGTCGACTACTGAAGGGAAATGGCGGGAAAAATAACTGGGACAGAACAGAGAGCTGGAGCCTTATCTGCGAAGGGGGGAAGGTGGTGGGGGCGGCAGTTCGGCAAGGCCCCGACCGATCGCTGCGCCTTAGGCCACGCCCCGAAGCAGGGTTGCCTAGGGATGGGAAACTATCGATAGTTCTGACTATCGATAGTTTCGATACTATCGAGTAAAACTATCGATAGTCCTATCGATAGTCGACCGAAAATTGAATGTAGATAGACAAGGGCCTAAGGCCTAAGGAAAATCCCGGACTGGACCTTTGTAAGACGCATTCATTGGTCATTTATTGTAATATTAATTCAAAATTTATATATTATATACCATTAGGTAAATATTTCATTTTTTTTTCCTTTACGCTGGAAATAACGAAAGTAACTGCACCCTTTTAGGACCAAATAAAAGTTTTCTTTTTTTAGCACATGAGTGTTTATAACTCACAATAGCGATATGATAAAGCAACCTCCTGAAAGAAGAAGACATAATGCTACCAACAATGACGAATTTCATCCAACAAATGTTTGAAACCAGGTCGTCCTGAGAGGGCTTGCTTACTAAATTGAGAATTATTTTTACTTTCACTTACCTATATATGAAATATATAGTAAGTGGAAGTATTGCGATCGTGAAAAAATTCGACTTCCGGTTTTCAACGGAAATACACGTTTTGGGGTCCCCTGAGTCGAAATGACCAAGTCCCGCGAAATGGTCTGTGTGTGTGTGTGTGTGTGTGTATGTGAACAGACTAGCTCAAAAACTATAACTATAACCGTGCGATCCTGAAATTGGGTATTTAGTGTAGGTATATGCCCGCGATGTGACAGCATAAATTTCATCAAAATTACTTAAAGGGAGGGGGTACTTTACTTAATAACTTTTTAGGTTTTTTTCGATTTTCTCAAAAACGGCTCTAACGATTTTGATTAAACTGAGTATTTCATCTATTTATATGCCCGAGATATGACTGTAAAAATTTCATCAAAATTGATTAACCGGAGGGGGGACTTTACTTAATAAATTTTGTAACATTTTCACGTGTTTTTTTTATTTACTCTAAATCGGCTTTAACGATTTTGATCAAACTGGGTATTTGATGTATTTATATGCCCCAGATATGACTGTTGAAATTTCATTAAAATTGATTAACCGGAGGGGGGACTTTACTTAATAAATTTTGTAACATTTTCACGTGTTTTTTTGATTTTCTCAAAAACGGCTCTAACGATTTTGATTAAACTTAGTATTTGATCTATTTGTATGCCCGAGATATGTCTGTAAAATTTTTATCAAAATTGATCAACCGCAGGGGGCACTTTACTTAATAAATTTTGTATCATTTTTACGTGCTTTTTTTATTTACTCAAAAACGGCTTTCACGATTGTGACCAAACTGGGTATTTGATGTATGTATATGCCAAATATGTGATAGCCAACATTTCATCAAAATTGATCAACCGAAGGGGTGAATTTACTTAATAAATTTTGTATCATTTTCACAGGGTTTTTTATTTACTCAAAATCGGCTTTAACGATTAATAAAAATAAGATATGAATGTAGAAAAATGTCTGACTTTGGGAAATGATATTTAACAAAACACGTCAATTTCTTATCTAAGTAAGTTGGTAAGTGAAAGTTGTGTGTTGCGCGCACGCACCAGATTTTTTAAGCTAGTATCTGGAATAAAAGTTACTGTATTATTATTGTAACGTTTTCATGTAATGTGGCTATCGGTGTTTGAAAAAAATGAATACAATTACGAGAAAAAGAAAAAATAACATTTTATTTAACACGATTCATTTACACACTATTAAAATACATAAATACAATTTTATTCTTATCAGATCTACGCCGTACCTTTTTTCAAAATATCCAGAACGAGTTCATAATTCTCGTGCAGAAACACTTGCATGTTTATCTTGTCTGATGACAGCCTGTTTCTGCTCTGGCTGATGGTAAAACCAGCGGTTGAAAAAACCCGTTCTGACGGTACTGAAGTTGCTGGTACACATAGATATTTCTTAGCTAAAGTTTCCATCGGATGGAATTGTTTCCTGGTCGACTCTTGTTCCCAATATCTAATAGGGTCGTTATCTTTGGTATTAGCCACAGGGTTTATTTGAAAATAATTTTTCAGTAGAAGGATCGCGTCAACTGTAGTCGATCTGGTATCATGTATATTTTTCTTCTTCTTCTCTAATGCCTCCATAAGACGTCGTCCAGATTTTGATGTATTGGTCATTTCTACCTTAGACACAGCATCTGAAGAACTTGTGGTTGATACTTCTGCTTGCGCTTCTGATTTCACAATGTGTGATATAGCATTTTGGAGAAAATTTCGAGCTTTTTGGGCATTGGATTCCGATTGAAAGAAAGAAATTTTCCATCTATGATCCAAAAGAGTAGCCATCATGGTACAAGTTCTTCCTTCATAAACATCTAGCCTTTTTTCTATGTTTTTTTCGAGGTTAATCAGAACCTGTTTTCCCTCTTCGGTTTTAATTTCCTTCTTTAAACTTTTTACTTCTTCTTTTAAAATGTAGACGAGAGGGATTACTAAGGAAACGGTCGCATAACTTCCACCAGATACAATTTCAGTTACGTCATTGAACATTCTCAAAATCTTTTCTAATTCTCGTAGTACTTCCAACTCATGATTAGAAAGATACAAAGCTGTTTTCTCGAGCTTTATTAATGTCATTAGGAGGGGGTTACTTAGTACTAGAATTCTTTCTATCATAAAATATGTACTATTCCATCTGGTTGGTACTTCCTGTTTTAACTTTAATGACACTCCTACTTCCCTTTGCTGTTCATTAAGCAGCAAACGAGTAGCTTTCGGACTAGATTTAAAATATGCCACCAATTCTTTACACTTTTTGATAATTGGCTTCAATAACTCAATCGAAAGTGTGTCTGTCAAAACCAAATTGACTGTATGGGCAAAACATCCTAAGTGCTTCAATTATAAAATCAAACATGCATTTTCTTCATTTTTAGCATTATCAGTGACCACGTAAGCTATTTTGTCCTTGGGAATTTTCCAGTCATTCAAAATGTTATCAATGCACGATGCAAGCTCCTGTGCCGTACAACCATCACTTTCAAGTTGTTTGGCCTCTAAAACAAAACTTGATAATTTGTCTTCCTGAATGAAGTGGCAAGTCAAAGCTATAAAAGTTTGATTTGATATTGATGTCCAAGTATCTGTCGTCAAACTTACGGATTCAGCTGAATCAATCAAACATGCCAACTTTTCTTTTACTTTTGTGTAAAGAGCGGGCATGTATCTACCTGACAATGTTTTTCGGTCAGGAACTTCATATTTTGGGTCCAACATTCGAACGAAATTCTTGAAAAGATGGGTAGTCACGGTTTTAAAAGATCTAAGATCTCCAGCTATGAAAGCTGTTAGGGCCTCATCAATCTCTAGTTTCCGTATATTATTAGAATCATCAAATGTAGAACTTGATACATACGACGTCAATTTACGCTGCTTGGGCTGGGAGGTTTCTTCCATCTGTGAGTCATTGTTCGGCTCAGGTGAATTCGACCTGTAGAAATTAAAAAATATTGTAAGAAAACATAGTTCGTAATTACGAAATTATCGTTCTACTGGGTAATCAATAAGTAATGTAGTAAATACAGTGGATCAAAAAAGTGATGGCACACCTCATCTTTTCGTCTTAGTTTCAAACATATTAACATTATTTTGAAATTAATTTTTTTAAATATAAAGTAACATACCAGTAATGTATTGTTGTAAAAAGTTTAAAAATTTTATAGCTGTAGAAAGATAACTCTCAAAGTCTTAGTTTCAAGGGTCAAAAAAGTGTTGGCACAGTTGTAAATTGTTTACTCTCGGGTTCATAATTCTACTTTATTTTTAAAAACAATAATGATGTTTATATTTACTATTTATTATATTACTGTAATCAGTTTTAAGTTTTGTTCTGATCAGTTAAGATGGGAAGATCTGAGCACAGTAACATTTTTAAAAATAAGGTGGTTAAACTCCATTCTAAGGGACTTAGTTACCGTCAAATCGCGTTTAAACTTAATATTAGTTTCAGTAGTGTCCGGAACATAATTAATAAATTTAAGGAAACAGGTTCAGTCATTAATAAACCTCGCCGAGGACGACCGCAAATATTTACTGAAAGAGAAAAAAGAAATATCCACAGGATTGTCGAACAAGAGCCCTCAACGTCTGCAGCCAGAATAGGTGAGGAAATAGCAACATGTTCCAACAAATCATTCTCTTTACAGACTATAAGAAATGTAATCCATAAATTTAATTATTATGGCAGGGTTATGAGAAAGAAGTCCTACATTAGCGAGGCCAACCGAAAGAAAAGGCTTGAATTCGCTAAAAAGTATATAACTGAGCCTATAGACTTCTGGAAAAATATTATTTTTTCTGACGAAAGTAAATATAATGTTTTTGGGTCAGATGGGCGTAAATATGTTTGGAGAAAGCCCAATACAGCATTCCAAACTCGACATGTAAGAGCCAAAGTTAAACACGGTGGGGGCAGTGTTCTAGTTTGGGGGTGCATGTCTTGGTTCGGCGTAGGAAATTTGGCTTTTATTGATGGTATTATGAACGCCAAAAAGTATGTCGACATTTTGCGACAAAATTTAAATGCAAGTGCCGAAAAGATGGGGATCAAAGATACTTTTGTTTTCCAACAGGACAATGATCCCAAGCATACTGCTTATATTACTAGGGAGTGGATGTTATACAACATACAGAGGCAATTAAAAACGCCGCCTCAGTCTCCTGACATCAACCTTATAGAACACCTGTGGTATGTTTTGGATCAGAAAGTAAGGGAAAACAAAATTTCAAATAAAAATGACTTAAAAAAATTTTTGTCAGAAGAATGGCCAAAAATTGGGCAGGAAATAACGCAGAACCTCATTTCTTCAATGCCAAAGAGGCTAAAAGCCATTATTGATGCAAAAGGCATGATGACAAAGTATTAGGTCAGTATATTTTTTATTTTAAATACTTTAACAACCAATTATATGTACTGTGCCATCACTTTTTTGACAACCCAATAATTCGATTTTATTTTTATTTTTTCAGCAATATCAAGTCAACTAAAAATTTATTAATAAAACATTATGTATTATAATAAACTTTTTATGTAATAAAATCTTTTTTGAAAAAATCATTTTTATTTATGCAATATCAAAAAATAGTACTGTGCCAACACTTTTTTGATCCACTGTAGATAGGGTTTTTTAAATTGAAGAATCTAATGATTTAAATAAATTTCACATTTTTGTGCTTGAAAACCTTTTTATGTAACATAGATAATATATTGTTTGTAAGCACCACTTCAACCAAATCGTTGAAGTTATGTATGCTTAATTGTTTATTTTATTCCAAAATAATATTATCCTAAAAATATTAATGAATAATTAATTTAATCTTACCTGTACTCTTTTTTGTGGAAACGAATGAGATGGTCCCTCAAGTTGGATGTGTTCGATGAAGTTTTGAATTCTTTTTTATTTGGACATAGAATACACTTGGCCAAGGGTTTCCCAGTTGAATCCTTTTGGAAAAAATCCCATACGTCTGACTTCCGGCGAGGCATGGCATAGAAATTTAGACGCTGATTGGAGAAATCAAATAATATTGGAGAGTAATTTTAAAGTTAGTTCACTATAAACTATCCAATAGATCTTGTTACGGCTAAAAACATTTCATCAGTCAACAGTCAGGTGAGGTTTCCTTCAATTCTGGCGGGAGTTAGTTCTGGCGGTAACGAAAAAATACTATTTCACAAAAAAATTAGGTACCTTTATTTGAAGGATAAAAACAAAAACAAAATTACCATTAACACAACGTAACAATAAAAAAAAATTATTTTAAGAAAGCCCAAAATTCACAAATATTTTTTTTCTATTTTCTTATATTTAGAGCATTTATTTATCTCAAAGCTGTAAATGATTAATAGTATTACAAACTTTTATTGTTACTGAAAGTCGGGACTATGGTTTCAAAATTAAAAATTTCTGAACAAAATTTATAATCATTTTAATTATGAGAAGGTATACCTATACGGATATATTTCTATTATATTTTCAATACGAAACATCATTATAATGATAATTTTATGTTTTGGATCAGCTGTGTGACCGGAACCACAGACCGTTTCACCCAACTCAATACGCTTCTATTAACTTCGGACCTTCCAAATGAAGTTTCACTTAAAAAGCCGGACTATCCCACCTAAATTGGGACGCCTTGTCTTTTTATTAGTGGTGTGGTAATTTTAAACTATCGCTTGAAACTATCGATAGGCTATCGATAGTCTCGACTATCGATAGTATCGATAGTACTATCGATAGTTTCCCATCCCTAGGGTTGCCCCATCAGCCGCACTTCAGTAGTGGTACCCAGGGATGTTCATCTTCGCTTTTTAATTTTCAATTCATTAGGTTTGTTCCAACACGAGTTATGGTGATTAACACTAAACCTAACGACATATTATATATACCTATTTCTACCGATGGCGGTGAAATGACCGCTTTTGAAATAAACATTATAGTCTTTTCCAGTTGATTGTAATTTTAGCAGCACCTACTTCTAATAGAAACCTGCCTTTGTCAGTGTTGCCACAAATTACATAAATGTATTTATAGCTGGCTACACTGCGGGTAACCATATATGGTATATAAACTCTCTCAGAGTGTGTTTTGATTTCGTGTGTGGGATACTGTGACTTGCTAAAAAACTGCATATTAAGACATATTATATTTTCAAGTGGTTTATATATTTTTTTCAACAGAAGTTTCTATATTTTCATTATTCGTTTTGTTATTTTTATCTGAATAGAGTGTTGTGTGATCTGAATCAAACGTTTTTATTATTTTCATCCCGTACTGTTACAAATAGAACTAAATATTTATAATGCCGCTTACAGAGCCAGTAAGCTAATTTGAATTATCGCCATTTTGCCTCACCTCGTGAGTTACCAGCAGTCGCTCTGTACCCATCATAAAACGAACTGTAAGCACATGGCGTTCTCCTAGAACACAATCGGATGACATTTTCTTGGAAAATTACTGTTTTTGTGTTAATTTCGAGATTTCAATGCAGATAACTTCATAAAATTTCATATATATTCTAGAGGTCAAAAGACCGCTCAGTGTAGACAACGGTAGAGTACATATCATTATCAGGAAAAACGAAAGAAGAAGAGAAATATATATTGAAAAATTAAACAGCTATATATTATAGAAAAAGTCGTGCAGTAAGTTCAACAAAAATAAAAACCTGGAATTTAACAATTTAGATTAAAGTCTCAAAAGCGGTAATTTGACCGCTCTGGTAGGTTTAGGGCCTATTCACACTATCGGTTTCGCGCCCGCTCCACTCTCGCTCCGCTCCCGGTCCGCTCTCGCTCTACCCCATTCACACTAGCGCTCCGCTCCCGCTCCACTCCCGGTCCGCTCTCCTAATGTCTTACCATATTCACACTATATAATTTTACACCGTTCAATTTTGAAAGGTTTAAGCTATTAAAGCCATTAATAATCGAAGTTGTGTGTATTCGGATTTTAATTAATGATTAACTTTCAGTTATTTAAGTATTCATTTATTCTTCAATTTTACGGCCAAAAATAAAAACAATTTTTCGTTTGTAGAAATAGCTGGTAAGTGTACTTTTCTTGATGAAGAAGATAATATTATCAAAAAATATAATAAGAAGAATATATTGCAACACAATGGTAATTATTAATAATAATTATAGATTAATTTAATTAATGGTGAAGAAATAATTTAAATTTTTTTCGTAATGTATTCGAATACGCTTGAAAATTTCAAGTTGGAATCGGTAAATGCTACAAATTTACCGATTGTGTTCTCTTCTTTTCCTGATTAATATTTTAATTATTTTTTGCTTTAATATATTTTTTTGTTAATTATCTGACATTTTTCATAATATACTGCATTATTATTCGTTTCAAATTAAACGTTATTTTATAATAGCAATGAGTGTGTAGTCAATAAATAAATCGGTGACCATTTTTTACGAGTACATTAATTCATAGCAAAATATATCTCAAACATAACATGAATTTTTCACGTCGAAAAACCGCGCGTATTGTTGGTGATTTTTTTGATTTTTTTTATCATTTCAAGCGTATTCGAATACATTCGGGAAAAAAAATTTAAATTATTTCTTCACCATTAATTAAATTAATTTATAATTTTATATATATATATATATATATATATATATATATATATATATATATATATGTATGTATATATATATTTTAAAGTTGAACTTTTTTGGCCGTAAAATTGATGAATAAATAAATACTTTAATAACTGAAAGTTAATTATTAATTAAAATCCAAATACAGACGGTTTCGATTATTAATGGCTTCAATCGTGAACGGTGTAAAATTATATAATGTGAATATGAAAAGACTTTAGGAGAGTGGAGCGAGAGTGGAGCGGGAGTGGAGCGAGAGTGGAGCGGGAGCGGAGCGAAGCCGGACCTGGGCCAATATTGTGATTAACCTCTCTCTATTTCTCTTTAGAATATTTTGCCAGTAAGACCGGACCTGGAGCGGAGCGCTAGTGTGAATGGGGTAGAGCGAGAGCGGACCGGGAGTGGAGCGAGACCGGAGCGGTACCGATAGTGGAATTCTCTGTCTATTTCTCTTTAGAATATTTGAGCGGACCGGGAGTGGAGCGGGAGCGGAGCGATAGTGTGAATCCGCCCTTAGTGTTAAATGAACGTCGCAGGGGCATTATCTCTTGGTAAGGATTGGAACTAGACATAATAGGCGCAGGACAGGCCCCCGGAGTCCGATACAGGATTAACGCCATGCTTTATCAAAAATAGCATTTAACTGCTGGAATTTTGAAGTACCATCCATATTGATAATTTTTGAAATTTTAAAACAATTTTTTGGAGTCTTTTACTGTTTTACAACCACTCATTCTATGATGAAAAAAAAATTTCGTTTTAAAGAATTGAATGTATAAAAAAATAAAGCAAATATCAGTAAGTTTTATTCATATCTTAATAAGAAATAATAAAAAAAATATTCTTTTCTTTCTAATATTTATGCTATAATTAAAAAATGTCAAGGAAATTAAATAGAACTACATAGTATAAAATTAAACCCATAAAATGAAAGATAACCATAAAGGTAGTCGTTGTAATATTATCGGACGCGGAAGGATGATGCCGCCCAGTAGTCTTGTTTTACTACTGATGGCCTGTATTGGACCTCGGAGACCGATTCTAAAAAACAACAGAATTTCAGCTGTTAGCAACAGTTTTCTGCACTCAAATGCAGTAATCTCATTAAAAATCGACTAAATTGAGTGTTTGAAGTGTTCGGACTTTCGGACATTTTCATGTGAAAATCGGCTGTTAAGAGGGGAATGAAAGACATCGGACCCCGGGGACCGATGCCGCACCAAACGTGTTAAAACCTATTTCACAGTCTACAAAAAATAATGATATATATATATATATATATATATATATATATATATATATATATATATAATTTTTTTAGAACCTCAATTATATTTGATCGTATCAAATGACAACTGTAGCATTTAGGAGATCACCGCTATAATTTTTTTTGGCCCGTGCGTTATAATGGAATTTTAATGGGTCTTGATGACCGCTTCGAAAGCTTTTAAACATCGCTTGCGCTACTTCGATCTATTGATTTATCAACCTATTTCTGTGTTCTAGTTTTATTCTACGATTTTTATCAATATTATTGGGCGAATTTTCTACTCAAAATCACTTTTCTGTGAAATCCCTTTTATTTAATCATCAAAACCCCCTCTCTCCTAAGATCCCCATCCCAAGTCGATATTGTCAAAGTTGCACACATCCATCAGAAATTGATTTTTACTTTCCTAGAGACATACCATGACAAACGTTTAACCTCAACAAGATTGAAACAAGAAATCCCTTTACGATTATTAAAACGCTCAAAACTTCCAATCAATTACAAAAGGCTCATTTTAATGAATATTATAAGACCTATTTGGATTTACGGAATAGAGCTTTGGAGCTCCACCAAACCACCAAATTCCTCTCATATCCAATCCAAAATCCTTAAAGTTGCCATTACACTCGCCTTTGAACGGATAATCCCACGGAACTTGCCGTACCGGTGTGGTTCGAGAGTGAAGTTCGTACAGTGTAAAGGCACCTTAAAGCTTCTTATTTTGTCATAAATAAAATTATAGATAAAGAACTTGATGTTCTATATTTCGCCGATTTGCCCAAATCAGACACTCATCGTTTCTGCCGTAAACGTCATATAAGAAAGCCATGTATAATAAAAAAATCAAAAGTTAGTTAGTACTCAAACTTCAATAAACACAAAATATTTCAGGGAAAACCTTATTTTTTAATACAGGTTCTACAGAAACAAATCAAAAATATAATCTTATAACGTCCTTCAGAATTATTTCACCTGTAAACGGGGCCGCATATTCAAGAAAGTTAAAAACCACTGCTGTACTGTACTCTACTGAGGTCAGCTCTTTTTTTTTTCATTGGCCGAATCCTGATAGATTAGTCATGGTAGGGAGGATCTGATTGGTCGGGAAAATGCAGCCCCGTCATCCAATTAACTCATTCTTTCCAT
Organism: Aelia acuminata; assembly: GCA_911387785.2. Classification (NCBI taxonomy): domain Eukaryota; kingdom Metazoa; phylum Arthropoda; class Insecta; order Hemiptera; family Pentatomidae; genus Aelia; species Aelia acuminata. The sequence continues at coordinate 127,215,056 of OU426982.1, read as the reverse complement.
TCTGTTAATCTCTTTCTTCAGAAGGCTTATTCACTCTTTGATGAAATGTAAAAAAAATATAGGTTTAAAGAATCCACGACATCATGGAACCCGTTTATTGTTATTTTTTCATATAATTAATAAAATAAAAAAGAAGTATTTCGGAATGAAACAAAAGTTTTGTAGGTTCTTGAATAGAATTCTTTGTTTACATTTCCTGTTCCGAATCGGCCTATAATCCACAGCCAGCCATGTTAACTAAAGATGACCTTTACATGTTTTATTTCCAAAACTACTTTAATGAAATTATTTTTTTGATGCCGAGTTGGGCGTATTCGTATTCCAGAATACGAATACGAATATCACCCAAAGCACCCCCTATGTGCGAATACGAATACAAATATTCGTATTCGTATATAGAAAGAAGAATATGAATATTCGCAGATAAATATTCGTATATTTGCAGCTGAAATACACAAATACGTTCTTATTTACTTGATAAAAATACAAATACACTCATATTTGCAACCAAAATATACGAATAAACTTATATTCGCAGTGAAAAATCGGAATACAGGTATATTCTAAACTAATAACACTAATTAAGGCATTCCACGACTAAAGATTACTATTGTTATATTGACTTTTAGGTTAATATTAAAAGTAATTATTTTTTTTTTTTTATAAAAATAATAAAATTAAGTATAGTTTTAATATAAATTATAGTAATTCGGCCAATACGATTTTCACCTGTTTAACAAAAACTGGGTCTTTTGTTAATATAAAAGATTTGGCTTGCCCAATGATTATTTTAATGGCTGCTTCAACATTTATGAGTCATGGAATGTATGAATTAGTGTCTTTGATAATTCAATTCAATTTTTGGCAAATTTTGCTCAGTATTTATAATATTTAGTAATTTTTTAGTTGAGAAGGTTATATTCTTATATTTTCCGGCAAATATAAGTGTATTCGTATATTTTGTTAGCGAATACAAGTGTTTGTCTTTACGAACGTAGTTGTGTATTTTTACTTTCACTTACCTATATATGAAATATATAGTAAGTGGAAGTATTGCGATCGTGAAAAATTTCGACTTCCGGTTTTCAACGGAAATACACGTTTTGGGGCCCCCTGAGTCCAAATAACCAAGTCCCGCGAAATGGTCTGTGTGTGTGTGTGTGTGTGTGTGTGTGTGTGTGTGTGTGTGTGTGTGTGTGTGTGTGTGTGTGTGTGTGTGTGTCTGTGTGTGTGTGTGTGTGTCTGTGTGTGTTACGCGCACGCACCAGATTTTTAGCACGAATAAACGAATATTCGCAGATTTTACCTGTGAATATTATCATATTTTTCTGTGAATACACGAATATACGGATATTCGTATTTACATTTGCGAATACAAATATATTCGTATTCCTATATGCGAATACGCGTATTCGTATTCGCAGGTTGGGGGTACTTTGTGTGGTATTCGTATTCGCGAATACGAATTTGCCCAACTCTGTGTTGATGGACACATCACGAAATGTTTATTTCTAAGCATATTATTAGTTCATTCGCATTATTTTAGATAGAATTAACAAAAGAGCTCGAATTAAAAAGTTTGAGAAATCTAATGTGTAACATAATATCCATCATCATAAAGCCTCGATTTCGATTGCGCACAATTTTAAAATGCCACCTATCGAAAAATGTCACACTTAGCATATTTAAATGCTATTATATTCGCATTCGCTTTACTATTAGCAACTTACAAGGCAGAGGTTTATAAGAAGTAATGTACCAACTGTAATTGCGTAAGATCCATGGTAACTATATTCAATTGATGTTTATTGCCTAACGGATTTAGCTAATGGAATAATTAAGTTTTACGAGAGCTGTTCCATTAATTAATTATTTCACTGTTCGCGGCGATGTTATAAATAGGATAGTTACATTTATGTGGGCTTGAGTGATTTTTATTAGACGATTAAATAAATAATAAATCAGAATTTCAGAAAAACAATAAAAACTGAAATAATCAACAAGGTTACAAAAAGTATCGACTTGTAACGACACAGCAAAACAAACGTAACCATATGATTAACTTCACGGCAAGACTAACTCTTCAATCTGTCGCTCCTTATATTTAGTCTGAATTAGAACATTCTAGATGGTTCTCGACAAGCGTGGAAGATTCTCGAACAGTCACGAACATGTGCTAGAACAGTTTGTTCCAACAACAAGTCAAGAACTCTTTTAAATCATAAGTTTTGTGTTAAATAGGAGCAGACCCTACCGCACGTTGCTGTGGCTCAGTAGCTATAATGCGTTGAATTAATTATATCCTATTTTTGTTTTTATAGTCAAACAAAAATTCACTTATAGAGTTAAAAACGTTTCACCTAATCTAAAAACCAACGAGATTTAAAATAGAACAGTATGCCAAATTTATAATTGTTTGGCAAAGAAGTTAGATGGGTTAAAGGGGTTTTTATTGTTTACATCTTAAATTTGACCATAATATGTCAATGAATGATACACGTAAAAAGAACTAATAATCAAAATAGACAGCAAACATTTACCGAATTAATCTTTTGCCATAATACATATTAATTAAATTCAGAATATAACAAATACCGTAAAACGAGGTGACATTGTGACTAATGGGGTGACTTTGTAACAAGCCTATTTTTCTACAGTTTTTGAATTTCCCTCCTTAAAAAGAATCAGGTTAGGCAATTCAGTGTACTTGTCAGTTGGTCAGTAATGTGCTGCAACCTACTGGCCACATATAACTTCTTTCATTCCATTTACCATGGTGCTTTATTTCAAGGTTTCAACTAAATGAAAACAATCAAACATATATGAAATAAAGCACCATGGTAAATGGAATGAAAGAAGTTATATGTGGCCAGTAGGTTGCAGCACATTACTGACCAACTGACAAGTACACTGAATTAAAAATTTTACTGAAAAGTAACCTGATTCTTTTTAAGGAGGGAAATTCAAAAACTGTAGAAAAATAGGCTTGTCACAAAGTCACCCCATTAGTCACAATGTCACCCATTGGCGGATCCAGGGGGGGGGCTATGGGGGCTGCAGCCCCTCCCTTTGGAAAATTTTTCGTCATTTAAAGATAGAATTTGACTTTTCTGAAAGTATGGAAGCAAGTTAAAGAACAAATAATGTGCAGAACAAGTAGAATTTTAGTTGTGGGAAAGGAACATAAAGGTAAAATAGCTGATTGGCTGATCCAAATGAAGGGCTGTGGGGCTGCAGCCCCCCCTTTAGGACTGCAGCCCCCCTTTATATTCGGCTGGATCCGCCCATGATGTCACCTCGTTTTACGGTAATGGTATGAGATATCTTATCAGGTGGTTATAATATTAAGTGCACAATGATTTTGGATAACCTGTCTTTTGAGAAAACAAATAAATTTGATGATAATACCATGAATGAAGTAAAGTGAAAAACGAAAAAAATAAAATAAACAAATGAAAGATAATATGTAATACACAATTAAACTTCAGTATAAATGTTAATTTTTTTGAGGAACAAGAACCACTTTTGGGACATCTTCATATTTTTATAGAGTTTAAATAAATAAGGAATAAAAAAATACAGAAGTGTATATAGTTTTTGTCAATCAAAAGGCCACTTTTGTATTAATACTATTTATTTAGTTAGTAAAGAAATAAATTAAGGGACTTAGACTAATGGGTATTATATTCGTAAAAAAGGAAAAAATGCCGTCACATTTTCATGGGATAATAAATTGTTAACTCGAAATGTAGTTTTTACTACTGGAATAACTGGAGAGTTAGCTTCCCAAATATTAATAAACTTTTCGAAATGTTAACGTTCCTTAAGAATTCATAATCGTGGATCCAGACGAAGAGGAATTAATTATCGGAAATCAGATTCTTCTGAAATATTGAAGAAAAGACAAAACAAAATAGAGTTCGTAACAGCAATTTCTGTTAATGATCGAACATCGTTGCTGGAGTTTAGAATAAGCTAAGTTGACTTGGAAACCTCTCAAGAAAAGAGTTAGAAAGAAGCGGAAACTAGGTCTACTATGCAAAGGTTACTCGAAAAAGAGGAAATGTAGGACCAAGTGGAAGGTTGAGCTAGAAAACGATTTCGAGAAGAGAGGGTGAATGTGGGACAGAAGTAGAAGAACGGCTGCTTGAAGAAGGCTGAAATGTAACTTAAAAAGCTGAAATATCCTATCATAACAGTGAATAAGTGCTCAGGTCTAATTTAGGGCAAAATGGGTTGTGGGGCTAAAAAGAAGAATAGATTCGGTTTGTTCCTAATGAATTAATTTTTTAGTTAAGTGTTCATTTGAAATGTAGTTATTATGATTTCGTTAGATCTTTTTCATCGGTCGGTGAGCTATTAGACCATGGGCGTCACCCCAATATTTTGACAGGAAGGGACTGTCCCCCCCCCCCAATATTTTGCAAGGAGAGCACCAAATGTAAAAAAATTAAATAAAAACGATTTTACGAATTTATCCGATTTTGACCACTAATATATAAATATAAAATATTAGTTAATTTCAGCAAAGTCTATTGTTTAAAGCATAGTTGGGTGTATTGTACATTTGATGAATTATATATTTTTTTTTTAGTTTGAACTGTTTTGCTTTATTGCTCTCCATTTCTTTTTTCAACCAAGCAGCTTGATCCTACTTTCCATCAATTCGATGAAGCCTATAGAAGTTGATGGAAAGCAATGAAATTAGTGGGATCAGGATCAGAAGTAAAACTTGGATACAATTCAATCAAGAAATTTTGGCCCACATCCTTCAACATTACGTCTTAACAACTCCTTATTTTAATCTATAACTTATGTAGCATAAATTGACAAGTTTTGAGATACTATAAATACTTTTAAAATACAGCGTTGGAGAATGAATTAAATGTCCCGACAATTGTTTTTAGGGGTTATTATCTAGGAAAATATTGAGCCCCCCCCCCCAATAATTTGGTGACTCCCATGAATTAGACAACTCTAATATCTCATTGCTGATAAGATCTATTCAGTTAGATTACTGGCCGTAATTAGTAGGAACTATTTTGTTATTTTTTACCAAATTTCAACGCTTGATAACGAAAACCTGAAGGGTCACCTGTGGTTTAGTGGTTAGCATGGCAACCTACAATACTAAAAGACGCAGGTTCGCGCCCAGAGGTGGTCCATAGCACGTAAAATGGAGGTCCCGAATCTGTACCATGTCAGGTATTCGTTAAAGATCCCTATCTTATTATAACCTGGATAGGCAAAATTTAGGACTCCCACTGTAGCATCGTCCGATTAGCCTTAGTGACATAAAGTGATGTTAAGCAAACAACGAAAACCTGATTTTATAGCAATACAGTTCAAACTTAAAAAGTCGTGCACTGAAAAGTAAGGAAATTTGATTTTAAGCACTTACACACTGGGATGATAGGTTTGTACCTGTATGTTGCATTTGTTATGTCCTTTAAGATGATATAAAAAGTGTGACTTTTATTTAATTTATTTTCATATTATCCAAATTGGACAAGAATAGCTCAAGATTGCGTTAAGTGGAACAAATTAATAATGAACTTCACTTCCCAATACAGCTGAGCACTGTATGGAAGTTAGACCAGACTCCCTTAAAGGGAAGGCCATAAAGAGTAAAAACGTAATTATTAAATTATTTAATACTTTTCTTTTTTTTCAACTAGAAGAACTTTATTAACCCTTTAACCGGGCGGGACGTATATAGGCGTCCAACCTAAACACTACCGTGAACGGGCAGGACGTATGTATACGTCCTTGAAATATATGTTGTGCCCTGGAATGGGTGTGACTTATATTTTCGTACAACAGAGGTATTAGTCATCGATACATGTAACGACGTGAATTTATACATATATATTATACACACACACACACACACACACACACACATATATATATATATATATAATTTATAATAATAATATATTTAATTTATATTTATATATATATTTTTTGTACTCTTTATAATAAGTTAAGGCTGTAAATTTATAATTTCTTAATTCGATACTTTTATATTTTTGTTGATATTCTTTTCTATTTGTTTGTCATTTTGTGTTTTCTTTTGTGGTTTATATATAAATAAACGAAAGCGAATATATTTCATAGCCTTCCCATTCATTTTAAGCATAAATGAAAAAAATAATAATATGAGTTTACATTGCACCGGGCGGGACGTATATACACGTCCTAGTGAAAGAGCTCACGCCCGTTGTAGGATGCGTAATTTAAAAAGGAACTCCCCGGTTAAAGGGTTAAGTATTTATTCTTTCTTATTGTTATTGTAGTTAAAATATTATTGCATTTTGTAACATGGGCGTACCCAGGATCAGAACTAGGGGGGGGGCAAGCTATGGTCGTTCAGGTTGTAACACCTTACCGCGGAAAAGGTGAATGAAACCAAAATAATGTATAATTATAGCAGTGCTTTATAACTAAGTTATTACAATTATTTGCTTGAAAAAACTGTATTCTATTATTGCTTCCAGTCTTAAAAACCTAAAAAATTATTGCTTCCAGCCTTCCAGGGGGGGGGGGCAGCTGCCCCCCCCCCCTGCCCCCCGCTGGGTACGCCCATGCTTTGTAAATAAGTGACATTATTCCTTGTAAACCACCATTTTGTCTTAGTTTTTACTCTTTATAATAAAAGCTTAATTCATTCATTCATATATTATGAAAAGGCTGTTACTGGTAAGTTCTAGTAATCTCTGTATATCCACCTTGTAAAAATTTCAGTTATAACAGAGTGTAAAACCAAGCTAGTGAAATATTAATTTTATTTTTTTTAATATGAACTTAAATGTAACTGAGATTATCAGATGAGGTTCTAAGTTATGATAAAAGTAATAATTTTATTACAAAATATATTAATTTAAGCCCGTAGACATTATTATAGACATTTTCTTTATATTCTGTTTTAGTTTTCAATTATTTTAGGAAATCAACAGATCAGGGGTGTACAGTAGGGTGGGTCGAAAACCAATTTTTCTTTTTTTTTCAAAACGATACACCGCGGGAAACTTGCCTTTGGGGTAGGTAAGTAAAATGTAAGAAATAAATAAATAAATAAATAAATAAATAAATACTTAAATGCAAATTAAAAAAAAAATATTGAACCCCTAGCTAGCGCATCGCACTTGACATTTTGATTTTTCTCGATTTTTTACAATTTCTTTTGCATTGCTCAGCCAATAAATATTTTAAACTGCTATAGTGAATGTCCTTTATTATGAGGGTTCAAAACACACACAAAAAAAAATTAAAACCATCAAAATCTTTTAATTTGTGGTACCGCAAAAGACTCAAAAATTGCTAAATAATTGCATTTAAGCTGCTGACTAGCAACTTAAAGAAAGGTGAAGTGTAGCATGCTGAGTTTTATGTTAATGGCCCATTACTTAATTTTTGTTTACTTTAACAATTAATCTTAATACTTATAAAGGATAAATAACAGAACTTATTACAATTAGTACATTAAAAAAAAAATACACTTTGACAAAAAATAGATAAATGTTTTGTACCTCTCCTACAATGTACCTTATTACACTGTACAGAAGATGGGGCTTTTAGAGTAACAACGTCAAGAATGTTAGGTAGGGGTGCATTTATATATGGTTATTACCTTTTAATAACGTTTAGAAGGAGGGCAATTTTTTTTCTTTTTAATGAATATTTTGGAGCGACTTTGGAATCATCACCGTATCTCGATCTCTGATAAAATACATTTTTATTGTCAGTAATGTTATTTTCGAAAAGAGGTAATAAATAAAATTTTCGTGGAAGTTTATCAAACTAATCACTTTTTTTTTTGGGGGGGGGGGGGGAGTTGGTGGAAGGAATTGAGCTATCGTCCTTGATAGTGAATGGTCACTTCTAGAACTGATAAACAATTTTACCTTTATCGTTTTTCATCATTCTTTTCTCTCAGCTCCCTTTTCTTAAGATCAGTTATATCCTTGTCAAAAAAAAGATGACGATTTACCTTTTTTTTTATTAAATCCATCATATCGACATTTATTACAGATCGATGGAAAGTTTTTCGTCGGATGAAACGATAAAATACAGATAGCAAACCTGTTTGGATCTTATTATGTTGAGCAAGTTAAGAAAAACCTCCGTTTATTATAATCACGTTAAAGCTGATGAATTCACGTGCGGTCATTGACATGCCAAAAAAGGAAGCGGAACTTAACTATGCTGAAAAAAAATTGAAGGCTCGAAAATAAAGAAAGAGACCTCTGCCGGCCATCTAACAGCTTAAGAAAAAATTTTAAGTTGATTTATGTACAAACTATAATGGAGAATATTTAAAATGAAATGCATTGTTTAGTTCCATATTAGAGAGACTACAGAATGGATAGCACCATTGTTAAGAGCACTGCGGTGATACGGAGACCTGATTTCAGGCCGAGGCGTCTTTTCCCTTCTGATAAAATAATTAAATAATTACTAAAAAAAAAAAAAAAAAAAAATAAATAAAAGGCTTCGGGGTCCGATGGGGATGCTTTGACGAAAACGTTATTTTTTGACTGAAAAGTGAATTAAATGAGCGTCTCGAGGGCATTTTCTCTTGGTAAGGATTAGAACTAGACATAATAGGCGCAGGACAGGCCCCCGGGGTCCGATAAATGATTTATGCCATACTTTATCGAAAATCAAAACTGCTGGAATTTTGAATATAATATATAATATTGACACTTTTTGCAATGATAAAACGATTTTTTGGAGTCTTTTACTGCTTTACAACCAAAAGAATGTCAAAGAAATTAAATATAACTACTTACATAGTATAAAATCAAACACATAAAATTAAAGATAACCATAAAGGTAGTCGTTGCAATATTATCGGACGCGGAAGGGCGATGTCCAGTAGTCTGTTTTATTACTCAGGGCCGGTTTCGGAACTCGGAGTCCGATTCTAAAAAACAACAGAATTTCAGCTGTTGGCAACATTTTCTGTACTACAATGCAATAATCTCATTAAAAATCGAATAAATTGAGTGTTTGAAGTGTTCGGACTTTTGGACATTTTCATGTGAAAATCGGCTGTTAATAAGGGAATGTAAGACATCGGACACCTAACGTGTTAATATTCAACGAATGTTATTTGACAAAGGCTGTCTATCAATTAGATCTCAGCATTTGAATAATTGTAATAAACGCTTCAATGGTGATGCGGAGACCCGGGTTCGAATTGCGGATGCGGCTACTCTTTTCTCTTCTTCTTCTTCTGTGTATCTCTCCTCTTATGCCATTTAGCCTCTACACAGCGCTTTCTGATTAACTGATTCATTAGGTTAAGGAATTATAAAGGAACGATAGAAGATAGGAATCTATCGCTGTACTCTCTTGACAATTGGTCGAGCCTCTAATATCTTTAGACAGCCCTTATTCCTAAAGGTGCCTTTACACCTTACAAACCTCACCTTCGAACAAGTTCTCCTTCGAACCTTGCCGTACCGACTTGAAACGAACAGCCATTTATACTTCACGTTAGGTTAAGCGAACCAATATGGCTGACGCACCCAAAGCTAGCTTAAGATAAAGAAAAAATCTCCATTACAAATATATTTTATACTATCTGAAAAATAAAAAAATAGGAGACGATTTACAACGTTTCACAAATTACACTAATATCATAAACAACTCCTGTCACTTAGGAAAAACCCAGATCAAAAGTGACACTAGCGCTACCCCCGAACCCAGGCGAACAGATGAAGTACCTGGAACACCCGAACAGTCGACGTGAAGGCTTCACGAAGGTTGTTCGAGGGTGGTGTTCGAAGGTAAAGTTCGTAAGGTGTTAAGGCACACGTTACCAAACCACTTGATCTGCCGATACCCTTATGGTTTGATTTCTAATGTTATTGTGTCTGGCGGGCAGGACTGAAGACCTTTGTCGAACATATAACATTTTCCATCTTCAGCATATACTCTTGGATAAAATGGGGTCCCCCCTAATTTTTATTATTTATAAAATATCAGTGATATTACTAATACTAATACCAAATAATATTACTAATTTCCCACACATTGGTGGAAATAAAGAACCTTGGAAATGTTCATAGTAATTATTACTTCTAAATATTGTGAATGTTTACTGAAGTAATAAGGGATAAGTAAATGTAAAATGCATTTCATTTTAAATTGACATATTCATTTTAAAATGACATAAACTGTCTATCAATTAGATATCAGTATTTGAATAATTGTAATAAACGCTTCAACGGTGATGTGGAGACCCGGGTTCGGATTCCAGATGCGGCTAATCTTTTCTCTTCTCCTTCTTCTGTATCTTCCTCTTATGCCATTTAGCCTCTACCCAGCGGTTCTTGATTAACTGTTTCATTTCGTTAAGTTATTTTTTTCTTTTTACTCTAATTTTCTTAAGTTATTCCATATGGAAAATATAGGACTCCATCTCGGGAAACTCCTGACTGTTGGTAAACCCTCTAATATCTTTAGACGATCCTTGTTCATAAAGCACACATGACCAAACCACTCGATCTGCCGATATCCCACTGCTCCCTTATGGTTTGATTTATAATGATATTGTGTCTGGTGGCCTGGACTGAATAAATGTTTGTTGAACTTATAAGATTCTTCACCTTCAGCATATAGTTTTGGACGAAATTGGGTTTAACTTCCCACACATTGGTGAAAATAAAGAGCATTGGAAATGATCATAGTAATTATTACTTCTAACTATTGTGAATGTTTACTGAAGTAATAAGTAATAAGTAAATGTAATCTATAAGATAAGTTAATGTATATACAAACTATAATGGATTCTATCAAAAATGAAATGCATAGTTTAATTCCATATTAGAAGAGACTAACACCATTGTTAAGAGCTCTGCGACGATGATACGGAGACCTGATTTCAGGCCGTGGCGTCTTTCCCTTCATATAAAATGATTGAAGAATTACTAAAAAAAAAAATTAAACATTAATATTCAAAGAATAATGTTTGCTAAAGACTGTCTGTCAATTAGATCTCAGCATTTGAATAATTGTAATAAACGCTTCAAAGTGATGCGGACACCCGGGTTCGAATTCCAGATGTGGCTACTCTTTTCTCTTCTTCTTCTGTATCTCCATACCATTTAGTCTCTACCCAGCGGTTCCTGATGAACTGATCCATTTCGTTAAGGAATTTTCCTTTTCTACCACTAATCTTCTGAATGTATTCTTGATAGAAAAATATTGGTCTCCATCGAGGAACTTTCCAGACAATTGGTCGAGCCTCTAGTATCTTTAGACGGTCCTTGTTCCTAAGGCACACCTTATCGACCACTTGGTCTTCCGATACCCCTAGAGTGGTTTTAAAATAAGGTTCCTCCTGCTACTTATGGTTTGATTTCTAATGATATTGTGTCTGGCGGCCTGGACTGAAGACCTGTTTGTCGAACTTATAACATCTTCAGGGTGGGTTTAATTTCCCTTACATTGGTGGTAATAAAGAACCTAGAAAACGCTCAGAGTAATTATTACTTCTACATATTGTGAATACAATTTACTGAAGTAATAATGAATAAGAAAACGTAATAAGTATATGGAAACAATATTTTGATTTTAATTCTGTCTTTCTTTTTGCTCACTTGTAAAAGCGTTTGCGATGTTTTATTTATCTTACTATATGCCTAGAATTGTTATGTTTATATATCCAAGTATGTTTAGGTTTTATGGTTTCTTTATAAATTTCAGCTGCGCATTTGTAAATTCCAATCGTATCTGCGGGAAATTCAACTACGCTAGCGCCTTTAAGGCCTCCAGGTGTGAAATATCTTTAAGCTGCCTACATCCAAGTGTAAGGTGTTGCTGCAAGTAATGCTTGCTCCGAATAGAACCTCCGTTAGTTGCTGCCACAATGGCCCTCCGAGCCCTGCCACAATGGTACGGAACGGTCCTCGAGAGCTGTCCTTGCAGACTACCCGACCTGGAGGACTCGCCATCCCCGTTGCAGAGCGGACCCGTTATCCTGAGGAAGTGGTAGAGGGGACTCCCCTCTCCAGGTTCAACATCCTGGCCCCCGACAGACGGTCCACCACTGCTGCCAAGGACGCACCCTCCTCCTCAGGTAGGCTCTAGTTCTCTTATCTAGTCTTCTTAAGGTCCTGTCTTATCACTAAGGTGTTCGCTTCGGCGTTTCCAACATTCTCCATCGTGCCATACGTTCTGGTATATTTCAGTGTTTTCAAACTTTCCGATCCTACAAGACATTGTAGGTCTTTCATAAGTGAGTGTTTCCAACATTCTATGTTCTTATGTCCTGGATTAAGTGTGTTAATCCGCATCTATCGGAGGGATTTTCAGGAGTGCGGCTTTCAATGGTAGTTTGAGTCAAATTGAACAAAGTAAAAAAGAAAACACTACAGTGTCCAACGAACTAAACTTATAATTTTTGAATCTTCAAAATCATATACCGATAAAAACCAGTTTCAAATAATTAGAAACGTGTTACAAAAAATAAAGAAAAATAATTTTAGCTATCCATTTTTGTCTTACGTTCTCGTTTCTATAAGATGATCATATGCGCTGGAAAAGGTTTGATCATCATGACCCGATCCGTGACAAATTTGAAGTGAAACGTCTTTCATGTTTTTGGGACATAGGTTAGATAAATGAAGAAAAGTCGAAGTAAACATTACAAAATTACATGAACAGAAAATCTTTTATTATTAAGAGCTGTCTGGAGTCGATAAAAAGATACAAACCCATTATGTCAATAAAAACTAGTACATCAAAAGTCCCATTATTTTTTTTTTTTACTTTTTGTTGCGGTGGTTAGATATTTAGATAATTTAGGAATAGAGATACCATGCAATAGGCACAAATCGTTGTTACATATCTACCTTGGTTTGACAACGGTCAAACTGACTTTGTTTACTGAAATGAGATTATTTTTAAAATAATGGTTTTTCTGAATGTTATATAATATAAAAAGTTTTTTTGTTTTGTTTTTTGATTCAAAACTCTGTAACTTCACATAAACCTTTGTCAATATTTTTTTTTTTTTAATCAAAACATCTTCAAAGTCATATCTAATAATAATAATATTTTAATAATACGATGAAATTAGGATAATTTGTTTAATTTCCCACGCTATGTTTATTGAATTTTGATGTTGAATGTACTGCTTCGCTTCCTGGTGGTCAAGTACCATAGAGTAATATAATATTTTACTCTGTTATGCCCTTATATCTCTTGAGGTAGTTTACATCCATCGATTTGACCTTACAGTGTTTGTAAAACTCAAGTGCACTTAAAATTGGCGGATACTCTCGTTAACGTCACCTTTCTGAAGGAGTTTTTAACCTTCCTTAGTTCTTTGCCGTATTTTTTAGCGAAAAAACGTTAGTTAGTAGTGAAAGTTGCATAAAATATAGACTCACTTTACGGAAAATATCTCTTTATATAATAACATATAAAACTTTGTAATATGTGCATGCCTAGCCTAATCAGTAAGTACCTATACAACAATCCGCAGACACAATTGGGTTAGTTTAAAATTAGTAATTTTAATCACTTCATTAAGATGCTTTTTGTTTTCAGCAATGTTTATTATAGGTTTTTTAAATGTTGAGCAGCTGTTGGAAATGTTAAATTTTAATAATAATACCAGTTAAATTTCAACCTTAAAACGAAAATAAAAACTTTTAATATTGTAAAAGAATTGTAAAGGTTTAGTTCATTTTCTTCGTAACAAAGCATTTTTAATTTTTAAATACTTAGTAAATCAATTTTATAATTTATTTGACATTAAAATAGTTTGAAATACCAGTTTACGAAGTCATGATTAAAGATATCCGGTGCAGTTAGTGCTAACTCAAAAAAGTAAATTCGATGTTGTTTATAAGGATATTGTAGTATTTAAATGTGGATTTTATTTTCAGATCAACATCTCAATCGTAGTCTATGCAATATGTTAACCAATATGGTAATCGGAAAATTAAATCCACTAAAATGCGATAGTATAGACTACTTTTATGAAAGTTTGTTTAACGTCCATTTTTATGTTACTAAGGCTAATCGGACGATGCTACAGTGGGAATCCTAAATTTAGCCTATCCTGGTATAATTAGTAAAGGTATCTTTAACGAGTACCTGACATCGTATAGGCTCGGGACTACCATTTTACGTCCTATCCGAGGAACGGCATAGCTAAAGATTTTTTACTCCCTTTAAAAAATCCTAGAGCAACCACTGGGCGCGAACCCGCGACCTTTGGTATTGTAGGTTGCCATGCTAACCACTACACCACAGGTCAATTCTTCAGTTTCCTTAAAGCAACTATAAATGAATTCATTAATATTTTCGAATTTGATTTATTACAAAAATATAACAGATTCTCTCACTGTAAAGATAAAATTAGTCGTATTTGCATTGAAATTCTATATAAGGGAGTTATTTATCTAATAAATAACTTTATTTATCAATAATCTATGTACTATATTCTAAAAAAATCCAGTGACGGTCCCGGGGGAGATACTGGCATTAATCAACACAAAATCGAAAATAAAAAAAATCGAAATAAATTTAAGAATCTAATTTTCTAGCAAAGTACTATTTATGTATGATTTTAATTTTAAAGTTCCCATTTTTTTTTCTTTTTAAATTTACACAACTACAATGCTTCTGACGGTTCTTTACGGATGTAAAACATGGCCGTTTACGGTAAGAGATAAGCAACGCATTAAGGTCTTTGAAAATAAATTACTACGCAGAATATTTGGGCCGAAGAAGGATGATTCAACAGGAGAATTTAGACAGCTATACAATGCGGAATTGCGTGACATTTACCCGGTAAATGTAATCCAAGTTATAGCAGCGCGTCGGTTAAAGTGGGCGTGCGAAATCGCAAGTCTTTGTTGCGAACGAATACCTAGAAGATTAATAAACGCTTTGCCAACTGGAAAACGTCAGAGGGGTAGGCCTAGGCGAAGGTGGGAAGATTCGGTGAGAGCTGATCTTGTGGAGTTGGGATTGGAGCGATTGCTGGTGTCGGCATCGAACCTTCGGGTTCGTTAAGCCTTTATTCTTTATTACCATTATACCATCATTTTATTACCATTATACCATTATTTTATTACCATTACTACCATTATTTTTGTAAATAATCACAAATTCTCTCTTACGCGTTGTATATGCTTTATTTTCTACCAACCATTCCCCCTCCGAAATTTTCTTCTGAGACTACGACTTAAAAATATTATTTCGTTTATTGTATAGGTATAGCATATTTTTAAGTTCTAGATTAGGAACTAAACACAATTACTTATTATTATTATTTATTTTATATATTACGAGGAGACCCTACCATGCGTTGCTATGGTTCAATAGCTATAATGTAGTGAATTAATTATATCGTATTCTTTTTAGTACTGTCAAATAAAAATTCACTGATTAAGATAAAAACGCTTCGGTTAATCTAAAAACCAACGGGATTTAAAATAGAACTTTGCCCCGAATTTAAAATTATTTAGTAAAGAATTTAGATGGGTTAAAGTTTTTATTGTTTACATCTTATATTTGACCATAATGTGTCAATGAATGACACATTTACAAGGAACTAATAGAGAATATAATTGGAACAGGGTTTAGTACAATCAAAATAGAAGTTAGCAAAAATGTACCAAATTAATCTTTTGCCATAATACATATTCATTAAATTAAGAATATAACACATGATGATATGAGACATCGTATCATAAGGTTATATACTAAGAGGTGCACAATGATTTCGGTTATCCTGTCTTTATATATAACAAATAGATTTGGTTTTTCACACGTGAAAAGGCTGCACATAATTTGCCATGGGAAAAACACGGATTTTACTAGTTCAAACCAGAAAAAATAGATTTGGCTCCTGGATGCTTAACCACCCTACATATGTAAAGAAAATTAAGTTTTGTGTCAATAAATCAACTTACACCGCCATCTGTTGCAAATTTGTAGAACTTGCAAATAATCACACTCAATTGTAGTACAATAAGCATTCAAGTTGCAAAAAAAGAAATATTTAGGCCAATAACCGAGATAAAAACTATCCTATCTTTTAAATTGGACCAAACTACATTCAATAACCCAAATTTCATCAAAATCGGTTGAGTAGTTTCCGATTTTACCTCCGACAAACATCGGGGCACGAGATTTTTATATATATGAAGATATGACATAGAGAAGTAACCAATAATACAAGAAACTATAATACTGAAAACTAGATATAATATAATAACATATATGGGCGAATCCAGGCGGTTATAAAGGGGGGCGCTGCAGCCCTGGATCAGTCTATTAGCTATTTTACCTTTATTTTCCTTTCCCAAAACTAACACTCCACTTGTTCTGGATATTATTTGTTCTTAACGTAACTTCCTTAATTTTAGTAAAGTTAAATTTTATCTTCAAACGACAAAAAATTTCCAAAGGGGGCTGCATCCCATAAAGCCCTCCCCCTGGATCCCCCAATTTAATACAGTAACCTATAAAACCTAACAATAACCTATAATAACTAAAACAAAAGATAACACAATAACTTATAATAACATTTCGTTCAATAACTTAAAAAATTAAACTTGAAGACGTACTAAATAAGTCGGCAAGTAGATCCTCGGAGAGCGAACAAGTTCAAGTCAAGGCCAACCGACCTGTACTTCTTTGAATGCGTGCTTCGACTTGACTTAATCCTTAATTAGTTACTCGATATCGATACTTTGTGCAGTTTGTTAATCATCGATTACATTTCGATATTTTTTATAAATTTTCGTGAATATATATTTTTATTTTAATGTTATAACATTAACTAGGATATTTAAATTGCAAACATATTAGATGATTTGCTGGAATAATTCCTGATTATATTTAAAGATATATTAGATTCTTGGAACATAATAATGTGGATAAACAGATTCCCTAGAAATGTTGAGCAACTGTATAATTTATCTTTCAGTGTTCTATGATTTCTTTACAATACAAATTTTGGAATTGAAATTAAATATCAGAGCAAATCATATATTATTTTATGTTCATCCTTTATTTATATTTATAATCTTTTCTGTTAATAGTTAATCTTTAATTGCTTGTTTTGACGGGTTTCCTGTAATGCTTGGGCATTAATGTCTCTTTGACACCAGCTTAGATTATTACAAAAGATATTGACTTGGGGGGTTGAAACTTTTAAATTATTCAATATTATTGTTCAGTATTGCAATAAATCGTTAGAAAATTGAAGGGTTACAAGTGAATCTTCGTATATGTTAAACAAGTTCAGGTTTAGAAATAGGATTTTCGCAGGTGGAAGAAACTTATTTTGGCTGCCTTCTTAATTTTATTTAAATCTTGTTTATT
Source organism: Aelia acuminata (assembly GCA_911387785.2). Taxonomy (NCBI): domain Eukaryota; kingdom Metazoa; phylum Arthropoda; class Insecta; order Hemiptera; family Pentatomidae; genus Aelia; species Aelia acuminata. The sequence goes on along the minus strand of OU426982.1, from coordinate 127,197,695 downwards.
TTCTTTTAGCCAACTGCAAAATTCAAATATTTTTTGACATTAGTTTAGGTAATATATTTTGAAATATTAAATAATATTATATTATAATATTAACTATCACCTACCATAACTAATAACTAATTTTATTAAGTGAACTAAGATCTATACAAAAAAAAGGCAAAAAACACTATTGTTATTCAAGCTAGAAAAATATCACGAAATTTGGCGCCCAATAAGTATTATTTCCGGAACAAATGCCACCCTAATACCGAATACAATTAGTTTACAAAAGCTGTAACTATAACTTATAATGTAACTATGTATAAAATAAAAATACTTATGTAAAAAGATTTATATTAAGATTTTTATTTGTTATCATATATAACTTAGACATATATTTTTTATTAAATGATTATATACGGATTAATCATTCTATACTTCGACATTAATAATTCCGAGTTATAAGTTAATATATAGCATGCTACTAAGGCTAATCGGACGATGCTACTACTGGGAGTCCTAAATTTTGCCTATTCAGGTATAATTAGGATAGGTATAATTAGGATAGTACACGGCAACGCACAGCCTCAGAAACTCCATTTTGTGTACCATCCGAAAATTTCGAGGACCTGATGACGTCAAATCACCATCAGATTTGTATTTGTCTTTTGTTTTTTGGAAAATTTGTTTATTTTTTCTGTTTTTATACAAAGGCATGAATTCTGGTTATACATGCTTTGGATTGCGATTGTATAATTTTAATTATATGTTTTGTAATCCGCATGGCATTAAATTGGAATGTGAGTGAAATAAAATAAAAAGTAGATTAATTATTAAAAAAATTAAATACTTAAATTTAATAAGGGTTAAGAAAAATTACAGAAATATAAAAAAGAATAAATTAGAGAAAAATGTCAACAAATCGACGCCATTTATAAGGTTTCTTTTCATAACCAACAGTACACAAAATATTGATTCGTTTATTGTTTTGTTGTATATGTTTAGAAAAGGCTACTCTATTAATCGATCATACTTATCGATCAAAGTTCTTCGGGGTGAATACTTAGCATATTATAATAGGTATAATATTTAAATAAAGAATCGATAGATTGGTGTTATAACTTTAAACGTCCGAAGACTAAACGAATGTCATAACAGGCTCCCAAAAATGCTGACTTTGTACAAATATTACATAACATTTAGCAGTTTATTTATTTTCTTGCCTCTTAATTTTATCCATAGTGTTAATATTTAAAAAGTTTATAGGGAATTATTTTGTGTTGTATTGTATGCAGTAAACTGGATAGTCTATGAGCAGAGGTATTTATTTGAACTCAATTTTTCTAATTTTACTTTACTATTGAGTATTATGTTCAGTATATATTATATTTGGTAATTATTTTTTTAATTTAATTGTATCTAATGAGGAAGAATACTCTGTCGGATTTACCGCAGATATAAACTATAAATAATTACATATAGTTAAATTAAACGTTACGTTGGTGCGATTTACGGACGAAGTACAACAAACAGTTATTAGACATGATTTAAAGATTTGAAGATTTTCCAAAATGGGCTGTCACAATTCTAAAACTTCATGAAATGAAATAAAAAAAAAAAACTAAAAAGTTTTTCATCCATATAAGTAGGTACAAAATTTCTGAAATTTCATTCAGCTTTATACGTTACTTTGTGTTTTCATAGTGAGTTAAATTTTTACATAATATTATTTTAGCATAATTACAAGCTTTTTAAAAATTTGAATTAAAAAAAAATTAACATTATTTTAAATAGAGACATCTGTAATACATGACGCATGCGAATGTATTTAAACAAGTCTTACAAGAACATAAATGCACGAGCGACATATGGATCGAGCATTACAAATAGCTATCAAACATCGTAAAATTAAATTAATGACGAATAACAGCATGATACATTTTGTGTTTCGATTCTTCCATGTTTTCGTACACATTACTGTATGTGAATTAAGTATTTTTCGCGAAAGGTTATGTGACATTGATAAAAATGTTGACGATAGTAGATTTAGACCTGATGATAAACAGACCAGAAAGAGAAAATTGGAAAAAAATCGGGAGTTGGGTGCCGGCCTTGGAGGAACGGAAGTATAGGAAAGAGGAAGAAGGAAACCGATTATTGAGATAATCGTCTCAGTTCCGGTCCATCAACCTCTTGAGGAGGCTTACTTACTTAGAGCCCTATCTGTATAACCTTGAAATAACATGAAAATCATTTGTATATACAAAGTGAAACAATAACATTAGATTTTGGTTTGGTACATTGAAAACAATTCTAGAATTTATGTTACACATTCTTGATTGTTCGAGAATCTTTTTGAATATTCGATTTTGGGCATAACATAAGAAACAATGGACTAGAGTCTTAGCCTACATCGAAGTATATGGTTATTTTTGTGTTATTGTATCGTTACAAGTTGCTATTTTTTGTAAAATTGTAAATAATGTGATTTTTTATTGTTTGTCTCACTTTTAATTTTTCTGATAAAAATTATTGGAGACCTCAACAGTGTTAAATTATTTTTGAAAATCACATTACATGAAATTGATTAAAAATAGATTTTTATAGTTACATTAAATGAAAAATAAACTTTTGTTTGTCTGCTAAATTCTTATCGGGACCGAAATAAAAGAAGAAACTAACTGACTTTCTTTACACAGCAGTATTTAAAGTGAAACGGAATGTAACATGTTTGTCCTCATCCTCATTTAGGTTCTAATCATGATTTCGCACCTGATTCACTCTTTGTATATTACTTAGAGAGTTGTGAATTAACACGTTCACGCCGGCATGTACCACCGGTGGCCCGCACTAGACTGCCGCACCGGACACTCACAAAACTTTCCACGATGTATAACGAGGTAGGATTATATTGTTTATTTTATGAATGTTGCATTGTCAATACTGCATAATTCTCTTGAATAAATATCATCCGGTAGTGCGAAAATCATTAAGGTAAGCCGCGAATGGACGAAGCACATGAATTACCGCCTCGGCGTGAACATGTTAAGCAAAACACTTTTTAATTTCTTCCTTTTTTCCCTCTGATTTGATATAATCGACTATCGTTTCTATTATTATTTAAGCGATTGTTTCTTTTATTTTTTAAAATAAATAAATATAAATCAATGAACTGGTTGATATACCCACTTCCTTGAATTAAATGACTAACTTAATAGCATTTAATTTTATACGCATGAAATAAATGTATTTATTTTTGGTCAATTCGAACGTTTCATTGTTAAATACCCAATTGAGGAGGTTTCTTTAAAAGGGCCCATTTGCCAAAACATAATTTTGGTATTTATGCATTAAAAGTTTTTAGCATTGTATAACTAACTTATTATTAATGAAACGGTGTGAATATCATCACTGAAGTAAATGCAATGAAATTTTACAAAAATTTATTGTTATTATTGATACAATTATTATTATTAAAATGTATTCAATAACATTTATTATTATAATGAACGAAACGAATTTGCTAATAACGTTAATCTTTATTATCAGCATGTTATGAATCTGTTATCAAATCCTCATTGCCTTCAATGAATGGCACCTCGAGGTTTAAAAAATTATTCATAAAGGCTTATTTTTTTTATTTTTTCCAAAATGAGCGGATATAGATATTTAAGGTAAAAAACTTATAAAGCATTTAAAGGTACACGATTTGCTTTGATCAGAGTTAGCTAAAAAAATTGTATAATCCTAAAAAAAAAAAAAATATAGTGACTTTCATTATCAAACAACCATATAATATTATAAAAAGCAGTGGCAGTCCCAGGGGGAGTTATTGGGGATCAATCCCCCCCCCGAAATTTCGACGAAAAAAAAAATTAGTGGGATGAATTAAAAAAATGAATAACGGATCTAACTTTTACGAGTTTTCTAGGGAAGTGTAGTTTAATTTTGACTTGAATGTTTTATACAGAATTTTGTATATGAATTTAATGTACAAGCATAAGCAAATAAAGGGTGCTAGTTTTACGCTGTTTTTTTCCTACCGACCAATCCCACCCCGAAATTTTTTTTCTGGAACCTCTCCTTATAAAAAGATACCTTTATTGATCCCCAAGATAAGATTTAGAATCTGAAATTGTTGTAGTTGAATGGTATTTTAAAATTTAAAAAACCAAGTATCAGAAAGTATGGTATTTTTTATTCTTTTTCTAAAAATCGACTCTAAAGTTTTCGCCCAGCCTATAATTACTTCAGGATCGAACAAGAGATTAAATGTATGTTGTTTCCTAAATTTAAAAATATTTTGTAAATATAACCATATTGTTTAATGGAGCTATTAGAAAAGATATGGTGCACCGGAGAAAAAGAAAGAAGAAAAAACTGAGAAATAATAGATAAATACGGTGTGAAAACATGCCAAAGAGGTAGTTGAGAACGTCAATCCAAAGATGTAAGTTGAGGTTATGCTAATAACAGGGCTATGACCCAGATAGCGCTGCGGTGTTAGAGTGTGCTTGTATTGTGCCCACAGCTTCAATTGTACAAGTCTCAAGCTTGTCCCACTGTCCGAGAAAACTCATTCAACTGCCCTACTTTTATGTATTTTTCTACAATAATAATAATAATAATAAACTCTTATTGCAATCGGACTTTTGTCCTTCATACCCACAAAATCTGAGAACTTCTTCGTTTCTTCTTGGAGGAATACTAAAGTATCCGCAGGACTAACGTTTTTGTAGTACTGAATCGTATTGTGTTTTTTTGTTAGTAAATCAGTGGTTTAACTAATATCATGGTCAACAGGTTATTGTATTATGTAAGATTTTAACACGTTCATGCCGGGCTGTAATTTCATACTCCTCGTGCATTGGCGGCTTACCTTAATGATTTTCGCTCTATCGGATGATATATATTCAAGTGCATTATGCAGTATTGACAATCCAACATTAATAAAATAAACAATACAATACTACCTCGTTATACATACGTCGTGGAAAGTTTTGTTATTGACTAAAGTGTTCGATGCGCCAGTCTAGTGTGAGCCACGGGCGTGAACGTGTTAAGCTAGCCTCGATAGTATTTTAATCTTGGTGTGGACGCCATCAGCGAGTATTCCTTAAAAAGAAAAAGAAAGCTACTACCATACCTAAGTCCTAAGCTTGTCGCCCGTATCCGAGAAAAATAATTCACTGTTCTACTTTTATGTTGTGGTTTTATCAATAATAATTACAGTGGTAATTGTTGAGACTTTGAACTTATTCACTTTATTCAATGTTAATGATATTTTCATTACTATTAATTTGTATTTGCAATTGTATAAAATCGTATTTATATTGTATTTATATTTGATGTTAAGTAGAATTGTTTTTTCTAACTGGCAACACTGTGTATAACTTTTGGTAGGTTATAGTGAATAAAAAGGCGTACCTTTTGAAATGTGCTTATGCAGTTTCTTTATTTTAAAACTTTAATATGTTATGCAGTTTATTTATGTTAAAACTTTAATAGGTTATGGGCACAGCACTATTACACAGCGCTTTGTAATCATTATTGTGTAACATCATGGATTTGAAAGTAAACGTCGGCCTTCTTGAGGGGAAAAGCAATTGGTCTACTTGGAAGTTTAAAATCCTCATCTTGCTTAGGAGTTTTCCTGATGGAGAGGAAATAGTGACCGGAAAACTTACGGCCCCCGAGAAGCTGGAGGAAAAAGCAGCTGCAGAGCAGGTAAAACAATTTAAAGTTGATCTAGATAAGTTCAGGGCTGCAGACACAAGAGCCCTTCTATATCTAACTACTAATATGTCTGAGGATACACTCACAAAAGTCATGAGGTTTAACTCAGCAAGGGATGTGTGGCTTGAGCTGCACAGGTTATATGAAGGTATAGAGGAGGATAAATCCTTCGACCTATGCATGCAGTTTTTCAACTATTCTTATGACCATAGTGATGATATGGCTAATCATCTTTCAAAACTGAAAAATATTTGGAACATTTTAAATAGGGAACTGAGTGAAGGGGATGAGGTTTCATCACTTCCTGACATTCTTCTAATCTGTAAAATTTTAGATACCCTGCCCCAGGAATATTTTTCCTTTAAGTCCAGTTGGCGATTGATGGCCAGGCGGGACAGGACCATCGAGAATTTGACTACTCAACTATGTGCTCATGAGAGGGCGCTGAAAAGTAGCAATGTCAGTCATTCTTCAAATGAAAGGGAGGCCTTAGCTATAGATAAGCCAATAGCAAAATTTAAAAAGAAAAGTAAACAAATTGTTTGTTACTATTGTAGAAAAGAGGGACACATTGTCAAAAATTGTATAAAATGGAAAAGGGATGGCAGACCACCCAGAAGTAAACAAGCTACCCTCGACAATAACATGATCCTATATGCTGCTGATAGTGAGGTATTTTCTGCAGAATGTGACTATGAAAACTGGTTTGTAGATAATGGTGCCACAAATCACATTTGTAATAACAAGTCTCTTTTTAAATCTATTAAAGAATTCAATACACCTCATAAAGTGACAACAGCGAACGGTGCAAGTGTACCAGCCGTTGGCATAGGTGACATTGTTGTCAGTGCTCACACTAAAGACATCCATAAGGAATTAACATTTTCGGATGTATGGTACGTGCCAGGTATAAGCAAAAATTTGTTTTCCGTTTTATCTGCTCAGGATAAGAATTTTGGTAGTAAATTTATTTCCACAGCAGAAAGGTGTTCTTTTCAAATAGGTAATAAAGATATACTTACCGGGTCTCGAATGCGCAACGGTGGACTATATAAATTACATTTATTTAGGACTAATAGTCTAAATTCTGTTTCAACCGGTGAAAACCTGTTACAACTCTACCACGAACGCTTGGCACACCAAAATAAGAAGCATGTCAAAGCAGTTATTGAACGAGAACTTGGAATAAACACCAGCGTAGACTCTGAAATCTGTGGAGGCTGTGTCTACGGCAAAGCTCACCGGCTTAAGTTTGGTAAAAGAGATAGAGCAACAGTACCAGGTGAAGTTATACATGCTGATGTATGCGGACCATTTAAGGAATCATTCTCAGGTTTCCGTTATTACGTATTATTCAAGGATGATTTTACGAGATATCGATTCATATACTTTATTAAGGAAAAATCCGAAGTCCACCAAAAATTTCTTCTAGTACTAAAGGAATGCGAGCGTTTAGGCCACAAAGTTCAGTCATTTCTCAGCGATAACGGAGGCGAGTTTGACAACTCCAAAATGAAGAAGATTTTAGAAGACAATGGAATCCAACAGATTCTCACCATGCCTTATTGCAGCGAGATGAACGGCTACATAGAGAGGGACAACCGTGTAGTTGTAGAGGCAGCTCGAGCTATGATGCATTCTCATGGTGATTTGCCTCAATCATTATGGGCTGAATTGGTCAATACCGCTGTCTACATTCTAAACAGGACTGGCCCTACTACAGTCGAAAACAAGACTCCATTCGAACTTTGGCACAAGAAGAAAGCAAGCATTAAACATCTTAGGATAATTGGAAGTGAATGTTACGTCCATGTACCAAAACAAAAAAGAGGAAAAATGGACAAAAAGGCCACAAAGGGTATTCTAGTTGGATACGACTTCGGCGGCTATAGAATATGGAATAAAGGAAGAAAGATTATAAGATCCAGAGATGTAATCTTCAATGAAAGACCTCTAGTACCAAGAGGTATCATCATTCCCAGTAAGAACGACGAATACAAACCACCAGAGATGCCTAACGAAGAAGATCCTCCCAGTCAAGATCATGACAAAGAATCCAAAGAGGAAACCAGCGATGTTGAAGATCTCCATGGGCTTAGCGACCAAGAGACTGTTGAGGAACAGAGGATGGCCCTTAGAGACAGGGACAATATTAAACCTCCTAAGAGATATGAAGAATATGTTTCATTGATTTTTTCAGAGATTTCTGACACTCCCGAAACATATGGGGATGCTATAAGATCGAAAGACTTCATAAATTGGAAACAAGCCATGGATGAAGAAATGAAAGCATTGGCAGACAATGAAACATGGACTCTTGAAAAACTTCCTCCAAACAAGAAAGCATTACCTTGTAAGTGGACTTACAAGCTTAAACAAAATCCCGATGGAAGTATCGAAAGATATAAAGCGAGGTTGGTCGTTAAAGGATTTTCACAAGAGAAAGGTGTGAACTATGAAGAGACATTTAGTCCTGTCGTAAGAATGAGCACATTAAGAACAGTTTTAAGCGTTGCTGCCCACAAGAAAATGTCACTTGTCCAATTTGACGTCTCCACAGCTTTCCTGTATGGTGAGCTATATGACGGCGAAGAAATCTACATGCAACAACCCGAAGGTTATAATAATGGCACAAGCCAAGTTTGTAGACTCAAGAAGAGCTTATATGGCCTGAAACAGGCAGCAAGATGTTGGTTTAAAAGATTTGCCGACTTTTTAAAGAAACAAGGTTTCACTTCCAGCAACGCCGATCCCTGTTTGTTTACAAGAAAAATAGGTACGAATCAAATAATCATAGCGCTTTATGTAGACGACGGTCTTATTGCATCAACCAGTAAAGCTGAATTAAACAGCTTTTTAGAAGCGTTAAAATCTGAATTCAAAATCACCTATAAGAAATTGTCTTATTTCCTTGGATTAGAGATCACCCAAAAGGAGGATGGTTCAATTAAAATACACCAGAGGAATTATATTAAGAGAATTCTAGGAAGATTCGGTATGGAAAATTGCAGGCCTGTGTCAACACCCATCATAGGCATTCAGCAAGAAAGTTCTGAATCAGGGAGAGAAGTCAAGAATTTTCCATATCGTCAAGCAGTAGGCGCACTGATGTACTTAATGGTATCAACGAGACCAGACATAGCGTTTGCTGTCAGTATTGCTTCACGTGCATTGGAGGAACCAACCCCCGAAGACGTAGTTCGTGTTAAAAGGATATTTCGCTATCTGAAGGGGTGTGAGGAGCTGGGCATTGTTTACAGACCACAAGAAAGCTCTAGTTTCCTCGAAGGCTATAGCGATGCAGACCTTGGCGGAGATATCAACACTGGTCGATCCACTACAGGAATAATATGCAAGAATGCAGGAGGAGCGATCTCATGGTGTAGTCAAAGACAAACTAGCGTTGCAATTTCCACCACAGAGGCCGAACTCGTGGCTGCAAGTGAGGCTGCCCGCGAAATGGTATGGCTGACAAGACTTCTAGAAGAGCTCGACAGTCTTCAAAAGACTCCGAATCTTTACGTCGATAATGAAGCGACAATCAAACTCGCTAAGAATCCTGAAATGCACAGAAGAACAAAGCATATAAGGATACGTCACTTCTTTATCAGAGAAGTTGTGCAGGAGGGAATTCTAAACATACAACCCATATCAACTAGCAACCAGTTGGCTGATATGCTAACAAAACCCCTTCTAGGACCAAAGCTGTCAAGCTTTATAGGAGAAGCTGGACTGGAGTAACAGTGTTATTGAGTGATTGTGTTGGTGAATAAAGTGTATTAGTCAAAGAGGGAGAGTGTTGAGACTTTGAACTTATTCACTTTATTCAATGTTAATGATATTTTCATTACTATTAATTTGTATTTGCAATTGTATAAAATCGTATTTATATTGTATTTATATTTGATGTTAAGTAGAATTGTTTTTTCTAACTGGCAACACTGTGTATAACTTTTGGTAGGTTATAGTGAATAAAAAGGCGTACCTTTTGAAATGTGCTTATGCAGTTTCTTTATTTTAAAACTTTAATATGTTATGCAGTTTATTTATTTTAAAACTTTAATAGTAATAAACATAGTACTATGTTTACAACATATAGGGGAGAGTAGCCAATAATGTACCGCCTCTTAAATCGTACCACCGCGATTTTTTATAGAATTGGATTGCGAATTTATAGAATGCTGGAGCGCTATAGCGGAGTAGGAAGAAACAATCCAGTGGTGTAACAAGTGAGCAACGGACCTCGCGCTGATAACTATTTTGGTTGAGAATCAAGGCGAGTTTTCGCGTTTTGCCATAGATTGATGTAGTTTTCAGCTGTTAATCGTAAGGCCACTGTGATCAAATAGATAGGATCATTTCTTTTTAGTAGATGGATCCTGGAAACGCAACTAATTCGCTTTATTTTGGAGGGGCAGACCACGCTGTGGCTCTTGTTTTAGGTAAGAAATAAGCTTATGTTTAAAAAAAAACTCCCTGTTGCCTATATCGTACCTCCAATGGTTGCCTAAGCCGTACCGGAAGAAAGTAGATGTTAAAATGAAGAAAGTTAGTCAAAATAAGCCCACTACTTCATCTTCAGTTCCAGGAACATCAGGTAGGCCTATTATAATAGAAGTGGATGCTGAACAATGGTTTTGTCCCAAATGTGAAGCTGCAGTAATTGAGGACATGGTGCAATGTTTATTATGTGAGAAGTGGGTCCATGAAAAATGAGCTGGGGTAAAGTCAAAGATAAAAAAAAAAAAAGTTTGTGTTAACTTTGAAGCCTAACATGATCCTGACAGAAAAATATTTATGAGAGTAGGTCCTAAAAGATAGCCTAACCCACATAAAGCTCTTGAACAGTGCTCTCTCGTTTTATAATTTCTAAAAATTATTAGAAATTAATTTTAGCACATACAGATTGTTTTATACTTTAGACCAAGAACACCATTAATTACTATTTGTATTACTGCTTTTTATTTTTGTAAGTTTATCTTGAAACACATTTACTTGTTGTGTGTTGTAATAATGTTATTTTTGAGTCTGAAATTCATAAAGTTAAATTTTAAAACTAAAATCTTGTTTTATTTTTTATTATACCTTTTGGTATCGCTGCACTGATTTTTAATGTGGGTACGATTTAGGAACCCACCGGTACGATTAAGGAAACTGGTCTCCTTAATCGTACCACTTGCAAGGGTTTGGAAAAAAATTCATAGTAATTACAGTAATCATAATTTTAGTATGATTAATATATGACATGATTCTGCATAAAGTAGAGTATCTGTAGCAATATTTTGTTTAAGAATAATTGAAGTCATATTAAGGATACAAATTAAATTGGAAAAAATGGTACAGTATAGGCAACTCTCCCCTAGTATATCTGTGCATATTATAAAAAAAAAAATTCTTTTAATTGTATTATTTTTTATTTTTTAAGGACTGTATAATAGGACTGCTTTGATATGTCAAATCCAAAGTTCAAGATTTTTACTTTCACTTACCTATATATGAAATATATAGTAAGTGGAAGTATTGCGATCGTGAAAATTTTCGACTTCCGGTTTTCAACGGAAATACACGTTTTGGGGTCCCCTGAGTCAAAATAACCAAGTCCCGCGAAATGGTCTGCGTGTGTGTGTGTGTGTGTCTGTGTGTGTGTGTGTGTGAACAGACTAGCTCAAAAACTATAAACCGTGCGAACCTGAAATTAGGTATTTAGAGTATGTATAAGCCCGCGATGTGACAACAAAAATTTCATCAAATTTGCTCAAAGGGAGGGGGTACTTTATTGAATAACTTTTTACGTTTTTTTCGATTTTCTCAAAAACGGCTCTAACGATTTTGATTAAACTGAGTATTTGATCTATTTATATGCCTGAAATATGACTGTAAAAATTTCATCAAAATTGATCAACCGGAGGGGGGACTTTACTTAATAAATTTTGTATCTTTTTCACATGTTTTTTTTATTTACTCAAAAACAGTTTTAACGATTTCGATCAAACTTTGTATTTGATGTATTTATATGCTAAAGATTTGATAACCAACATTTCATCACAATTGATCTACCGGAGGGGGGGACTTTACTTAATAAATTTTGTACCATTTTCACGTGTTTTTTTTATTTACTCAAAAACGGTTTTAACGATTTTGATCAAACTTGGTATTTGATGTATATATATGCCCGAGATATGACTGTAAAAATTTCATCAAAATTGATCTACGGGAGGGGGGACTTTACTTAATAAATTTTGTATCATTTTCACGGGGTTTTTTTTATTTACTCAAAAATGGCTTTAACGATTAACAAAAATAAGATATGAATGTAGAAAAATGTGTGACTTTGGGAAATGATATTTAGCAAAACATGTCAATTTCTAATCTAAGTAAGTTGGTAAGTGAAAGTTGTGTGTTGCGCGCACGCACCAGATTTTTTTTCCCTCCTTTGATGAATTATCGGAATTTTGGAATGTTATGAAGGCTGTCCATTACTTTTTATTTTCCTCGAGAATGCGATTTCAAATATTTGTATTAATATTCATCCTACTTCATTTCTTTTATGACAGCTTTCTTAATAGTTGACACCGATCGAATAATTAAAAAAAGAAGGAAGAAAAAAAAATTGTTTAAGATGACCAGTATTTAATATCAAACAATGACACAAATAAATGTGTTTTTCATTGGGTCAGTTGTACAACAGTATTAGGTGAATGTGGTGAGATTTCCCGTAGAAGAAACCGTGATGTTACAACCTGTCTGTAGTATTGACACTAATCGTCTTGGGAAAGCGATAATCCACTTCAAAACGGGATGAAAAAATTTAAGAAAAAAAAAACATAAGGAAAAAAGAAAAATGGAGCTAAGGAACTAATAGGGCGTGATGTATAAGAATTATATGATTGTTGGAAAGTACTGGTGAGGTGTGAAAACGACACTTGTATGGCTGTAGTTAACGGTAGGCTCTAAGGTTTCCGTTAGTGCCCTCTAAGCTCTATGGGGTACCATGGTATATATATATATATATATATATATATATATATATATATATATATATATATATATATATATATATATATTCTCTTATCATTTTTATCAGGTTTGGTGATTAATATAATTAGATAAATAAAAAAGGGCCAATATTCACCAAAAAACAATAGTAAAATTTATTTTGGCAACGTTTCGGCTTCTAGAGTCGTTTTCAAGCCTGTAAGCACATTTACATAAATTATTAATTTATAAATTTATAACAATTTATAGAATTTTTTCTTTTATAACATTTTGCTTTTTTTCTATTGTGTACCTACCATGCATCATATTTGGGATTGTTCTTACGGTTATTTAGAATAAAAATATTTTTTACGGTCTAAATAAAAAACTTGTTGCTGGAGGCGTCTTTTTAACATCTAAAAAACTCGTAAATAAAATTATCTTATGTTGTGTTTAGAAAGGTTACTTGCAATACATTGTAATGATTGCCACTCTTAACTCCGAGCAACTGTCTCAGTTGGATTGGATTACTACTGTATTCTATGAGAGGGGTGGGGTTGCTAAGTAGGAATTATCTTTATCTTTTATAAAGCTTTTCAACGTAGCTCACATACAACGAAAAAAAAAAAAAAATTGTCTGTTTTATTTGACGTTTATTTTAAGTTTGTTTTGGTTTTGGCCAGTTTTTGGTTATATAAATGGATTATTTTTCTTTTGTTAGTGTTCTTTTCATGATGTACAATTTGTGCATTCTCGAAATCAAAAATATGTTTGTGGTTCACGGGATGTTGAGATAAACCGGTTGCCAATTTTGATTTTGTCGTTTTAGCGGTACAATTTTGCTTATGCTGCTGCAATCTTCTTTCAAACCATTGCGATGTTTGTTTGGCCCTTTTTTATTTATCTAATTATATATATATATATATATATATATATATATATATATATATATATACTTTCACTTACCTATATATGAATTATATAGTAAGTGGAAGTATTGCGATCGTGAAAAATTTCGACTTCCGGTTTTCAACGGAAATACACGTTTTGGGGTCCCCTTAGTCCAATTAACCAAGTCCCGCGAAATGGTCTGTGTGTGTGTGTGTGTGTGTATATATGTATATGCCAAAGATGTGATAGCCAACATTTCGTCAAAATTGGTCAAACGGAGCGGACATAAGGTGTCATAATTTTTTTCCAATTTTTACCTTTTTTTCGATGATCTCAAAAACGGCTTTAACGATTTTTATCAAATTCCTCACGTTTATTGAAAATTAGGTGTTCTTTAATATCAGGCAAGCTTTATCATCATTCAAATGTTCTGATGGGGCTTTTATTTTGGGTTGTTGGGTCCTTTTTTGATTGTTTGTTTCCTATAAAGTACCTACCTTTGTTTTTGTTTATATGGAGAAATTAACTGTCTCTCGTTACGCCTAAAAATAAGAAATGGCTAAATATGAGATATGATAAAAATAAAGAAAACATAAAGAGGAGAAAAAAAGAAAAATATTCAGTCAACTCATAAAACTCGTTGATCCCACGCATGCGGAGTACGCCTTTAATGACAGACCATTGTTCATAATTAAAGCCGTTCTGTTCATTTGAGAAGTGGTAATTAACAAAACGCATTAATTTCTAATCTAAGTAAGTTGGTAAGTGAAAGTTGTGTGTTGCGCGCACGCACCAGATTTTTTTTTCTTTTTTATGCATTCCAGTAATACTTAACTTAAACTTATAACTTGCAATGTATTTACTACTTCGTCTCAATCTGCGCCTTACCTAACACTGAGATAGATGGGTCTTATCTCTCATATTCGAAAAGCTCTCTAGATAAATAATGGCTGATGATAACTGATAGAAAACTTTTTAAACGTGTATGATATCTTCCTAGCAAATGTATTAGACATTCTTTCCTAATAGTGATAGAGATGTTTCGAAGACAAAAGACGCCATAATCGCCCATTAATAAGACCTGTCAAAATATAATCCGCCAAACTACTTATAGTAAGAGCTAATGGGCTGGCTATAGAGCAGTTTACACTAGAGCGATCGGGAGACAATAGAGTCGGGGGACTCTATCACACAAAGGCATCAATGACCAGCGGTAGCCCCTTTGTTCCTCTAAGTGGTCTATCAGCTATCAATAGCTTCTGCTTTCAGCTCCTTAATACCACGTATATATATCTTTATTTATATAAAAATCTAAAGTCACGATGTTTGTCCGTGATAAAATCCGAGAATACTCAACAGATCTTGATAAAATTTAGCTCATTGTATGTACTTACGAAATTGTACGAATTTAAATTTCCTTTTTTTTTTATATTTCGTGTCTTCAAATCCACCATTAGACTTCATTTATATAACCAAAAGAATTCGTTTTTGGATGTAGAGCAGTGTTTTGGCCGAGTTGAGGAATGAGGGCTGCTGTCGAAAAACCGTTAACATTCACATTCAATCTAGATTCTAACCCGACCGATTCCAGCTCCTTGCCACTCTATGTATCCAACATAACTAACCACAATCCTACTTCTTGGCTATGGCTACTGACTGAAGAGGTTGTCGCAAGAGGCAACGTT
This sequence comes from Aelia acuminata, assembly GCA_911387785.2. Taxonomy (NCBI): domain Eukaryota; kingdom Metazoa; phylum Arthropoda; class Insecta; order Hemiptera; family Pentatomidae; genus Aelia; species Aelia acuminata. The sequence continues at coordinate 127,182,429 of OU426982.1, read as the reverse complement.
TCTAGGATCACTCAAGCTGATCTAGGCCAACTCAAGTACATGGAGATATTATAATGATCAATGGATTCATATCGATTTTTTTTAGATATAAAAATAGCCAGAAAGCTTATATACTTTTTTTTTCAAACATAAAAAACTGCATACTGTGTAGGATGAACTACTTAAACGGTCCAAAGATTTCGGACACCATTTATTGCTCGATTCTAAAAAAAAAAAATAGCAAAATAACGGTATTTTTTATTCAGAATGGAATGAGAGCATAATTAAACACAGGTATATTAGTTTTGAGAAAGGAAATTGTTTATAGTTTGAAAAAAATATTGTGTTAAAATTATTCCCGAAAGCTTTACAAGATATGTTACTTATTTATTATCCTGCATTATCTTAAAAATATTTCATTAGTAAAAATTATAAAAATGGTTCGTATTTTTATTTTATAATGTTTATAAATGCTCACTTCTGACACATTTGTCTTAGCTCTCTGGGGTTCTAGCAGTACTATTTTTTCTTCGTTATATTTATTAATATTATAGTTATCGGTCTTTTATAGAATTCGATAGTTTAAGTGATTTCACTATAAAATTCCATTTTTTTTTTTTTTTGTCTAACGATTATTTCAAACCCGCCTGAACTAAAATTACAAACAATTTTTAAAACAACTAAAATATTTTTAAATAAATAAATAAGAGTTAATCGATAATAATAGGCCAAAGACATCGTACAGCTAGAGTCCGGAAACTAGTGAAGACAAGATATTGTATAGTATAGGGATCGAAGTAAATGCATCATGAACATCGAAGTAAAGTAAAGGCTTTGGATTTATAAACTAAAAGATCATTTAAATAATTTTCAAAATTGTGACAATAATTTTGAATAATAACCTGTATAGAACAAGAGTCTATCAACTGAGTTACAACATACAGCTCTAAACATTGTACAAGATCTAACCTCCAAGGTCATTGATTTTGCTTCACACAATCCCATCCACCCATCAACGTTTTGGACCATTGCCTGGATTCGTAAACCTTCTTAGTTAAGTCTAATTACTTTGGTCTCAATGGTTGAATAATGAATCTTTAAGAATTTATGTGAAAACTTAATAATTGATGATTTATAAAAATGAAACAAAAGAAGGGTACCATACTTTCCAACATGCCCTTGACCATTTGTATAATAAAATGAGCTGTACATCTCGCAGAAATCAAATCTTGAGCTTTCTTCACTAAGCCAATCAACTAGAGCTGTATTTAAATTTTTATCAATAAAGGGATGTAAAATTCTGTTTTCGGGAAGACCAAAGATGGATTGTGGTACATTCCTCCAATCGCGAGGCACAGAAGTGGCACCCGGGCGGTTCTGTTATCTGTGTAACTGGAGCCTGCTGGGGCTGCATTCTTCCAGGTCTCCACCAATCAGGGTGCGTCTCTCATCGCATCACGTACCTCATTCTTCACCGATTGTCAGTCTTCAGGGTTCTGTGCGGTACCCTCTACCGCTTTTCGTCATTGGCTCCGGTTTTTTGCAGCGGGAGAGGATTTAAAACAATATATTTCGATTAAGGTTTGGGAGGAAGAAACATTTTTTTTTTCTGTAATACAATAATGGAGCAATAATAATCCTCCTACAGTGAGGAAAAAAACATATCGAAAAATAGAAAAGATGATTAATGAGGAAAAACAAATTCTATAACAAAAGAGGAGCGAAGTTCAAGGTTGAACATAATTTATATCACGTATTTAAAAAAAATCTAAAAACATAATAGATTATGATGTAAGATATATACATAAAAGTGGAAGAATAAAGAAAATCTATACCTAATAAAATTTAAAGAAAGTAGAAAGAATTTTAAATAAGAAAATGTAAAAATATATGTATAATATAAAAAAGTACATGTAAAAATATGTATAGAAATAATTCAAAGGATTGATGACTTAAATCATAATAAAATTTAATGGTTAAAAGGATTATGTTTTAGCAATAAATTATTTTTTGTTAAGCTTATAATTGAATAATTAACAGATGGTTGAATAACTTGAATATGTGATATGAAACTGAATAAAATATGTATAAAGCATCCGCAGTCCCATCTAAAGCTGGTTGTATGAAATGCAGATTAAATTTTCGGCCCCATTTAAATAAAATGTTTTTCAAGTTAATGTACGATAATATTACATAAAAATAATATTGATTTTGAGATTGAAACTAGAACTATGGCAACTAAAACGGAAAACTTCTACCCAAAATATTCCGGATGAATTTCGATAAAAGGTTACGAAGGCATATTCTATCCTTCCGCTTTAACAGTATCGGTGATGAGAAACATCGATTTTAAACGTTGGAATATCGAGTTGCGACCACAAATCGACATTCTTACCTCTTTGGATGACACTGTTAGCATTCCATTGCGGTTCGCTTTGAGATAGTATGCCAACCTTTACATATTCCGCTGACTGAACCTAACTGTAACATTTCAGCTAAACTTTTATTTGGGGCATTAAATGCGGGACTTTTCTGCAAAATGGATCTGTATCCAGTTGATTTGAGGTTCTACACCTCAAACCAAGTATAAGCCACTACGGTTAGCGTAGCCGCCTTCTATTCCCAAGGGTTCGTAATATTAGGATTTTTTAAAGGGAGTAAAAAATGCATGGTTATGTCGTCCTTAGCAGGGGACGTGACAGAGCGATATCAGGTGCTCGTTAAAGATCTCTTTCCTTATTATAGCTGAATAGGCAAATTTAGGACTTCGACAACAGCATCTTCCGATTAGATTTCCTTATAGCATAAAGTGACATTAAATAAATACTTGATTTCCCACTCGTGTTAGCACGTGCTAAATTTGGATTATACGCCTGTTCTATTGACAAGACCATCACATTAACTGAATAACATCCCCATTACATGTCTTTCGGGCAGCCCATTATATTCTTGACAATCCATCAGAAATAGGCCAAAATGTGGAAGGGTGCCCTCCAATGCCTTGCCTTATGACATAAGGTCATTTCCGAGTCTAGGCCACCAGAATGACTAGTATTCTAGAGTATGAAAAGTTATTGTAGAACCATATTAAAATGGATTATTGCAGCGCGTGTTCAAAATGTCCTCCATTACTTTGGATGCAGGCTTATCTTCAACCTTTTTTATGTAGAATTTTTCAAATTTTAGTAGAAGAGAAGAAAAAAGTATATTTTAGGTATTTTAAAGAAATTATTTTTTAAATTTAAACTAAGGAGTTTTTTAATTTAAATTTTAGATTATTATTACCCCTTTTATATTATTTAGAACTCATACATAGTTCTTTCTACTCTTAAAAAGGTAAAACTAACTCTAACTCATGGGAAGTTCGGCATCCATTACTTTGGATGCCAGGCTCTAGCGCGCTTCTTCCTTGCCCCAGTAGTGACATTCTCTAGCGTGTTTGTCATCAGAAAAACTTCTTTTAGACTAAAAAGGTGAAGTGCAATTGTATCATGGGTTACACCACATCTTGGGTTACAAAATAAACTTTATTTTATATTCGAATCTATTATTTTAATTATATTATACGATTGTATATAGTTTTATTATATAATCTATTATATGGAATTGGCCCAAATTTCAACATAATTTATCACTCCTTCTTATTTACACGTTTTAGGGTCCCCTGTGTCCAAATAACCAATTCCCGCGAAATAAGGAATAACTTATGGAGATATAGAAATATAAGTATATAAATGTGGAAAAATGTGTGAAGTTGAGGAATGACGTTTACATGTTTTCGAAACACGTCGATTTCAAATCTAAGAGAGTTCGTAAGTGAAAATTGTGTGTTTCGCGCATCGCACCAGATTTTCTATGTTATTATGTGTTTTTTGCTCAGCTTCCAGATTACACAATTAAGCCGATATTCAGGGCAGAACCAGAACGAGGTTTTTTAACTGCTTATTTTCCAGTATATAAGAAAACAAAATGACTGCACTACAATTGCAACTAATACAGAAGGTCTTGGTTGAGTACGTGATGAGGAAGTAGTACTCTTTTCTCTTTTCCGTTCGACGGTTTAACATTCATCTACACTTAACTTTCTTGTTTTCTTACGTTTCCTAGATAATAAAACTCCAGCTGCTTAGGGGACTACCATAGTTTATCCATCCGGTTCTGCTGTTAGGAGACCAGTAAAATCGATACTATCGATAGTATTTTGTGATGATCTGGGGGGGGGGGATAGAATTGTTGATTTTTTTATTTGGTACGATAGCAGCTATAATGCTATTATACTCTTTTCTTTTATTATTTATTATGGGACTAAATAAACATTTCCGTAAATGTAGGATGGGTTCCATTACAGATGGTGATAATTTTTGTTAATTTCAAGGAATCGGGATTAGCAGGATCCTTGAATTTGTCAAAGGAAATTGTTTTAATTGTGACGGTATAATCTCCCTAAAGAAAAAAGGACGTTTTTTAAATTAAAAAAAGATGCTTTGAAAAATGCTAACTTCAAAACGGATGTTCTCAGGTAGTTGAGTTAGAAGGGTTGAAAAAATATTTTATAATAAAAACTGTGATTTTGTTTCCCTTATCTATTAACTGAATCATTTTCAAGTCAATGGCAGACAATCAGTTATTTTGTATGAATATTACTCGGTCAAGTTGGAAGACATATAAGAGCAAACCAATCGATTTTTCAGTCAAGTGCCTCATGATGATGATGATGATCGATAAAAATCGATACGTCTTTACCTTGCCAATGAGTTTTCTTTCATAATTTTTAATCATGTTATTAAGAGTCCACAGCGCGGCCTACCTTCAAAATTTAATTAGCACGGTGTAAGGATGACTCTGGTCACTTAATTTGAGTTAATATTTTTTTAAGTGAAGTTAATATATTTTTTTTTATAGAGTATATAAGCATTTGATGCAAAAAAATAAAAATAAAATTACACTATAATATTTTATTTATTTCCCCTTTAAATGAATCGGAGGCTAAAAAACTACCGATAGTCTCGATATTTTAAAACTATCGACAGTTTTACATCACTAGCGTAGACTGTTGTGGCAAGGTGATTTAGGGTATTAAACAGTGAAGTGATATATTTTTCCTTTTAGATCCAACTGTTTTTTTGCCGACTGTTTTTGTTCCATTTTAGGTCTTGTTTTTTCCAATCTTTCCCTTACTTTCGTTAGCAGCAAGCATATTTCGTTATTACTAAAGTAGAAAGGAAATTAAAAAAAAAAAATGCCAGAAGCTATACGTATCTAAATAAATAAAAATTTATCACTTACATTAAATCCACTACTTGCTCTCTAACAATAAACGATTTCCATTTTTACTACAATATTAGCATCTCACTCGATTTAAAAAAAAAACTACTCACCTTGTTTCTTTTATTTAAAGTCCACATATAATAATTAAATAGAATCTAAAAACTCCCCTACTTGAGAGGTTTCATGCAGGTTCCCATGGGGCTTCAATAGTAATGGGTCTCCAGTTTTTGTTTTGTTTTTTCGTTATGGTTGAGGGTATTTCTATTAGTAATTTTGGCATGCGCCTTTGGTAACTCTCCTTTGATTCTTTCAGATGCGTTGCCATGGTCATTTTAAATCGTGATGTTACACTTATGATGCCTGAATAGGCGAAAATTTGAATAATTAAATCAATATCTGAGCCAGTTATTGCCTTCGTATCCTCTATTTGAACACATAAGCCGGAATCAGGGTTTCCTCCAGATCAGCTGATCGCTTCCGAAGCCCCCCAGAAGACCGATAGCCCTGTGCACTTGGAGAGGGTAAGTTAGGTGAGAGTGGACGGGGGGAGAGGAGGGGGGGCGACCGTTGGCCTAACTGTACCCAGCATTTTTGGAACAGCTCCCCCCTCACGAACTAGGTCACGACCCTCTCTCTAGGGCACCTCTCCTCGCTGTATATATAAACATATATCAAAGTCTACCTATAGTGTATATGTATATTTGTGTATACACCGCGTGGGTGTCCGCACAGGAATGAACACTCTTCAGCCATTGTTTTTTTTTTTTTGTTTTTTTTTTTTTTGGTTGTCCGAAATGTTCGTAGAGATTTTTAAAATAAAATTTACCTTTTACTTTTTCTACTAAAAATGAATCACAAAGCTTATATTCATTTATAGGCGGGCGCAATCGAATATAGGGTGCGCTAGTAGTTTTGCAAAATGTCGGAAAGAACGGTGTTAGACTTAGTTGATGTGATAGAGATAATTGGTAATTTTAAAAGACCAATAATTGAAGGGCAGGCTATTCTTGATGCAAATCACATATTTACATGTGGAATAACATCTAAAAATAAAAAAACAGTTATTTTACAAGCCTCGTGCCTTTAAACTAGCAATCTTAAAGGACTGCCCCATCAAATAAAAGTGGAAATCAAATTTATTAATTATAATAAGCAATTTTCTTGTCATTGTACGTGTAAAGCAGGTAGTTCTGGTAAATGCAAACACATCATTGTAACTTTACTCGACGTTTTTCGGTTAGTAATAACATTAATTACCTATTCACACAATCATTGTTATGACAGCTTAGATTCTTTGTCATATTATTTATTTGTCAAAACTTTCAGGCTTCGCATTGAAAACATGGAACAATTAAGCACAACGGATGCAATAGAAAAATGGGGAAAATTAAGAAAGAAAAACAAATCTATGACACTATGGTCTCAATGTTATTTGTATAAAACTAGCATTTTGGAATAATAAAATGTCAAATACTAATATTTACCTGGATAAATATAGGCTCTTTCTTTAAAATAAAGACTACATATCGTCATATGTTTCGAAACAGGCTTATCTATTCTTAATTTTACAATCCACTCTTTAAGAAGCTTTTTATTTTTTGGAAATAAAAGGGAATGACACGTCTTTTGATTTTCTAATTGAACACTGAGGGACCTAGAAATACCTATTAGATATTTTTCAAATGAATTTTTGCTCAATCGGGTTTTAATTATGGAAAAATAAATTAAAAACGCCAAAAAACCCTATGAATCCCAGGTAAAGGCCCGGCTTTTATCCCCGTTTCTCTAGTTCCTGCAGCGCCGTCGCAGAAGCAGCACCGTCGCTTGCGCCCGCCTATATGCCTTTAATCCTCATGGAATTATGATGGCACTATGTTTACACACTGAATTCGTCTTTACTAAGGCTCAGTACTGTAGTTTATTGCAAACCAACAGGAGTGATGACTCAGTTAATTTTAATATTATGCTGTTCTTTTTTAAAAAAGGGAAAAACGCAGCCCAAACTGCAAGAAAGATTCGTGCCACGTATGGCAGCGATTCAGTTGCTGATAGCACGGTTCAGAAATGGCTCGCAACATCAAAGGCCGGCTTGCATCCAAGAAAGGTGATGCTCGGTACTTGGTGGGATTGGAAGGGACCCATACATTTTGAGCTCCTCCCACGAAACCAAACTATAAATACGGACTTTTAAGGGTCTGGCCAGACATGTCCGCACCGGATCCGCACCGTAGCATTAATATAGGTTATGTTCAGAATATTTTTAATTTAACTTACATATTACCTTTAGTTATGCCTAAAGTGGCCTTTGTCTGACATGTGTGGCCTGACCTTTAGGCATAACAAAAGGTAATTTGTGAGTTAAATTAAAAATATTCTGAACATAACCTATATTATTGCTACGGTGCGGATCCGGTGCGGACATGTGTGGCCAGACCTTAATGCGCCCAGTTTGATCGATTGAAGGCATCAATTGAAGAGAAACGGCCAGAGTTGGCAAATCGGAAAGGAGTGCTATTCCACTAAGACAACGCACAGTGGGAAAATTTTGTCATTTAGCGGCCACAAATCTATAACTCCTGACTAAATGACAATAATCGAATAATTCTTTTTTCTTTAAAGAGCATGGGATTCCCTTTATCAGTGAGAATAAAAAAAATAAAAATAACATCAAATTATTTCAAACTTATTACTTTCACTTACGTATATATAATATATATTAAGTGGAAGTATTGCGATCGTGAAAAATTTCGACTTCCGGTTTTCAACGGAAATACACGTTTTGGGGTCCCCTGAGTCCAAATGACCAAGTCCCGCGAAATGGTCAGTGTGTGTGTGTGTGTGTGTGTGTGTGTGTGTGTGTGTGTGTGTGTGTGTGTGTGTGTGAACAGACTAGCTCAAAAACTATAAATCGTGCGAACCTAAAATTAGGTATTTAGTGTACGTATATGCCCACGATGTGACAGCAAAAATTTCATCTAAACTGCTCAAAGGGAGGGGGTACTTTATTTAATAACTTTTTACTTTTTTTTCGATTTTCTCAAAAACGGCTCTAACAATTTTGAATAAACAGAGTATTTGATGTATTAATATGCCTGAGATATGACCGTAAAAATTTCATCAAAATTGATCAACCGGAGGGGGGACTTTACTTAATAAATTTTGTATCATTTTCACATGTTTTTCTTATTTACTCAAAAATGGCTTTCACGATTTTGATCAAACAGGGTATTTGATGTATGTATATGCCAAAGATGTAATAGCCAACATTTTATCAAAATTGATCAACCGGAGGGGGGAATTTACTTAATAAATTTTGTATCATTTTCACATGTTTTTTTTATTTACTCAAAAACGGCTTGCAGGATTTTGATCAAACAAGGTATTTGATGTATGTATATGCCAAAGATGTAATAGCCAACATTTTATCAAAATTGATCACCGGAGGGGGGAATTTACTTAATAAATTTTGTATCATTTTCACATGTTTTTTTTATTTACTCAAAAACGGCTTGCAGGATTTTGATCAAACAAGGTATTTGATGTATGTATATGCCAAAGATGTAATAGCCAACATTTTATCAAAATTGATCAACCGGAGGGCACTTTACTTAATAAATTTTGTATCATTTTCACATGTTTTTCTTATTTACTCAAAAATGGCTTTCACGATTTTGATCAAACAGGGTATTTGATGTATGTATATGCCAAAGATGTAATAGCCAACATTTTATCAAAATTGATCAACCGGAGGGGGGAATTTACTTAATAAATTTTGTATCATTTTCACATGTTTTTTTTATTTTCTCAAAAACGGCTTGCAGGATTTTGATCAAACAAGGTATTTGATGTATGTATATGCCAAAGATGTAATAGCCAACATTTTATCAAAATTGATCAACCGGAGGGCGGACTTTACTTAATAAATTTTGTATCATTTTCACGTTTTTTTAATTTACTCAAAAACGGCTTGCAGGATTTTGATCAAACAAGGTATTTGATGTATGTATATGCCAAAGATGTAATAGCCAACATTTTATCAAAATTGATCAACCGGAGGGGGGAATTTACTTAATAAATTTTGTATCATTTTCACATGTTTTTCTTATTTACTCAAAAATGGCTTTCACGATTTTGATCAAACAGGGTATTTGATGTATGTATATGCCAAAGATGTAATAGCCAACATTTTATCAAAATTGATCAACCGGAGGGGGGAATTTACTTAATAAATTTTGTATCATTTTCACATGTTTTTTTTATTTACTCAAAAACGGCTTGCAGGATTTTGATCAAACAAGGTATTTGATGTATGTATATGCCAAAGATGTAATAGCCAACATTTTATCAAAATTGATCACCGGAGGGGGGAATTTACTTAATAAATTTTGTATCATTTTCACATGTTTTTTTTATTTACTCAAAAACGGCTTGCAGGATTTTGATCAAACAAGGTATTTGATGTATGTATATGCCAAAGATGTAATAGCCAACATTTTATCAAAATTGATCAACCGGAGGGCACTTTACTTAATAAATTTTGTATCATTTTCACATGTTTTTCTTATTTACTCAAAAATGGCTTTCACGATTTTGATCAAACAGGGTATTTGATGTATGTATATGCCAAAGATGTAATAGCCAACATTTTATCAAAATTGATCAACCGGAGGGGGGAATTTACTTAATAAATTTTGTATCATTTTCACATGTTTTTTTTATTTTCTCAAAAACGGCTTGCAGGATTTTGATCAAACAAGGTATTTGATGTATGTATATGCCAAAGATGTAATAGCCAACATTTTATCAAAATTGATCAACCGGAGGGCGGACTTTACTTAATAAATTTTGTATCATTTTCACGTTTTTTTAATTTACTCAAAAACGGCTTGCAGGATTTTGATCAAACAAGGTATTTGATGTATGTATATGCCAAAGATGTAATAGCCAACATTTTATCAAAATTGATCAACCGGAGGGGGGAATTTACTTAATAAATTTTGTATCATTTTCACATGTTTTTCTTATTTACTCAAAAATGGCTTTCACGATTTTGATCAAACAGGGTATTTGATGTATGTATATGCCAAAGATGTAATAGCCAACATTTTATCAAAATTGATCAACCGGAGGGGGGAATTTACTTAATAAATTTTGTATCATTTTCACATGTTTTTTTTATTTACTCAAAAACGGCTTGCAGGATTTTGATCAAACAAGGTATTTGATGTATGTATATGCCAAAGATGTAATAGCCAACATTTTATCAAAATTGATCACCGGAGGGGGGAATTTACTTAATAAATTTTGTATCATTTTCACATGTTTTTTTTATTTACTCAAAAACGGCTTGCAGGATTTTGATCAAACAAGGTATTTGATGTATGTATATGCCAAAGATGTAATAGCCAACATTTTATCAAAATTGATCAACCGGAGGGCACTTTACTTAATAAATTTTGTATCATTTTCACATGTTTTTCTTATTTACTCAAAAATGGCTTTCACGATTTTGATCAAACAGGGTATTTGATGTATGTATATGCCAAAGATGTAATAGCCAACATTTCATCAAAATTGATCTACCGTAGGGTGTTGAAATCATTGATAGATTTCGCCCATATTAGTAGATCAACTTGTCAATTCCATGGTGAGTAGGCGTACATGAATTGAAGCTTGAAATCGAATCCCGTAGAAGATTGTATGAACGTAAATTCGTGTCGTCGTGCTGATGAACCAAACTCGAGAAGAAACGGCCTCCACACAGCCGATAACCGACCATATGATCGGAAATTTTAATCGAAATCAGAACGATTAATGTTTAAAATATTAATTTTCGTCATATAAAACAGATTCACAGAACACCTGGGTACTAGCCGACGACAAGTTGCCTACTGACACTTAATCCTGTTCTTTTAGTACACAAAATGTAAACACTAGTGTACTGGCTTCAGTAAACGATATCACGGTTACAACTTCTTCCGGTGCTCAGTAATAGCCATAACAAACAATTAAAATGATTTTCATTAACTTAAAAAATAAATAATTAAATTTTATGGCATGATTTACTTATTTGTTTCGAATTTACAATAATAAAAAAATGAATTAAAACTATTATAGTAAAGAGAAAGTATCTTTTTTTTACTTAAACAATAACAGAAAATTTTCGTTACGAAAATTTAATAACTAATGAGCGGCCGTAACATATCTCTAACGCCCTTTTTGCTGCTATTCTAGAATTTCCTTATATTCGAATTTATTAGTCTTTCTTCGATGGTAGTCTGCATCAACCATTTTTTCCATGGATTTTATTTATAACTGTTTAATATTTACTAAAGAAGCCGACATACCACCCAAATCTTTACAGCAATAAAAAGGTAGTACCACACCTGTTCTAACAAACAACCATCCTACATTCTTTCAGGTACGCCCCTTACTTAATCCTGTTGCCGTGATAGGACGAGAGTTCTTTGCGAACCATCTGTGCCGACTCAAAGCGGAATATAATTTACGACGGTGGCTCGCTCTATTAGCAGCATCTGTTCCACCAGCAGCTCTTTGCTACATTTTATTATCGCAATAAAATGGCTGCCTTGGGTCTAGGCTAATATCCAACGTCCTTATAAATTTGCCTTGCTGGTTAGTTTACTCCAGTGCATCTTATGAGAACGTGGTATGTAATTGTTCGTTACTTTTACAGAGGAATAGTCTTAAAAGAGTAATTGCAAGGTAGCTGAGATTTTATTATCTGATTTTGTTTATATTTTGTATCTGCGTTACCCGGCTTCTCTCAGGGAGTTGTGTGGTAGTTGTAATACATTAATAAACTTTAAAATATCATAGTACAGAAAAATCGAATTGAGCAACCTTCCCTTTTTTGAACTCCGTTAAAAAGTTAGTAATTTTCTAAAGAGAGATATAATATAAAAACTTCACTTTTGATATATATTCCATCAAGTTACCTCTTTAATTCAGTGTTTGTTTTTATTCACTCACTGCACTATTAAACAATTTTCTCTAAGGAAGTTTTCTTTTGCAGTAAATTTACTTTAATATAATACATTAATTAAAAGCAATGTTAAATTCTTAAATGATAAATTCTTCCTTTTGGTCTTTTATTATTCTAAATTTATATTACAGTGAAAAATTCATTCTTCCTTTTTGATATATATATTTTTTAATACATTAAAACATCACAACGTTTCGAGGCTCATTGCCTCATCTTCAGGTGTACAAAATATATGTTATAACTATACAATATATCGATTCCTTAAAATCTCGTCAAAATAATTAATAATGTCAGATAGCACTTCTTACTTTGGCCACCTCACAGTAACAGTGCTATCTGACATTATTAATTATTTTGACGAGATTTTAAGGAATCGATATATTGTATAGTTATAACATATATTTTGTACACCTGAAGATGAGGCAATGAGCCTCGAAACGTTGTGATGTTTTAATGTATTAAAAAATATATATATCAAAAAGGAAGAATGAATTTTTCACTGTAATATTAATTTAGAATAATAAAAGACCAAAAGGAATTTAAAAAAGGTCTTCCAGTAATGTATAAACTATCGATAAATTCTTCCATCTTATGTGAAATTAATTTGCTTCTTATCCAATTCGATATGTTTATTTTTATTTTCAATTTACTGCAGAGATGTTATGACCTTATTTAAAAATAAAAAGGAAAAACTTAAATTAAAAATATATTTAAACTTAATTCCGTGTAATTTAAAGAGAACATCTGAAAGTATTAAACCATAACAAACCAAACAAATAAATAAAAGGATAACCTTAAGAATGGATCTTAGCGCTACCTGGCCTCCAACTGTCGAAATAAATTTTTTCATTCATAACCCGTCATTCATGCACAGAAAGGCTATTTACATGTTGCAAGAGGTATAAAATTCCCATCGTGGTCTCTTCAATACCACACTCTTATGATAAAAGCGGAAACCTTCTTCACGGTTAAGGACTATAGGGCTACACGACGATATAACTTTCTTGATCATACCTTAAGTCGTTTTTGAGTTTTACACTTTGATTTATAATATATATTGATGATTAGCGCTAAAGTTTAATTATAATCCTTATTTAAGACTATTGCGTCCAAAATCTTTCGTAAGGTTAAGAGTGGTGCGTGCGTCATATGGAATGCAATGTTCAACTACAACCGAGCATAAAAAAACAGTTGCCGATGCTATATCAATGTTTTTTTAATGAATTTTAAACATTAAAATCTGTTCTTTCCAGCAATATAGTTGATTTTTCTATATCTTTAAAATTGTTATATAGGTGAAGGAAAAATTATGGTTGGGTTTTGCTTTGTATATCATTTACTTACACTTTAATTGAAAACATAGAAATTTCTTAAAGATGTAGTTTTCAAATTATTAAAAATAAAAAAAATGTCCATTGGTGGGCATGTCAAACTATATGCATTAGTCTCTAATAATACATTTTCAAAGACAAGGTCCGATTCAAATGATTTAAAAATAATAATAATTTTTTGTACAGTGAGTTTTACTTTTTCAATAATGAGGAAAATGCCTATTTTATATTGATGGTGTATGGGCAAAAGGACTTCATCGAATGTGAAGCTTAAAAAACGATTCACCAAGCTTAAAAAAAAATCATTAAACAATTCTGCCTAATTTTATTTCTTTATTCCTGAATAATAAATGAAACTATATTATTACAACAGAGACTGACTTTATAGTAATTTATGAATTTTAAGAAGACAAGACAAAAACTCTTATGACTCAAGCCCATTTAACTAAACAGAAATGATTTTCTGTTTGCTAATTTTCCATTGCTTTATGTACAAAACACTTAAGCAAGTTTCTCTATAAATTGAGTGCTCTTAATTGTCAATCATTTAGGTGAAATATCAAATCTCGAGAACTATATCATTTCAAGGCACACTCAGCACTATCGCATAGTATAAAATGAAAATTGTATATCATATTATTAGCCAATAAAAATAACAGTAATGTTATTATATTTTATTTTTTTTCTGTTTCTAGAACTCTTGATGAGGGAGCTGGTGAGTGTTGGAGTTCGCCGGTCATTGGACAGTTCGTAGTCCTCTTCTCAACCAATTGAAACGCTGTTATAAGTGAGTACAAAATCGATTACTTTAAAATTATTATTATTATATTTTACAATAAGAATCATTCATGAAAGTCATGTGAATAGAAATGTATCATTGGTAATATTATTAAATATATCAATAAAATGTAAAGCATCGTTTTTGAGTTAAAAATGCTGCCATAACTACCATCAACTTGTAGAAAATGGAAATTTGATACATGGACATCCAGTTTCAAACAACAATGTGTCATGAAAATGCATTGTTTTAGTTTTTATATGTAATCTATTGAAATTCGAATTATTTTAACCATTTCCATTATTGGCCATACATTATTTGATATTATAATCATATATATAATCATTATTTTATGTATATTTTATTTTTTATCATTTGCATTATCATATATTTATTATTTTACTTGTTAATTACGCCCAAATGAGTGAACTGTATCCGATAAACATAATAGAGATGATTGCCGCGCGGCAAATAATATCAGCATGTAAAATTGCTAAAATCGGTTGTGAACGAATCCCTAAAAGAAAAATCTGGTGCGTGCGCGCAACACACAACTTTCACTTACCAACTTACTTAGATAAGAAATTGACGTGTTTTGTTAAATATCATTTCCCAAAGTCACACATTTTTCTACATTTAGATCTTATTTTTATTAATCGTTAAAGCCGTTTTTGAGTAAATAAAAAACCCCGTGAAAATGATACAAAATTTATTAAGTAAAGTCCCCCCTTCGGTTGATCAATTTTGATGAAATGTTGGCTATCACATATTTGGCATATACATACATCAAATACCCAGTTTGATCAAAATCGTTAAAGCCGATTTAGAGTAAATAAAAAAAACACGTGAAAATGTTACAAAATTTATTAAGTAAAGTCCCCCCTCCGGTTAATCAATTTTGATGAAATTTTTACAGTCATATCTCGGGCATATAAATAGATGAAATACTCAGTTTAATCAAAATCGTTAGAGCCGTTTTTGAGAAAATCGAAAAAAACCTAAAAAGTTATTAAGTAAAGTACCCCCTCCCTTTAAGTAATTTTGATGAAATTTATGCTGTCACATCGCGGGCAAATCCCTACAATAAATACCCAATTTCAGGATCGCACGGTTTACACACACACACACACACACACACACACACACACACAGACCATTTCGCGGGACTTGGTCATTTCAACTCAGGGGACCCCAAAACGTGTATTTCCGTTGAAAACCGGAAGTCGAATTTTTTCACGATCGCAATACCTCCACTTACTATATATTTCATATATAGGTAAGTGAAAGTAATAATAAGTACTAGGCCGACTGAAAAACGTTCCAAGTGGAAGTGATATGGGAGGATTGCGTTTAATGTTTTTTTCGTGGGTAACTTGGTTACTAAGAAATTTTTATAGATATTAAAATGCTAGGAGTAGGCAAAAAGCGTTATTGGTGTCCTACATTCCATATCCGCTTCCTATTACGTTAATTTATTTACTTTATACACTTTCTTATGTTTTGTCCGTAAATCATATATTCACGGGCGCAAGCGACGGTGCTGCTTCTTGACTGGAACTAGAGGAACGGGGACAGATGACGGGCCAGTACCTTGGATTCATAGGTTTTTTTGGCATTTTTAATTTATTTTTCCATAATTAAAACCCGATTGAGCAAAAAATCATTTGAAAAATATCTAATAGGTATTGCTCGGTCCCTCAGTGTTCAATTAGAAAATAAAAAGACGTGTCATTCCATTTATTTCCAAAAAATGAAAAGCTTCTTAAAGAGTGGATTGTAAAATTAAGGATTGTCATTTTATTATTACAAAATGCTAGTTTTATGCAAATATCATTGGGACCATAGTGTCGTAGATTTGTTTTTCTTTTTTAATTTTCCCCATTTTTGTCTTACACCCATAGTGCTTAATTGTTCCAAGTTTCCAATGCGATGCCTGAAAGTTTTGACAAATAAATAAATAATATTACAGAGAAACTAAGCTGTCATGAAAATGACAGCTGTCATAGCAATGATTGTATGAATAGGTAATTATTGTTATTACTAACCGAAAAACTTCATGTAAAGTTACAATGATGTGTTTGCAATTACCAGAACTACCATCTTTACACGTACAATTACTAGCAAATTGCTTAATATTATTAATAAACTAGCTGTATATCCCGGTTTCACCCGGGGAATTTCATTTTTCTAAT
This sequence comes from Aelia acuminata, assembly GCA_911387785.2. Lineage (NCBI taxonomy): Eukaryota > Metazoa > Arthropoda > Insecta > Hemiptera > Pentatomidae > Aelia > Aelia acuminata. The sequence goes on along the minus strand of OU426982.1, from coordinate 127,165,875 downwards.
AAACGTGAACAAATTTAAAGTGAGATCATAACGATTTTTATAACAATAAAGAATATGACCAGAGACTGGCTGAAGTTATGAAATTTTAATATGGACAGGTGTTCGCACCTAGTAAGAAAGATCCACTGAGCGAAATTTGGGGAATTTAGGACAAACGGTATGGATTTTTACTAAGAAAAAACAAACTAATAGAAATTCATCTTTAAGCTGTATAACCCGGTTTGATTGGGGAATTTCATTTTTCTAATAAAACGTCTGATTTCGTAAAGAACCATTATAAAGTGAGTTCATTACGATTTCTATAACAATAAAGAATATCAGCTGAAGATCTGCTGAAGTTATGCAATTTTAATATGGACAGGTGTTCGCACCTGGTATGAAAGAACCACTGAGCGAAATTTGGAGAATTTAGGATAAATGGTATGGATTTTTATAAAGAACAAACAAACAAACAGAAATATTGCCCTGCAGTTTCAGCTTCTCGCAAATCGGCTTGCCTTAGTCTCTGTGGCGCAAGGCGGGCCTCGTATTCCTGGGCAGACTCAGTTTCCCGCGATTCTGCCTGTCTAAGCCTCTGTTGTTCAATCCTATTTTGATGTTCGTCGAGAGTTTCAGCTTTTTGCTCGTATTTGACGTTGTTTTTTAGATTTTGAGCTCACTAATCCTATTGAAGCTCGCTTCTTTAGAGGCATTTATAAAAAATAATTTCACCATACATAAAAAAAAACATATGGTTTAAAAATCCCAGAACTCGACGCCTACCAAGGGACGGTCTTACCGGGCCTTGTTGGCCTCTTCAAAATCTTTAAAATGATTTTTTAGGCCGTTTTTTCGACTCAAACGGTCGATTTCGTAAAAAAAACCATTTAAAAGCGAGATCATGACGAATTTTTTAACAATAAAGAATATACCCAGAGATTGGCTCAAGTTATGCAATTTTAATATGGACAGGTGTTCGCACCTGGTATCAAAGAACCACTGAGCGAAATTTGGAGAATTTAGGACAAACGGTATGAATTTATATAAAGAACAAACAAACAAACAGAATTTCAACTTTATTTATATAGATTTGATTTCCACTTTTATTTGATGGGGCAATCTTTTAAGATCGCTTGCTTGAAGGCACAAGGCTTGTAAAATAACTTTTTTTTTACTTCTAGATATTATTCCACATGTCTTTGGTCCACATGTGGTTTGCATCAAGGATAGCCTGCCCCTTAATTAATGGTCCACCAATTATGTCTATCACATCAACTATGTTTATCCCCGTTCCTTCCGACATTTTGCAAAACTACTAGCGCACCCTATAGTCGATTGCGTCCACGGATTGAGGGACTTCTAACCATTAAAGCTTATGGTATGATCTTGAAAGTTAAGCGTCAGTGAAATTAGAGGATTTTAGTTGTATTTTATTCATTTTTCCTTCCAGCAGTCTAAAGGGGGCTAAGTATTGCTGATTTTAGTTCAAAGAATTCATTATGGTTAAGAAGGTTGTATTATTGTTACTATAAGTTACTCTGTTAGTAACTTATTTTTCTGTTTTAATCATGACTGTTTATCTTAAACTATATATTTAATCATACACCAAGGAAATATATTAGTGTTTGAATCTGAACCTCCCTGTGCGTCTGTGTTGATAGACGCGGCAACGCCTTAGAACTGTTTCTTTGCTTTTCGGTCCAGCGAGCGTGAAATCATTTAATTGTGCTGAGTTAATTCTAAAACCTACTCTTCGTACACGGCTGGGTTCCGATCTTTCTCAATGTAGAAACAGTCTTTATTAGCATGTTAGTCAAAATGGTTTGTGGGTTGCCATCGTATTTAAACATTCAACCAACGACCACAGAATCTTAAATGTTTTATATGTTTTTTTGCTTCTGGTGATTAACATCCAACTATATTTTTATTATCCTATGTGCGACTTTTCGGACCCCCTGTCAATCATCAAGCACCTTAAAATTTCTAACTTGAACCTAAATTTTATAAAGGTACTTGATGAGAGGGTCCGAAACGTCGCACATAAGATAAAAAATAAAGATTGCAATGGAAATATAGTTGGATGTGAAACACAACCTTAAATGTTTATCCGATTGGATCCGATGATCTTAGGGTCTAACAAACCGATTTGATGAACTTCACATTGTAAAACGGGTTACGGATACGGGTTTGAATAATTTCATTGACGGTACAATTACAACAGAAAATGTCAAACTGATCAAGGAGAACTCAATTATCACTTGAAACCGTACAGTTAAATGTAACTAGAGATGGGCGTTTCGGTCGTTTTTACAAAACGCCAACGAACTGTTCGTTGAAAAAAAAACAGGTTGGGGAAAACAGAAAACCTCCAGACTAATGTTTCTATCACGTGTTTGTTTTGTGTTGTGTTGTTTTATTGGAAACGTAATAATAGTATTAATTCAAAGTTAAAAAAAATAATAATTTGAGAATAAAAAACTGTGTTTTATTCAGATAAAAAACATTTTATAAAAAAATATTAAACCGACTTCGAAACCTAGGAACCAGTAAAAATAAATTCACTGAAAAGTATGAAATAATTACCTTCTGATTTTTATGAATACACAGCAAAATTGAAAATGGTATAAAAAGTGGAAAAGTGCAATAAGACGAATAATTTTATTTTGATTTGTACAAATACACACTAATTGTTAATAGAAATTATTAAATTTAAATATTAAATACTATGTTCAATACAACACAATCTTTTCGGAGGCGGCGCAAAATAGAAATAACATGTTACTGATACAATTCCATTAGTAGGCATTGAAATCAATAGCTGGGAAGAGAAGATCCATTTAGAAGATTTTCATAATGTCTAGTGTAAAAAATTTTAAATTTTGCGCCGCCTCCGAAAAGATTGTGTTGTATTGAAGATAGTATTTAATATTTAAATTTAATAATTTTTATTAACAATTAGTGTGTATTTGTACAAATCAAAATAAAATTATTCGTCTTATTGCACTTTTCCACTTTTTATACCATTTTCAATTTTGCTGTGTATTCATAAAAATCAGAAGGTAATTATTTCATACTTTTCAGTGAATTTATTTTTAGTGGTTCCTAGGTTTCGAAGTCGGTTTAATATTTTTTTATAAAATGTTTTTTATTTAACAATTTTTAGTTGGAGAAGATAACAAATGTAGAAAACCGTACGTTGGTTTAAAAATTTCGTTGGTAATTGGTCGTTGATAAAATAAACGTTGGTTTTAAAATTTCGAAATCTTTTTACGCTCTAACACGTTTGTCTTTCCCAGGTCTTTTTATTATACAATAATTGTATAAAATTATTAAGAAATACACTCTACCTTTCCAATTTTATGAATACACACAGAAAAGTGGGAAAGCGGTGCGTGTATTATACAACTTTCAACACATTCCGTTTGATGATTATAAATGGATTTTTTTTTTTTTTTTAAAAAGATCAATGTTCAATTGGGAAGGGAACACATAAAATGTTTTTCCACAATGACAATATTTTTCCTTTGCTAAATGTCGTCAGTACTTGTCATTTAAGTAGAGAATCAGTGTTCCGAGATGTGTCGAGTTAAATATACATAAATACATAAATCCGGCCATTCCAAGATGAAGTAGATAAGTCACTGAACAGTCGAGAATTTGGCCGGTTTTAGACAAGATATCGTTAATGGAGAATCGATGAGGATGCTAATATGACCTATAGTAAATTTGAAAGTAATTTTTAAATTTTGATTGCTTGAATATCCTTCTAAAAACTATGGCGATATTAAACACAACTCCATTGGATTACATCATTGGATAGAAGTCCCTGCAAAAAAGGGGCAACCATAAAATTTATCGATATCAAAAAGACTGTCTCGCTAGGATAGAAGCAACAGGGTTTGGGACTCACATATGGTTAATTTATTATTACGAAGGATATTATTATTCTCCGTATTAGACTACTGACTTAATTCCAAAGGTTGATTCAATTATGTTCGTAATTCCTTTCGATGAATTTTTGACTAAATTTATTACCGAAGTACTATGAATTATATCCTTCGTAATAAAACATTATTCAGAAAATAAATTGCTAAACAATGTTGCTTCAATTCTTGTGGCGTAGCATTTATCATCATTTTTAACAATCATTTCCATGACTGCCAAATTTTTGCTGAGGGGACTTTCATACAATGAGGTTGTTTTCGGGTAGTTATCAAGTTTTATTTTGTAGTTTTTATTGATGGATGAACACCAGCAAAAGCCTCGATAGTTGTAGAAACAAATTTAAAAACCGATACTAGTAATCCGGATAACATAACAGAAGTGTCACCCATAAAGGATCGGCACAAGACCTCCGGCAAGATATTCAACAGTAACCGAGTGTATCCGGAAGACAGAGGTATCTGAATCCTTTATTAAGTCATCTGAAAATGAGCTTTTCCAGGAATTATTGTAATCTTTTTTAATGTGCATAGTCAATAAAAGATAGAAATCAAAATCTAATTTAAATCAATAATAGCTACGATTTTAAATTTAAACGATCCTTCGGGAGCTTGAAGAAGTCTTAAATTCTGCTTTAAAACGATTACCAATACTCAGTCTTTCTTGGAATTCCACGAATTTTGTTGTCTTATGATTATGGTGTCCAAACGTTGATTAGATCTAAATTAAGAAGGTTTACTGTTATCGGTGAATATACATCTATCTAATATTATGCTAATATCGCTACAGAAAACGACAGCGATATTATATTCTGCTGATATTTATATCTTCATTTAAACCTAATGTTGAAAAATTAGTTAAGGTTATGTATAGGTTTGTTCCAACAAGCACGTAAAACACATCGATAACTAACAGACTGCTCATGTTCTCCCCCCACTCTTTTGATTGGTTGGTTTTCCCATTTGATTCATCCAGCAGTAATACAATATTTGGATTTGTTAGTTATCAATTAGTTTTAATAGCTTGTTGGAGCATACCTTATGTTATATATGCCATATGTTTTTCCAATAAGTAAACAATTTGAGCGATAATTAAATAATTATTTTCATGTTTTTTCCCGATAACTTCTTAAATAAATTAGAAACCCCAAAAAGGTTTAAATGGGACCACCTTGGGAAAATACTCTACAATATGCAAAAGGTTTCATTCCAATTGGTCCACCCATCTCTGAGTAATCGGTGAACATACATAGAAAAAAAAAAAAAAAAAAAAAAAAAAAGGCACAAAAAAAAAAAAAAAGTCACATACGTATCGAATTGAGTAACCTCCTCTTTCGTTCGAAGTCGGTTAAAAAATGTCACTAATTGTTGAAGCAACAGAATTAAAAAAAAATCACAAACTTAAAATAATTCTGACAGGTCTTTATCGAGAAAAATGTTAAAATATTACGAATTCTTGAAATATTACGAAAAATAAACTTCTTTAATATTTAGAATTTTTTAATTTTTTTTTTTCATTGTAATGAACTATATATAATAACTTCCTGATATTGTAATGTATTCTCATCCATACACAGCAGTTTGGAGATATGTTTTAATTAGCACTTGAATAAACTGACATAAAAAAAAAAAGTAAAAGTGTCACTTTAAATTTTAAATGAAATAAATAGAAATTCGAAAATAGAATCCACAGAAAATCTAACGAAAAATAAAATAACGGAGCGCTAGTGGTGAAGAAAACAACTGTTCTTTTCAATTTCAGTCGTTCTGTAACGAGTTCCAAACGTTTGAGTAGTTGTAAATGAGAACGGGAAGAGAAGGAAGTTCTAAATCCCAACTGTTTGGGCTGGTTCAGGAAAACAGTTTTGTCCGTTTTTTATAAAAAAAACAGTTTTTTCAAACAGTTTGACGTTTTTCTTCCCATCACTAAATGTAACTTAACAGTGACTCATAAGTAACTTGCTAACTCTAGTAAACTAAGTAACTTCATGCTAACTCTCGCTCTGCTGTTCAAAATGGACTTAACTCCCTCCTCGCTTGCTCAGGTATATATAAATGTATATAGTGTCCTAAAAACACTCTAGTTCCTGATCCGGTCCTCGAATCCTTTGGAACTGTCAAAACATGTTTTGATTTCTTCCGTCACATTATTGCATTAGATGCAATAATTCATCATCTAAGCTTCAAGAACGGAGTTATAACAACAAAGTACATTTTTCTAAAGATGTTTATAGAGAGAGTGGAGATGTTTAAACTTGTGTTAGACAGGGAGGTATTTTCCCCTTAAAAGTATTCAGATTAGTTCACGACATCGTCTTGAAAAGAGATTTTCGTAGAAAACGAGGACTTCAGTCAGTGGAGGTTCACGGAATACTTTAAGATAGTTGTAAACATCGGCCTCAAAATAATTCTATCTAAACGATAGAAGTAAGAGGGAACAGGATGAGCCCGGAGGTCAAAATATAGAAAGGGTTTGTAGGTTCTGCCACCTGGGGAGTATGAGGAGTAAAGATGGACGATGAAGATATTAACGGTCATATAACGAAGGCATAACTAGTAATAATAATAATAATAATAATAATAATATAATAATAAAATAAGAATAATTAGCTTTGAGGGCAATCAATCTAGCAAAGAGCACAAGGAGTATATTTGTTAATGAGAAATATGAAAGAAAAGACAAATTTAAAAAAAAATGGAGAAGAAAATGAATTGAAGATCTTCATTCATTCATTCAAATAAATATTGAGAAACGAAATCGTAAGAATTTCTGGTCAATTTTACACGACTTTTCAACTCATGCCAGATATTTAGTCGTAACCTTCTAACATAACTCCACCACATTATAACTCCATACCAATTTATATCATAGAATTCACTGAAGGAAAAAAAAATCTAATTTTATTTTGAAACATCAAATATACCTCTTGGTTATGCCTTCCTAAAAAATAATAAGCTCTTATGCTGTTAATGTTATGTTTTGAAAGAAGACAATGGCGGAATTGGAAATGTGGTCCAAGCACATTACTCAATTATGCCCCGAAGAAGTAAAGATATAATCCCATTGGAAGACCACCGAAGAGTATTCCATCTTAATGCTTGACGCCACGAGTTACAATTTGCTGTTCCTGGGAAGATCGGTGGAGCGTTGAAGATTCACCGCAAGAGGTGACTCAGGAGCACTCGGCGGAAAGGTCGTCGAACAGTTAACGCGCCAGCCTTGACCTCATCCTCTGGCGGCAAGAAGAAGAGGAGGATGCTGAAGAAGTTAATGGAAGATGCCATCTTCTAGGTATGTTGTTGACTAGCGGGTCCAAGAAGGGTGAGGTAACATAAGATCGGATGGGAGAAGCATGATTTTTTAAAAATCATATATATATATTAAGACCTGAACGGTAAGCAGAAGTTGTTAAATATAACAACGAATAGTTTTAAATATGTAATATATAAGTAACGAATGGATTAGGTACGGGAAGACGGATTATTTCAACAGAGATGAGAGTAAGCTTACTTCGAATTTTTTATTTACTCGGTATACTCAACGAAAATAATTGGATAGATAAGAAGAATAAAATTAAAGTACGGGTAAAATTGGCCACGACTTAATTTTTTTTCATCCACGAATTCCTGAACATTGGTTTGTAGGAAAGAAATGGATTTTATTAAGTATCGATCTGTTTATATCACCTATGGCATATTTCCTTTGACTTTGGACCCTCGAGACAGCTTGATTCCTTTACGATTATTTTTTGAAATAAAAGTTAGTAGTCATGTATATGTGAGAATATTAGTGCATTTTTAAAGGTTGTCAGAGCCCGCATACGTTTCTAACTTTTACATTCTGGGACACTAGCTTTGAAAATTGCGCAGTTTTTTTTTTTTTTTTTTTTTTTTTTTTTTTTTTTTTTTTTTTTTTTTTTTTTTTTTTTTTTTTTTTTTTTTTTTTTTTTTTTAGAGCATTTTAATAGGTAATAGATTAGAAGAATTTTATATTTATGTTGTTTGATCGTTTGTTTTAACGTCACTTTATGCCACTAAGGCTAATCGGACGATGCTACAGTGGGAGTCCTAAATTTTGCCTCTCTAGGTATAATTAGTATAGGGATCTTTAACGAGTACCTGACATCATACAGGCTTCGGACCTCCATTTTACGTCCTATCCGAGAGACGGCATTGACAAGGGTATTTTACTCCCATTAGAAAATCCTAGGGCCACCTCGGATACGTTATTTATTATAACGTAATAACCGTATTAATCACATATTATAATACGCATAATTACGTTATTATCCGGTAATCAGGTTATTTATGTTTTCTATTAATAACACACTACAAAAACGAATGCAAGATTAATATTATTTTTATGTTTAGGATTTTATTTTATAATTTTTTTTTTTGGGTGGGGTGTTCATTGTCCCTACATTATGTAACTGTATAATGTTAGGCCTGTTTAATGTAACGAGAAAGCGTCTGAAGGTGAAAAAATAGGGCAAGTTTGTTCTCGAAGAGTAAAAGCAATGTAATAACCATTATCTTGACTCGATCAGTTCAACTTTCGATTCCATATAATGAGCCATTACACGTAGTGTGTTGGGTAATCTAGCACCGGAGATGTTCTTACGGGATTAGACATTTTTGGATAAATATTATGTCAACTTTAAGTAGCTTTCATGGTGTCCTGGTCGGTTGGAATATCCGTTCAAATGAAAAACTGCGACTAATCGAAAAAGTATTTACCCAGGAAGATGTAACGAGATACCTGTCTCAGTTTCAATTAGGTAATCTGAATTAAACAAAAGGTTTGATCTCTGTAACTGAGGTCGCATTCTATCACAGATACACCAGAAAATAGAATAAAACTAAAAACCAATGTTTTCATTATTCCACATGTAGAATCTTACCAGTTATATAGAAATCCTATACCTATGATGAATGTTACATATAAATCTAATGTGCGTGTCATCACACCAAATTTACCTCTTTTTTCTTCTGTATCATCTGTAAAGCAAAGTTTTAGAAAATTAAAAATTACAATTAAATTTCTTAGTACATTTATGATCTTGATCTATTAAAAAACGACCTAGGATTTATAAAAAAGTCAATAATTGTGTTCTTGTATTTCAAAACGGATATAAAACGCATTCCCAACTTCTTCGATCTCTTTCAATGCAATGCAATTGTTAATATTTATGTATTGATTTATTTTTAACATAATTTACGCTTGGAACGCATCTTGCAAATTTGTATGTTTGTTTGTTTGTTTATTTTGGCTTCCAGGCGTAAAACCCTAAGGTCATCAACGCCCTTTATCTTTGTTTATAGAACGGAACCTTAATCAAATTAAACTTATTATTAAAAAATTGAGTCATAATAATATAATGGAACTATTGTAAAAAAGTATTATGTATGGGAAAAGAAAAATATGAAAATGTTAATAAATATAGAACATAATTGTGTATTATTCAAAAATGGGAATATTAATTATCGTAACAAAAAAAAAAATAAATAAAAAAAATAATTTTAAATATAAATTTATAACATTTTTTTTTTTTTTTTCCGAATTTTTAAATATCTAGAGATGAGTAGAGACATTACATGCTAAATGCTGTTGATCAATTTACAGTTCGTTATTAAGGTGTTAACCTTTTTGATTATAGACTCATCATCTCTGAGTGCCATTTTGATGTCGGAAGGTATGCCAAGCCGGTTGAGTATTGATTTGTAATAATCACACTCTTCAAATTTCTATGTAGAATATGCAGAAATCATCAGTGATTTGCTTGATTTTATTGCTGTATTGAAGTATATCCCTCCGCCATTTTTTTTAACCTTCGTTGGTTATAATCAGGGCCCGGTTTTTTATGCAATTGCATATTTTGTTTGCGTGGTTCTTTAAAATAGCGGACCAGATATGATTACGAATTGGAGTACGCAGATCTTATTGGTCAAGTTTTATTTTGCATATTTTATTTGATGATAACTGCATATATTTGCATATTTTGATGATCTAATAAAGCATTATTTTTTTTTTTGTAAAATTTTCGGACTTTTCGACCACCTGGGTCATTTTCACCCTACATCCGATAAATTAAACAATAAATTAAGAAATATAAAAGAAATTTCCAACGTGGGAGCTAAGATTCTCAATTTCGATCTCTGTTATTCGCCGTAAATAAGTCTTCTTCTCATTCGAATTAATGATTACAGGGATTCTCGACTTTCCATCTCCGTTTTTAGTAAATGAACTTAAAAGAACGGAAGACGTTTTATGAAAAAGGCTTAAAATCCTGGAAAATATAAATAAAATTTTAAACGTAAATAATTAAATTGTTTTCAGCGACTTGGACAACTACCCAATAATTTTAGGTGCTTATATATTTGCTCCAATCACATCAGTTCATTCTCGAATTTTAAAAATATTTCAAACGATAGAAGGTTAGGATCCACAGAAATAAAAATAAAACCTGTACCATTACAACCTGTGAAGGGTATTGGGTTCCTTAATGTGTAAGGAAGTATTGTATCTTGGCCAGCGGTCGTGCAAGGAGGTGATTTGACCGTGATCAAGCTCAACCGTCTGTTTTTCCCCTTTAATTTTTTTAATTAAGAGTACATTTAGAAATGCAGAGTAGAATGCCCAAATTTAGAAATATATTTAATAATTTAGTATTAGAATATCCAAATTTAGTATGAAAGTGCCTAAATTTAGATATGCATTTAATAATTAATATTATTGATTATTTTACTTGTTGTATATATTTTTTAATTTAGTTATCTTTATTCATATTATTCGTGTATTCTTCTTGTTAACTGATAAGTTTGAATTATTTTTACATTTTAGTTTTAAATGCGTTTAGTTTTATTATAGGAAATGTTTGATTAAGATTAAAAAAAAAAATTAAAAACATTTTCGTTTCATTTCTAAATAGTCTACTCGATTTCCTTTCCTATGAAATATTTTATACACATTAGTATCTTTGAATATTACGGTTGTTTAATAGCATATTTTTAGTTTTTATGCTGCACATTTTATAGTTTTTTTACTGCATATTATATGGCATATTTTGACGTTTTTTACTGCATAAAAACCGGGGCTCTGGTTATAATTTATGTCTTCCTGAAACATAAAAGTGAAAAAACAATATTTTAATATAACTACATTTTTTTTTTAATAATAAAAACCAGTGATCAGCATTACCAAAAAACATAAAATGCATACTAGTTTTATTAGATGATTTTCGATATGTTCGGCTTTTCAAAAACAAAATTACTGGTGCTTATTTTTATTTAAACTCTATGCTCCTCCACTTTAGACTAGCTATGTACATTATATGTTTTCAATTTTCCAATAATATCCAAATTTAAAATATTTTTGTTTACTATTTGGTTTAAAGCCTTCATTTAAATAGGACAAAATTGAGATTTATTACAGTTGTTTAACTTATTAAAAATCGTATTCTTCCCCTTGAAATGCATTTTTTACATATTTTCATATCATTATTCCCAAGAGCCAATTAGTATTTTTCATTGAAGAAGTTACAGGAGATGAGAAAGGTCTTTGAAAGCTCAGTGTTGCTAGAACTAGCGGTTATGGAAATGAATGTACGATAGCAACAACTGTCTTGTGGCTCACGTGCCAGTCTCCATTAGTTATAAAAGCTGTCTTCTCATTGGCCGGTTAATAAGAAAGCAGCTTCCCCATAGGCGAATACATGATTGTACCTTTTTATTCGCATGATCTCTGTTGTGCTATATATCTTATTTGTGAAAATATTATATTTTTAGACATATTCTTTGGAAATTTTATAAAAATCTGCTGTAAAATGATTCTTCCACCACTAATTCATAAATTTGTTTAATATTTATTATCTATAAGTCATTGCTGTCAATCTGTATACATTGCGAAAACCGATTATATTGAAAGGCATCTACCTTTTTTATAAAATAAATCTCGATTGAAAGTTATGCTCAAACTATTTAAAATAATTTTTTTTTCTTCTTCTTAGCCCCTACTTCGTTTTTGTTGTTCGTTGAATGGCAGGAACATGAGGACTTCTATATTCCTATAGAAAAAACTCTTTTACTGCACATGGTGCATTTTAAGAGTGTTTTGTGTCAGTTTGGTGTGATATATCTGGCTGTCAGTCACGAATCTGTTTCTGGTGATGGGGCTCACCAGTTTTGTTAAGTCAGTTGGGTATTTAAAATAAAAAGATACCATTTATAAGATCAACTGTGTCCAATTAAACGAGAAGTCAAATATTTCTGACATTTTTAAAACCAGAGCACCGTTACCAGTCCTATAAACCTTATCTTTATCAAGTTTATGTGCACAATTCAATATAATTACCCCGGTTTTAAAAAATTCTAAGAATTTATAAATTTATATTACTTTCCGCTATCTTGGTTTTGGAACACGCAGGAGCCACAACAGCATGCCCCACTAATTCGATTCCATAAATTGTACAAATTAGCTATTTATAGTAATTATCCGCCTATAGTTAAGCCTTAAATATACCAATGGTCGTTCCAAAGTCTTTCACGACTGGCTCTGATTTAAACCAATAAATGTGTTAATATTATGATGAGGTAATTATATTTAAGATAACTAAACCCCCAAAAGGGTCCTCTTCATTAGGCCATAAGGAAAGCCACGCCCAAAAGTTGCATAGAAGTAGTGGTACCAGTACTACTATAGCACCCAAGGGAGGAAGGTCACATACTTTTTTTATAAAAGTTTTATTTGGAAAGTATTGCATTTTTTAGAAAATTAGAAAAAGTTTGCTTAGTAAAAAAAATTTAAACTGAGCTATAAGTTTAAAATAGTTATTTATTATACAAGTGACGAAAGTAGATCATTTTACAACTCGAGTGAAACGTTTACCCACACGAGCGAAGCGAGTGTGGTAATTTCACGAGAGTTGTAAATTCTACTTTTTTCACTAGTGTAATATTAAATTTTTTCTGTAATCGTGTAAAACATGATCAGATCTAACTACAATATGAACAAAATTAGGATGTTGTGAAGATTATAGTATGTTGTTGGTAGGTTATAAGCATGGTTATAAAAAAGTTATAAAGTTATAAACAAGTGCAGGTTATAAACAAGGAAGGTAATTATTATTATATTTAAATTTTAAAATATATTGATTATTTCCACCAATAATTCATTCACATTTCAATTTATTTTGTTAAAATAAATTCTTACAATGTTAAGAAACATTTAAAAGCATTTAATTTCCAACTTCAAATTATTTTTTAATTTATACTTATTACTAATTAAGAAGGCAATTCACTTTCTTCACTTGTGAAGAAAGTAATCACTTTCTTCACTCTATTGCAAAATGTTTCACTTTCTTCACTCATTTCAGTTTAGTAATGTTACCATTATTCAACGATTACAGAAAAATAACATTTTCCACCTAGTTTTCATTACAAAAGTTATTATAACAGGTAAGGAGTAAATGAGTATTTACTCATACTGGTGTTCATCAAAATGAAAATTTTAATAAAAGTTTTTAATAATAATCTTAGAACTGTTCATACGGATAATATTCCTATATTATTATTTCCCTCTACACAAATATGGATGTTTAAGAATAATTGTTTGTAGGAACATTTATGGGAAAAATTGTTGTTTGTTTTATTAACGTAACTTTATGCCATTAAGGCTAAAGGAGGAGGCTTAATCACCTCCCTCCAGTTTCCAGTCACATCACAATAGTACCTAACACTACTATCAATGGTGATTCCGTCATTCATAGCTTACGGTCTTAATATTTATTGAAACTTTTACCCCTTTTTGTTGAAGTATTAGAGTTTTAAAGGTTATTTTTTATGGTAATTTTCAACCTCATACCTGGTAATTTTCGGTTTGTTTGTTCGCTTGTTTGACGTCACTTTATGCCAGTAAGGCTAATCGGGCGTTGCTCAGTGGGAGCCCTAAATTTTGCCTATCCAGATGTAATTAGGTTAGGTATGTTTACCGAGTACCTGACATTGCATTGGCATTTTACCCCTATTTAAAAATCCTAGGGCCACCACGGGACGCGAACCCGCGACCTTTAGATTTTTAGTAGTGCTATGCTAGCCACTTCACGACAAGTGACCCCATGGGAAAAGTTATTTAATTAAACGCTTTGAAATACTTTTTATTTTTTTTTTTTTGCCGCTACTACTGAAAATCAATAGTGTGATGTGAGTCAGTCCTGATTGACTAAGAAGAAAAATAAAAAGAACCTACCTACGTCCCTGAAGAGAATGGTTCAATTCCGATCTGACGCATCGGAAGATAAAGCATTAACTTCTATTGATTTTTCCTTTTTGGGGAACCATGCGGTTGGTGTGGTCAGCATTGCGGTGAAATGAGTTAACGCCCAGCTCGGAGGAAGACCACCGCACGCACAATCCTTCACCACTTTAGCTACCGTGTTACTCGATTTATTTAACATCATCTTATCATATCACAAACATTCTTCATACTCTAATTATTCGTGATTGGGCTCCATACATATAGAAACGTCGTTTATTTATTGGAATCGTCTGTAATATTTTAACTTATAATATGTATGTTTAGCGATTCCACTCTATTGCAACTTTTTCCACGCCAAATGTAACCAATTATAAAAGTTTCCAATATACAAATGAATTTTAACCCTTTTCAGATTAGATTAAAGTCCTAAATATTTTTAGTTTTGTTTCTGGTTTTATTTTAAAATAATAATTTTTACTTTCACTTACCTGTATACGAAATATATAGTAAGGGAAAGTATTGCGATCGTGAAAAATTTCGACTTCCGGTTTTGTTATTCCACAACGGATATATGTTTTAGGGTCTCCTGTGTCCAAATGACCAAGTCCCACGAAATGGTCTGTGTGTGAGACTAGCTCAAAAACTATAAAACGCACGAACCTGAAATTGGATATTTGTTATATTTATATACCCGGGGCGTGACAGCAAAAAATTAATCAAAATCGATCATACTGAGGGGGCACTTTATTTCATAACTTTTTTTCCCATTTTTACGTTTTTTCCAATTTTCTTAAAAATAGCTATAACGATTTTGAGTAAACTCGGCATGCCTAATGAGAATCAAGTGTTCTTTAGTATCAGATAAGCATTATCATTATTAAAATATTCTGAGGGGGCTTAATTGAGGAAGGGGCTCTTTTTTTTTTTTTTCTTGTAAAGTACCTTGGTTTTTGTTTATATAAAGAAATTATCCATCTCTCGTTTTGCCTAAAAATAATAAATGGCTAAATATGGAAAAAAATCAAGTAAACACATCCAGGAGAAATAAGAAAAATATTTCATCAACTCATAAAACAGAGCCAACGCATGGGCAGTACGCCTTTAATGGCAGACGATTGTTTATAATTGAGGATTTTCTGTTTATTTAATGGATTTTTTTTGTTTCATGGTGACTATATGAAGTTTTCGACAACTACATAGAGAATCATAATTACATCTGACGACTTGGAGTATGCTTGCATTGTCAAATTGTCACAAGTAAAAACGTTTATTTCATATTAAAAAATATTTAGTGTACTTTAAAGAACAAATACAAACATAAATAAGTAAATGAATGTGGAAAAATGTATGACTTTGCTAAATGGAATTTAACAAAACTCGCCAATTTGTAATCAATGAAAGTTGGTAAGTGAAAGTTGTGTGTTGCGCGCACCGGAGCAGATTTGAAAATGGTTATTTTAATTTCTGAAATGATCGTTCAATATCAACCTGAATAAATTTCAGGAAAACCCAATATATTCCCTAACACAAATTCGCTATTACTCTTATCAACGGTCTAAAAACTACGTTACTTAAAAAACAGAAAATTCTTGACTAGGTGAGTTTTTTGAAGCTTACATTTATTTATTTTCACTCATATTTCAGGAAGGAGGATGAAGAGGATTTGGTAGTTGGTACGGTACCGCAAGAATTTGAACAAAAACTGAAAAATTAAAATATTTTGGTCAGGAAAAAGAAGCACAACATAAAACCACAAATGGGGCGTTAACTGTTATTAACATATCCCGTTATACTGAAAGATCTCGTATTTTTTCCCTTTTGGAGTTGATATGAGTCGGCGCTTGTAACACAATGCCTCTACCAAAGTTTCATTCACCGGTGACATTTTTTATTGAATCATATTTAATTTCTTTTTTTATCTTTATATAGTGATGAGGTGTCAATGCGTCAATATTCCACATTCTCGATGCTCCATGACAATGAGAACATTATGGCGTGACGATTTCTTATGAGTATATTCAAGAAGCTTCTAAGGGATAGTGATAGCTTTATAGGGAAGATGGCTTTCTATTTTCAAAATTTTATTTGTTCAAAGATAAAATATTATTCATTAATGAAGGCATTAATTTTTTTTTTTTTTATAGAAACGTTCTTTCAATAATAATTTAATTTGGATTTTTACCTCATTTATTAAGCAATCCAAAAAAATTGGATTAATTAATACCTTCCCTCAGGTAATAATTAAAATAAGTATGTTTTATATTGAGGAACCTGTATTTTTCAATTCCTAACAACGAAAATCATTATTATAAAGATATATTTTACTACTAGTGAAATTCATTTATTTTTGGATAAGTAAAAAAATGGAAATTTTATCTATAAAATTTTATTTTTTAGATATATAATGATGATTTTATCCATAAGGTTTAAAACTGTAGTTGTAGAATAAGCATTTTTATTGTAAATTTTCGATATCCAACTCAACATTAATTCCCAACTGATACATGAGAGTTGGAGGGAGCTTATTGGTAAGACAATGAGTTGCTGTGTTTGGGACCTTGACCAAGTTCGAATCTGGCGTAACATAGGTATCTTTAATATTAATTGCCACAAATCGTCTCCTGTCCCTAGAAACCTTCCTGGGGTAAACACAGCCTCCATAAAGTGTTTACCCTTAATTGAAAAATTAAGGGGATAACCTGGCGGTTGAGCATGATCACGGTCAAATCACCTTGGTTGTGCAAGGGACCGATTTGACCAAGAAACTGGACTTCTTTACACAGTACTGAACCTAAGACCCTTAATGGGTTGTAGTGGTACAGGATATTTTTCTTCCTAATTTTGAATTTTCAACATAACATTTCGAAAGCAAAGATGATAAGAATTATGGGTTATTTTAGATTTTGCGTCTTCCCGAAAATGTTTTTAAATAGTTCTTTATTGGAGAACTCTTTCATGCGTACCTATTTATTTTTTTACTTTGTAGCTACCCCTTACTCCCCTTTTAGAGCTATAAATGTCTTAACCATGATTGAGTTTACAGATTCTCTCTGCATTTAAAAGATGGATCATCGATGTTTAAGGTTTATTTCTTAATATTTGTTTTTGTGTAGACATTTTCCATAATGGCCATGGAAAAATTTAAATAAGATAACCATTACAACTTAAATAAAATATATCATTTCTTTACAATTAAATGTCTTAAGCATTCAAACTTCTAATTTTGCCATTGCTTAACATAATTTGTTTTCAATAGTTTATCTATGTTTTAGTTTATCTATGTTTGGTTGTCCATCTTTTATTATAAAGGTTAAAATCAGTTAAATAGCAGTTACAGAATTTTTCTAAGCAATTGTTCACTTATTAAAGTGTTATTTTTTATATGATTCAGAGGAGAATTAGGGGTTGTTTTCAGGTAACAATTTATACTCTATTCGTGCCATTTTTTTTCTTTTTATTCTTTAAAATATAAAGCTATCTGAAATAATTCGGTTTCTTGGCACTGTTAAAATATTGTATATTATTATTATTACCGTTGTTAACACCGTTGGAAGAAGTATGGAATATCTTTCCTATTGTTATCTGCTAACAGAGGCCCCTCATCACGAACACTAATGCTCTAAACTTTTTTGCCCCTTCGTGACGAGTCTCCGAAATATTTTTCCCGGCCCTTCACACTGTAAATATACTTTTTTTTTTTTTTTTTTTTTTTTTTGGCTTCATAACTTTAATTTGCGCCTGTCAATAAACATCAACAATCAGCAAATGTGAGGTGTGCTAATTTGAATAAGGGCATGTTAGGCATGGGGAAGAATGGCACCCAGCGGTACCTCTTGTCTGCCTTGTTTCAGGTAACCTGGATTGTTAACGAAGGAGATCTCTCATCCAGCGCCTTTTTAATCTCCTAGGTATGGACATATCAGCTGTTGCCATGCCTCTAATCAGTTGATTGAAATGACCGTGTAAGTGTGTATGGAAACGTTTTTAGAGTGTCTTTATATGTTGGTCTACTGTTTGCATTTGTAAGTCAGTATGTATTGTAATGTTGTTCACGTACCATGGTGCTTTAACTATGAGTCTTAATATTTTTGATTGAAAGGTCTGAATTCTTTGTAAGTGGGTCTTTTTGGCTGTACCGTATATCTGTGAAGAGTAAGTCCATATTGGTTTCAGTAAGTATAAATATGTATTTAATTTTTGTCGTAGTCCTAGTTTTGAGGTTTTAGAAAAAAGGGAGTAAAGTAGGGCGAGTCGTTTGTTAAGTGTTTTTCGTTTCATCTTAACATGCGGGCCCCAGGTCATCCTTCTGTCAAGAGTAAGACCAAGGTAATGTACGGTGTCAGATTGAGAAATTTGGACATTGTCGATATAAATTGGAGGGCAGGTATTTTTTCGAAGAGTGAACGTTATGTGTTTAGATTTTTCATGATTTAGCCGAATTTTCCATAATTTACACCAGTCGTTTACTTTATGTAGATGTTGTTGTAAAGTTAGTGAGGCATGAATAGGATCTTGATGTTTAGTGAGAATTGTAGTATCGTCAGCATAAGTAGCGGTCAGTATATCATTGCTTACGGGTATGTCGTGTGTGTATATAATGTAGAGAAGAGGAGCCAGTATTGAACCCTGAGGTACTCCCGCTAGGACTGGACGAATTGATGAAGCTACTGACCCCTGCCGAACGGAGAAAAATCTGTCGAAAAGATAGGATTTTAATAAGAGAATAAATATCTTCTCTATATTATTTATAAAAGGTCTTTTTTTGCCGATACGCACCAACTCTCTATATACCTGACCATGTTCGATAAAAAAAAATAGGTGAATTCACGAGAAAAGTGCTATTAAGAAAAGAAAATTTTATTTACGAATAACTTGACGAATATCAATTTTTTGTCTATTACATATATGCTAAAATGAAAGTTTTTCGTATACCCAAATAATGAAAACAATAAAATCTTGAAAATCAGACTATTAGCTACGCAGTTACAGACATTTAAATTTTTCTCATGTTTAAGTTTATGAAAAGAAAAAAAAATTACTTAGTACAATGTTTTGTTTATATAGTCTAAAATTAAGGCTATATGGTCAGTGATCAATATGGAATGCAAATAATAAACACGGGCCAGCTAGTATTTATATATAGCCCAAAATCATTATTTTGTATATCGTTAACCAAAAATAGTACTTACTATATTTTTACAATGCTGTAAAGTATAGAATAAAGAAAAGGTAATAGTACTTGCTATGTTTTTACAATGCTGTAAAATATAGAATAAAGAAAAGGTAATCCACCTAATGTCCTAAAAATAACTCAGAAATGATAGATAAATTATCTGAAACAGATCTGCCTATTCAGTATTTCTAAAAATAAGTTATATAAGTAAAAAATATTAACAAAAAATAAATAAGTTAATATATGAATATTAATAAATAAATAACTGATAGTAAATGTAAATAAATTAAATATTAAAATTAAATAAATATTAATGTTTTTTTTAATATTTGTAAATGATAACGTAATAAATACTTTCTTATATTTTTTTATTATATAAACCGGTGACAGTTTCAGAAATAATAAAATAGGTTGGCCATTGGCTTATAGTTTCCGTCACAACTATTGTGAAGGCGCCAGCATCACACCATGTGACCCGCTCGACCTCGGGAGTCTTGTCCTGAGTTTTCAAACCGATGCTAACAGTGTAGAGAAGAGTGTACTTCATTAATTGATTTTACAACATGTAAGTAAATTTTTACATTTTCGGTAAATTTGGTTTAAAGGCATGGCAAAACATTTGACTCTGATTCTGTACACATAGCCCCAAACTCCTTAGAAAAACCCAACATTTCGACTAACCAGTTTCTTGTTTGATTGTTCCCCCCTGTCTTGGCAGCCATCTTTCATATGATCTCCCCTGTGGGGTTAGTTGGCTCTCTTCAACTGGGGTTTGTTTGCGCAGTAGCAATTCACAAAAGCAAGGTAAACATAAAAAAAGGTGAAACTACCAATTGTCTTTAGTTCCAGTGAGGAGGATGAGAGCAGTTTTTCTTATGCAGAAAGTGACGACAGTCTAAACTTCTATTGTCATTCTATTTTCCCTTGAAAGCTGTTAAAAACCGATTCAAAATTATTATATCATTATAGTGCAGCGTTTAATTACAATAATATGTGTCAGGCAGTACTTGAATGAGATGGCTAAACAACACCACCTTCTAGGCCAACCTGCCTCAAATAGGGGGTTAATTGGCATTCTCTGGACTGACGAATTCTTCAATGTTCTATGATCTTAGTATTAAATATTATGTGTTGAAAAAAATACTTGAAGTACTCTAATACTTGGAGTTTACAGTGGTATCAGGCCAATTGGGATTATATTAACAGGAACGACTCAACAATCAAAAACTTGAAAACTGTTGCAAACCAACCCCGCTCTCCCCTACTATATAAATTGCTATAAACTATATATTTACAGTGCAATCTGTAATATATAAATTTTTTATATGGGAACAACTGCCTTCAATATATTTACTTAATAATATTCATTCAAAGCAATATGTTTACAAAGAGAAATAAAATAATATTTTGACGTATTATAGCAATATCCTCAAATCGGATACTCACTAACAGCATAGCAAGTTATCATACTCGATATCCTAATAGCTTTGTTTTCTAACTTGTGATAAGAACCTAAATATAAATCTTTCACAAAATGTCGCAAACAATCTTTTCTATTTGTTTTTACTTTCGATATATCAGAAAATAAATCAGTGTTGTATAATACTAAAAATCCTGTAAAAACATATAGATATAAGTATGAGGCATATTAAAACCAAGCTAACCTATAAATTAAAATGATATGATATGATTTGGTTAAACTCATAAAGACAGGAGCCAGCCAAAAGGAGACATGACAAAACAAGAGACGGTGCGCGCCCATCCTGCCTGGCTCAGAGCCAACTCTACCGCAATAATAATACTTCATCGTTATTCATCGAACAAGCAACCGAATAAAAACCGAAATCGAAATATAGGAACCTAAGATGAAATACAAATTATATATTTTGTTATAATATCCAGATTATAAATGTAACTATTCAGGTCTTTTCAACTGAAATGACGTATGTATGTACTTTGCTTTCTACATTTAAAATGAAGAAAAGGCAGCAAAGACATCGATAGGTTTCTGTTCGAAATCACTAAAAGCAAAAAAATGTCGAAATAAAAAAAAAAATTGGTCATGCCCTTTTAACAAAGACGATAAAATTAACGTATAAAGTAGCTCTGTGCTGAAACGAAAATAATGAGTTTTTTCTTAAGGGGTCACCTGTGGTGTAGTGGTTAGCATAGCAACCTACAATACTAATGGTCGCGGGTTCGCGTTCCGAGGTGGCCCTAGTATATATGACGATGCTATCCCTCGGATAGGACGTAAAATGGAGGTCCCGAGCCTGTACGATGTCAGGTACTCGTTAAAGACCTATCCTATTTATACTTGGATAGGCAAAATTTAGGACTCCCACTGTAGCATCGTCCGATTAGCCTTAGTAGCATAAACGAATGTTAAACAAAGAATCAAGTCTTCTCTTAACGACTTGCTTTAAAGTTTATCGCGGCCCCTAATTATCATCATTGCAAGGATATCTGAGAGAATAGTTATTTACATGACTAGAACAGAAAGTGGCTTTTTACAGTACGAGGTCGGGTTTGACGAACGAGGCGCAGCCGAGCTCTGTAATTAGACAGAGTACTGTAGGGACACTATCTGTACAACTGATGTAAATTACTTTAAATTAAACTGAAAAATAAGAGAAAATATATTTTAAAAGAATTTTGAGTAACTTTCAATAAAACGTTTAAGGGTAACAAATAATGAATGAAAATCACGATGAATCGTAAACAATCTACATATTTATATTTATATTAAATGTACAATTAGAATTATTACTAATATTGAATCCTTCATATGGTAATTGAATGTCACGTTTGTAGTTAGAATACTTTTTATTATTCATATTATGAAATGGATCGTCTCTAAATAGATCATCAACTTTTCTTTATACCTATATTTTTTGTATTCAAACTCGTAACTGCGTCGTGATTTTGAAGGAAGTTCTTCAGTACCTTTATTTCATTGATCAAATATAGTTTTGGGAATATCCACAGCACTAACAACAGTTATATTTAAATTAAAGTGATAAAAAGGTTAGTAAGCTTTTTAAGAGTTTTATTAACATGTGTTTTCTTTACTGTACTAATACAGTAAAGAAAACAGATATTTCCTTTACATTACTAGTAGTGTAATGGATCACTTTCTAGCATAGCTAACAATCTAGAAAGAAATACTTTCATAAGCAGTATAATGTAAAATAATATAACAATCACCGGTTAATAATCATCCCAAGATTGTGTAAACATTTAAACCACTAAACAAACCTACTTGTTCCATTTTAATCACCCCTGGCGGCCAAAATGTGAAGCAACGTTTTTTTACAAATTTAGTTCCAAAAATTTACCCATTGTAAGCAGGCCTTTATGATTTGAATGATGTTAATGGCCATTGTTTTATTCCTATGGGCTTAGAAATTGATTTAATAAAATTTTAAACTTTCCTCATTTACTGGTTTCGAGTAAGAAGTACATAAGTATTTCGAAATCGGGATGTAGTTTCTGGCCGTACACGCCAAGTTATACATAGATAAAGTATTTTGTAAAAGCCGGAGCTCAAAACTGTTCCAGTTAGATTCGTTGGAAAAAATTATTATGATCGCCAAAAAATAATATTTATGAGTGACCAACATGACACAGAATAAGGATTTCTGCCATTGCTGAAGAACTTTCAATTCATTTTGCTTCCTGTAACATTTCTCATAACCATGGTAGCTGATATAGGCCAGATATTACTTACTACCCTTTACTTTCTTTCTTGAAAGTCCAATATTGTGAAAGTATAGTAGTAAGAACTTGGCGGAGTTCTTGGAGAGAACCCGATGGCCGGCGTTTTCTTGGAAGAGCCGGCCGTAATGGCGGCATTAAGGTAATTCGCAGAGATTTTAATGGTGGGCTGATTGTTGGTTTGCCGGGCTACAATCTTCTTGGGTAAACTGCAATAATTTAACTCCTTCAAGAAAATCGATTTGTTTTCCTAGTTTACCTCCCAACAACTAACACTTTAGTTAAACATCGTAATTTTTGTTTTGTTTTGTTGTGTTAGTTTTTTTTCCTTTCTCTTAAACTGCAACATGTTTTTTATAATATCACCTGCCTAATCTCCTGTTATACGCAATTTTGACCTAAGAACCAAATATAGTCGATAACTAAAACTATAATTCAGTGCATCTTCTTCAACATTACAGGCCATTTTATGCTACTTTCTCGAGTTTATTGAAGAAAAAAAAAAGCGATTATAACTTACCTCACCTACGATAACCAATTTTATCTTTCTCATCCCAAATTTCTCTTTGAATTTTTGAATAATGGAACTGGATGGTCCGTCATTTGGAAAGCTCGTGAATAGTTTTGGATGTTCAGTGATGACTCGCTCTCTTTCATAACAGTACATTTAGGGAGTGATCGGCTGAATCACTGTGTGACCCAGAATCCACTGCTACGCTAATCTTTCTTCCGCTCAGCAAATATTTGCTGTCACCAACTTTTTTTTCCGGGTACGTTGAAAGTATTTTTCAATATTTTCTACCACTTTGACGAACTTTCTACATTTTCGTTCACCTATAGCTGTTCATTTCCAAAGAACTAGATGCTGATAAGCATGTATAGCCTAGAACGTTGAATAGTCGTAGAATACTATAAAAAACCAGTTTTATTTGGTCGGTCTTTCTATTTTGTCAATTTTAATTCTTCCTTTTTTTCTTTTTAATATATATATCGTATCTATAATAAGATGGCAAAGTATCATATTTCACTCCTTTTTTTTTTTTTTTGAAACGTCTTTTTGCTAGATTTCTATTAGGTGGATTTTCACTTTCACAGTCTTCTTAACAATTAGGAATCACGAATAAGACTGTCCAGACGCTTCATTTTTTTTTATTTTTTTTTTATAAAACTGACATGTGGTTTTGCCATGCGAGTATATTACTTGTATTCCTCTTCAGTTCTGTTTTCAAATTAAATGATACCTATTACAAAACTTTAGAGGGTCGGGATGGCCGAGTGAACTTAGGCGCTCGCAATAGGTAATCAAAGTTAAGCCGATGAAAGCCCCACAGTTTAGTCATTACCCCCCCCCCCCTTCCATCTGGTATTTGATGCCCGTCACACTACACGAGATGACTCACGTCAACCGGGTGTAGGAGCGATAACTCTGTTCCGTATCAAGAATCGTGGTGTGGTTTTCTAGGATGTCAGGAGTGGTCCAGACATTCTTTCCATGGACAGTCTGTTTCTGAGAGAGAATAGTAGGTCTCGGTGCCCGCTGACTCTAATCAGGCATTATCCATGGACCTAGACCAGTTTTTTACTGTCCTTGAGCCCGAAAGAGGTTACGCAATCGGTGGGAAGGCCACTGCTAAATTTGCACCAACGGAAGTAGTTTTGGTGGAACTTTGGGCTGCCTAACGCTACACCGTCGAAACCTTCGTTCGCAGCAACATGAGATGTGGGAAACCTTCTCCAAGCTGTCTAGGCTGCAGAAGTAAAATAAATGTCTACAACACGTAGTATGCATGAAATATAGGTGATTAATCTCCGCAACTTTTCACAATAGTCCCTTGCTTATTTACGCACTTGGTCTATCATCGCATATTCTTCTTTACACCCTTAAAAAAATCGATTTTCGGCTGGAAGATGACCCCTTACTTCAAACTAGCTCTTCCTAAGAGACCGAATCCGCCCAAAAAGCCCACACTGGTTGACGCTCCGGAAGCTGAAACTCTAAGTAATAGATGAGGATGATCCGTACAATCCTGATTTTGCACTTCGTTTTCTCCCAGACGATATCACCATTAAGGATAATAAACATAGTCCTAAAAATGTTCCGCTATTTACTTATTCTTGCACTATAGTAATCCCATATCATCTTATGCCCCGTATGTTATGATATTATAGTCGTAATAAGTACCCGAGATAGAGAGAATTAGATTTGCGAGAGGTTAGCGAAGGAACTGACGAAGGCTGAAAGAAAGAACAGGTTCAAGGTAGCGAGGAGAATATTACGAAAGAACTCACTAATGAGCCAGCTTGATATACGTCGTTGTGAGGTTAATGTTCTCAGCGGGGGACTATCTGCACTGCAGCTTTATATATCATTATATACCTCAACACCATCAATATTCATCAAGTAGGAACATTATTTATCGGAATGAAACAAATCAATAGATATATATATAATAACTAAGATATCCATTGAGAGGAGATACAAGTAAAGAATATTTTAAAAATTCATATTCCATATTTTTTTTCTCGGTTCCTATTTCGCACTGTACGGAAGACTCGGGGCACGGGTCAAATAATTTTGTACCTAGGATCCCAAAAAAAATTTGGTCAACATTGGTGATCAAAGCATTTTTTCAATGATGCCCTTGGTAGTTTTATGTTAAAAGGTCAAATGATTCATGATTCAAAATAATGATCATTTCATAATAGATGAAAAAATAAAATAACTACGATAAAATATTATTATAAGATGACTAGTTGGCCAATTCGCATACCCTACTGATCAATAATGACCATATAGGCCCAATTGGTAATAAGCAAATACAATATAGTAAAAATAAAACAATTTCGATTTGTGAAATAATACTTGAACAGCATACAAATAGACTGTGAAATAATAGTCTGAATTTTTTTTTTTTTTTTTTTTTTTTTTTTGTAGGCAATATAAACAGAGACCTTTTATTTTCCATTACATAATTGACAAAAAAATGAAACGAAAAAAAAAAACATTATAAAAATAGTATGTTGAAGATTGATTATGAGATAGTTTTCTGATTCACATAGTAAACAATACACATTTTCTTAATTTTTAATCTATAAATAAAATCTTTATGAATAAACGGGAAAATAATAGCTTTAAACATCGATGGTAAAACCATCTTTGTTTATATTTAGTTATATATCACTATGTTTAACCTTCAATTGATCAAGTAAATTTTTAGTATGTGCCAGAAATTTTGAAATGTTGGGTTAATAATGGCTAATGTTGCTGCTAAGTGCCTAATGTTTGTTTGTTTAACGTCACTTTATGCCACTAAGGCTGATCGGACGATGCTACAGTGGGAGTCCTAAATTTTGCATATCCAGGTATAATTAGGATAGGGATCTTTAAGGAGTACCTGACATCGTACAGGCTCGGGACCTCCATTTCTCATCCTATTCGAGGGAATTTTACTCCCATTAAAAAATCCTAGGGCCACCGCTGGGCGCGAACTTGTGACCTTTAGTATTGTAGGTTGCCATGCTAACCACTATACCACAGGAGACCCCCACTTGCCTAATGTGTTAGAGATTTTAGAAAAATACTTTCAAAGGGTACCTGTTGGGGTATCTTAATAATTATTATTACCTTAATATACAAACTGAACCAAACGAAAACGACAACCTTTGTCGATTCATGTTTAACCTGCCACTTTTTACTGTATAAATGAAAACCGAAGAAAGGTTCAGGTACGCCAAAATTCCATGTGCCGTGATTGGTTGATGGTTGTCGCCCTTTGTCACATTACCTTCTTTGTAATTATCCCTTTCGATGTTGAAACACAAACATCGATGTCCACAAATCATTCGATGATGTTATTTATTTATGGTCTTTGGTTATTATATTTATGGTCGACCACGGCCGGGAATCGAACCCAATGCGGAGGACCTGGGTTCGATTCCTGGCCGTGGTCTAATCTTTAATCTTCTAAAAAAATAATTCACAAATCATTTGAATAACATCGATGTTAGAAACGTCCGAATGCAGACAAACTGCTCTCTATTGTTTCCTCTGGTTCGAAGAATCGTTTTTCAAAGTTCAATGGATTCTGGTAAGGTTCGCTTATTAAATAATCCATGAAATATTAAGAAAAAAATAAAACTACTTACGAAATGCTTTTAATCAAATAAAAAATTAAAATGAATCAGTGCAGTTGCAGGTACTAAAAAAATAACTAATAAATATAATATTTGCACGAGCAAATACTCTCATGGGCGGATCCAGCCGACTGTAAAGGGGGGGGGGCTGCAGTCCTAAAGGGGGGGCTGTATTCCCATATCCCTTCATTTGAATCTGAAAATCAGTTTTTTTACCTTTATGTAACTTTCCCATAACTAAAATTCTACTTTCTCTGCCTTTTATTTGTTCTTTAACTTGCTTCCTTACTTTAAGGAAAGTCAAATTCTATCTTTTAATGACGAAAAATTTTCCAAAGGGAGGGGCTGCAGCCCCCACAGCCCCCCCCCCCTGGATCCGCCAATGAATACTCTACAGAAAATAAACAAAAATTGCTCTAAAAAGCACTTTATTAAGAAAAAAAAATGCATAGGCTACTTATAAAAAATAAAAATAAATCATAAAAAGCTACAAAAAAACTACTAAATTCATTAATTAATACCCAACTACAAGATAACAACAAGCAGTGCAGCCTACACAAAAATCTCCCCTAATTGCTAGCTAGTAAGGAGCCCAAAGAGGTAGGACTGATCTCATTGACCAAAGAGCTAATACAAAAGTAAACAATTAACATAAGATTAAGAGAACGGTTTGATGCAGTAGCGGCCATGTTGAAGAGGAAATAAACAAGAAGACAAGACAATAAAGGGAGAGGTCCGGATCTCTGGGAACTAACGGGAGCTCCTCTTCCCTCCTTCCGCTTTAGCATAATTTATTTTTATCTCTCTTTTAAAGGGATTCGTTCGTTGACCTAAATTACTGATATGCAGCATTTCATCTTAGTAAAATTACATCAACGATTTAAGCTTCAGAAAATCCAACTAAATCACAATTCATTCATCGTCCTGAAACGTGTCCTCCAGACTTTCTCGACAGTATACCGATTCCACAAGCAGACACTTTACACTGGCTTGGATTAACTTTTAACCGAAGAATTGAAATTAGACAGAAATTGAACAAATAGACATACTAAAATCAGTTTAAGCATACGCTTCGCAGGTTTATAATTTTAATATTTAAAGAAATACTTCTTTTATTTGCATTTATTTATATTTACAACTGTATTAAAACCTGTCATGAGCATCCGCAGCGGGTGGCAGGGGAGGATAGCTGGCCCCCCTAAAAATTTTGAGAAAAAAACTAAATGACTTCAAATTAATTTACTATATTTATTAAGCATTATATAAAAAAAATAATTTAATTTTTTAATATCTATAGGCTTTATTTGGAAGCTTCATTGAACCTAAAAAGGTTACCTCGAAACCTTTCCCGAGATAAAAGAATTTTACCAAACTGGGGGGGGGGGAGACAGTTTATCTTTAGACGAAATCCTCCGGAGGCCCTTGCATCCTGTCCCATCAGTTTTTCAAATGAAGCTTATTGATGTAACAATTATTTATTTTCTGGACATCGTACAGGCCCATTTTACGTACTATCCGAGGATGGCATGGAAGGATTTTTTACTCCCATTAAAAAATCCTAGGGCCACCGCTGGGCGCGAACCTGCGACCTTTAGTATTGTAGGTTGCGATGCTAACCACTATATACAGGTGACCCGAATACTTAAATATTTTATTTATAAAGGGTTGTCCAACTAGATCGTACGATTTTAATTGTAAATATTTTTAATTGTATCGCAACGGCTTCGGTGGCATACCTCTATCCAATAGTCCTTATTTTCAAATTGTTCATCAATACTTAATTTTTGTCCAAATTTCTCTACGAACTTTCCGGACAACCCAATAATAAAAAATATTAAGATAATTCTCTGAAAATTTTTTGTTTTATTTACAATCAACATCGTGAGTTGGACCACCCGTTATATAACCAGAGAAAGAATAACCACTGGTGACAATGAAACATTTTGAAAAACATATGAAAATAATGGTGATGGTTGCTACCCAATGTGCTTTTAAAATGAATTAAATACGACAAGGGTATTAAAAAGGGAAGGTTCAATTATTTCCACCATGGAATAACATGGTGGAACAGTTCGCAATGAGAGAAGAGTCCGTTTTATTATTATTACTATGTTAGAATTCCATTAAGATATCGCAGACAAGCCATCAAGCTGCAAGAAGAAGACTTGATTTACCCGGACTACTATGAATACAGAATAGTAATCCACGCTAACGGTAGCAGTAATGACATGTATACTAGAAGTAGCTGCTAACAACTTTCATGGGAGGCTCCCAGGCCGCACCGCAACGGGACTCCCCCGCTCTCGGATAATCACATATCAATTTAATTATATCACCTCCTCCTTTCTTCCGAGTTCATTTCCATAAGATATATATTATCCGTTAGTTCATTTTCCTCCAGGATAACTGTCTGCCTCTGAGATCTACCAATGGGTCTGTGCGCAGAAGTCTTTTGTTCATGGTGCGAGTGCCTGGTAGATTGGCATAAGCCTTGTAAATCAAAATGTACTGTAATGTGAAATAGAAAAAAAAAACCATATGACTGAAAAGAGTTCTAGATTTTTGTAGGAACAGTTGGAACAAACTATTCTAGTACATGTTCGTGACAGTTCGAGAACCTTCTACACTTGTTGGGAACCTTCTAGATTGTTCTAATTCAGACTAAATATAAGGAGCGATGAACTGGAGATTTATTCTTGTTCTGAAGTTTGAATCATATGGTTATTTTTGTGTTACTGTATCGTTACAAATTGATACTTTTTGTAACCTTGTTAATAATTTGAGTTTTCATTGTTGTCTGACATTGTGAATTATAATTTTTCGTATATAAAAATTATTTAAACCCACATAAGTAAAAAAAAATATGTCGGCCGTTGACGGCACGCTCTGCAGATATGAAAAATCAAATTTGGTAATATTAAAATCGATTAGAGTTTGACCAATAAAAGAGGAGTGTTTAAAACATGGTCGTGATCGAATAAAAAATTAAACAGTAATGAATTTACTTTACTGTCCAACATTACCTACCCTTAATAATAATTGTATGAAATTTATATATTTTTTAGTTCTATTTGACTTATGGAAGTCAAGTATTGGGTCTTTTCTACTTTAA
This sequence comes from Aelia acuminata, assembly GCA_911387785.2. Classification (NCBI taxonomy): domain Eukaryota; kingdom Metazoa; phylum Arthropoda; class Insecta; order Hemiptera; family Pentatomidae; genus Aelia; species Aelia acuminata. Next base: position 127,135,567 of record OU426982.1, on the reverse strand, counting down.
GGCAACCAGTTACTTTTGTTCAACAAATGATTACTTTAAAAGTAATCGCTTTATTTAACATATGACCAGATAAGCAAGAATACAGATTAATGAAATATTTATTTTGAATCAATAAAAAAAAAAAAAAAAAATATATATATAAATATATATATATATATATATATATATATATATATATATATATATATATCAAGCTAAACTGGCAAATAAGCAGCCATGTCTTCAAATATGTGATGAAATAATTTTTTATCACCATAAAACTCGCACAAAGAAGAGTCTAAGAGATATCTCACTAAGTCTTGTCTCTCTCTCGTTTTAACTTTCGGCCAGAGAGATTCAATTGCTTATGTGTTGGCTCCAGTAATAGTAATTTATTTAAAGTTCAATTTCATATTGTGCCCTACATTTAGTTTTTTGCCCTAGTGCCCAGTTTTTAAATTTAGACACCTATATCTTGAAAATGTAATGTAGAAAAGATCCCAAGTATTCCTAACTTCGTTAAAATTTGATAAGCATCTAATGAGTTCATAACTACCCCCCCCCCTATTAATAATAATATTTATGAGGACTGAACCTTCTTTCAGACCTATGAACCAAAATTGTTCAAAATTTTATTGAATTCGGATAAACTAGAAAAAGCTTATAAATATCCCCATCCGCTATTACCATATCATAATAAAACTTATGTGAAATTTAATTATACTTAATTATTTAATTATACTCCTATATTACAAAATTTTATGATATCGGATAAGACTTTGATGTGTATTTTTTATACACAGTAGTAGTAAAAAAATGTATATTAAGTAACTATTACTTTGAAATACTCGTGAAAAATATGTACCTTCATAGTTTATATTAGTATTACAGGTTTTCATAACATCGTTTTTACTAGACTTTGATCGATTTTACTCCCAACACAAAAAAATGGGTGAGCCCCATCACTCACTCCATGATGATAACATTAAGAAACATGTAACAACAAAACATTATTACAACCATAAGATAGGGGCCACCTGTGGTGTAGTGGTTAGCATGGAAACTTACTATACTAAAGGTCTCGGGTTCGCGTCCCGAGGTGGTCCTAGGATTTTTTAATGGGAGTAAAAAATCCTTGTCTGTGCCGTCAATACCGTGGGATAGGACGTAAAATGGAGGTCTCGAGCCTGTACGATGTCATGTACTCGTTAAAGATCCCCATCCTAATTAAACCTGGATAGCCAAAATTTATGACTCCCAATTTAGCATCGTCCGATTAGCCTTAGTAGCAGAAAGTGAGTTTAAACCTAACAAACAAACAACCCATAAGATAGTCTTAAAGTTGCTACAGTAAAAAGCACTAAAATACCTAAAACATTTAATATATTGTTATCATTACTTCGCAGTCAATATATTAAGCGGATTAGGAAAAAAAAATCGTTTTTACTTTGAAGGAATTAAGAAGAAAAAGCCTGGGTCTAAAATATATTTGCAATTTCAATAAATGATAATATAAAAATCAGCATTAAAAGGAAAAAAAATATTTTAGATTCAATCCGGAACACAACAGAGATTAACTGTTGTGACCAAAATAAATCTTAAGCTGAGATAATGATATAACGAAACATATATAAATGCCTGTATTAAATATGCAGATATCGATAAATTAGCATATTCAATCGTATCTATATATGTTAGACCGGTTCGGACCGTTCGCCTCCCCAGTGAACCAAAAACACACTCAGCCTAAAACCACTTCCAAATAAAAGAAATCTTCATTAATTATTTGTTGTTATGAATACTTTACTAATTGGGGCCAAGTTAAGGTGATAGATACTCCGTATGCATTTCATAACTTTGCATAATAATATTCAATAAAAGAACGATTAGTAAGACTTAAAACATGGAATCTAAAAACATACAAATACTTACTTAACCTCATATAGCCATATAGCCATTTTCAAGCCAAATCGTTTATACAATGAAAATAACAGAATTCTTCGTAGTGTCAAAATCCAACAATAATCATAATAATAGATTTCATAATAAATATCGCGGACATAAAGACATTTGTATAAATGCCATTCCCACGACCGACATGTCAATTAATGAACTAATTAAAGAAAAAGGTGCTTCAGGAACATGAGTATAGTTAATTTTCCCGCTAAAATGGCAAATGTTGCGATAATGAAGAATCGGGTTTGGCGAAAAGACTTAACCGATTTAAACTTTGAGTAACTCAGTCCACGCGAAATTTTATGCCGTTTTATTTGAAAGGGAACACAATTTTCTCTGCGATAAATTATTTTTGAGTTATGAGCACAAAATAGTTGAAAGTTTGAAGATTTCGATATTGTTTGCCTATAAAATTTTATGGTAACCGATCTGAGGTGACAGTGGTTCACATTTGTTGATTTGTTGTCTATGAAATGAGTACATTCAGGCTATATGGTAAGATAAAAAAAAATTTCAAATCAGAAACTTTTTTGACCCCCAGCTCCTGGACTATAACAATCAGAAAATGACGTGATGTGAGTAATTACTGTCACATATAGCTCCCGACATAGACAAATCCCAGAAGTAACGTATGGGAAACTTTACCTTAATATCGTTATATTTACAAATTTCCGTTATAAACAATTAAATTTTGAACTTAAATAAAATTATTTCTTAAAATAATTTAAATATATCTCGTCCGTTTATTCAGGGTTTCCCTTATCTATATGTGTATAATAAAAGGCATACCTGTGTTGGTGTAATCTTCTTTTAATTTATTTTATTTTTTAATTTATTATAATTATTATATCTTTTTATTCATATATTAAAAAATATGTTTTATGCAATTTTCAGTTCAGTATCTCCGTAGGGAAATTCCTAAATTAAACTACGAGTATTCATCTTATTTGAGTGTGACTTAGATTACATATAAATTTTTTTTTTTTTTTTTTCAGTTGGCGCATTAGTCCTAATGAGACCTTTGGCCGCGTAGTGTGGTCTTCTTACAGACATTTGTTTTTCTTGCGGGAGAACAGACAGCCTAGAGAGGGTAGCCCAAACCTCACGTTTCTGCAAGCCATGGTCACATGGTGCAGCGGCAAACTGCCCATAGCTCGCTCCATAACCAATCCCATTGGGGCCAATCCTTCCCACCGATTGCGTCAGCTCTCTCCAGTTCAAGGACAGTAACAAACTGGTTTAGGTCCAAGGATTATGGTAGCTCAGAGTCAGCAGGCCCCGAGGACTTATATTTCTTTCCCCGAAGCATACCGTCCTTGAACGGAACCTCCGGGCGGTTACTGTCATCCTGGAAAACCACACCAGGATTCTCGATGAGATACACGGGGAAGGTTCATCACTCCTATGCCCGGTCGGTGTGAGTCGCCTCCAATAGGCTGCCGGGCCTTACATACCCGGGGGTGGGGGTAGACTTGGACTGCGTGGCGTTCATTGGCGGGCGGTCACCCATCCAAGTACTAACCACGATGGACGTTGCTTAACATTGATTACCTATTGCAAGCGCCCTTGTCCACTCGGCCATCCCGCCCCCAGAGTACATATAAATATCTATATAAAATCAAATTGTGGCTCCGCTTCCGGTATGACCAGTCTAAGAATGGAAAAGGCCTGAATGGAAACAGGCTTCCATTTATTGCTTATCCCAGTGTGATATGGATTAGTCTTAATGCTAATGTGTCTGATCTACTTAGTTCTGACCTGTTGGTTTTTTCGTTTTTTTTTTCCCCTGTCCTTGTAACTTATATCTTTACCTACTTAACCACAGCACAGTAAACTATATTCATTCGTTCTTGAACGTATAAGTCTTTATTATAGAAATTATATTTAGTTACTATTATAATTAAATGTAATTAATAACCATAAGGCTTAGGTGGGTTTAAATAATTTGTATTCGAAGAAAATAATAATTTACAATGCCGCACAAACAATATAAACTCTAAGGTTACAAAAAGTCTATCAACTTGTAACAATTTAGTAAAACAAAAATAACCATATGACTTCAGCTTCAGAACAAGACTAACTCTCCAGTCCATCGCTGCTTATATTTGGTCTGGATTGGAATTTGAATGTTTCCGACAAATTTATTAGATTCTGGATCAGTCACGAACATGTTCTAGAAAAGTTTGTACCAACTGTCCCAAAAAAAGTCTATATCTCTTTTCAATCATATGTTTTTTTTTTTTTTTTTTTTTTTGTTTCACGTTACATTAATATGTACAAATAACTATGTATTCGCTTTATCCTTTCAACCACGTCTTACTTCAAACAAGATTTTTCAGTATAATGAATTTAAAGTTTAAAATTAGAATAATTTTAAATATAATGATAATAATTTAAATAAAGTTCAGAATTTGTTTATCTAAATTAAGCTTTTAGATAATAACTGATTTTTTGTCTTGTTTGAAGAAGAAAATTATATTATAAATTTATGTTATAAAATGTTTAAATTGTTCACTCGATTTTAAACGTTCTTGTTAAAAGATGCATAGATTGTAAGGATATATTACTTTTGCAGCACTTTGACAAAAATAGTGGAAAAAACAACAACCGTTTATTGAAATATAATGTTTTTGAAAGGAATGAGCAAAATATGTGTTTTTATATAGAATTAAGCATAGTCCTGTTATGGCTATAAACCACTATTTTGTAAAGAGAAATTTGCAATAGCAAAAGTTATTTTCTTTCATTCATAATAAAAAGCCTTAAAAAAATAAATAAAAGGAAGAAACTTGAGATGATAGTTTTGATCACAGATGTGTCTGTTATCTGCCTTTTTTTGTAATCAAACCTTAGTTATTTTTTGTTTTGTTTTTTGCCTTGAAGTTACTCTGAATGAAATTTCAAGCTCGAAAACGGCTCATTTCTGGAGTTCCTAGCACCCGGAAACCACAGTACTAGCTGCCTTGACAAAATTTGATAGACACAATGGTTTTCGATTTTATAATTCTTTATAGGTATTATTTTTTTTCTTAACTGGGAATGGGATGGGTAATGGGCCGTACTTAATTAAATTTTCTTCACCTATGGTCGAATAATGATTTTATTGATAAAGGTGTTTCTCGTTATACCTAAGTTACAAGGTAATTTTTTGTATATAAAAATGCTATCATAAAGTCCATTCGAGGTAACCGGGTCTTCAGCAGGTACCTGCGTACGATTTTTAGATTTAGTACGATAAGATGTAAGAATTTTAATTTTAATGCTACATAACGATGATAAAAATAAAATGATAAAAAAATGATTACTCATCAACTCTTCCTTACATCCTGTGAATAAAAAATCTTTTAACCTACAAATTCATTTTGAGTAATGATTGTATATCTGTATACGTGTATATACACATGCATACTAACAGATGCTTATTAAATGACGAAAAACCGTTACTTTTCAAACAGTAAAAGTAAAACTGGTTTACCCAAAGCAAAAAAGTTTGTTTTGTTTGTTTAACGTCACTTTATGCTACTAAGGCTAATCGGACGATACTACAGTCAGAGACCTAAATTTTACCTATCCAGGCATATCCAAGGATCCAATTAGGATAGGGATCTTTAACGAGTACCTGTCATCGTACAGATTCGAGACCTCCATTTTACGCCCTATCCGGGGAACGGCATAGCCACGAATTTTTTACACCAATTAAATAATCCTAGGGCCACCCAACACGAACCGCTACCTTTAGCATTGTAGGTTGCTATGCTAACCACTATACCACAGTTGATCCTCAGCAAAAAAGTCCCCACAACAGAAAGACCTCAATAAATATTAGCAGAAAATTCTTTCTTTAGAATGGCAACCGTACTCTTCTTTTCCTTCTCTTTACGGCGGCCTTTCGGGGTCAAAGCTATTACTACCTTTCTTCTTGAGTGTTGATATAACACATGACACGTTCTTACGTAATGGCAATTCGGTTTCGTACTTTTTGACCCAGAACCATACCATCAGATTACGCACCCTTTCTTTTCCCTCAGCTGTTTACGCAATGGCGTGATGTTGATGTTGACGATGGTCCACCTGCCGAAGGGGAGCCGAGAGCTCTTGACCCAGATGAAGGTCAGTGGCCATGAAGGAGATCAAGGCCAGGACCCCAAGGTCCACCTCCAACACCTAGATCCATCTCTCTCCTAGCACCATTACTAGTTCTTTTACTTCGTATTTTTTATTTCTGCATTCTTCTCCTCTTCCTGCTCCTATGTACCGAAGAAGGCCAGAAACAGCCTGAAGCCATTTACAATTCTCTCTTGGAAGTCTATAAAAAACATAGAAAAATAAATAGATAATTTAAAACTAATCCGCTATACGTGAACGAAATACAAAATCACAGCTTTTTTTTTTTTTTATAACCCTGGTATCCTAAATTCTAATAAGATCGATTTCTACATGTAAAAATAATTTCCATTTCCTATAGTAGAATTATTGAAAGAAATTAATTAATTTTTATTCTAGACCATCTACTCCCCTAAGAATAACAAAAGCGGTCAGGCGTAGAGCCATTTATCTGGCTAGTTAAAAGAAAAAAAAAATGGGTAAAAATATTTAAAAATATAAGTAAACCTCAGAAAACAAAATGTATGAAAAAGAACATGTGGAAATTGTATCAGCTTCTAAACTTTTGTGCTTGGAAAATTATAATAAAAATCAAATAAATATATACTCAATGTTGGTTTCACTATGTACATATTTATGAAAGATTGGTGATTATTAAGGAGGTGAAGAAATGAAGGTGAGGGATAAAGTTTTACGGATGGAGATAGGTAACGAATTCCAGAAGGTAGCGGCATGGATGATAAAGGATTTTGTAAAGGAAGCAGTTCAGTAGAAAGAGATGTACAGGTTATATGTAGGAGATATGATTTTATAGAATATATAGAGGAGCAGGGTCTTAACAAATTGAGGATAAAAGGAGGCTTCTTGGTCTTGAAGTTTCGGAAAAGATGTACTCCTAGGAAGTATTGAAGACTGGGTAGAGTCACTTCAACTCAGCACACCAACTGGAGACGTGGGAGCGCCTGGGGACACCGAAGATGGGTGTGTGTCTGTTTAAATAAAAGTGGGGCACAAAATTGGCACAATTCCAACGGAAGGATTTTATATTATATAACAATTAAAATAAGAAAAAAAGTAGCATGGGATAGATATGAGATCAACATTTGTAAAACAAAAAAAATTAGTAGCTTTCTTTCCTTAAATTCCAGGGAAATGTTGGCCACAACCATTGATTCGCTGGTGGTGCCGTTTTAAGTTTTATATTTTATCTTTTGTTCCATGGTCCATTGGTTTTATTTTAATTATTATATCAACACCAATATTCATATTAAAATGCCATTATAGGTCCCGTTTAATGGTATTAAGTTTTATTATACTGTGATGAAAAGGCTCATAATAATTTTAAAGCCTAATTATTTAAATAAAAAATAAAATAAATTGATATTTCAATCTATATTATATTATATAATTATATTATAATATTATAAAGTTTTATTTTTTACGACCTCATAGGACATTTATATAAAAAACAAAAAATAAAAAAATCTTTACATTTTACTTAGGGGGCTCATTACTGTGGAAGTACTGGTTTCATGGTTACCGATTTTGCAAGGAGGTGATGTCAGGTACTTTAAAGATATGAATCTTTTTATGGAAATGGATCCTAATATGGAAAATGTAGGACTCCCATCTTAACATCGTCCGATTAATCATGACAGCTTAAAGTGACGTTAAATAAATAAACAAAGAAGCGATCACAGTGAATTTACATCTACTTACAATAAATATTTAAGGTAATAGATTAATACGCTTTAAATCCGATAGGTAGTTATTTATATCTTTGAGTTTTTACAAGTCTGATTTAAAATTTTCTGATATAAAACTTCTATGTCTTTTTATAAAAGCTAGACATACGGTAAAGAGGTGTGAGACAAGGTCTAAGCTAGCGTATAACTGTCCCCTAGTTATCAGCCAGTTAGCAGGTGACACAGATCCGGCAGTACCCTACAGTACCGCAGTACGGCACAATACCATCCTCACCGCAGTACAATACAGGACTCGGGGGTATCTCCTCTATTACTCGGCTCCTTTATCCTTTATCCTTCCCTGACAGGATGTAACTGTAATACGTCGTCTGGTCGTCATACTGAGGCTGCAACGTGCTGTCATCGCAGGATCACTCACAGGAGAACGTTGCAGATGAGAGCGGTTTTTCCACTAGGAACGTCTTTAAAATAGTTGTATTGATTTTAAAGTATTTTGGAGCTATACCCGCATTTTTAAATATTAAATACATGGTAGGAACTAAACAATAAATCAGTAACTATTGTATTTATACGGGTAACAGTCCACTGCTGTATCTCAGACAACGAAAAAGCAGATCAAAACGCCTATTCAGCAAGATAAGGGGATGGAACCTATATGATTAAATTGAGTGGTGTTACACTAGAAGACTGGGTGTAACAATGTAAAAGAAAACAATTAGAATAGTGGGAAAATGATTGGAACTAAATTCAAATTCACTTAAATAATATCTAACTGTCGAAAATGGACCAAAAGCTGCAGATAATCAAAAAGGGAGGAGGTTTCACGGTGCCCAAGAATTGGATACCTCAAGACCACACATATGGTATCTTTCAATAGGTCTCGAAGCGCCTACCTGCAAAAACTGTGTTACGTCTAATCTGTCAAACAATTAATGATAGAACCCCTCCCCCCCCTCAATACAAAAAATATAGGGGGAAAACAGACCTATCTGAAACACTAAAAGAAATTTTCAAAGACAGTGTAGAACAAGTCTGCACTTAAAAAAAAAAAAAAATACAAATAATAAATTAGTAATATTTCTCAGCAAGGCCACTATTTAAAAATGAATTTGATGATAAAAAAACTTTATGGAAGTAAAAAATCTTTGCATATGCCGTCCCTCGGATAGAACGGAAAATGTCCCGAGCCTGTACGATGTCAGGTACTCGTTAAAGATCCCTATCCTAATTATACCTGGGTAGGCAAAATTAAGGACTCCCACTGTGGCATCGTCCGATTAGCCTTAGTGGCTTAAAGTGACGTTAAAACAAACAAATAAAAACCTTTAGACTCAGATTAAGTTTCTACATAAAAAACTGATGTATTTTTTTTACCGAACATACGTTTGTGATAGATCAGCTGTTTTATTTAATGGCTTGGCATAAAGTATGGAAGCTTGCAGCTCACTGGATGATCAGAGTCCAACAATTAAGGTCTGGCCATACATGTCCGCACCGGATCCGCACCGCAGCAATAATATAGGTTATGTTCAGAATATTTTTAATTTAACTTACATATTACCTTTAGTTATGCCTAAAGTTCAGGCCACAGATGTCAGACACAGGCCACTTTAGGCATAACTATAGGTAATATGTAAGTTAAATTAAAAATATTCTGAACATAACCTATATTATTGCTGCGGTGCGGATCCGGTGCGGACATGTGTGGCCAGACCTTTGGAACACCTGATTAATTTATACAAATATTATTAGTTGTTTTATAGCAGAAATAGAAGAATTGTAAAGCAGGGGTGGTCATGAAGCGCTGGGGAGGATATAATGTGGTTCGAATCCTTCCAAAGTTTCAGAAAAAAAAAAAAAATAGTGAAATTTTCTAGAATATAATTCTCTATAAATTAATTTGGTAAAAAGTAGTCTTGTTTTTCAGTTAGTGACATGAGCCCATAATTAAGTGTTATAATTCAAAATAAAAAATAGAACTAGTTTATTAACCTTTCAAACCATATTAATTTAGACTTAATTAACAAAGTAATTATTAAGAAATGTAATTGTAATTCCAACATTATACGGAATTCATTTAGTTTAATTAATATGGTGAGAAATAATTAATATGCTAACACCTAATAATTTTTTTTTTTACTTGTATCTGTTTCATTTTGGATTGATATAATATTTTTATGCATTTTTGATGTTTTGTATTGTACTATTGAACCCCCCCCCTCCGATATTTTTCTGTAATTACAACTGATGATAAAGGCTTCCTTAATGAATCGTTCTACATTCCCCGGGTTGCTTTTATATTGTGAGCAACTGTGTGACTATTTTCTAAAATCAATTTTTTTATTGGTCCTTCTAAAAGCGTTTTTATCTTGATTGCATATCCAGTTAAGGTACAGAGGACTTTCCTCTCAATTAGTTCTAATGTGCTGGTTCGAATCCTGTTTTTTCAGATATAAGTAAATATGATCTCATTATATAAAAATGAAACAATTATACACATGTATACCTAGATAATATTAGGTTAGCCCCGATCCCGAACTGAATGGATAGAGTGCAGCGAGGTACTGAATGCGGAAAGTGGCCTGCTTTGATGAGATGGATAATCAATTTGCTCTTGAAGAGAGGAAGGACAATGGAAGCGATCTGCCAGGCATTGGCCGTGAAGGATGGCGGAGGGTCAATGTCGAGGACTCTCAATGGACCGTCTTCAGGGAAAGGGTGTCAATAGGCTGGAGTCTACTGAAGAGGAGTGGGTGTCTGCGCGAAGGTGGTGGTCTCCAGGCGAAGGAGTAGGTCTGGAGTACGACGAGAGACTAGTAGAGTCCTGCTACTTTCCAAAGGAGAAAAGTATGAAGACCATAATTTGGAAATGAGGATTTGGTTTGTTATTAAACATCACTTTTCTCCACTATGTCTTATCGGACGATGCTACCGCGGGAATCCTAAATCTTGCTTATCCTGGTGTATTAGGATAGGGATTTTCAAAGAGTAGGCTAAAACCACACAGGTTCAGGATTGCATTTTACTTCCCCTCTGATGAGCGGCATAGCCAAGGAAGTTTTACTCACTTAAGAAAATCCTATGCAGCTGCAAGGTTGCGAACCGGCGACCTTGGGTAAAGTAGTATGCTAACCACTATACCACAGGTGTCCCCAAATGCAGAAATATTACGAGATATTGGTTTAATCGAAGAAACTTTTGGCAACTCTCCCAACTGGAATATATCGAACCATACGCTTCAATTCCAACTGTTGCTGAGATAGAAGTCGAGTCTGGAAAAACCTGTAAAAGTACGGATTCTAGAAGAAATCAGTTTAGGGGAGCCTTTATAGAAGAAAAAACACATTAATTTTTAATTAAAATGATTATATTATTGTTTTTTTTTATAGATTGTATTACCATACGTAATTGGTGGTATAGATTGCATACAATCTATATATTCGTATATTACTGTATAATATACGAAATTTCAGGTATAATAATCCGGCCTATATCAGCAGGGATCCATCAGGGTTGTTTGTACGACGACATCAAAACTTTTTTTCAAAGACTTTAAACTAGCCAGAGGATAATGTAAAACAGTAAAGTGAACGTTCTTATTATTAGGTGATTTAATCGGTGTATACAGCCCCCAATAGATTTTTCAAAGAAAAAAAAAAAAGAGTTTTCTACTTTGTTATTTTTCATTATTGTGAAGAAGAGTGGTTATTTCTAGGATTTCTTAAATGAAGGTGTCTCTTCCGTTTTTTATATTATATTGAATTATCCCAACGTTTCGGGCTGTTGGCCCATTCTCAGGGGCTATGTATGCTATAAGTCATTGTTCTATTGTCAATTGTCATCATTCAAAGTTGCACATACAACAGTCATTTCTTTATGTTAACATATATTTGGCTTTTGATCAATCTCATTATCATATTTTAAAACTGGGAAAAAGTCCACAAAGCAACTAAAGTTTTAAAATGTGACAATGAGATTGATCAAAAGCCACATATGTTAAAATAAAGAAATGACTATTGTATGTACATGTATAGCAACTTTGAATGATGACAATAGAACAAATGACTTATAGAATAGATAACCCCAGAGGATGGACCAACAGCCCGAAACGTTGGGATAATTAAATATAATATAAAAAAACGGAAGAGATTCATTTAAGAAAACCTAAAAAAAGAGTTTATGTTTGACTGGAATTCCGCTAGGACCGGACGGGTGGATATCCTTTGCAGAACTGAGAAAGACCCGCCGCTGGTTCTGCACAATCGACTTGTAAAGATCGATTACCATGTCCACTCGACCTGAACCTCGAACGTTCCGCTAAGCTCGATCTGAAGACTTCCAGCAAAGTTATTCACGAAATCCTCATCTCGAAGGATATAATTTATTTCAAGGCATGGCCAAGTTTTAAAAATGCCTTTGAATTATTATTTTTTGAAAATTTTACATTATCAGAATTTTTACTTCTATTATAAGAGTAAATGGTCTGGAGCGTTGATCTGCAATAGATTACTCTTGAGAACGTGAAATGTTTTCCCTGTACCACACCCTGAGCTAATGGGTAAGGAATCGGTCCGGAACTATCTGCTTACTTGATCCTCCACTTCTTCCACCACAGATATGGACAACACTTCCTAGGTTCAAAACAATGGCCGAAGTACCGTACGGCAAGTACAACGGTTAGAAGATTGTGTAGCTAACAAAATGAGAGGTACTTATTTCAGCATTTGAAATATGAGTATACATGAACATGAATTTGTACAAATACATATAATGCTTCTTCTGATTTTTCTTAAAGTTGGAGGACATTATCGAAAAAAAAAAAAAAAAGACCTAGTAAAACCTGTATTCTACGCTCTAATTTCACTTAAGCATTTTTTGTTAATTTTCATCAACTCGGATAATATTTAAAAAATAACTCATTCGATTTGGATTGAATTTCGTGGAAAGACGGAAAAATCGACTTCGACATTGCCTGTCATTAATCCCAACAAATTCTATCAAACAAAAAAAAATCATTTTGTTAAGAATATATAGGCCTTCATTAAAAATTAAAACATTAAAAACTTGTAATGAGATATATTAGACTTATCTTATTATAATATTCTATAGTAATTATATACCCGCAAACTAGTCTAGACAGACTGGATTTAGGTTTTTGTGAAACATAAATATAAAATCAACTCCTACATGATCAAATGCTTGCATCCCATAAAACTCACATTCAAATATAGTGCCCCAAAGCAACATCATATACTTGTGGAATGTAAACATTACCAATCGATACATAAAAGTGAAAAATCAAGAGGTGTATATCCACGCAAATGTCAGTTCGAAATGAATAAAAAACTATCAGTAACGTAGTGTTTTTCACATATGGCGCCGCATGGTACATCTAATGCAGGCTAATAGTGAATAAATTAAAAAAAAATGTATCTTAATAACATTTTTACTAAAAATGATACTAATGGAAAGTATAGATGAGGTGATAAGAACAGAAATAGAAAATTGTGTAAGTATGTAGAGAAAACATATTTAATATAATAATTGAGCGACAGTCAAATGAAAACTGAAAAAATATGCAGTTACATAATATTTGTAATAATTGTAAAAATAAATTAAACTGAATGTTGGTATTTATATTATACTAAAAATACAATTTATTAATTTTCTTCTTATTCAATATTTTGCCCTTCTCCTATATCTTTTCCTTCAATATTGGAAAGGTTCCAATTCTGAACGAGTTTCTGTTTCATGTTCATAAAAATACTTGTCTAAAATAGGTCCGAAAATTCCGAAAGATAATTTTTTTTATTGCGAGTAGTGTAGGATCGGATTATTACGAAAATAGTTTCCTTGCTGGACGTAGCTTACATTCACTAAAAACCCTCAGAGACCATTTTTGAACTTTTTAAAAAATGTCTATCCAAAGATAAAGTTTTAATCCAGATCTTTTTTTTTTTTCTTTTTTTTTTCTCACCCCTACAAGTGGTATTTTCAATAAAGAAAGTTATTGCTCTTCTTAGAAGATTCTATTTTACAAACATAATCAAGTTTTTTCACAGAATTTTAATATTTCGTGCAAAGAAATAACATGCGACTGATACCTAACTAATGGTTTCAGAGGGACCGACAGTTATTTCAAACTTCAATCCCTCCCAACTCAAATTTGCTTCGAAATCCTTTTTAGAGAACCTTTTTTCCTAATAGTATATTGTAGTCATCTCCCCACTTACACGACTGTTTAGGCTTTTTTGATTAACTTTTTTTTTTTCACTTTCGCTTTATATAGCGTCAGAATCCAAAAAGTTTGGGAAACCCATTGTCTATAGGGTGTCTTACAAATGTTAACCCTTTGCACTCGAAGTTTTTTTTTCATTCATATCATCAGCAACTGGAAGAAATTTTAGGGAAAAGGTCCTTTTTAGATGTAAGGTAATGAAATACGCATTAAAAGAAAAGTCATCGTTGCATGTTATTATTTTTTTTAATTGTTTATGAATACAAATGTTATAATATATAAAAAAAAAAAAATTCTAAAATAATTACATTTTATAATTGTACCAAACTAAATTATTATACAATTGAAGAAATAAAAGATGAATTAAAACCTCAAAATATAACCGATGTTGAAAGATTAAAGTAGGTACCTACTATATATATAATGAAAACCACCGCGAGGCCTGACCTTCATATATCACCAGAAGCGAAATATCCTTTAAATAATTTTTACGATTTGTTTATGTCCTTAGGTATATGTTAAAAACTGAAAATTATTTGCATTGTCTCCGTAGCGGAGCCCTGGAGTTTGAAGACAAATTTTAAATAGCTCCGCTCCGGAGACCTCGAGTGCAAAGGGTTAATTATCAAAATAAATTGATGGAATAAATCTTATATACTTTTCTGTTAACCATCCACTTTGCATTTGTATCAAAATGAACCATGCTTTACACGTATTATATGGCTAGCTCAATACTGTAAGTTGAAATTTTACAGTATTGTATGGCAGCTGCTCTCTCAGGACACTGTTATCCTGCAGGACATGGACGAAGAACTGATACCTCAGACCAGAGCCAAGGACGACGATAGCTCCCTACACCCCACCTCCGAGAGGACACACCTGTTAGTGTGTCAGTGTGCCTCCTAACGGACCGTGGTAACAATGGCCTTCTCATTAGGTCTCCGGACTTTCTCCGCATCTCTTCTGTTATATCACCGCCTCCGGGGATCTGGAGGGAGGCTCCGGACTTCCAGTTCTGTGGGGGTCGCGCTACTGTCAGGGTCTGGAGAACTGGAAGCAGTGTGCTGGGTTCGCATCGATTACTCGAGTATAACCGGGAACAGTGACTTCATAGTATATCAGTCTCTCCCACATCCTATAAACTGAGTATTAGGCTTTGTTATTACATTTATAATTAAGTGTAGAAATAAATCGATTGGACGAAGGATTTATCGAATATCTAACATAATAAATCTTTTGTGACCATGAATCCATAGGTGAGTTAAGTTATATAAAAAATAAAATAAAATCTTGATTGAAAACTATATAGAGTGTACGTGAAAAACAGCAGACTATTTGACAAATTAAAATTAAAGTTACTCAAAACTTAATGCCTTAAGGATACTATTTACTAAAATTAAATTATAAATTAAAAAAATTATACATATATCTTATGAAAATTAAAACCTAATAGATGACTGTAAGCTCAATTTATATTAAATGGGACGTCTGGCTAATTCCAATTTCAAAATATTTCAGAGAAGCACTTTTAATGATATTTTATTTTGGAAAATGATTACCTTTTTATTTGGCAATAGTTTGACAGGAATATTCAAACAATAAAGTTTACTACTTTAAAACAAATAAAAAGGTTAGTTGTAAAATTTTATTACGTTTTCAATTCTTTTCAACATATTATTTTGCACTAACTTTTCGGGCTTTAGAATTTTAGAAAAAAAAATTGATATTACCAAACGTATCTGAAACTTGTGTTGCTATCAAGTTGGAAAATTTAATTAATGTGTTGAGAATAAAATTGGACCAATATGCAATTTTAGTTTCTGTCATACTGCTTCAGACAAATGAATGGGTTTTAGGTACAATATTCTGTTCAACATGGATTAGTTTTGTCTATCAATTACATGCTTTAGAACTTCGAATCCAACGTTCTTTAACATTTACTTGTAAATCAGTTTGATTCTCACTTCCTAAATACTAACTCAAAGGCAGAACTCAGGAAAATTTTTGGGTCTTATAATTATTTTTCTTAAAGCAAACAGAACGTTTGTGATTCTAATGACTTCTTATATTGATACTTTATTTTTTAATAATTTATTTTATGAATTTCTTTGCATTTTCCACTATCATTTTTCTGAACAAAACACCATTTTTTTTTATAGTTTATTTCAAAGTGAGACCTAAGATTTTTTTTTTTTTACATTCGTCTCTTAATAACTTTATCTCTTTCTTTAAATTCACTAATAATGTATTGCTACACTTATTGGATAATGGAAATACATTGAAATTTTATTCGATGGGTTAAATGATTATCAGGACTTCCAGTTAAAACTTTTTTATTTTGGAAAGCCAACGTTTCGATCCAACTTGTGTTTTTTGAGTCTTTGTATCACTCTGGACTCAGAAGCCCTGAAAGTTTTAACTGAAAATCCCGATAATCATTTAACCCATCGTATAGAATAACAATTGAAAATCTCTCACCTCTGAATTTTTATTAATTTGGAGATTGGAAATTGAAAGTTATTGCACTTTTTTGATATAAATATATTTTTACTTTCACTTACCTATATATGAAATATTTATTAAGTGGAAGTATTGCGATCGTGAAAAATTTCGACTTCCGGTTTTCAACGGAAATACACGTTTTGGGTCCCCTGAGTCCAAATGACCAAGTCCCGCGAAATGGTCTGTGTGTGTGTGTGTGTGTGTGTGTGTGTGTGTGTGTGTGTGTGTGTGTGTGTGTGTGTGTGTGTGAACAGACTAGCTCAAAAACTATAAGCCGTACGAATCTGAAATTGGGTATTTAGTGTATGTATATGCCCGCGATGTGACAGCAAAAATTTCTTCAAAATTGCTCATAGGGAGGGAGTACTTTATTTAATAACTTTTTAAGTTTTTTTCGATTTTCTCAAAAAAGGCTCTAACGATTTTGATTAAACTGAGTATTTGATCTATTTATATGCCCGAGATATGACTATATAAATTTCATCAAAATTGATCAACCGGAGGGGGGACTTTACTTAATAAATTTTGTATAATTTTCACGTGTTTTTTTTTTAGTCACTCAAAAACGGTTTTAACGATTTTGATCAAACTGGGTATTTGATGTATGTGTATGCCAAAGATGCGATAGCCAACATTACATCAACATTGATCAACCGGAGGGGGGGACTTTACTTAATAAATTTTGTATCATTCTCACGTATTTTTTTTAGTTACTCAAAAAAGGCTTCAACGATTTTGATCAAACTGGGTATTTGATGGATTTTTTTGTTTGTTCCTTAATAAAGTACCTTTGTTTTTGTTTATATGGAGAAGTTAACTGTATCTCGTTATTAATAAGAAATGGCTAAATATGAGATATTATAAAAATAAAGAAAACATAAAGAGGAGAAAAAAATAAAAATATTCAGTCCACTCATAAAACTCGTTGAGCGCATGCGGAGTACGCCTTTAATGACAGACCATTGTTCATAATTAAAGCCGTTCTGTTCATTTGAGAAGTGGCAATTAAAAAAACGCATTAATTTCTAATCGAAGTAAGTTGGTAAGTGAAAGTTATGTGTTGCGCGCACGCATCAGATTTTTTTTAATTTGTTTTATGCACTAACTATTACTCATAACGAAAAATTAATTAATTGATAAGATTTATTTTTTATACTATCTTACCTTTAATCCACTTCATCAACGTTTAGGGCCCACTTTACCAATTCTCAAGACTCAAAACATATCTATATCCATGAGCGTCGCCGGCACCAAATTATCGGGGGGGGGGGGGACGGCTCAATATATTCCTCGATAGGGTAGGTAGAAATTCGAGGGGCTAAAAGTTGAAATAATAAGTTCTGAAAACAACTGTTGATGCATCTAAATTCATCCTCCAACGCTGTATTTTAAAGGTATTTATAGTCTCTTAAAACTTGTCAATTTAGGCCTCAGTTATAAAATAGGGAGTTGTTAAGGCCAAAATTTCTTGATTGAATTTTATCCAAGTATTTCTTCTGATTCTGATCCCACTAATTTCATTGCTTTCCATCAACTTCTATAAGCTTCATCGAATTGATGGAAAGTAGGATCAAGCTGCTTGGTTTAAAAAACAAATGTAGAGCAATAAAACAAAACAGTTCGAGCTGAAATAAAAAATACATGATTCATCAAATATACAATACGCCTAACTATGCTTTAAACAATAGACTTTGCTGAAATTAACTAATATTTTATATTTATATTTTATTGGTCAAAATCGGATAAATTCGTAAAATCGTTTTTATTTATTTTTTTTACATTTGGTCCTCTCCTGGCAAAATATTGGGGGGCAGCCCCCTCCTGTCAAAATATTGGGGGGAAGCGTCCCCCCTGTACTCCCCCCCCCCGGCAGTGACACCCGTGGTCTAATTGCTCACCGACCGATGACAAAAGATCTAACGAAATCATAATAACCACATTTCAAGTGAACACTTATCTAAAAAATTAATTCATTAGGAACTAACCCAATCCATTCTTCTTTTTAGCCCCACAACATATTTTGCCCTAAATTAGACCTGAGCACTTATTCACTGTTATGATAGGATATTTCAGCTTTTTAAGTCACATTTCAGTCTTCTTCAAGCAGCCGTTCTTCTACTTCTGTCCCACATTCACCCTCTCTTCTCGAAATCGTTTTCTAGCTCAACCTTCCACTTGGTCCTACATTTCCTCTTTTTCGAGTAACCTTTGCATAGCAGACCTAGTTTCCGCTTCTTTCTAACTCCTTTCTTGAGAGGTTTCCAAGTCAACTTAGCCTTTTCTAAACTTCCGCAACGAACTCTATTTCGTTTAGCCTTTTCTTCAATATTTCAGAAGAATCTGATTTCCGGTAATGAATTCCTCTTTGTGAGGATTTACAATTCTGAATTCTTAAGGAACGTTTACATTAATATTGGGGGGGACGCGTCCCCCCTGTCCCCCCCAGCGGTGACGCCCGTGTCTATATCATAACATTGTTTTATTATATTAATTTATAATTATTTATATTTCACATTTATAATTATATATTTATTAATAATTAAGACTTATAGCCATTTTAATTGAATAAGGCTCAAAAAACTAAAGATTTGAGTCGCCACTGATATGATGTTTTATCCGTACTTCCGTTGAGATGCCTTTTTATCTTCCTATTAGGTCATCATTGACAGTGTTTTCTTTTAAGTCAGGTGTTTCTGGTTTTGGCTTATTATTTTGAAAATTTTATATATTTGAATTTCACGTATTTACTGGTTTCTAGGTTTTTTTTGTTTAATTATTATTAATCAAAATACTTCAGCATTGCACAGAAGCTGAAACCTACAGTCAACAAATATATTTTAGCCTTTCAGTTGACAGAAAGACTAACTCCAATATCAACATTTTGCAGCAAAGCACTTTAAATAATACTTCCCATAAATAATGTTTCTCTAAAAATTCGTTCCTTATTACTTTGTATGTATTATTAAACTTTTATGTTTCTCATACTATTCCGTCACCTGAAAGACTCCTTCAAATTATTTTAAGATAAAATAGTCTTTGCCGGATGTTTCACCTAACTAATCATAGTATGTATATAAATTTAATATCTTTTATTACATTTTATGTGATATAAAACAAGATGTAATAATATTTTATTTCTTTTTTTAGATGCTGGGGTAGAGCTGCCTAAAGTAAAACACGATGCTGACGGCGCTGACAACTCTAGGCCTCGCCGTGCTGGCTGCAGCGACTCCACTCTGGCAGTCCCACCTCTACCACGCAAGTGAGTTAAATATTATCACAATATTTTCAAACAAAATAATATACCTTACTATCGATAAACCACAGATAAACTTGAAGAAAACAGCAATGTGAAAGTACATAAGCTATTCGTGATTCTAAAGTATGGATCAATAATCACGAATTATGGTATATTGCATAATAGTCTGTATTAGATTTATAGATAATAAAAAAGGGATCACCTGTGGTGTAGTGGTTAGCATGGATCCTACAGAACTAAAAGTCGCGGATTCGCGTCCCGAGGTGGACCTAGATTTTGCCCAGCCATCTAATCCTAGGTCTTCCTACTCCTCTCGTCAATTGTAGCTCTTCAGTCATCACCTTTTACGGTAACCATTTTGTCCACATGTCCTGCCCATCTTAGTCTGCCAAGTTTAATGAACGTGACGATGTCGAGGTCATCACATTGAGTACTCAGTTCCCTATTTGTCCTTCTCCTCCAGACTTCATCCACCTTTACTGGGCCGTAGATCCTCCTGAGAATCCCTCTCTCGAACACACTAAGCTTACTCTTATCACTTTTCTTTATAGTCCAAGCCTCTGATCCGTATGAAAATACGGGACGTACGAGGGTCTTGTTTATATTCGGCTTGGTCTGCTTTGTGAGGTACCTACTTCTATTGTGAGATACTAAAGTGTCGGCCAAGTCCAAAAAAACATCTATTGGCAGCAGTGATCCTTCTCTGCATCTCTTGAGTCATATCGTGTTTGTTATTCACTTCAGATACGAGATATTCAAAGCTCTCAACTCTCTCGATCTTAAAAGGTTCTACTTCGAACGTAGTGCTCAGATCCACCTCACCACCAACTCTCATGTACTTGGTCTTTCTTTAATTCTGGTATATATCTTAGGTATTTGTAATAATAACAACTATTGCACCTGTTGAAGCTGGAAACTAGCAGCGCGACCTAACGGAGCTGGGGTCAGACGCCTCGCCCAGCACCTTCCCTACCCGGCCACTTCCTCTAACTGTTTGTCCCATTTCCTCATTATCCTCAATTTCGTTCTTCTTCTTCTATTCATTTTCATTTGATTAAATCTCATCAGCCACGCTCAATTTGAAGAATATTACTGTGTTCAATGTCGCGAAATAAATAGATCTTCTTTAGTTCCATACTAAGAAATTTGCCTAAAACTCGGCATTCATTAATTCTTAAGTTTCATCGTGAATATAAAAACTTTTAAAAGGAATCCCACCAAATCGCCTTCGTTCTTAGTCGCAACCTGTGACTTCTTTCAATACAGAATCTTTTAAAAATACCCAATCTATCTCTCTTTAAGAGTTCCGGTACTAAAGACTCCGCCCTTATAAACCTCTTATATGGAATCCTCACAGCAGACTGAAAGGGCAAGAACTATTCGACGTTAATGGCTATTTCATAACTATCTATACACACTGCCAAAACTTCCAATTAATTACAAAAGACTTCGGAACATCAACAATCCTAAATAAACGACCAAACCCCTTTTTACATTTACTTTACCCACTTTTTTCTAAATCCCCAAAACTAAAACTTACTTAAACTTATATGGGCATACTGCTCACAAATCTAAGGGATTGCCAAAAAAAACACATTTATACAAACTTCAGACCTTTCATTCAAAATTTTACGAATAATTTTTAAAAGTACCTTGGTAAGTGACTAATCAAACCTTTCATACTGAATTTAGTATGCCAACAGTCGACCGACACATTACAAACGTTTTCACACAACACTGACTGTTTGTAAACCTCCTTATACGAGGTATGGCTAACTCGATTTCCCCAGAAATATGAGGAAGAGATTAAAATGGGGTTGGATGAGAGATCTTCTTTTTTAATAGATCATAGAAACTGAAACTGAAAGTCAGGGAAGAGGTACTATTGGGTGCCATACTTCACCATGCCTGACTTACCATTGTAAGTCTAGAAGAAGCCATCAAACCTGCTGATTGTCGACATGTTGTCGACAGGCGCAAATAAAAAAAAATAAGTCCAAAGAAACAAGTTTAAATTAGGTTATAATACTTTTCTCCTAACCAGTTTGGTGAAAATTGTGTTTTACCAAATTCCCAAAAGCCACTTGGGAGTTTGGACTACACGACACATGCGGTGCATTTTGGTTAGGGGATTTTTTTTTTAAATTTTTGTCTTCTTGATATTCATTTCACAAAGTTTTATCTGGATAATTTTCGTAGATATATATTAAAATTTAAAGTAAACCTAATTTTTCGTGCCGACGATAATTCAACTTTCCTTGCCAAACGACGAATTTCCTTTTTATCCTCGGTGCAGCGTGATGTCCTAGCTTTTCTTTTGTTTCTCTCTTCTTCTTGACGCGATTGTAATCAGTTTTGAACATTTTAGCTACTTTGTTGTGAGGAAGAGAATATTTTCGACCAACTTCCCTGTAGCTAAGGCCACGACCAACATCTTTCTTAAACCGGCTAATTAAATCAATAGAATACATTTATATATTACTGAAAAGCAATATTCAATGAGTGGATATGATTAGAACCGAGATACACAATGATAAACTAACTGTATACTTTAATTTGTCTCAGTCTCGCTTGTTTATATTCTCTTGATGACAGCAATATACCTACCTACCTACCAATGGTGTTTCCGAATTAAATTTGTTTTTATTTTTATTTATAACCGAATTTCAACTGTACACTTTTATTTGTCCCGGAGTGTAAATGCATTTCTAGGAAGGGAGTTTAACGCATGAAGTTTTAAAGGATTATGAAAAATGTAACACGAGGGTAAAACACTGGAAAAGTTCAAACTATCTATGGTCAGTCTTCTCTCTTCCACATACTCACAATCTTCCAAATGGTGCCTTTGCACTATGTGAGCCCCACCCTCCAACAGATAAACCACCGAACGTTGCCGTAAACGCAACGCTACAGTATAACGTGAAATTGAGCGAACAATCATGTCTGACCGGGGAACCGAAAGACGGCAGACTTGGAATAAGCGGCTGTTCTTACTTTGCTCTAACTTATTGTTAATAATAGCAACATAAAAAAAAAATCTGGTGCGTGCGCGCAACACAACTTTCACTTACCAACTTACTTACTAGAAATTAATGCGTTGTGTTACACATTTTTCCACATTCATTTATTATCTTTGTTTTCATTTGCTCTATAAAAAACACTAATTTCTTTTAATATTAAATAAAAATTTTTACTAGAGATAATTCAGCAATGCAAGCATACTACTCCAAGTCGTCTGATTTTATAAATCTCTGTTGAATATTTCATTTAGTTACCACGAAAAAAATAAATTCCATTAAATGAACAGATCGGCTCTAATTATGAACAATGGTCTGTCATTAAAGGCGTACGTACGTGTTTTATGAGTTGACTGAATATTTTTCTTTTTTTATCCTCTATAAGATTACTTGGTTTTTATCATATCTCATATTTAGCCATTTATTATTTTTAGGCGTAATAAGAGACAGTAAATTTCTCCATTTAAACAAAAACTAAGGTACTTTATAGAAAACAAAAAAACAATGTACCCATAAACAAAAAAAGACCCCTACCCCTTTTAAGCACGCTCAGAACATTTTAGTAATGTCAAAGCTTACCTGATATTAAAGAACTCCTCATTTTCATTAAACATGACGAATTTGATGAAAATCGTTAAAGCCGTTTTTGAGATAATCGAAAAAAGGTAAAAATCGGGAAAAAGGTTATGAAATAAAGTGTCCCCTCCGTTTAACCAATTTTGATGAAATTTTGGCTATCACATCTTTGGCATATACATACATCACATCGTTTGATCAAAATCGTTAAAGCCGTTTTTGAGTAAATAAAAAAACACGTGAAAATGATAAAAAAAATTATTAAATAAAGTCCCCCCCTCCGGTTTATCAATTTTGATGAAATGTTGGCTATCACATCTTTGGCATATACATACATCAAATACCCAGTTTGATCAAATTCGTTAGAGCCGTTTTTGAGAAAATCGAAAAAAACCTAGAAAGTTATTAAATAAAGTACCCTCTCCCTTTGAGCAATGTTTATGAAATTTTTGCTATCACATCGCGGGCATATACATACGCTAAATACCCAATTTCAGGTTCGCACGGTTTATAGTTTTTGAGCTAATCTGTTCACACACACACACACACACAGACCATTTCGCGGGACTTTGTTATTTCGACTCAGGGGATCCCAAAACGTGTATTTCCGTTGAAAACCGGAAGTCGAAATTTTTCACGATCGCAATACTTCCACTTACTATATATTTCATATATAGGTAAGTGAAAGTAAAAAAGCCTAGAAGCTTAACTAACTCAAAAGCGACACTAGCACTATCCCCGGTCACACAGGCAAACAGATGAAGTACCTATTCGATTTCGTGTGTTATTTAGATCAGACGAACACTGTTCCGAACCGGTTCCGGGGTGAGGCTCGCACAGTGTAAAAGCACCTAAAAACAAATGCTTTGATTGATATTCGGCGATAAAGTCTATCTTGGGCTTTTTCTTTCCAGTTTGTTATAAGCAGTCCTGCGGCACTTTTTTGATTTTGTGAGCCCATCTACATTTCGGCCTTATATTGTGTAAGGTATCTTTCCTAGAGGCTTTCATTGTCAGGTTTTAGGCTTCCTAGTGTTTTAATTTTAATTTTAAATTTGAGCGATTTTTCCGTCCCATCTTGACTTCTTTGCCTTCATATTTTGAGATACAGACTCACTAGTTCTTGTAAAGAGTTCTTTGTAAGTGCCCCCCCCCCCCATACATTGGGTACTTCGTCCCCAGAACATTATGATCATCCTTCGCAGGGCTTTTCTCTTGAATATTTGAACTATGAACTATGCGAATAGTATTGAGATAAGTAAGTATATTACTCAAGTTTGAGATAACGGGTAGATGACTCTACAACAACACCAAAGGTGCCATGTCTCGTCATTTTTTTTAAATTAGTCGATTCTATTTACGAGTAAAAACGGTTACAATATGGAAATATTCAATCCTTAATGTTTACAAAGCGAATATCAAACATATTATATAAAGATATAGAGTTAAATAATACAAAGGGAACGTTCATTTAGAGATAGGAAGCTGATGTTCACCTCACGCATACCAAGTACCTCACTGACAAAGGGGGACCCTCGGTCAGATTGCATTTTCCTCTTTGGAGCCGACAAACTTCTTTACAAAAAGCAGTGAGGTTACATTAAACAAAGAGGTAAATACTACAAACAATATTGTTCGTTCGGTAACGACCCACCTGAGTGACAGGTCCGATAATCGCTATCTCTCCCTAAAAGCTTGCTCACTCTCGAAAAAACAGTCTTGGAATGCCAACCTAGCGCTTAAACATTCGTTTGTTTATTGTGTTATATTGGAGAAAAAGCTTATTTATTTATTTATTTTAATTGACAAAGGCAATCCACTTATAGGATGATGTTTGCCGCCGTATAATGTTGATTTTTAAAGTAGTATATATAACAATTCAGTTATTTTTGTAGTTTGAAATTATTGAAAAATGGTAGAAAAAAAATGACAATAGTAACACTTTGCACTCGAGGTCTCCGGAGCGAAGCCATTTAAAATTTGTCTTCAAACTCGAGGGCTCCGCTACGGAGACAATGCAAATAATTTTCAGTTTTTAAGATATAAGAACATAAACTAATCGTAAAAACTATTTATAGGATATTTCGCTTTTGGTGATAAATGACGGTCGCGGCTCGCGGTGTTTTTCATTATTTTTATAGTACGTTAATCTTTTAACCCTTTGCACTCGAAGTTTTTTTTCATTCATATTATCAGCAACATGTAAGGTAATGAAATACGCATTAAAAGAAAAGTCATCGTTGTATGTTATAGATTATAAAAAAATCTGGTGCGTGCGCGCAACACACAACTTTCACTTACCAACTTACTTAGATTAGAAATTGACGTGTTTTGCTAAATATCATTTCCCAAAGTCACACATTTTTCTACATTCATATTTTATTTTTGTTAATCGTTAAAGCCGTTTTTGAGTAAATAAAAAAAAAAAAACCGTGAAAATGATACAAAATTTATTAAGTAAAGTCCCCCCTCCCGTAGATCAATTTTGATGAAATTTTTACAGTCATATCTCGGGCATATATATACATCAAATACCAAGTTTGATCAAAATCGTTAAAACCGTTTTTGAGTAAATAAAAAAAACATGTGAAAATGATACAAAATTTATTAAGTAATGTCCCCCCTCCGGTTGATCAATTTTGATGAAATTTTTACAGTCATGTTTCAGGCATATAAATAGATCAAATACTCAGTTTAATCAAAATCGTTAGAGCCGTTTTTGAGAAAATCGAAAAAAACGTAAAAAGTTATTCAATAAAGTACCCCCTCCCTTTGAGCAAATTTGATGAAATTTTTGCTGTCACATCGCGGGCTTATACATACTCTAAATACCCAATTTCAGGTTCGCACGGTTTATAGTTTTTGAGCTAGTCTGTTCACACACACACACACAGACACACACACACACACACACAGACCATTTCGCGGGACTTGGTTATTTTGACTCAGGGGACCCCAAAACGTGTATTTCCGTTGAAAACCGGAAGTCGAAAATTTTCACGATCGCAATACTTCCACTTACTATATATTTTATATATAGGTAAGTGAAAGTAAAAATTAATGGATTAATGAATTATAATAATTTATTTTTAAAAAAATTTTTTTGTAACTATGTGTTCTTGAAGCTTCACAAATACATATAACCTAAATTTCATTACAATTCCTTGCTTGGTTCTAAAATTTTACATTATAATATTACGTTTTCAGGGTGTACGTTTTCGCGAATAAGTTGCGTCGAGTTGCCGGTAGGTAACGTCCGAAACGGTGCCGAGTGCGAAGGGTTAAAAAATAAAGAGAAGATAAAATAAAAAGTAAATTAGTACGTAGACAATAATTAAATAAAAGTTGTACAAAGGGGAGAGTATTTAGATCTGTTAAAATAAGTGTATTTGTTTTAAGTAATTGAAAACCGCAGATAATTACTCAAATTTTACCATTTTATCATATTATATACCAATTTCGACTATATTAAAACAACACATTTCGTCCTCGAGTGTTAAGCTCTTAAAACTCAATTTCAGCGAATTCGGATAGATTCTTTTTTAAGATACTGTCTTATTCAAACTCATGGCGGTCAATAAATCCACTTCGATCTCTTTACCAACGAAATATCTAACTCGACATTTTAACTCTTAGAAACCATTTCTTCTAAGGTCCAAAACTAAAAACTAAAAACTAAAAAAAAAATCCCAATCAAGTACGCATAAATGTAAATTTGATTACCTCCATGTCATTAACTAAGAATTATAGAAGTAGGTGACAGGAGTGGCTGCTAGTGCGTCGCGCCTGACTTAGTTTAGTTTCACCAAGCTAAGATTTATTGGTGTGATGAAAAAGGGATGATATAAAAGTCGATCTATGTGAAAGTAGCAAGTATGTAAGTCGGATTCTGACT
The DNA here is from genome assembly GCA_911387785.2 of Aelia acuminata. NCBI lineage: Eukaryota > Metazoa > Arthropoda > Insecta > Hemiptera > Pentatomidae > Aelia > Aelia acuminata. The sequence goes on along the minus strand of OU426982.1, from coordinate 127,108,335 downwards.
GGTTGGGATTGGCTCCGTGTAAAAAGCTGCTAACGGGAACTAGGAATCTAAAAGAGCATCCGATGCACAAGTTAACCCAGAAAGGATGAAGTTGCCGTTCTCGGAAGACATTCTGCGTCTACGACGTGGGTTTTCCCGAAAGAAATTGCTTTCTCCTGGAGCTGAGAGGAAGAGGTGCGTAGGACGGGTCCAATTTCACTTTCGGGGGTGTGACACGGATCTGCTAGGTCATACCGTTAGCCGCATTCCGAAGCAACCTACCTCATAGCATTGTATTTATCTTCTTTTCTACATCTATGCGCTGCCCTTGTTTCGTAATATCTCCTTTGGCCATCTTGAGGTGGCTATCCGTTCTGCAAATTCAATGGGAAGGATCTCTATTATTAGATACCTTTGATAGCCAAAGCCTAAGGAGATATTGTGCTTAGATTGTGCAATTTAGTTTGTGCTTAGCAGAGCTGTAGGCGTAGGAATCTGCACGTGATATACGCAGACCATTTGCAGTAATACAATTAGATGTAATCGGATCGTCCATGTGGAGAATACGAGGGGGGTCATTATAAGTAAAAATAATTAACTTACAAAAAAATTTAATCAAAATATCTTCTAAAGAACAATGCGAAGATGAGGCAAAAGGACCGAGAATATGGGAGATAGATAAATATGATATATTTTTCCTTCTTATAGCACTCCTCTAAGAAGGGAGTTTATTTTCCTCAATGCCATACTAATTAATCTTTAATTAGTATGGCATTGAGGCATAGTATGGCATTACTCTTTGTTTCTTGTTGAACAAAGTCTTACATTGATAATAAAATATTAATAAATAAATAGATAACAAAAGAGCAGTAAACAAAAGAAACATGACAAATGAGCTAATGCTGTAAAAAGTTTTACATTTAAAAAAAAAAATACTTTCCGAGAGCAGTGTAGTATTTTAAACTAACGAATGGCATCGTTTTCAGAAGAATACTTAAGAATTTTCATGTTACTAAAAAATTATAACAGACAGACCCCAAATAACAATACGGTTAATAGAGTACTTCATTAGATAAATAAAGCATTTATATTAACCGAATAAGCTAATGTACATAAAAATTATAAACATTGTTTTCTTATGAAGTAAATAGCATTTCCTATAAATACATAATTCTTCAATATAACTTATAAATATCAGTATAGCTCGATAAAACCAAGAAAAGTAAGTAAAATGCGAATCACCTTGTTGTAATAAACCGATAACCATTTTGAAACCCAGTCTTTCTATTTTGTTGGGCTTTTTTGTCCTCTTTAGATTTTTTTTCTTTATTTTAGTTATTTGACTTCATGTAACCTTTTCAAAGGTATATAGATTTTAAATTTTACTTTATTTTTATTTTTAAGAACATTCTTAACAATAACTGAGTGTTTAGCGTACAATAACAATAATAACAATAACAGTAACAATAGGTAACTGATCGGTTTAGCGTTAGTATTTTTAACAAGAGACTTAACACGTTCACGCCGGCGTGTACCACCGGTGGCCCGCACTAGACTAGTGCATCGGACACTTTAGTCAATCACTAAACTTTCCACGACGATGTATAACGAGGTAGGACTGTATTGTTTATTTTATTAATGTTGGATTGTCAATATTGCATAATGCCGAGGAATAACTCCCGTCCGATAGACAGAAAATAATTAAGGTTAGCCGCCAAAGTGCGAGGAGCATGAATTAGGGTCTGGCCACACATGTCCGCACCGGATCCGCACCGTAGCAATAATATAGGTTATGTACAGAATATTTTTAATTTAACCTACATATTACCTTTAGTTATGCCTAAAGGTCAGGCCACACATATCAGACATAGGCCACTTTAGGCATAACTAAAGGTAATATGTAAGTTAAATTAAAAATATTCTGAACATAACCTATATTATTGCTACGGTGCGGATATGTGTGGCCAGACCTTTACAGTCCCGGCGTAAACGTGTTAAAGTATTCCAGTAAGCGAAAAAAATGATTTTTATCGTAAATTTCTAGGATATTTAAATTATTTGAAGGTGAAACAATACTTTCTTTAAGATTATCAAATTATAAAGCAAAGAGATCTTTATATCTTACATATCTGGGGCTTTACCTGTGCAAGAGATTGACAATGAGAACCCACATCGGACTGAAAAGGAAACAACTTTACAAACGGTTTGTAATACTATCTAGGTTACTCGACAGACGTTCCAAATTATCAATAGCTAACAAAATTATCATTTACTAAGTAGTAATACGACCCTTATGAACGTAAGGGATAGAGCTATGGCCATCTGCAAAACCCTCAAACACCCAAATAATTCAGTCATTCCAGTCCAAGGTATTGATGAAAATGGTAGACGCACCGTACTATGTGAAAACTGACTTACTGCACAAGGACCTGAGTATCCAAAATACAGTCATCAATAGTACCATACTATACTACAAAAACTACCCCCAAAAACTAAATTTTAACACGAAAGCCCTTCCCCGGGGCCACCTGCGGTGTAGTGGTTACTATAGTAACCTACAATACGGGTTCGCATTCTGTAGTGGCCCTACGATTTTTTAACGAGAGTGGAAAATCTTTGGTTATGCTTTCCCTCGAACAAGTAAAATGGATGTCCCGAGCCTGTACGATGTCAGGTACTCGTTAAAGTTCCCTAGCCTAATTACATATACCCAGATAGGCAAATATCAGTACTACCACTGTAGCATTGTCCGGTTACAGCTTGTTTAACGTACCATAAAGTGACGTTAAACAAGCAAATAACACGAACCCCTTAGCTCAGACCCTAACATAAACCACTATATTCCATCCCGCTGACTTTTGAGGCGGTGACCTAAGCTTTGAGCTAAGTTACTAATTTATCCAGTCGGAATTTCACGTATTTTTTAATTGATTCGCAGTTTGCAAATCTCACAAACTAACATTTTGTATTTGCGTTTATTAATAATATCTTACTACTCCGAGTATTATGTCTGATAATTAAAGTTTATGATATTTATTTTATCAATTTGATTTATGGATGAAATTAATGCTTATATATTTATAGAATTAAACTTTTACTGTCAATTAATCCCCATTAATTTGGCTAAATCTAAGTCGTAAACGTTTACAATATAAACAGCATATACAATTTTTATATTTTACAATTGGTAAGGTTACTGATAAGAAAATACAGTGCCTTCTTAATTAGTTAAATGATGATTTAGTTGACAGTGGAGGAAGAATCGATATAGGGGACTGGTTATACTAACCCGGAGATCTAGAGTGCCTTGCGCTGCGGGCGTTCCGAATTCCCGCCAGGCTGATTCACCTCTCCTATTTTACATAAAGAAACTTTCTTCTTTCTTTTCCGCCCACCCTTTACTCTTTAGCATATCTTTAACATAGCTTTCACTTCACGACTAACGCGAAAATGTCCTTTGGTTTGTCTTATAAAACAACTGGGTCACAAGGCCATTCTTTTTTATAGTAGTAGCATAATAAAGAGTTAATTAGTTAAGCAGTTGCTGTGACTAATTGCAATATCAACTTTTAGGGAAGTAAACAAATATATTCTGATTAAATTTACCCAAAACATCATTATGCATTCTGTGATTATCCTGTTTTTATATTACTGTCGAATAAGAAGGGATTATAAATCATCGCTTACAGTTTTTAAATTTTATAAATAAAGATAGTTACAATGAACCACTGAACAGAAAGAAACATTGTGTATTTCATAGGTATTCATTTTCCCATTGGATATATTAACGGATGTAACAGTAGAAAACAGAATAAAAAATTAAATTTTCTTTTCCATTTTGTAGCGAGGAAAACTTAAGGAAAAATATAATTTTTCAAAAAATAGTGGACAAAAGATGAAAAAATAATATCTTTTATTATTGAAAAAAAAATTCCATTGCATATATCAGCATGAAAAGTTGATGTGGCTGTTATTTTACTAAACAGAAACGTGTGTCTAATTTTCTGTGTAATTGTTCTGTGTAATTTTCAGACATATCCATCAGCTACTTTTCGAGTTTTGTGGTAATAAACATATGGCCATTGCATTTTCATACATAAGATTATTTATTTATTTAGATAGGAAGCCCAATTAAAAATAATAATTGTAAAAAAACAACAAAGTTGTATTGTAATCTATCATGAATGTTTTATAAGTAAAATAACTCGAGAAATAAATAAATTTTTAAAAACCATAATAATAATAAACATGTGCCTCTACAACAAACGATGGTTACGGGTCAGTCAGGGGGAGTCCCAGAGGGGGTTATTGGGAATAAATACCCCCTTACAATTTGTTTAATATAATAGCATTTATGTAAAATGATTGATTGAAGCTCTTATAATAAATTAATAAGTTTTTTTTTATTCCTACCAATCCCCACAACAAAATTCTGCGACTACCATTGGGTTCAGTACTTCTTTAAAGAAGAACTATTTCTCGGCCATAGGATGTGAAAAGAGATGATCTGACTGAAATAATGCTCAACCACAAGATTTTACCTATAAGATGATCTACTGATCCCATGATATTGTCATGTTATGTTATGGGTTATTTTTGCCATAGATGGACTCAAATCTCCAACCAGAGTATATTATCTCAATGCCTCATTTAAGTTTGTAGTTTCCCAGCACTTAATAGAAAAATATATAAATAACATCCACAATATGTATATATGAATAAGTATTTATTTAATTCTATATAAAACAGCGAATATCATTTAATATAGAACAATGCCATGTTTTTCGAATTTTACATAATCAGGATAGAAATGCACATCTCACACCAATATCTTTATGAATTATAACTGTTGTGTATCGATTGTATCGATTAGGAGTGATCGGGTATCTGGTCCCGCCCTTTTTGGGGATTACCTGCCGCATGAGGTTATCTGTTCAACGATGTAAAGTTTTTATTGTATTATGTAATAAATAGTGTTAAAAGACGGATGTGTTGTTCATGTTTAATTACCTATCTAGATATAATAAAGTGGCGACGAGGATAAACACAGAGAAAACGGACACTCTAATCTCAAAGTTTATTGTCAACCAAGAAAAATGAACGCTGATCAATTCACCCAGTTTTTGCAACAACAGCAGCAGCAATTTTCAGCCATGCTAGAAAAATTCTCGTCCATAAATCAAAGCGCTTCTTCAACACTTCCTCAACATAATGTAAGTAAATTTGATACTTTTGATAAAAATACGGAATCCTTTCAACAATACAAAGAACGGTTTGACAACTTTCTTGCCCTAAAAGGCCTAGCGTCAGACAAAGACTCAGCTAAAACAATTCTTTTAAATAGCATTGGCCCTGAATATTTCGAGTTGCTCAAACTATCAGTAGCACCAAAAGAACTCAATACATTAACATTTGATGAAATCATTAAAACACTTGACGACCAACTTACTGAGAAAAAAAATATTTTAGTTGAAAGACACAAGTTTCTATCACAAAAACAAGCACCTAACCAATCTATCCAAGATTTTTTCACCCAATTACGAAAATACATTCCTGCATGCAGCTTCAAATGTGAATGTGAAAAGTCTGTGGCAGATCTTTTTCTACACTCCCAGTTTATCAGAGGCCTCTCTAACCAAGACATACGCCACCAACTTCTTTTGAATGACTCAAAAACATTTTCCGACGCTGTCTCAAAGGCACAAACCTTAGAAGCATCGTACTTGGCAAGCCAACAATTCGATATATCCACAGAAAATAATTCAGAAAATGACAGTGTACATAGACTTTCGAGACCACGTAGGGGGAGTCAAAATAATTATAATTCAAAACCTAGAGATAAATCAAATTCAAGACATACACGCCTTAATTTAAAACACCTGGGAATTGAAGGGCTTTGTTTAAAATGTGGTAGAAATAATCACAATTCAAAAAATTGCAAAGTTACTCCGACTAAATTAAAATGTCAATACTGTGAGAAGTCGGGACATGTCGAAAAAGTGTGTCTAAAAAGATTAATGTCAGAAAAAAAGGAAGTGCAGTCAGTAGACTCAGAAGAAGACTCATTCCTCCATGATCAATACACAATATATGAAATAAACAGTCAGAATCTAGACACACAGAAGTATTTCGTTCAAGTAAAAATCAACAATATAATTCAACAATTTGAAGTAGATTCCGGAGCAGGACAAACACTGTTAAATGAATCAAATTTTAATCGACTGAATCTTAATAAGAAACTTAGAGATACCAGCATCCGATTTCGCTCGTACACCTCAGGTATTTTCGCACCCATTGGAGTAGCAGAAGTAGAGGTTCAATATAAGGACATAAAATCAACAGAGACACTCTACGTAGTTTCAGATAAGTTTTCCCCACTTCTGGGCCGTTCCTGGATCAGACACCTAAATATTCATTTACAAGACATCGATGTTGGAAAAATCAACAATAATTCAATAAATTCAATAATTCCCGACAACGTCGAAAATGTGATCCTTAACAGATACCCAGAGATATTTCAACAAACGGTGGGCTGCTGCAAAAACTTCAAGATTTCCCTTAAATTGCGAAACAACGCAAAACCCATAGCTTTCAAGGCTAGAGAGGTACCACAAGCCCTGAAAGCAGAAGTAGAGCAAGAACTCGAGACACTAGAAAAGCAAAACATTATTTCAAAAGTCCAAGAGAGTGACTGGGCTTCCCCCCTAGTTATTGTCCCCAAGGCAAATGGTAAAGTACGCCTATGTGTCGATTATAAGGTGGGAGTAAACCCTCAACTTCAGGACGCACATTATCCTATACCAAGAATTGATGACCTTCTCACAGCACTCAATAGTTCCACATATTATTGCTCACTGGATTTATTTAAAGCATACCTCCAGGTCCCAGTCGACCAAGAAAGCGCAAAGATTCAAACAATCATTACTCATAAAGGAACCTATACAGTTAACCGTCTCTCTTTTGGCATCAAAACCGCACCAAATGAATTCCATCTTATCATGGACAAAGTCCTATCAGGCCTGCAAGGGGTCACAACATACTTCGATAACATCATAGTTCATGGGAAAACAAGAGAGGACTGCTATACAAATTTGATTGCCTGCCTCGACAGACTAAAAGAGTTTGATTTACACCTCAATAGAGAAAAGTGTGAACTATTCAAAACCAAAATTCAATACTTAGGTTATGTATTCGAGCAAGGTAAAATTTCGAAAGATCCAGCTAAAGTCATGGCCATTATGAAGGCACCAAGACCAGCAAATCAAGACGACGTCAAGAGGTTTTTGGGCATGGTGACCTATTATGCAAAATTTATTCCAAATATTTCAACACTAACGTACCCATTGAGATTACTTTTACAAAAGCAAAAAAAATTCTACTGGTCTTCTAGATGTGAATCAGCGTTTACACAATTGAAAAATGAAATTTCTAGTGATAGAGTCTTAACACCCTTTAGTCCAGATCTTCCTCTCTCGGTAGCTTGCGACGCCTCACCAACCGGGGTAGCAGGAGTACTCTCACACACCATAAATGGCATAGAAAAACCTATTGCCTTCGCATCACGTGCATTGACCAAAACCGAGATGAACTATAGCCAACTAGACAGAGAAGCCTTGTCAATCGTTTTTGCTCTCAAGAAATTCTATTATTATATTTATGGCAGAAAGTTTACCCTATATACCGATAATCGGCCACTGACCCACATTCTGCACGAGAATGCACACCTTCCAGCAATGACGTCCGCAAGACTTCTACGCTACGCAACCTGGCTCACAAATTTTGACTACCAAATTGAACATAAAAAGGCAGAAGAAAATTTACACGCCGATTTTCTTTCAAGATCCCCTATCCAAGAAAATATGTCCCAAATGGAACAGAATATTGAAGAAGAAGTCTCGTTAATTTCTAATGAAACCATTTACACTATTTCCAACGATACGATCAACTACAAAACCCTCGCTGAAGAAACCTCACGAGATGAGCAACTATCTAGAATTAAATCAGACCTTTTGAAGGGTGAAAACAATAACACTGAACTCTATCTGCAAAATGGCATAATTTTTAGAGGACAACGAGTAGTCGTTCCAACATCATTACAGCAAGCAGTTCTTAACGAACTTCATCACACACACGCAGGGGTTGTAAAAATGAAGCAGTTATCCCGTCAATATGTTTACTGGAAAAATCTAGACAAAGACATTGAAAATCTCGTCAGAACTTGTCAGGCATGCGGACGAATCAGAAAAAATCCTCCCAAAGCTCCAATACATCACTGGGATGAGCCCACAGAGAATTTTGATAGGGTTCATATGGACTATGCGGGGCCATTCCAAAACCACCACTTCTTTCTTTTAGTGGACGCTAAGTCCCGCTGGCTAGAAATCCGGTTCTCCAAGAATGCACCAACAACAGATTCAACCATTCAATACCTTCAAGATATATTCTCAACCCACGGTCTACCAAGAGTCCTAGTGTCGGATAATGCAACAATATTCAAAAGCGAAGCATTTCTCAAATTCTGCACACAACATGGCATTCAACAAAAGTTCATAGCACCAGGCCATCCCGCCACAAACGGAATCGCAGAACGCAATATTCAAACTTTTAAACAGAAATTACAGGCTATGTCTTGTTCTACGTTACCCCTCCAAAGAAAAGTCCAAGAAATCTTAATGCGATACAGGTCGACCCCGCTAGCATGTGGGAAATCACCATCGGAATTGTACCTACAACGTAGAATACGGATTAAATTAGATCTGCTGAAACCACCCCCACAAACACCAGCTTTTCCCAGCACCACTCAGGGTACACGTCAACTAAGTGTGGGAGATCGCATACAAGCAAGATGGTACCCCCACACTGGAAAACCAACATGGAGACTCGGAACCGTAATCCAAAAAATTGGGAAGCTCCACTACATAGTCAAACTCGACATTAATGGATATAGCCTGAAGAGGCATATCAATCAATTGCTTTTCATTGCGAGCGAAACCAAACCCAAGAAGAGAGTTATGTTCACTCTACACCCCAAGAATCCAACCAATGATGTCGAATCAAGAAGCAACCTCCCAGAAGACTTCCAGCCAGAACCAAGACCATCGACCCCCCCGCAGCAACAACAAGAACATCGTAGGGCCGAGCCACATCCCATTCTAAGACGATCAAGCAGAGAACGGAGGCCCCCAAGAAGACTCCAAGAATATGTTACTCAATTTACCCCTTGATATACGCATGTCATAATTATATAATTATTTTAATAAGTGTGGGAGACTGTTGTGTATCGATTGTATCGATTAGGAGTGATCGGGTATCTGGTCCCGCCCTTTTTGGGGATTACCTGCCGCATGAGGTTATCTGTTCAACGATGTAAAGTTTTTATTGTATTATGTAATAAATAGTGTTAAAAGACGGATGTGTTGTTCATGTTTAATTACCTATCTAGATATAATAATAACTAAAAAAGAGCCAACATCAGCATTTCATTCCAATAAGAATTTTCTTGTGAACTGTCTTATATTAGATCACATATGATGTCTTTAGTCTCTAGTTTTATTACATAATTTTAATTGAATTAAATTTTCCACTGTAGATTTAAATACCATGATAAATACTTCCAATTACCTTTTAACATCAATAAAAATATGAAAATATCTTTAAGCTATCTATATAAGTAGCGGAAAATTTAAAAAGGATTTATCATGGTATTTAAGCCCATAGTGTTAAATTTCATACAATAAAAAAATGGATATGGTGTTATTTATCTCTTGGTACATATTTGTTGAATTAAGTAAAAGCAAATAAATTAAAAAATTTTTATTACTGTATAAATTTATACTTTTAATATGAAATTGAATTATTTTATGCTGCTATATTTTATATCACCAAAGTTTATAAGAAAAACTGTCATAATGAGAATAATGTGGCTTCAAACCAGTTGATAGGCATGTTTTGGGACTATAATTTTTTTTTAAATTACAGATTGGATGTAGGTAACTGTCTGTCTTACGATTAAATAATCATAGTATCTGTTATATTATTTAGAGTCCAAGTTAATATATATAAATAATATATTAGCATTAAATGTATCACATATTAATTATGAAGACAATGAAACTAATCTTCTATAAATGTTTCAGGTGTTGGACGAAACATTCGACATTTGCCATGTGTCAGTCGACGAACTGGGGAGGGAGGGACTTGTATGTTTGCTATCTCATGCGCCAAAGCGAACGGTACCCACTTGGGGACATGTATCGACAGATTCTACTTCGGCAGCTGTTGTAAAATGCCCAGCGAAGAGGGCCCAGCAGACATAGATGCGGTGCCCCCAATCGAGGACAACTCTCTTGATTCTACATCGACGGCAGGGATGAGACCTGCAGTGACCCAGAAACCTTTGTCAACAATAGCTTCCAGTTCATACAGGCCGAGCATATCCACGACTGTCACGATGCCTAGCACCACTCACGGCAGCAGCTTGCCCTCTTCCATAGCTACTTCTACGATAGGGATGGTCGACTCCAAGCCAACCACTGCTGCTCCCACCTTCGTTACTTGGACGACTGTTGAAGAAGCTTCCAATAAACCCTCAGCTGCTGCATCAATAAGGCCTCAAGGTTTGAGATTCTGTCTCTTTTCTTAGATATAGATTATCTTATTTGCTTTTCTCGGTTATGGAAAATTTATTGCTAAGAAAAAAAAATTACTAATCAAAGAATATCCTTCCATTTCAATAAAAAAATTTTAAAAAAATAATGGACAAATTATACCTTTAGGATGAAAAAAAAAGTTTGGATGAAAAAAATTGAGTTTTTTTAACTTTTCTGTTGGACAATCACACATTGTTTTTCAAGATGACCCAAGAATTGTTAACAATTGGCTAGTTCTGTTTCACTGATTTTCATTTACTGGCCTTTCTGCAACCTTATGTCCCTATGTCCAGATTTAACTAGAAAATTTATCTTTAAGGAGTTGCTGCTCTTAAAATGCCCAAGCTGATATTGCCCAGTTCTTTAATTTGCAATACCCTCCCTCCCAATTTAAAATATTTTTTAGCAGCAGCTGCTCCAGTAAATCTTTGTTTCCAATAATGCTGTGCCACAAAAGGTATTGGTTTGAGAGAGATACAAAATCTGAGCAAAAAATTGTTTTAAGTTCCTCTTTCTGATAAACATGTCCAATTAAGGATTCAATCATACTAATACAAAACAGGATAGATTAAAAAAAATTTCATTTGAACTGACCAAACATTGATCTCATTACGACACTATACTTACTACACCAGGACTTTATCTAAGATTATTCCAATAACCTTAGATAGACCCAAACAATCTGTCACTGACTTTATAATTATAAATAGTGTTCATCTTTTTCAAGTAATTGAGTTACATCCAGGAATATTTCATTTTAGTTTCAGTTTCTGCAAGTTCAGCTGGGACTCATCGTCCAGTTCTATCGTCAACAACAGAGTCCTCTTCCACCGCCGCGAAGTTGCCTACTGTTACAGAGACACAGCCAGGATCCACAGGAAGGCCGAGTGTATTCACTACCCAGAGGCCACCCCCATCCACCGCAAGACCACCCCTGGTCAGCCAGAGCAGCCCTCAGCCATCCAGCAGCCCTCAAGTGGGTACCACAACTCCTGGTCCGACCCCTTCCATATCCCCTATCAGTAGCCAGAGACCTCCAATTAGCACCCATCGACCGGTGACGGTGGTCACACTGCCTTCATCACCGAGCACTTTTCGTCCTTCCAGTCAGTCAACTGCTGAAGTCAGCTACCAACCAGTCAGCACCCAACGACCACCTCCTTCTTCCTCAAGACCTCCCACCTCCCAAGCCAGCTCTTCTCCTCCGCCACCAACTACATCTTCTTCACCGCCTAGTTCTTTTCGCCCACCATCTAGCACTATTAGGCCACCGTCCAGTTCTTCTCGCCCACCACCTAGTACCTCATATCCTTCACAGGGTACTATTCTTCCTTCCAGTACTTCAAAACCGACTACAACATCTCGCCCAACGCCCAGCACACCTCGGCCAACGTCGAGTACTGCCAGACCTCCGTCTAGTACTGCAAAGCCTCCTCCGAGTACTGGAAAACCTCCATCGACCGCTGGCAAACCTCCGTCAACAACTAGCCGACCATCTTTTGGTACAGGGAAACCACCGCAAGGCTCTCAGAAACCAGGTTCTCCCCGCCCACCCGTAACGACCTCTAAACCAAAGCCAACTCAGCGCCCACCATCCAAACCAGGAGTGAAACCAAAGCCAAAGCCAACACCAAAACCACCGCCAAAGCCAACAGCTGCAACCCGTCCAACACCACGTCCAACGACAAGACCTACTGCCAGCCCTAACAAAACAACAACTTCAGTTCCAGTATCTTCCACCTCCCAAAAGCCTGCGTCTGAAACTTGGGTGCCAGTTTCGGTCACAACACATGCTCCATCAACGGCTTTGCCCACAGGTAAATTTTAAGTATTTGTTACAAAAATCACTTGAAATAGTGAACGTGAATGTCCTGTAAATATATAATATTTTAGATAACTGACAATGAGACTTAGGGTTTTATTTGGTAAAGTGATAATAATTTTTATTTTTTTAAACTTTAAAAAACTCTTAAGAAATTAACAACTGGTACAAAACTGATTAATGTTTATAATATACAAATAGCATTAAATTTATATCTTTTAAAATGATTCTAGAAAACATATTATAACAATAATGAAAAAATCGCCGGCAACATGGGCCATATGAGGTCCACTAATTATTTCATTGTTTATTATTTACTTGGCATTATTATCCAATTGATTCTAACTAGATTAATTAATCTTAAACACTATTATGAGATACCTACTTTTAATCTTTAGCACTTTATCAAACCTAGTCAGCCGTAATGTTCATCACACAAAAATATCATTTCTTCTTGATTTATCACTTCTGAAGCTGGTAAAAATTTATCACTTCTATCTTATATTTTTAAAAAATCATGAAGTGATCTGCACGATAAACAATGTCTCTTTATTCCTTTTACTATTCCTATTAAAATAAAAAAATACACAATTTTTTTAGATAATGTTATAAATTCCTTTAATTCTTATAAATATATACAGTTGACTCCGTTTTAAGGTCTGGCCACACATGTCCGCACCGGATCCGCACCGTAGCAATAATATAGGTTATGTTCAGAATATTTTAAATTTAACTCATATATTACCTTTAGTTATGCCTAAAGTGGCCTGTGTCTGACATCTGTGGCCTGAACTTTAGGCATAACTAAAGGAAATATGTAAGTTGAATTAAAAATATTCTGAACATAACCTATATTATTGCTACGGTGCGGATCCGGTGCAGACATGTGTGGCCAGACCCTTATTGGGACATAAAGGGAAAAAAATTTTTGTCCCAATTAGGCGGAGGACCCAATAAAGGGAGATCATGAATTCACGTGTAAATGCAAATAAAATATGCCTACATATGCCTAATCACTAGGCTACGGTAAAAGTGTGGTACCTAATGTCATACATCAAAACTATTTGTGGGGAAACCAAGTTAATAAGTACATTTAGGCATATGTATTCTTGTCTATTAATTCAATGATTGGGTCGAATAATATGATTAATTTACCTGTTAAAATGTATTTTTCTTCAATAGATGTTTTAATATACATAATATACTGAACGAAACAAATTAAAATAACTACTTGTGTATAATATAAATTATACTCAGACAAAATTTTTTAATTAAATTTTTTTAATAGGAAAGAATCAACGTGCCTTGTCACGAACCACATAATTAGCGCATATAGGTCGTCTAAAGGACTTCCCACAATTCCTTTTTGAAGAAAAAGCGACTAAACTTTTCGATGCGGTTTCTTGCTTCTAGTAGAGAAACAGGCCTGGTCTTAAATAATTAGGTTATTCATTTGACACTGGGGCTCAGAGTTTTTTTACAATTTTGTTTATTGGAAACCTTAAAGTTCTAGAAAGTTTTGGCCCCGATTAGCTGATGATTTTTACCTATATTTGATTCCGTTTTATTAAAAATGTCTTAATTAAGCGGTGGCCCCAATTATCCGATGACCCAATTAAACGGAGTGAACTGTATATATTTACTAAATTTGTTTCCATTAAATATTTTACTGAAATTAAATTTCTAAACACTTTTTTCTATTATTTCCAAAATTCACTACCATAAAAATGACAAATAGCCATTTCAGTCTGGGCAATAAATTATAATTTTCTTTTATGCTTATGTGTAAACAGGTTATTTCTTACAAGTTTAAAGAGCCTCATTTAATTAAATGAGCTCGATTCAAAGAACCAAAATGAATTATCGTCGATAATTTTCATACATTTTCTTATGCTAAGTTGACAATCAAATTATTTTTTAAATTTTGTCCAGAGATAATAATTTTTATTTATTCAATTCTTAGCCAAATATCTTATACTTCAAGAAATTAACAGCTGATTAATTTTTAACTATTTTACTCTTGTAGACAAAGTTCCATCAACAAGCACTACGACAATTAAGCCATCGACCGGACAACCTACAACCCCAACTGCCAGCACTAATGCTAGCTCAGCAACTACCGCACCTACCTCTCAACCTACCACACCTAGCACGATCCTCCTTGACAACCTAAACATGTCCAACTACAAGGATGGTGAGTTTCAGAAATTTATTTTTTTTACAACATTTTATATGAACTAGAAGCTATTGTTTTAGTTTATTTTTTCTTTAGTTTTTATTTTAGTGATTCTTCCTAATAAGTTATTATGATACAGCTAGTGCAATATATCTTGACAACACATAATTGACAGGCATAGAGAGAATTCATGTGGTGCTAATTCGATACTAAAACATTTTTTTTTTTACTTTGATTTCATTCCTTTTCAAAAATACATATGCATACATATTGAGAATGCAATATATGTAGATAATATTTGTACATATTTTAAAATATTCTCTAAGTAATTTCTGATGATAAGAGTTGAGATATGATCGTAATTGCCAATAAATATAGTAGGCCTATGATATCAAACAATCTACTTACCAAATATACAGCGTTTCTATGATAAAATGGCCACACTTGATGTACCTCTAAAAGGAAGGTTTTCAACAACAAATAGAATAGATTCAAACTAACAGGGCTGGTCGAGCTCAATAAATATAAATCCCAATTTTTGAAAAAAAAAATGTGCTTCAAGGTCAGAAGATATGTTGAATCAAAGATTACGGTACGTTTTGAGCAATCACTTTTATGATGTTTTCTAATTGGGCTTAAAAAATTATGAAACACTGTGATGACCGATTTTCATACATCATTTAGTTCATTGACAATTGGGATCTATATATTTTAATGAAAACTTTGGTTTTTAAGTTATCATATTTATGACATCTTTGAGTAGGACTTAAACATTATAAAACATTGAGAAACCCCTTTTTGAATACATCATCTCTGGCTATTAAAATCTAAATATTTTTAAAGTAAGATCTAAGTAGTTGTAAAGATACTATTTTTTAAAAACAATCTTCAGGAATGTCTGTCTGGATAATTTCCAAATACCTTTTTATTGACTATCCTTGAATCAAAACATTTTTGTATACATAAAATATATAAATCTGTCAATTTAAAATCTGTATGGATAATTTCCAAATTTCTTTTTATTGACTGTCCTTGAATCAAAACATATACTTTAGTTAAGTATGGACCTTAATAGAGCCTTAAGGATTAATACAGATCAATTTTTATGTCATTTTTAAGTTACGTATTATGAAAACATCTTCATTTTATTTATTTTTTCAATAAATAATAAATTTAATAATAATTTAATAATGAATTTAATTTTATAAATAATAATAATAATAATAATAATTAAAATAAATAAAATGAAGATGTTTTCATAATACGTAACTTAAAAATGACATGAAAATTGATCTGTATTAATCCTTGAAGGCTCTATTAAGGTCCATACTTAACTAAAGTATATGTTTTGATTCAAGGACAGTCAATAAAAAGAAATTTGGAAATTATCCATACAGATTTTAAGTATATTGACAGATTTATATATTTTATGTATACAAAAATGTTTTGATTCAAGGATAGTCAATAAAAAGATATTTTATAAATAATAATAATAATAATAATTAAAATAAAAACAAATAAAAAAATAATGAGAAAAAAGAAAAGATTATTAAAAAAAGAAGTAAATAAATAAAAATATGTTACCTAATGAAAATGATTAATACATTTTATATTTAAATTATATTGTATATTAAAACAAATCATACCCACCAACATATGTAAAATATATTGAGAAGCCGAAGAGTGACAAATACAAAATGATAAACATTAAAAATAGGTTAAATTAAAAACATCAAAAGGACATAATAACCCCGTTTAAACTAATCTTCATTTTATTTTAATATCTTATTTATTTACATAGTTTGTTTTCTTTCAGAGTTTGGTCAGTCAATTTCTGATTCTATCTACAGCAACTCCCCTGTAATTTTCATTACACTTCCGAAAATGAGCAGTGTCGACTAATTCTGACTTCTTTATTCTTTCTAAAAATCTAAATGAATTTATAAGTTATCGTCTAAGTACCTTTTTTGTAAGAAATACTTTGAAAACCATGGTGACAACGCTGTGGATAACACTCCTAACCTTAAGCTTTACGGAATGTTAGAGGGCGAAACAATTAAATCGGTATTTTCTGGATCACAAGGGGATTAAAAAAATTTGGTCTTTTTTGAAGGGCATTATGAATTACTATTAGGCTATGCCTTGTGGATAGTAATGGTAGGATTAAGGAACTATGGAAATAGGTTAGACATTAAAAAATAGAATGAAGATATTTTATTTAAAATCATGCGAAAATTGACTGTGGGCCTCTTATTGTGGCAACTAATTTAAAGTATGTGTCTTAATTCAAAGAAATCCAAAAAGAAAAAATTGGCAAATGATTTAGGCATCTTTTTCTGAAAATAATATTTAAGAAATGGTTCACATTAAAATATTTAGATTCCAATAGCCAGAGAACTGAATGATGTATCCAAAATGGGGAATCTTAGCTTTTTATAGTTTTTAAGTCTCATTCAAAGACTTCATAAAAGTGATAGGACAAAAGGGTGCTCGATCTGTCAAAGAGCCATATCTGACCTTGAAGGACAGTTTAAAAAAAAAAAAAAAACTAGGATAGCACAGAAAACAACTTACTGATGGAGCCTTAGATTTTGCCAATGGATTAGAGGAGGGGAGAATTATGTTAACAAATGTCAATCAAAACAGTATTTATAGAGTAAATACTCTTCAATCCTATGGTTTTATCCTATCATTAAGGAATATTTTAGCAAAAATCTAAAGTATCCGCATAATTATTTAAAAAATATTACTGAGGTTCGTTATTTCCTTGTTCCTTTTCTCGGTTGAAAAAGATAAAACTTGATCAAGAAGTATATATGCTGAATTTTCTGGGAAGTCTGTAGGTAATTCTTTATTGATTTAATTGTTGAGAACCCAGCTCAAAATTTTTAAATTAATGTCCGATTTGATATATAAAAATTGTTTTTGAATGTTCTGAGGATGGTACGAAAAATTAATTTTTTTTATATAATTATTTTTTTAAAAAAACAATATAAATGCGTTGATGACCTAAAGGTTTTACGCCTCTAGGCCATAACAAAGAAACAAAATGAAATAACTTGTTGATAGAAATATTATTTTTCGAGAAGTAAAGTAATTTATTGCTTTGGAGTTAAATGATAATAAGAAATAAAACCCACAGTAATATACTCAGAGCCCAATTTTTCTATAAAGGATGCCATAATATAATGGTAAGTATTATATTAGATAATATAATTAATAATTTATATATATTTAAAAATATATATTACTTCAAATAACTAAAATTTATTTTAAATTGACACTACCCCTTGAACATCACAGGTTCTGGTAACTAGTGATCTCTCCCTCTCTGCGGGGCACAATATGCATTGTGTTTCAATATTTCATATTAAATAAATAGTTTGTTCATTTATTTTGTTTTAAATGGGTTGATAAAATATAAGAAAGACTAGCAAGTTTTTTAAAAGTATTTTGAAGAAATACTTTTTTCAAATGTATGTCCATTATATCTTAATCCATCTTTACACTTTTAGGCAAAATTTCAACTATAATAATGACCTATTCATGGCTGATAAAACAACAGGTTTTCGGACTTAGTAGCTTACATCCTCCTTTACATCCATTTCAGCTTTAAAATGTACAAATATCTAGTTTCATCTGTGATCGGTAAATTTACTACAGGAAATGAAAGTCAAATGTTTCAGCCTTAATGGAAAAAGTTAACAAAAAAAGATTATCCCAACGTTAAAATTATTTAATTATTAAAAATATTTAGTATTAGATTCATTTGATACACTCTATCAATGGCGCAAATAAGATACCGACAGATAAATTTTACACAATTACAATACCTACATTTGTTGCATACACTTTTACACCAAATAAATGTTTTCATATACATATAAAGCTTTATGAAAATATTCGAGCAGTCTTGGATATTTACAGACCCTCCCTTTCGTGCTGCTCCCTTACCGAATCCCGAAAAAAATATATGGGGAAGTTTATGGCATTGTTTTTTTATCAGCCTGTCAATAATCAAGCTTTAGGATTTTTTAAAAGTTTATTTGGAAAACAAAAGTCAGGTTTTATTATTTTCTCTTTTTTTTTAATATTAAATTCTACACTATTTGAATTAAATTTATCGATTGAGTAATAGATTGGGCTGGCGATTCGTTGACCCCTAATAACTGAAGCAGCTTAAAGAGTGGAATAAAATGTTTTCAGTTTATTCTTTATCTGGGTATTTAGTTTAGTATTCTAAACTAAATGCACATGAGTAAACACTAGTCTTTAAAATAGAAGAAAATTAAGTTCGATTTGCAACAAAAAAATAAAATACTTAATTTATATAAACCTGGGGGCAGTTGCAATTTACATTCTAACAGCAAATAGAAGAAGTTTATAATTG
Source organism: Aelia acuminata (assembly GCA_911387785.2). Classification (NCBI taxonomy): domain Eukaryota; kingdom Metazoa; phylum Arthropoda; class Insecta; order Hemiptera; family Pentatomidae; genus Aelia; species Aelia acuminata. Next base: position 127,089,319 of record OU426982.1, on the reverse strand, counting down.
TTTATCCCATTTATTTATTGGATCGGAAAGGATGTAACACCTTACTCTTTTCTTGTCTTTCGATTCAATTCAATTCAAACCGGATCTTCTAAAACATACAATCTGACTATTTACAATTTGGAATCCAAATTTGAAACTGATAGCAGTTTTTATTTATTTATTGGTATGTGTGCGATGTTGTATTTTTTAAATTTAATTCATGCTCTAAGGCCCTGAAGCCCACTAGGTATATGTATTATATAATTTAGTTCTGAATGGACCTGGAAAAAATAAATAATGAATTTAATAAAAAAAAAAAAAAAAAAAAATATATTTTAATATTACTGTCATATTGTACAAATGTGATACTGTCCTACACTACATAGAACTAAACCTAGGCTGGAATTTCATATGGAAAAAAAAAACAGGAATTGGTTCTGATAAAAGAAAAATGGCTAAATAAAAATATATTTGTAGATATGATAGTAGCTATAAATGAATTGAATAGAAAATATATACATATATATTTTCAGGAATGATTAGATTGTTATGGTCCAGTATAAATATGATGAAATTCATTCAACTTCTTTAACTAAGGCTTGTGGTTTAGATTGACCAGAATAAGCTATAAAAACTACTTTTACCTCAGGTTTAATTCCAAAAAGACAAATGATAGACTTGGAAATGTAGATTTATGTAACCAAAAGTTGGAATGTTATTTTGCCCCATAATAGGTATATTATTGATTGAAGATACAATTCTTTCAAATTAATGAGAAAATCGAACACAAATAAAAAATAGATGTATTGACAGAGAGATAGAGTTGATGTACGTAAATTAATAGAGACTCTGTCAATTAAAGCTATTGCCTCATATTATTAAAATGCACAGCCTGTATTATCTAACACCAGTTGGAAGCAACAGTTGGATTCTTCTAATTATTCAAATTTTATTTCGATCACTTGGGTTAATCAACAGTGAAGAAAAATCCGGGGAACAGATTGAAGACTGTTAAACGTTTCTACTCACGATAGCTTTGCATAACCTGCTCAGACACTTGGATTACACTTCTTCAGACGTTCTTATTTCATCGCCATTTTCGAAATTGATTGCGGATTACAGTAAATGAGATTAGCATGGGCTAGAGTAACCCTTTCTCTTAATGCTCCAGAAATCGTAATAACTGTTGAGGCGTGCCTACGTGTGGCAACACTGGGCGCTTTTTTAAGTGGGCTGGTAATTTTTTTTTTTTTATACCACAGCATTAGTTTTCGATTGCGTTTCGCGGAGGATTAATCGATAAAAGATGTATCTTGAAACGAAGTCTATTACAGAGGAGGAGAACTAGGGAATCTTATTCAGGCCAACAATCAATTTTTTTTTTCCAACAACAGGACCGTCTTGATGATCTGTCGTAGATCATCCGTAGTAGATTGCATGACCTGTTCGGACTATCAAAATGTTTGGATTACAATAGGTTAAATTTTAAGTAAATGGAAAATTGTGATGAAAATATATTTTTACTTAATAGACAACACTTTTAAAACAAAATTATTATATTCTGTATGTTGAGTTTCTGATCAAAACGCCTCATCTCCCTAATTCCTTAAGGTGCCTTTACACCTTACGAACTTTACCTTCGAACACCACCCTCGAACAATCTTCGTGAAGGCTTCACGTCGACTGTTCGGGTGATCTAGGTACTTCATCTGTTCGCCTGGGTTCGGGGGTAGCGCTAGTGTCACGTTTTGGGTTTTTCCTTAGTGATAGGAGTTGTTTGTGATACTAGTGTAATTTGTGAAACGTTGTAAATCATCTCCTATGTTTTTATTTTTCAGATAATATAAAATATATTGATTATGGAGATTTTTTCTTTATCATAAGCTAGCTTTGGGTGCGTCAGCCATATTGGTTCGCTTAACGTCACGTGAAGTATAAATGGCTGTTCGCTTCACGTCGGTACGGCAAGGTTCGAAGGAGAACTTGTTCGAAGGTGAGGTTCGTAAGGTGTAAAGGCACCTTTAAAGAACCAGACTTCTATTGTCAACATTGCTCATTCCAAACAAGGATTGCCGGCTTCTGTGGAATTTCTAGAACTTATCTATGATGGAAAAAAAATGGCTTTAAGGACTTGAGGTATCTTTGAACTGATCTTGGTCAGCAATGTTTTCGACAACTTAGGATTGTATTCTGCTAACTTTTCTTCATGACACTATTCGTTACATCAGGACAGCATTGAATTCCTGAAATGAGGTTTCTATGCACTTGTAGACATTACTGCGTCTTATAAATTCCTTTTCACAATTCTTGCTGCAATATCACACCTAGAAGCTGCCAAATCAATTTTTTTTTTATACTTGATCTTGGTGTTTTGCATAAGTTTTTGATCCATAGCTTCCATAGCTATGCTATTAGACACAATGCTTTCCACACCCTAATGTCTCTATGATTGCATACTTCGTTTTCAAACATGTTTCATTTCGAAGCCTAAATTTTGACAATGCTCACTATTCAACGGATAAAGACAAACTTAGGTTTGGGGAGGTGAGGAACCAGTAAAAGAAAAACGAACTGGGACTTTAGGAGTGTAGCCATTTCCTCCTGACTCTTCCTTCTCTCTTCAGTCAACTTTTTTCATTCTTTTTTGGATTACTAGTGGTCACGTCTTACTCCTTCTGATAAGGGTTCTCCTTCTGATAGAAAGAATTATAAAGGACCAATATTACTTATTGTATCGTCTTTGCTTTCAATGCACGTTGTTTTGTGAATTTCAATTAACATTTAAGCATTTTAATGCAATACGATAATGAAGAGAACTGATAGAATGGAGGCAGAGACCGTGGAAGATGCGTACTTAGAGCTCTTTAGAGGGAAACGACCTCATCTTGGTCAATGTCTCTACGGCAAGGTCATGGCTGCTAGGTTCACCATTACATTATATAACACCTCAACATCATTACAATAACACTCAACTACAACACGTTATGTTTTCGCTGTCTATTCGCACGTGTCTATTCGCTGGAGCTGTCTTGGCAGCTGGAAAAATGGCCTCGTTTTCACGGCCAACGGATTTTGGAATAATGCAGAGCCGATCATGAGCAAGTAGTTATTGCGTGTCGTTATCGTTTTAAAGTAAGGTCATTTAATGAATAAATTATTATCTGCAAGAAACGAGGTAGTTTTTTCGGTTAAACGAAAGACTGATCCAATATTTCAACGAATAGGCACGTTCCAAAGTTAAATACGACAATAAATAGATATAGGTATACTAATAAGAAAATTTAGCTCCAATCAAAAAATAAAAATAATATTCAACCTTATTTGTCATCTATCTAGACATAAATTTGAAGAAAAAAGTGTCATTAAATATTTTTTTTTAGAAAAGCCTAATGTCTGATTGGCACAGTTTTAAGTGGAAAGTGTTCATAATCTAATATCGATATCAAATTTAACGTTGTTCCCTTAATCTTTTTTTTCTACCCTTCCTCGCATTTTAGGCTATTCGGGGTTTCCCGGGCCAGGGGATAGTGTTAAGAATTAATTCCGAGTATTATTAAATGCACCTTGGCTCCACATTTTGAACTGGCCATATTCGGGTTGTCAATAATATTTTGTAAGGGGCAAGGCATATTTCCTGAAGAGTTAGATCTCTCGGCCATCTCCATATCCTTGTTACCTTAATCATAAATAATGGTAAAGTTATCGCTTTGTTATTTTTGGGTGTGGCCTATTTCGATAGGTTATATAACCATAACATAAGCGAACTCCCTTCGCGTCATTTTCAGACAGAAAGGACCGTGATTAGCCAAGAGGGCCCATATCATTAAAGATCGGAGCCTCACGAAGCGGCGTCATATACTAGAAGTCGCATAGCGATACTAGTACTCATTGTTTTAGTAAGATGTGTAATATTTTATTTTGGAAGCGTGCTGCTACCTGGTTAACAATCATGGTACTAGCGACTATTATATCTAACGTCTTAGGTACCTATTAAGAGTAAAAGTAAAAAAATGTGGTTTCCAGATTACACTATATTACCAGATAAATTCATACATCTTTCTAATGATACTAAAATTATAAGTCAATTCTAATTAAAAAACAATATAATTTTAACAGGTTATCAAGAAGGGGACCAAATTAGTCTCAACAATACAGTTTTTTATTTATAAGACGTTTCGGCTCTTTTGAGCCATCTTCAGTTCAGCAAAAGGCAGTATCAAATATATACAGGCAGACAAATTATTTGAAGTCACACAGGGCAGATACAACTCTCAACCAATGTTCCCTAACCCCAAGACACCCAAAACACTCAGTGTCCTCAGTCCTGAGTGTTTTGGGTGTCTTGGGGTTAGGGAACATTGGTTGAGAGTTGTATCTGCCCTGTGTGACTTCAAATAATTTGTCTGCCTGTATATATTTGATACTGCCTTTTGCTGAACTGAAGATGGCTCAAAAGAGCCGAAACGTCTTATAAATAAAAAACTGTATTGTTGAGACTAATTTGGTCCCCTTCTTGATAACCTGTTGAACAATATAGTCTCAAGAACTTAATGTCTTATAAGTGAAAATATAATTTTAGTTAAAAACTGTTAAAATGTTCAATTGTGTACTAAAAGAACAATCAAATTACGAACAGACACAATAGATGGTAATTTTATTTGTAGCAACGAAGACAATCACAAGACCTGATAATGTAAAATCGAGGGGTTGATCCGCCGTCAGGCGAACAGCGTGTACCCTCCTAGTATTAAAAAAAAAGCTATACATGTATTCATAAACATATTAAAATGCTTATGTCAGTAAACCGTGTTCGAAGCAGAGAAAAATAAAAATTTCTGCCCACTTATCTATATCTACATTTCCAGGAATAACAATTAAAAAAATATAAATCTACATAAAATGATTGATTCGTTATATTATATATTATAAAAGTTATTTTTGTTGGGTATAATTTAAGTAGAATCGTGCCGGGACTATTATCTCGGTAAAAGAAAAGTGGATGCAGGCTCTTTTTCTACGTGATTCAGTTTTTTGCTTGTTTTTGTTTAGTTGCGAAGAGCTTACAGGCCTCTGCTTCATTCCTGTTCCAGTGCATCCTCTTATGCGTTTATCATTGCGATTTATACACATCTTGCTTACTTAAATAAGGCAAGTAAATCGAGTTTCCGCATACCGTCATGTCTTAGCCCACTTTTCAACTTTAAAACAAAATTATATTTACTTTTTGACTAAATTTCTTAAAGAATCCGATTGTTTCATTTGTGCGACCATTGGCGGATAACATCAGAGTCATTTGTTGTTGTTAATTTGTTTAACGTCCCTTTATGGTACTAAGGCTAATCGGACTACTATGATAGTGGGAGACCTAAATTTTGCCTATCTAGGTATAATTTAGATAGGGATCTTCCTTTAATAACAATATCAATGTTGAATGAATGTTTTCGTCTACTTGACGTTCACAACTAACACACGTGTAAATTTCTATTACCCCAAATCTTTAAAATTTTCGCCATACAATATTAAGCGGACTTTATCCCAATTAATTGAACAGTAATGAAATCACCAACATTCTAAGAGACCTGGAGCAGTCCCACAGAATGATCTGGTTAATTTTTTCCTTCGTCTCCTTTGTCTGTACTTGTCACAGATTTAGTAACTTAAATAGAAGGTATTATATTTTCAGAAAAATTGGGCTAAGTCACCCCGGTTTAAGGCAAATGTATTTCGTTATTGTTTGTTGTTGAAATAGTACTTGTAATTATCTTTACCCAGCTCTTCGGAGATGGCAAGTGTCGCACCATCTGCTGCATACATACTCTACTTCCCGGGCTTTGACCTGGAATGAGATGCCATTATCATCTATCCTCAAATGGTCCGGGTACTCATCCGCCTCCATATATTCCTACCTTTCTTCAGCGTCTGGAGGTTGTTGCCTCTTCTACCCGCATCAGGTCTTAGCTTGGAATTGTCATAAAGTATTGTACCTAATTGTCATGAAGTATTACAAGTATGAAGTATACCCAATTGTCAGGTAGTTCAGGTATTGGTTTATTAGAGAATAATAGTTGCTAGAGCAATAGAGTGCTGCAGTAGGTTAAAAGCTAGAAATCATTTTTCTAATTCTAAAAGGTTCGACGAACGCATTTGCCCCACTTCACCTCACCCCAAACGTCGATAAATATTGATGATTGTGAAATTCACAACTACATAAACAAATGAAGAAAAAAAACGGTTACAGGTCTTCGTCATGGAAATTAAAACGTGTTTTTTTTAGTTAAATGATTTAAAATTGGTCATCTTATTACTGAAACCAGTTATATACTGTTACACTATTACATACCTAATAAAAATATTTTGTCATGTTTAATTAGTAACAATGAAAGTCGTGCAAAACATAATACCTATTGTGTTTTATTCACAGATAAGTTTTGTTGTTTGTTCAACGTCACTTTATGCCACTAAGGCTGATCGGACAGACTAGTTTTAATCCTAGTTTTACAATATAAAGTAGCAATATTATGTGTATACTTCTAAATGGTAGGTATTAAATATCAGAACTTTAATATTAAGTTTAGACATAAATAACTTAGAGATATTTTTCATGTCAAGGTAATCTCATTATAGGGTAAACCGTACAGTTATTGGCACCCTTAAGACTAAATTTCAGTGGTGACATTAAAAAAAAATATTTCTTTTGAAGCTTTCTATAGCTCTTCATTATCTATCCTCATAAAGACTCGAGAGGTTTTTTTGGGTCAAAAGTTCAATAGTTTTACAATATGGCAATATTTATTGTTAAAAGTGCCAAATCTAGCTATTGGCACCCTGTGGATTTAATTGTGAAATCTTCCCTATGGTTTGTTTGTTAAAGCCTTACTTCATAGATGACTTAGAGGACCCTTCAGACATTAGACTCATGTATATCTTGTAGTAAAAGTAGGACTTGTTTACCTATTTCTTTAAATTAAAGTTGGGGTGCCAATAACTGTATGGTTTGCCTTAGGAGACTTGATTATTTTTAAATACAAAAAAAAAAAAAATACCTATCATACTATAGTTGATCGGAAGAATTTTCAGGTTCGTTTCTAGTTTAATGTCCTATTGGCGGACTAACATTTAACTAATCTTATTGATACACTTTAACAAAATGATAACTATTGATTTACAAAGCTAAGCATATATCACAAAAGAATATGGAAAATCAATCAACAAAATGGTTATCAAAAAAATGATAACCATTGATTTACAAAGCTAAGCATAGGTATATCACAAAAGAATATGGAAAATCAATCAGTTTTTTTCAATGTAAATCATTTTTACAGTGAAATAAACAATTGAATAAAATGATTTTTTTTATAAACCTAAATAGGTAGGTAAGTAGGTATATTTTTTGATTATTTAAGCGTCCAAAAAATAATAAATGTTTACGAATATTCCTACCTCTGAAATAGTTTCCTTTGTTAGAAACATTAAATTCATACCGAATGTCAACCGCTCTTTTTATTCGGGCATTAAAGCAGGCGCGGTTCCAGAAAAAAAAAAATGTGGGGGATTGGGAAAAAAAATAGCGTAAAAATAGGATACTTTATTTACTTTTGCTTATACATTAAGTTCACAAAATTAGATAAAAACAATTAACATCACTGACTATAATAGGAAAACGCAAAAATTAAACTACACTTCCCTAGGAAACTCGTAAAAGTTAGATGCGTAATTAATTTTTTTAATTCATCCCACTAATTTTTTTTCGTCAAAATTTCGGGGGGGGGGGGGATTGATCCCCATACCCCTCCCCTGGGACCGCCACTGCATTAAAGTATCATTGAGTTGCGGCATTAAAGTCTCTTTCAGTTATGGTGTTAAAGTCTCCCGTATTTGTAGCATTAAAGTCTCCTTGGGTTTTGGCGTTAAAGTCTCCTATAATTGTAACTTTATCAGTAAGTTCTATTGTGATTGCTGAATGGATCAGCTCACTGGGTGAGGATGGGAAGGTAGGGGAGATGGTGTGGAGGTAGCGTGGTGGGGCCCCCCTCCCAGTGGACTGTCCTCATGGGCATACTAAACAGGACTCTGTTTGTTCTTGCAGTCTGTGGCCGCAGGCTCTTCCCGGAGTCGAGGGTCGTCGGAGGCGACAAGAGCACCTTCGGAAAGTGGCCATGGCAGGTGAGTGAATTATATATCTATTTATATTATATATCTATGTAACTGTCTTTATATACTTATCTATATCAGATAGCACTTTAGTGCTGTCCGTAAGTAAAACCTCGTTTATACGGCATAAGTTTATCCGGATCAGAGTTGTAGACATTTTTATTTTATTAATTCACGAAAGAGATAATAATTTTTAACACTGACAACAAGAATGTAGGTAATTTTAATTTCACCTAAAATTATTAAATTAAAAATTTGAATATTTAATAAAGTCTTATTTAAAAAGATATTTTGATACAATCCTAACGAAAGTAAGATTAAAGTAAAGCGCTCACATGAACGTACTTCGTTCAAAGGCCACACATGATTTTGTCGAATTTTTTGTTCTAAGATATGTATTTTCAAAACTATTCCGTATAAGTTTGACACCTTTATAATTATTTATATTTTTTCAATTGTAATACATTTAAATTCACTTATTTGAGGATTTATTCTGTTTTATAACCCATTGGTATTTCTAGATTATAAGGATTGTCTTTCGTCCTAGTATCCTCGTATGTAGGAGTTTGTACCATGATTTTATCAAAACACGTATCATTTCATTAAATACCTTCAATCATGAATAGCTGAAAAGACTATAAATTCTTAGGCTTAAAAAAAAACAAAATAAATAATGTAAGCAAAATACATACAATATTTTCTTCCAAATACAGACATAGGGCCCGATTTCTTTATTCTTACTTCATAATCTATTGGTTTTTCTCTCTTCTTTTATAGTAAGATTTAAATAGGTAGGTATTTAATTTAACGTTAAATTTTACAATCAGATTAGTTTTAAATCTGAATATTTCAACGATTTTTACCTTCGATATACCTAACTGATCCACAATGGCATAAATAACAAGCTTTGTTTGAAATGTCTTAGGTAAAAACAAAATCTATAGTTATAATAAAAGAAAATAAACTTGAGCCACGAAAACGGTTTTGTTTCCTTCATCCTGGCCATGATATAAGTTACTACCCACGGCATGGGAATAAAATAGACCTGTTTTAAGTAAAAAGGAACTCTGACCTTGAGATAGTAAGTGTTCTCTAGAGCACGAGGCGAGTGCTGAGGAATGGTGGAAAAGGAAGAAACCAAACAATAAGAAAACCCATCAATTTGTACTTCTCCGCATGAAAAATATAAAGATATATGAAAATTAATTTGTCTTTTTTAAGCTACTATTTACCTGTAAAATTGAACATGAAAATAAAACTTTTTTGTTTTGAATGATAGTTGATTGAATGTAAATTAAAAATATATATAAGTAATCCAGAAAAAAAAAAAAAGGATGTGATGTCTCATTCCATAAAGACGACAGGCACAACACAACAAAAAAATTTTTTTTTTATTTTTTAATAGAAATCTTATAAATTAGATTCGTACAAGTTAATGGGGGAGAATGTCATAAACGTTGTATGATACAAACTTAAGAAATTTGAAGGCCTAATGAAACCCAACTATCACATAATTTAATAATATAATGTTCAGAAAGAAGGATTTTTATTAAAGTCTATTTTTTTTTTAATTTCTTAATTCAGGCAGGGCAATCGAAAAGAGTTACGTGAACAAAACCTTAATTTATTTTATTTTTTTATCAATAGCAACAAATCGTTATCAAGTCCACTCTGTTAAACTTTATTAAATAGAAATTTGACGTTAAGAGCATCAAACAAGATAAGATGATCAGGCGTGGTTCCAGAAAAAAAATTCGGAGGGGGGGGGGATTGGTCGGTAGGAAAAAAAACAGCACACTTTATTCACTTATGCTTGTACATTAAGTATATATACAAAATTCTGCATAAAAAATTCTTGTCAAAATTAAACTAAACTTCCCTAGAAAACTCGTAAAATTCGTAATTAATCTTTTTAATTCATCGCACTATTTTTTTTTCTCGAAATTTCGGGGGGGGGTTGATATTGGTAGACTTGGTAGACCTCATATTGGTATTTTATAATAACAATAATATTTTTGTTGATATTTAGATACTTTATTTTTACATCTATACTCCGGAGTTAACAACACTTTGAATTAAATAGGTAACATGATAAATACTTTGTTAAATTTGTTTTCCGTTAACTTATAGAGACAGCTAAATGAACGTTTTTCACATTTTTATTTAGTTTTATGAATGATTGGAAGTATTTATCATAGTGTTTAAATCAAAAGAATTAAATATAATTCAATAAAAAATGTTTACCTATACTATTATACCTACCTACTATTGGTTTACTTATATAATATACTTTATTGTTTAATTCACGGAACTGTCGAGTAGTTTACTGAATACTATCATTTGCGCCAAATATTTCCCTTTAATCTTCAATACTACGCAACATTTAATCTTATCTACAAAATCTACACATCGATTTAGGTTTTTCTTTCCTGGCTCAAAACACCCGCGCTGGGGTACCATTGACCTCCCGGAATCTGTCTTCTTTTTTTTAAAGGGATGAGGAGTTTATAAACAAGTTTCAAGTTCGATGACTCGGAACTCGCGAATACCATTCTAAAAACCAAAATCGGTAGCGATTTTATTTTATTACAGTTTTACTAGTTATGTAAAAGTAATAATCAAACAAAAAGTGGGAAAAAAACACTTAATTATCAATTGGGGGTATCAGAAAAATTTAGTCCAACAGGATCATCTTAAATAAGAGAAATCGTCTTCCTTCCATTCATTTTTTTTCCGGGAAGTAGTAAATATTATTTTAGACAACTGAAGGGCCCGATGGAAAAACGGTTAGCGTATCCTTTCAGACTTAGAAAAAGAAAAAAAAATCTTTTTATTATAACATCAGTTATAATATAAAATTATTATCAGATTTATTATAACTTTCGTGGTAGCATGGGCGTCACCAGCACAAAATTATTAGTGGGGGGGGGGGACGGTTCAATATTTTCCTTGATTTGGGTAGGTGGAAATTCGAGGGGCTAAAAGTTGAAATAATTAGTCCCAAAAACAACTGTGGGGGCATTTAAATTCATCCTCCAACTCTGTATTTTAAAGGTATTTATAGTCTCTTTAAACTTGTCAATTTATGACTCAGTTATAGGTACATTAAAATAGGGAGTTGTTAAGGCTTAATGTTGAAGGATGTGGGCCAAAATTTCTTGATTGAATTTTATCCAAGTTTTTCTTCTCATCCTGATCCCACTAATTTCATTGCTTTCCATCAACTTCTATAATTATATAAGTTTCTATACTTATATAAGCTTCGTCGAATTGATGGAAAGTAGGATCAAGCTGCTTGGCTTAAAAAAGAAGTGGAGAGCAATAAAACAAAACAGTTCGAGCTGAAATAAAAAATATATAATTCATCAAATATACAATACGCCTGACTAGCATATAACAATAGAGTGTGCTGAAATTAACTAATATTTTATAATTGTATTTTATTGGTTAAACTCGGATAAATTCGTAAAATCGCATTTTTATTTAATTTTTTACATTGGGTTCTTTCCTGCCAAAATATTGGGGGGGGGGACAGTCCCCTCCTGTCAAAATATTGGGGGGTCGCGTCGTCCCCCCTGTCCCCCCCGGCGGTGACGCCCGTGCGTTGTAGTAATTTTTATGATTAAAACTTAAAACATATTTAATAAGTCTAAAATCTATTTTTACCGTAAGTTTTAACGATGTTATGATTCCGCGTGAAGTTTTGTCAGTCGCTACCATTCGGAAGCCGCTGAAAATTCCTTTGTCGGAATCTCATCATTTTTACTTTCACTTACCTACGCCTAAAAATAAGAAATGGCTATGAGATATGATAAAAATAAATAAAACATAAAGAGGAGAAAAAAAGAAAAATATTCAGTCAACTCATAAAACACGTTGAGCCCACGCATGCGGAGTACACCTTTAATGGCAGACCATTGTTCATAATTAAAGCCGTTCTGTTTATTTAATGGAAATTATTAGTTTCATAGTAACTAAATGAAATATTCAACAAGTACGTAGAGAATTATAAAATCAGACGAATTGGGTAGTATGCTTGCATTGCCGAATTATCACAAGTAAATACTTTTATTTAACAATAAAAGAAATTAGTGTTTTCTTTTTTTTGAGCAAATGAAAACAAAAACAAGAAATGAATGAGGAAAAATGTGCAGCTTTGAGTAGTAGCAATTAACAAAACACATTAATTTCTATTCTAAGTAAGTTGGTAAGTGAAAGTTGTGGGTTGCGCGCACGCACCAGATTTTTCTATTTATGGTGGCTGCCATTGTATAATTTTAATTATTCCCACTAAAACCTAACCATATTTTACTTTTTATTCTGGTTATTTTGATTCCTGTAAAATATTATAACTATAGGAGTTCAAAATAAATTTTTCAAGAAATAATTATTAAGAAAAAACATATTGGAGCATAAAGTTGGCTTCTGAAGAAGCTTGGAGGACAAGATGGAGAGGCCTTCCTAGGAGGTCACCAATCCAGCCCCTGAATAGCTTTATTTCCGCCATATTGGACCATTCCATTATAATTAGGTATGCCTGTATCCGGCAAATAATGCCTAATAGATTTTCATTTTTAAAAGATAGATTTAGTTTGACTAATGCCCCGAAATCTCTTCAAATTGAATCGGGCTTTTGAAAAATTTAAATTAGTCGATACTGTCCACTAATTCAAATTGATGGAAAAGCGAAAAGAATGATTCGACTTTTTCACTTAGAGATTCCCTTAACTTTAAGTATTTGTCCCACACATATACCATATGCCATGAACACAAAAATAAAGCTGTACGAAAATCGAGCTTTTTATATAAGCCGAGATTCTCAAACAAACCATTCAATTGTCTGGAAGCCTATCGAAAAACTGCAGCTTTGTTATAGGAATGTTCGAAAGAATAAACTTTGTTGTAGGTATGTTGTTTCTCTAACTCGGATGTAACTACAGAAAGAGTTAATCGGTATAATTTTCAAACCTTCAAAGCAACTGTTTTAGAAATGCTTGAAAGGTAGAATAGGTGTTATTTAACAGAAAGAAAAATAATCCTGTAGTTAGATTGAAGGAAGAAAATTGTATTTTTCTATTTTACAATAAATATTTATTTGTATTCATGAGGGGGAGCGGGGTAGCCCACTGGTAAGGCAGTGGACTGCTGTGCTGGAGGTCCCGTGTTCGAATCTGACATGGCTTATGATATCTTTATTATTCTGCCACAGTTCGTCTCGTGGGCCGAGAGACTCTCCTGGGGCAAACCCAGCCTCTATAAAGTGGGGACCCTTAATTGAAAAATTATGGGGGAAAAACCTGGCGGTTGAGCGTGATCACGGTTAAATCAACTCCTTGCACGACCGCTTACCAAGAAACAGTGCTTCCTTACATAGTACTGAACCCAAGACCCTTCATGGGTTGTAGTGGTACAGGTATTCATGAGGAAGAATAAGAAATAAGTGCCCTATGAATCTCGAATTTTCGCTCGTATTTTCAGTTTTTTTGCATTAAGAAACTACCTCTTTCTAAAGTCAAATCCATGCTACCGATAAATCAACTTCTACGATTAGTTCGCTAGTAGTTTTTATTAAATAGGTAAACAATATGATAAAAGCTTTAGAATACAAAAAATGAATCAAGCAGAACTTTTGCTTTTTATAGTGATGGCAGACGGCTATGAATAATGTCTAAATATCATCAAACAGGTAATATATTATCTATTTTATAGTGGAAGAACTTTGTTGACACATTTAAGTCATAATTATTTTATAAATATTCTCCTCTAAGGATGGTGGTGCCACCTACCACTATTCCGATAAATTTACCATATCTCCTTTTCTGAAGAATGAACCTTGTGCAAGTCAGGAGCGGATTTAGCACACAATTTTTCCAACAGTACTTTTGTTTTCAAATTTATTTAATGGATTATTTTCTTGCTTCAGGAAAATTTGCGATCTAAAGTTTTTATCGTTTACCAGGTATGCGATTGCATTATTCTTTTTAAAATACAGATAAAAATATAATTAGCTAAAATATTGGGTGTGGGTGACATACCCCCTTGACCCCCCTCCCCTTTGGATCTACCCTTGGTAATAGTAGAATCATAGAAATAGTACTTTATTGCGCCAAAATATAAAATACTTTTATTTATAAATAAATATTCATATTATAAAATTATAAATAAAAATTCTTATTATAACAATGAAGAATTATATGTTTTTTTACTAATTTAATAACTATTGTTATATTATTTCAGATCTCGCTGAGACAGTGGAGGACGTCAACCTACCTCCACAAGTGCGGCGCTGCACTCCTCAACGAGAACTGGGCCATCACTGCTGCTCACTGTGTCGAGAAGTAACATCATTGTATATTATTATTAGATATATAACATATTATATCATATGAGTATAGACTGTTACAGATTTTATCAGATCTTTTCTTTTACGAATTTTCCGTCGGGAAATGAAGACGGGGGCTTCATCAACTATCCGATGGTGAAACTAAGCCAATTCTACTAGTGCTAATCTTATGAGAAAACACTATAAGTTCAAATGGAACGTGGTATATTACCTTAAATGGTGTGAGGGGTAAAGGGGTAAAGTAAAAACGGTAAAGTGGATTTACCTCGTACCTTAAAATCCTTAAACAAAGGTATGTTCGGAAATTTAAAATAACAGGAACGGGTGCTCTATCAGCGCTGGAGTGGTTTTCGAACTTGAGTTGCTATCTTATTTTATAAATTGGGTGCTCAGAAGGAGGGTGTACATTTTCACACAGTTTTGAACTTTTAGGAGGCAAGTTTCGGTAGGGGTTTTAATGTTCGGGAAATTTTCAAACCTACGAAAAACATGGAACATATCACAGTAAGAGCGGTTGGTATCAAATTAAAAAATTATACTTTTACGATTTTACGTTTACACGCTTTTTTTTTTAATTTCAATGACCTATATATGAAATATATAGTAAGGAAAAGAATTGCGATCGTGACTAATTTCGACTTCCGGTTTTCAACGGAAATACACGTTTTGGGGTCACCTGTTTCCAAATAACCAAGTCTCGCGAAATGGGTTGTGAGTGAGCAGACTAGCTCAAAAACTATAAACCGTAAGAAACCTGAAATTGGGTAATTGGTGTATGTATATGCCCGCGATATGACATCAAACATTTCATCAAAATTGGTATAACGGACGGGGTACTTTATTTAACGAATTTTGTGTCATTCTCGCTTGTTTTCTTTTTTTTTGTTTTTATTTACATAAGAACGGCTTTAACGATTTTGATCAAACTGGGTATTGATGTAAATATGCCTGCGATGCGACAGCAGAAATTTCATCAAAATTGGTCAAACGCAGGGGGCAGTTTATTTAGTAAATTTTGTCCCATTTTATTATTTAATATTTGTTTCCGTGGTAACTAAATGAATTTTCAACAACTAAATATAGTATTATAAAATCAGACGCGATGGGTTATTATGCTTGCATTGCCGAATCCTCACAAGCAACAACTTTTATTTAACAATAAAAAATTTAGTGATATTTAAAGAGCATATACAAACAAAAAGAAGTAAATGAATGTGGAGAAATCTGAGAATTTGAGGAATCACGTTTACATATTTATCAAAACACGCCAATTTCTAATTCAAGTAAGTTGGTAATTGAAAATTGTGAGTTGCGGGCATCGCACCAGATTTTTTTCTTAAGAGCTCCCTTTCGTGTACTCATATCATATCTTCGATGCACTCATATACCTCTTTATCTTGCCGTGCACTGTACTACTATACATCGCATTTCCTTTGCAGCGTGCCTCCTAGCGACCTGCTGCTTCGACTGGGCGAACACGACCTCTCTGTGGAGGACGAGCCGTACGGCTACCAGGAGCGGAGGGTGCAGATCGTGGCCTCGCACCCGCAGTTCGACCCGAGGACCTTCGAGTACGACCTGGCCCTGCTGCGGTTCTACGAGCCGGTCTCCTTCCAGCCCAACATCATCCCGATCTGTGTCCCCGAGAACGACGTCAACTTCGTGGGGTCCACTGCCTACGTCACCGGCTGGGGCAGGCTATATGAAGGTACCTCATTCATCTTACTCTTCTCTCTTATTAGCAAGAATAATATCCTGCAATAATAATAATAATAAGAAATGCGTTTATTAAAAATATAATCAACATATTAAATAATGTGATATGCATTTATACTCTTGGTCAAAGACTATCAGAGTAAGCCCAACATAATTTCATATATAGAAATATTTTTATATAATAACACTATTATATATTAACCAATAAAAATTATTCTGGTACAAATAAAAATATTAGTAAGTATACTGTATGTACTGACAATAACAAATATTTAACTTAACAATATAAATAAAATTAACAATATAAACCAAGAATTGATAATTCAAATACAAATCCCGTCACACTCTCTTTCTTTCACTCAAAACACTCACATACACATAAATATTTCTCTTTTTTTTTTTTTTTTTAAATAAATATGTTAATATCAGCAATATATAGACAAACAAATAAATAACATACGATATGTAGAGAAATAATTAATATTTCTTAATTAAACCTACATATCTATATATTAACCCATCTCCCTTCTATTACTATTCTTTTCATCCATTATATTCCTTAATCAAATAAATAATGTGCAGAACAAGTAGAATTTTAGTTGTGGGAAGGGAATATAAAAGTAAAAAAGCTGATTAGCAGATCCAAATGAAGGGATGTGGGCTGCAGCCCCCACTTTTAGGACTGCAGCCCCCCCCTTTACGATCGGCTGGATCCGCCCATGTATATAATGGGCTTATTGTTTATTTAATTCTTTATATAGAACAGTTTTTAAGGAGGATTCACAATGTGCTATATTATCTAGAACAAAGTGAGTTTCCATGTTTAATATTATATCCTGCAATAATAACAGGGCAAGAGACTCCGAATATCATTATTCAAACCAGATAGATATGCATGACACTTAGTAGTACGTTAGTATACTTTGGGTATACTAACATACTGCAGCAGGTTTTACAGTGAATTATATGGGGAAGCAAAAACTTTCCTTATACCGTGAATAGATTTCTACATTATTTATGATAACTAATGGGACGAAATATCAATTTAGTACAAACTGCTCACCTTGGAAAAACATGACTCACGATATTCGTAACTTCTGATTTTTTTCCTAATTTACTGACCTAAAATTATAAAATAAAAAATTAAAAAAAATAAAAAACCTATATCTCTACAAGCCATGAAAGGTCTTGGGTTCAGTACTATTTAATTAAGTACTGTTTCTTCTGGTCAGCGGTCGTGTAAGGAGGTGTTTGACCTTGATCACGCTCAACCGCCTTGTATTTTTTCCATAATTTTTCAATTAAGGGTTCCCAGCTCTTAGAGACTGAGTTAGCCCCAGGAGGGTCTCTCGGCCACTGAGAGAATCTGTAACTCCATTAAAGATATCGTAAAATATTAAAGATTTCCTGCCAATGAGATTCGAATAGCAGCTCAATCCTCACCAATGAGTTACCCCACTCACTGATCTAAAATTATACATGATAAAAATCTTTTACTTAACGGGTTACTTGAGCCCTACCATGGGCAGATCTAGCCGATCGTAAAGAGGGGCTGCAGCCCCACAGCGCTTCATTTAGATCTGCTAATCAGCTTTTTTACCTTTATGTACCTTTCCCACAACTAAAATTCTACTTGTTCTGCACATTATTTGTCCTTTAACATGCTTCCTTACATTAAGGAAAGTCAAATTCTATCTTTAAATGACGAAAAAATTTTCAAAGGGAGGGGCTGCAGCCCCCACAGCCCCTCCTCTGGATCCACCAATGCATAGAATACAGTAGTAATCCAATCCAACTGAGACAGTTGCTCGGAGTTAGGAGTGGCAGTTATTACAATGTATGACAGATTGGTAACTCCAAGTAAAACCTGCTTGTTTTTCTGATGATTACTTCTCTTGGTAAAAGTTTCATAAGAATTTTACATGCTAGACAAGAATTTAACTAGCCCCCTGGATGAAATTCTGCGGAAACCCTTGATCATAATATTTTATTCTAAAATTAGAATATCATACATTCATTGTCTTTGGAGAAGATCTTTTATCTCTTTTTTTTTTTTAACAGTCTTTTTTTATATCCTGATAATTAAAAAAGCAATTACCCACATAACTCTACATTCCGATGATTAATACAAATACACTCTACTGAATCAAATATTTTATTTATTTTTTTTAGATGGACCTCTACCAAGCGTATTACAAGAAGTATCTGTTCCAGTGATAAACAATACCCTCTGTGAAACAATGTACAGAGCGGCAGGGTACATAGAACACATCCCTGAAATTTTCATCTGCGCGGGTTGGAAAAAAGGAGGTTTTGATTCTTGTGAGGTAAGTATTACCAAATGTATTTCAAATTTTGAGAAGTATTACTTAATACTTTTTTTTTTTTTAACGTCCGATTTATGCCACGAGGGCTAATCGGGACGGGTTATCTACGGGTAACCAACCTCTTCTAAACCATGGCAAGCCGCTGAGTCTGTTCAGTGAGGCCATCAGAATCGAGGGGGCTTGGGCAGGATTCGAACCCGCACCGCCAGAGTGGGAGTCTGAGACACTATCCCCTCGGCCACGCCGCGGCCCTACTTAATCCTTTAAACAGACAATATATGATATTTTAATAATAACAATGAAATAGGTTTTAAAAATTTTAAAAAGGCTAATTCAATATTAGATAAGATTATTGATTTATTTTTCAATATATTCATTAAGAATATTTTATTAATATTTGATGAATGGATATTTTTTACTTTGCTAAAACACAACACAGCAGACAATAGTTTATTTTAATCTAAACAATATATTTTTCCCAACTTGCTACTTATGTTGAACTACTATCATTGTCATATAATGACTAGCAGTTCAGTACCTGTAAATACGTTGAATTAATTATATCTTACTCTTATTAATAAAGTCAAATCAAAATTCACTGATGAAGATAAATACGTTCCAGCTAGTCTAAAAACCTAAGCGATATAGAATAGAATGTTACACCAAATTCATAAGTGTTTGGAAAAGAAATTATGAGATTTTAATTTTTTATTTTTCTATCTCATATTTGTCTATATCATGTATTTATGATCCATTCATTTATCACTTACTGGATTATTTCAATAGAGGCGAGATCAAACATAAATAATACAAATGTAAAATGAACTAATAAAGAATATAATTGTAATAATATAATAAGATTTAATACAGTCACAATAAACAATTAGCAAAAATATATTCTTACAGTAGTACTTATCGAAACATATAAAATAACATTGAATAAAAATTGAATATTAAGAATGAGATGTAAAACGCTAATTTATAACAATAATTTAAATGTTTCTTAATTATTAGAATTCATAATGTTAATTCATTTATGTACACAATGTCTTTCATAGATTCAACGGTTTCCCCACACATAAACAGGCGACACATAATTACCCAAGGGAAAACCACGGAATTTCTTATTTGAAGCCAGAAAAATTGGATTTGGCTGTAGGATGCTTAATCACCTTAAGTGTTGTGTCAATATCAACTTACATTGCATTCTGTTGGAAATTTATAGAACTTACAAATAATTACGCTCAATTCTAGTGTAATAAGCATTTAATGTGCAATAAAAGAAATACTGAGATCAATAATCGAGTAAATTTTCAATTAATTGATTGAATTAACTAGTATAATAATATTTATAATAATATTATAATAATTTCCCAGGCCAGGGGAGAGGGTGCCAAGTATTATTAAATGCCCTGTGGCTCTGAATTTTGAACTGGCTATCTTTGGCTTCCCAACCATATGTTGTCCATTGCAATGCGTATTTTCTAACACATTTACCTACTCTGCCATCCCCCCACAAGTATAATAACCGGAAAAAAAGAAATGCAATTTTAGAGATTCCAAAAGTTTGACTTCATTTTACTTATATTGATTCCCATCTATTAAATGCAATCAAAAGTATTGTTTGTCATTTAATAGTAATGTTCTTTTTCTTTCTTATTCAGGGCGATTCAGGAGGACCCATGGTGATACAAAGACCGGACAGGCGATGGCTTCTTGCAGGAGTTATATCTTGGGGAATCGGATGTGCGGAACCCAACCAGCCCGGAGTCTACACGAGGATATCCCAGTTCAGGGATTGGATAAACCAAATCCTACAATTTTAGTAATCAACAGATCAATTTCTTTGTTGGTGTCAGTCATTGAATGACGGTGAATTGTGAATATAAGAGATTGCGAAACATTCCAGAACTCAGTAAATGTTTCCTATCAGTGTAAGGATGATTTGTTCTGTGAAGCCTTAAAAAAAAAAAAAAAATAGTTTATATAAATATCTATGCTTATAGTGACATGAAGTTATGAGGTGAATATTATTTTTAGGTATTGTCTCTTATTTAAATTTCTTTAATAACTTTTGTAGAACAAATTTTTTTTTTTTAATCTTTTAGGAATTATTCCTAGATAAATAGGATTACATGATAATTGTTGAAATTACTTTGGATTAGCTATTCTAAAATACTTTCTTTTCAATAATAATAATAATAATAATTTCTCTCTGTTAATGTTTATCTAATTATTAATGCATTAAAAGAGAGATTTAAGTAATGAAGTGTTTAAAATTTAGAAAAGCATGTTAAGAACAAAAAAGTAAAAAATTATGAAGAGGTCTAACTTTTAACAAAATTTTGATTTTGTATTGTAATAATTGAATTATATAGGCGGTGTAAAAGTTTAGTAAACTACGCGCCACACTAATTTAACAAAGTTTTGATTATTTTTTTTTTTACCTATTGTTATTTTTTTAATTGTGCTTCTTTATATTTCAAAAATATAAAAGACAAAATGAAATATCTTGTAATTCAAAAGCGATAGAAGTAAACACAATCCTACTTCAAAAAATTCAACTCCAACTTCAGTTTTCTCAAAATATGGTGATTATTAATATCTTACTAAGGCTCTTAGTTCACTTAGGTGTTACACCGAATGTATTTAAGAATTATTCTAAAACAGATGGGATTTTTAAAATTGAATTTTAAGAATAGTTTCTACCTCTTTTTTGTTTTACTGTTTCTGTTTCTTTTTTTATTTAATGTATATGTTATTGTATATAAAAAATTAATAATCTAGTAAAGGAAAATAAACTATGAATATTTTCATTATTGTTATTCTACGTTTGTATTTTTTGTTTCAATATTGAGATGTGTTTGATTGTACTATTCAAACTATTTTTATTAAGAATGTTGAAATTACTTAAACGTAAAATGTGATATTAATATTGTAAATATTGTTAATATTTAATATTTAAGGTTTTTAAAGAGTTAACTATATCTATACCATGAATATTAGAAACATTATTATGTTATGTTTTCTTAACAGTTTTTTTTCTTACTTCTCGATTGTCTTTGACTACGTATTACTGCCTCCAATCGGGTCATAGGAAATGAAACTTTAAATCATAACAATACATACATATTTATTTATTGAATTAATTTATAATATTTTATTTATTTATTAGCGCTCCTTATCTAAGATAGCGATGGAATATGTAAATATTAAAATTGCAATAGATTGCATTACATTAATGTGATAAGAAATCAATCAAGTATTTATTTTTGTGGTATTCTTTTTTTTTATTTTAAGTTAATAAAAATTATTTATTAAGTAAAAAAGAATGTAATTTATTTCCCTCTGACTGTTAATGATAAAATAAATGTAAAGTATAAATTATCATAATATTGCTGGTAAAATGACAAACTGGCATATTTGAACTGATTTGGTGATGTGTGAACTGGGATCGAAAATATGTTAGCAGATGTGTTACCTAAGGCACACTACTTAGTCAAGACAAGATACGGTTAGGTGTGTGTTAATCACTGTTAAGTACATTGAAGTGAATGGGGAAAAATTAACTGTCATCATTCTTATGATTTAGACATGACTTCGAAACATTGCTAAATTCCATGTCTGATGCAATATCAATGTTCTCTTTAGTCCCCGTTAGACACTTGTTCAGACCAAATCGCATGTAAAATGGTCAGCAAGGATAAAAAATTAGTACTAGAAAGAGAAGCCATTTACGGTAATAAATATTTTTTTAAATTAACTAACAGAAAGTGAAACATTCAAAGGAAAAGCTTAATTAATTTTGATTATTTTTTTTTTTTAATTTCATATAAACTTTACGATATATAATGTTTCATAAAAAAATAAAATGCAGTAAGCAGCAGTGTAGGGAATCAGTATCTCCTAAAATGTGTATCCCTTTTCAACAGTCAATCAAATGTTATTGTTGTTAGTATTTAGGAATTAGTGAAAAATTGCAAATGTAATAAAAAAAAAAAATAAAAATAAAAAAAAAAAGTGTGAAACTATAAAACCTTTCTACATCCTCCCTAAGCTCAGCAACTAAATTTTCTAGACTCGTCTCCTCTTCTCGACAATTAATATGAGGAGGTAACATAAAACTTAATACCTATTTGGCCTATGATCCATAAGAAATAAGTTGAATTTTTTTCTTTTATTATTTGCCCCAGATTATATCTTAATATTTACAAATTAATCCGCAATTATAGAATTGCTAATAAAAGAAAAATTATTTTGTAGTTAAATATCTTTTTCATGGTTTAGAAAATGGGACACTTTTTTCAAGGGCTAGAAAATGGGATAACTTTTCTACTTTAATTTTAACAT
The DNA here is from genome assembly GCA_911387785.2 of Aelia acuminata. NCBI lineage: Eukaryota > Metazoa > Arthropoda > Insecta > Hemiptera > Pentatomidae > Aelia > Aelia acuminata. The sequence goes on along the minus strand of OU426982.1, from coordinate 127,066,453 downwards.
TGAAAATTAATTATTGCTTATTCTTAAATAATTACTTTATAATTTTTAATTGATCACATGGTTGAAAGTTGAAAAGTTATACTTAAACTCATTCAGATGTATTCTAGAAATAAAGATTCAAACACCGGATTGGGATTAGTTCCTTAATCACCATTTTGTGGATTCCACTCAACTTGTAAAATGCCATCTGAGTCTAATATAGCCAACAATGCGGAATAGCACTTAGAAACCAACGATACGTTTATTGGAAAATCTTTCGCTTCCATAGCTAAATCAACATCTACACCAAAAAGACCAAGGAACGCTGCAACTTCAATATTACAACTTCATATCCTTACAAAGCAAACAACGGAATTGAAAAAACTCTGAAGTACCTCAGGAGCACAAAATTAATGTCCTACATTTAAGAAGAGCAGTCGTCGCTAATAGTCTGGGCAGTCAAAGAGACGTTAAACAACATCAAATAAAAAAAAATAATTTAATTTTTCTAATTATAAATAATTTATAATTTATTATTTTATTTTAATTTAATTTTTCAATTTAATTATAAGATAAAAGATTCAACCATGGCCGGGAATCGAAGCCAGGTCCTCTGCATCACCGTTGCAGCACTCTAATTAAAGTTATTTTTAACATTTATTGCTAATTATCCATACCTATTGGTTTCAGTTTGATTTAATAAACCTAAATCCAAAGAGAATAAACAGATAAATGGCTTGATGTCACTTAAAAATTTCAAATTGGACAGGTTCTTTCTGAAATTTGATGGTTCAAATCAACAAATTTGAAGCCGCTGATTTAAGTTTTAGTATTGATTTTTTTGTAATTCAAAGAAGTGTATAAAAAAACATTTATTTGTTATAACCTATTGTAGTACCAAATAATTATTCTCAGGGTAAAGTGCCTTTAGAAAAACAATTCTTTTTTTAATGTATTGCAGTGAGACATGGACTCTGAAGAAGGAAATCTGAAGGATATCTGCTGGTATGGGAGAGAAGGGTACTAAGAAAAATCTTTGAAACTGTGAGAGAAGAGCACTTCAGTGGTTCAGAATGCTGAACTCATGGAATTGTATGGTGAATCTGATAGCTTCTTCAGTCTGTTAGTGGTTAAGGCATTTGGATAGAACAGTGCCCTTAAAACTGTCTAAGATGATGCTGAATTTCAAACTGAGTAGTAAAAGGAAGAGGCACATTCAGGACCTATGGCTGATGGCGATTACCTGGAGGAAGCCTTAGGAAAGTAGGGGATCAGATATTGGAAGAACCTCCCTGGAAGTCTGGAACAGCTTCCTGTGAGACTTCCAATATCTGAATATTGGAAGTCTCACAGGAGGCTGTGAGGAGTGTGGAAGAGGCCCAGGTCCTACAATGACATTAGTGATGATGATGGTGAATCTATTGCAGGGGTTAACTCTATTTAAACAGGGATCGCTCTTCGCACAAAATAAAATAAAGATTTTCACATTGTATTTACATGTGTAGCATGTAGAGAAACGAGTATGAAACATTCTTGTCTATACGGAGCTTATTTTACTTGAATTAAGAAAAAAAATGCTCACTCTGATTCCTGTCAATATCAACTTTCGATTGAATTCACGTGTCTTATTTATTTTATAGATAACATTTTTTGACATTAAATAGAATAATTTTCCCTAATTCCACTACCAAATTAATTTCTCTACGAATTCTGCTATATTTTGGTCAGTGATTATTTTATTTGTTTTTAATATTCATTTTTAAAGGCTAAATGAACGATGCTACAGTGGGAGTCCTAAATTTGGCCTACCCAGGTATAATTAGGGTAGTGATCTTTAACGAGTACCTGACATCGTACAGGCTCAGGACCTCCATTTTACATCGTATTCATGGGACGGCATAGCCAAGGATATTTGAAAAATACTCCCTTTGAAAAATCCTAGGGCCACTGCTCGACTTGAACCTGCGACCTTTAGTATTGTAGGTTGCCATGATAACTACTATACCCCAGGTGATCCCAGTAACAAGTTATTTATTGATGGTTTTTTGATGCTGTTTATGGTCATAAAAACGTTAAGGTCATCAATGCTCATAAAGTTAATATAAATAAAGCATTAGACTGGATACATACTACTTAATCGAGAAATGGTTGGACAAAACATCATTAGACAAGATTAGTCAACAAACACCAGTTATTCATGAACAAGATGTAAGAAAACGAAGTTATATTCAATGCAATGATATTTGGGAGGGGATGTGTGTACAGGAAGTGAAACAGAAGAAATTGGGTTAATTTAAACAATTTATGTTACCCTGGGCTTAACACTTAAATTAAGATGAGTAAAATATATCTACTCATAGTTTCAAAATGTTATTTAAATATTCCAACAGATTTATTCAAATTAAAGAAATCTTTGATTCCTTGGTCTTTTTACATGGAGCAACCTGATAAAAAATAGTAATTTTTAATTAAAGATTAATTATGCACATTAAAAAATCCAAAATGTATGTTCCTGAAATGAAATGAAAAGTTTTCAGGTATCAATTAAGCTACAATATCCAGATAAGCTATATGGCAGTCGCAAAGGTGTATTTAGAGACCCCTCTGTCTCATGAACACCTGGCAAACAGGACCATTTTTGTATGAGATTATTACCTTGTATTAGGAAGGACTACAATCTAAATAATAAAGTAATCTAAATAAAAAATGAAACTACCTAATTGCATTATTTGTTTAAAAATGCAAAAAAATTGAAATAGCCAAAATATTTGATGGAGGTCATGCCCCTTTGACCCCTCTCATGAAGAACCTTTTTATTTTTACACAAGAAACAAACTTAGATAACTTATAATATCTGTAATACTGTATCTCTACTATGGTATTGTAATGTATACCTAGATGCTTTCATTATGATTTATATAATGGTGTACATAATGTATGATATTTTCATTCATGCATATATTTGTGTGAATGTATGTGTATGTGTGCATGTATGTATGTACACGGGCGTCACCGCCGGGGGGGACGCGTCCACCCAATATTTTAACAAGAGGGGACTGTCCCCCCCAATATTTTGGCAGGAGAGGACCCAATGTAAAAAATTAAATAAAAATTTTACGAATTTGCGATTTTACGAATTTATCCGAGTTTAACCAATAAATTATGAATATAAAATATTAGTTTATTTCAGCACACTCTATTGTTAAAAGCTATTCAGGCTTGTATATTTGTTGAATTATTATATTTTTTATTTCAGCTCAGACTGTTTTGTTTTATTGCTCTACATTTTTTTTTAAAACTAAGCAGCTTGATCCTACTTTCCATCGATTAGCTTGTAGAAGTTCTTGGAAATCAATGAAACTAGTGGGATCAGAATCAGAAGAAAAACTTGGATGAAATTCAATCAAGAAATTTTGGCCCACATCCTTCAACATTAAGCCTAAACAATTCCCTTTTTTAATGTATAACTGAGGCATAAATTGACAAGTTTTAAGAGACTATAAATACCTTTAAAGTACAGTGTTGGGGGATGAATTTAAATGCCCCAACAGTTGTTTTTAGGCGATATTATTTAGTTATTAACTTTTAGCCCCTCGAATTTCTACATAACTTATCTAGGAAAATATTGAGCCCCCCCCCAATAATTTGGTGCTGGTGACGCCAATGTGTATGTATATTTATTATATTACATTTTTTTCAGCAATAATTCAATTAATATATGGCCAACACTATTTGTAAGGGGAAAAACTTCAAATGTAAATAATCTTTATTCTATTCTGTAGTAAAAAAAGAAAATTATACCAGTGATTATATTTTAATACAATGAGAGATATTCACCAATGGTACTTGTGCAATGTGTACAAGTAGCGGATTCGGAAAATTCTTGAGGGGGGTGCACATTTTATTTTTAAATTTTTGTTTCATGAAGGTCCTTATTTAAAATATTAGTGCATACTTACATTTCAAAGTTTTATTAAATGTTTAAACAAAATTCATTTTTCATTTAAGGAGTTCAAAAATAACCCTTTAGTTAATTGGTCTCGCTAATTTCAGGGGGAGGTGCGCTGAACATACCAATCCCATTAAAACAAATTATGTTAATATATAATATTTTTCATTAGTTTCCCTTTCTAAGAAGATCAGATTATAATGAAATTACAATTAAGATCAGAATATAATGAAATTAAAATTACTTACTGAGAGTCACCAGTGGTGTTTTGGTTAACATACCTAACAACTTAACCCAAGGTTAGTGGTTCATAGCCCAGCATATGGCCATGGGATTTTGCAATGGTTTTAAAAATCATTGCCTATGCAGCGGCTTACTCAGAATAGATATAAAATGGAGGACCCAAGCCTGAGCGATGTCAGGTACTCGTTAAATATCACTATCCTTTTTTTTACTTTCACTTACATATTTATGAAACGTGAAAAATTTCGACTTCCGGTTTTCAACGGAAATACACGTTTTGGGGTCCCCTGAGTCCAAATAACCAAGTCCCGCGAAATGGTCTGTGTATGTTTGAACAGACTAGCTCAAAAACTATAACCATACGAACCTGAATTGGGTATTTGGTGTAAGTATATGCCCGCGTTGTGACAGGAAAAATGCCACCAAAAATGGTAAAACGGGGAGGATACCTAATTTAATGATTTTTGTCTAAATTTTATGTTTTTTTTTTTTTTTTCTTTTTTTACAAAATCGGCTCAAACGATTTTGATTAAACTCGTTATTTGATTTATATTTAGGCCCGCGATGTGACAATCAAAATTTCATGAAAATTGATCAATTGGAGAGGGCACTTCACTTAATAAATTTTGTCTCACCAGTCACTATGAAATATATAGTAAGGGAAAGAATTTCTACTTCCGGTTTCCGATGGAAAAAGACGTTTTGGGATCCCCTGAGTTGAAATAACCAAGTCCCGCGAAATGGTCTAGGTCCGTGCGTCTGTCTGTGTCTGTCGTTAACTGTGTGTGTCTATGTCTTTGTGAACAGACTAGCTCAAAAACTAAAAACCGTAAGAACCTGAAATTGGGTATTAGGTGTTTGCATATGCCCGCGATGTGACAGCAAAAATATCATCAAAATTGGTCAAACGGAGGGGGTAACTTATTTAATGAATTTTGTCTTATTTATACGGATTTTTTTACTCAAAAACTTCTGTAACGATTTTGATCAAACTCTTCATTTTTAATAAGATTATGGAAAAAATGTTCAATTTTGTGGTTTGCTTCATAATGTTCTGGAACCGATTTCGGTATACATTTTTTTGAAAAATTCCACTTCTAAAATTTTTGGACCCATTGCAATACCGTCATTTTTCTTCTGAAATTCGCGAACACCCAAAACTCGAACTGAAGCGAGGTACAGACAGACAGACATTTATTTATATTGGCCTTTTGAATTGAGTTTTTCAGTGAATTCAAATCCCCTCCTTTTACTACATGTTCGTGACTTTTCGAGAATATCTAAGCTTGCCTGGAACCTTCTAGACTGTTCTAATTCAGACTATATATGTATAAGGAGCGATGGACTGGGAAGTTCAGCTCGAATCATATGGTTATTTTTGTGTTACTGTATCGTTACAAGTTGATACTTTTCGTAACCTTGTTGATTATTTCAGTTTTTATAGTTCGTCCGACATTGTGAAGTGTTATTTTCTTCTAATAAAATTTATCTAAACCCAAATAAGTGTTATAAGATAAATAAATAAATAAAACTAAAGTTCAAATCTGGTTGTGATAATCAACAAGTAATAAATAGAACTGCTCCTTAACGAAATAGAGTAACACCATCTTCTGAAATATAGCCGGAAGAAAATCAGCCATCCAAGGTAAAACGCAGATAATCAAGCTTTATTATATGCAATTGTTATCTTGACTACTTCTTTTCTCACTCAATCAAAATAAATAATTAGTGTTTATATTAATTCTAATCTATATAATTTGAAACCAGTTTTTTTCTTTTTTTTTACAATTTTCTAGAGTATAATCATAAGATCAGCTGTATTTCAATCATTAACCCCGTGGTTGAAGGAAGCGTGGCCTTCTGTATCGTTGGGGTAAGGCTATTAAGATTCCGATTCATTTACTGTAACTCAGAGCTCCAGGGAGGTCTTCGAAACAGTTTAAGTCGATTGTAACGGCTCGGAGCGTGGAATTACTCCTTCATCAACGTCAATCGCAGGATCGATATAACCTTGAAAAAAAAGAAGAAGTAAATAAGAGTTTATTTATTCAGGATTTTTTCTAAAACATGGAATCTCTCCCACATTTTCTTTAACTTCTTTGTTTACCCAACGTTTCAGGCTTCTGGCTCATCTTCCAGGGATATCTATAGAACATTTTTAAGACTCTACAACCATTTGATTTTTTAAAAAAAATCTGGTGCGATGCGCGCAACAAACAACATTCACTTACCAACTTACTTTGATTAGAAATTGACGTGTTTTGTTAAATGCCATTTCTCAAAGTCACACAATTTTTAAAATTCATTTACTTATTTTTGTTTGTATTTGCTCTTTAAAGTACATTTAATTTTTTTATTAATAAATAAAAGTTTTTACTTGTGATAATTCGGCAATGCAAGCAGAATACTACAGGTCGTCTGATTTTGTAGTTATCTATGTAGTTGTTGAAAAGTTCCTATAGTTGCCATGAAACAAATAATTTCCATTAAATGAACAGAACATCTTTAATTATAAAGCGTTGGTCTGTCACTAAAGAAGGCGTACTGCGCATGCGTGAGCTCAACGTGTTTTATGAGTTGACGGAATGTTTTTCTTTTTTTTTCTCCTGTTGTTTATTTGATTTTTTTTATATTTAGTATTTAGCCATTTCTTATTTTTAGTCGAAACGAGAGGCAGATAATTTCTCCATATAAACAAAAACAACGGTACTTTATAGGAAAACAAAAAAGGCCCCTGCCCCATTTATGCCCCCACAGAACATTTTAATAATGATAAAGCTTACCTTACATTAAAGAATACTCGATTCTTATTAAACATGACGAGTTTCATCAAAATCGTTGAAGCTATTTTTTAGAAAATCGAAAAAGAAAAAAAAACGTAAAAATGGGATAGAAAGTTGTGAAACAAAGTGCCCAACTCCGTCTGATCAATTTTGCATGACATTTTTGCAGTCATATCACGGGCATATAAATACATGAAATACCCAGTTTTATCAAAATCGTTAGAGCCGTTTTTGAGAAAAACGAAAAAAAAGTAAAAAGTTATTAAATAAAGTACCCCCTCCGTTTGACCAATTCGATGAAATGTTTGCTGTCACATCGCGGGCATATACATATAACAAATACCCAATTTCAGGTTCGTAAGGCTTATAGTTGTTGAGCTAGCCAGTTCACACACACGACTGTTTACACATTTCGCGGGACTTGGTTATTTGGACTCAGGGCACCACAAAACGAGTAATCAGATAGCAACCGGATGTCGAAATTTTTCACGATCACAAAACTTTCCCTTACTATATATTTCATACATAGGTAGGGTGGCGGGATGGCCGATTGACTAAACGCGTTAGAAAATACGCGTTGCCACTGACCACCGGACAGATGATTTGAGAACCAGAAGGTGGCAAGTTCAAAACCCGGAGCCAGGGGAAATTTAATAATACCCGGCATTAATCCCCTACCCTCTCCCCTGACCCGGGAAACCCCGTATAGCCTAAACGGCGAGGAAGGGGTGGATCCAAATTTCATATATACGTAAGTGAAAGTAAAACTTGTATGTAAGAATACATATCATTGCTTAAATGATAATTAACATATAATAATAATCTTCTGTGGTTGCATATCTATTTTCTTTGCACAGACAGAAAACGAATTTCCGAAAAGTGTGACAATGGGAATAAATAACACAACCATTCCGTTACGTATATATATATATATATATATATATATATATATATATGTACCAGATAGGATGAGAGAACTTCAATCGACAGAGAGAAGGCTGAAATGGAAAAGAAATACTCTAAACCAGCCAAACAAAAGTAGAAATTTTCCGCCTGTTTTCAGTTTAAATATTTAGAGAAAGCTGTTACAATAGTAGTTGTCCGCTTTCGACAGATTATAGAAAATGGGGTTAGTTGTATTGCATTCGTTTTGCTCCGAGTCGATCGTGATCTGAAACCAAGGACGCTACCTACTATTTATTTCAATTAATGAAATTCACTTTATATAGACTAGCTGACCCGTGCGAAGTATTTCCACTCTAGCCTACTTAAATCCCAATTAATTACAGTACCTACACGCCGTATAGGTACCTCGTATAGAGGTACGTGTAGAGGTATATCGTATAGAGCGTATGATAGGCATAGAGGAGGGAAGTGTAGTGAAATAAAGAATAGATGTGTTTAAATTGTAGATAATTATTTTTTGAAACATAAGTTTAAGGTATTTACAAATTTACATAGTATTTACATGTTTACAGGACCACTTTGAGCGCACCCTGGAAAACGCCACATACTTAAATACACGCACCGGTTTCGCGGAAAGCGAGTGCGCTGATTCTATTGACGCATGTTTTTGCTCGTAAATCGCAAACGACGGCAAAAATCGGAAAAGTGTATATAAACAAATGAAAAAATTGACACCTTCGAAAAAGGCCTGAGACCATTTTCGCTAAAAATTGCAGTTTTTCGCTTACAACTCGCAAAAGAAGGCGTCAATCGAAAAAATGTATTTGACAGAAAATGTTCTCCTTGAAAAACTGAAAATATTGACACCATTTAGAAACCTCTATTACAAAACCTTTATTACCAAAACCGCGGTTTTGCGCTTATGATTCGCAATCGAAGGCAAAATTAGTGATTTGTATATTTTTCCGGTGTAGCGGTTAAGCTTTAAAATTATGCCTCATTTGATGAAGTATTAAGGAAGTTATGGCGTACCGACAAAAAAAAGGCTTTCGGAAATAATATATATTGTATGATTAAAATCTCACTAAGGAAATATAACTAATTGAAATAATATTTACTATAAAATCATTAATGTATTATATATAATATAAATGAATAAATGAATGAATATAAAAATATTACTGCAAATATATGCACTAAGGTTTATTTACTGTCGTTAAACTGTAGGGAAAGATATCGCTATGTTACTTCCAGACATTTTGGCAAGTTAGGTGACCGTAATATAGGCGAACACCTGACGCGTTTTTTTTTTTCAGTTCGAAGTGGTTTGATCGGCTTAGTTGGACACTAGCATTAGACTGTAATATCGAACATTTCTCGCGTTGGTTCAAAATTTAGGGATCCCAAAAATAAACTTCACTCAAAATCGATTTAAATAGATCTTGAGAGGAAAAAACAAAACAAAATAATTCAAAATCCTGAAGTTTTTATTCATCCAAACATTTATACCAGTGGAATCGATAGCGCTGATGAAGACCTGAATCTAGGGTCGAAAAGTCGGCACAATATATGTTAATTCACATACATTGTTTTAGCTGACCGCAGCCCCAACCATTTCCATCACATAAACTTCTAAGGTCAACCATCTACCTCCATCATTTATGGTATTGTTCTGCTTAGAAAACAATAGGTACCAAATAAGAATTATTTATACCAGATATCGCCCAATATAAATGTTAAATGATTAAATAGATGGGATTCAACGGTGAGAAGCGTGTTGAGAAAAGGATTTAACCTACCGGCGGGCGCGTAGCCGCACTCAGTGCGGCAAGCTTGATTTTCTTGAATTTTCGTGGGTAAGCAGTGGATTGAATTCTTCAGAACTTGATGTAATCCTAGTACTACTAATTAACTTCATCTTGTTCAAGTGCTAGAAGTATATCTTTAATCGTTCGGTGTCAATATGATTCTCAATCAGTGAGTTCGTAGAAGCCGAACACAGTGCTGCTTGCGCCCGGTCTCGAAACTTATTTTCAGTATCTTCCAAACCCTCATCTACACTGTTCCTCACCCGTTTTTTCAGCAACTGACATGTAAGTAAAATTACTAATTACTTATCCTGTAAAGAAGCAAAGAAAAAAAACAAATCTTACCGCATCAGGATTGCAGTGCTTTAATATTTACAAACATTCTATTCACAGAATATGCTACTAGGATAGATCTACCCCTCCCAAAAAATTCCAAAAAAATAAATAAAAAATGTATGCTACTAATCTACAAGTTTTCTAGTAGAGTTTTTATTCTTTTTTAAACAGATAAGTAAGTGTGCCGTTTTTTTGCTTTGTGAATGTAATTTTATTTTTATCTGAAACTAATAAAAAATAAGGAATAAAAATGGAAATTGGACTTGGCTGATTTTGAAATTCTTACTTAATCCGTTCCTCTTCTACCGATTTTTAAATTCTATGCCTCAAATATTCGAAGTTATTGGATAAAATTCTGCAGGATTGAAATATGTGTTGTATGAAACATCTATGCTGAAAGCATGGAAAATGTATTAAAGATATAAATTGTCACTTGGTAACTTAATACAGTTCAAATGGGAGAGAACTGATCAGCAATGAAGGAGAAAGTTTAAAATAGTTTGCTTACTAAACTAAAAATTACTAAATAAAAATAATTAGTAATTAGTAATAATTAGTAAGTAGTAATAATTAGTAAAATTACTAATTACTTATCCTGTACTACTTTGTATTATTATGTTCCAAGAAAGAACCACGGGAACCAAGAAGAAGCTGATCCTCAGCAAGCAGAAGAAAGGAGGGTTGGACCATGTCATCTCTGTGGCCGCCATAAGTGGCACAATACTACCATCAAATGCAAGAAATGTGTCAAGCACGTTTGCAAGAAGCATTCTATCAGGAAACTATATGTCAATCCTATAATGCAAGTACTGAAAAGACTGAGGAAGAAGAAAACGATGGACTCTTGATTTTAGAGGACTGATAATTTTTTTTTAACCAACAAAATTATGTTACCTATTTGAAAATTTTGTGATTCCTTCGTTTTTGTCATTATTTTATTCTATATTCTTCTATTTATGTTTTGTTATATAGATACTTAATCATTAAAAAGTATTATTCCAATTGTATTTTAAAAAAAGGTGGCTATTTAAGCAATATTTTATATTAATTTGTTATATAGTAACATGTTTAAATAAATTAGTTTCTGGTTTTAATAATCATTTTCCAATATTTCAATATAAAACCTGGAATTTTGACATGCCGCACTCAGTGCGGCACACGCCCGCACATGTAACTCCCAAGGACGCGCCCGCCGGTAGGTTAATGAGAGAAGAGAATTTCATAGAGATAAAGAAAAATCTTCCTAAAGCTGTCGTCCGGTGTTTTTATATTCTATAGTAACCAAATATATATATAAAAAAAAAAAAATAAAATAAAAAAAACAGTTGTCTCCTAAGATTTGCAGAATTGTTTCTGGGGTATTTTTTACCTCACAGTGTTGTTTACCGATGAGTCTCAAGTGGACTGAATATTAGATTTTCCCAAGTTTTTTTTATTTATATAGATACTTTTATTAACCTCAAACTTTTATAATATTCTGTTCAACGTTTCGACACCTAGCCATTTTCAAGAAGAACATCTGAAATTTAGAATTTCAATATATTTCAACTTAAAAAGTTAAATTAAAAACAATTAAGTAATGAAATATGTTTATACCCACTGCGACCACAATTTTCAATAAAATAGGCTGAGTCCCCTTGTCATAGAATTAAACAAAAAATTTTACCAGTTAAAAACTATAGTCCTTATTACTCAAAGCTTCAAAGTCAAATGGATTATTATACCCATCCCCTTATCCCCTCCAAAATATAACTTCACCGTTACTGTTACTGTCAGCCTTACTTGATGTGTGTTGTAATAATGTTATTTTTAAGTCTAAATTTCATAAAGTAAAGTTAAATTTTAAAACTGAAATCTTATCTTATTTTTTATTATACCTTTTGGCATCCATGCACTGATTTTTAATATAGGTACGATTTATGAACCCTCCAGTACGATTTAGGAAACTGGTCTCCCTAATCGAACCACTTGCAAATGTTTGAAAAAAATTCATAGTAATTACATTTATCATAATTATTGTATTATTAATATATGGCATGATTCTGCATAAAGTAGAGTATCTGTGACAATATTTTGTTTAAGAATAATTGAAGTCATATTTGGGATAAAAATTAAAATGTAAAAAGTGGTACAATATAGGCAAATCTCCCCTATTGTTTCTTTCAATTTTCTTGTTTTATTATTTTGTTCCTTAACTATAGACTTTGTATCATCGAAATCAAATTCATTGTTCTGAGTTATTGCATGTTTGGCTAAAGCTGATTTATTCATGTTTTTTGGGTTGCGGGTGCTATTTTTGTGTTGTATTATTCTGGTTTTTAAATTTGGTGATGTTTCGCCAATAAAGGTATATCCAATTTTGATTTTTTATTTATTTTTTTGTTATTGGCTATTTTTTATAAAAAAAAAAAATTAAAAAGTTTTTAAAATCTTTTAACATCAAAAAAAAATTTAAAGATTAATTTGAAATGAAAAAGTTTTTATATCTTGTTATTATGTTTTTCTATTGTTTTTGGATTGTTGTTAAGTTTAATGTAATTTTATATATTGTTTTTGTATAGAATGAAAAAATATTGTAGGTACTTGAAAATGGACAAAAAACTCCGAAAAGTTGTACTTATTAATTAAAAATAAAAAGGAGAAATGAATATATTTTTGGTTGCATGAATAACCCGAAATTAAAAAAAAAAAAAAAAACATTAATAAAATAAATAATCAAGTCATAGGACAATTTGTTTTGGAGCTGTACAGTATTTAGTTTCAGGATTTCATTGACATTTTGTGAATTTTAATAAATTTTTTATATCTTCATTATTTTTTGGATTTTTTTTCAATTCATTATTTTTGCAAAGTTAAGGTAAAAGAGAAAATTAAATTTTATTTTCTTACATTTCTCAAAATATCGGGTAAAATTTACCAGAGGTTGTCTTTAACGTACATGTTAAGGGGAATGTCATCCAAGGCTAAATACTCACAGATAACATAAATTCGACTTCAAGTCAAGTACTAATCGTTCTTAGATCTCTTCGGATAGCCCTGATGAAGACTTGCCACTTGAGCCGAAACGTTAAGAGGGAATAGTTTCATTAATTGGTACCTTCGGCTTCATTGACCGCACCTTCTTAAATTACATCTGCCATGATATACTACTATTTACCTTCTTTATTTTTCGCTCTGACATATATTTATTCTTTTTCTTGTATTATTATTCATTAATAATATCTTATAAAGAGAGAGAGAGAAAATGTAAATGTTTAGTGAAATAATAATAAAAGATAGTGTTTGGGAGCGAAGGTAGGAGTGGGGAGAGCAGACCGTTATGAGGCGGGCACACCTCGGCAGTCTGCGGTCCACTCGCCTCACGTCCGCATCGACTTCTCTGTCTCCCTAACGTGTACTGGATTACACTTCACCAGGTAGGCAATCTCCACGATATCTCAAAAATTATACATAACTATAATATTGTTCATAATATATTATAGTAAAATCTATAATACAATACACCTGATCCAACTGCCCAAGGCATATCTTGCCCTATATACCATAAACCATCGAATGCACTATCAACATCTAAAAATTGTTCATAAATCAACTAATGATACTTATCTAAATATATATATATTCTAAATCTCAATTCTCAATTATATTCTCTATAATTATAATGTTCCATAATAATATTTAAAATTTTTACAGATACCTTTATAAATTCACTTTTATTTATTTTTAATAATATGGGCCTTTATTTATAATTATATAAGACAGGGTTGATGTTAGGAGTTTCCTATAAAATATCACTCCTAACGGGTTTCAGTAACAAGAATTCGAAGCGTTGTAAAAGGATAACGTGTTTCGAAGGAATGTCTTTATCAAGATAGAAACAAATTCACTCACTTTTTTTTCCCTACCTCTTTTTTTTTTGCAAGCATAACTTAATTTGGGGTTTTTTTTTTTTTTTTGCATTATACTTTTTTCCTTTATATATTTTAATTTATTATTAATTTAGGCTTTTCTTAAAATCTCTTATCCTCATTCGGCCTTGAAATGGTGAATAGATTTGTTTTTTTCTCCCGATGCGGAGTTACGACCGTACATTGGAATGTTGTATTGGTCCGTTCCAAAAAGTTCAAATCCAATCTTTTTTACTATTCGCCTTATCACTAATTAATCTATTGTTCGTTCCCCCTTCAATAATTAAAATCGATATTTTACTAATTGATACTGTTACAATTATAATGAGTAATTATCGTCATGAATGTTGATTGTATTCACTGACCTTAGTGAAGATAATTGTATATAATTAAATGTTGTGATTTGTATAACAGTACTCTATATTATAGACACGCTAATGGTAATAACTGTTTTAACCGATTTCTTTGAATTTTTTTATTATTTTATTTATAAAAGTCAAATAAAAAATCAGACTAGTAATATTTTTAATTCTATAAGCCCTAAATTTGCTATTGATATTATTATGAAATAATAAAATGTTAGATTTTATATTGTCAACGTAAAAGTATTTTCTATGAATTATGTTAGACAACTATTAAAATTAAGTAGACATTCAGCCTATTTTGGAAATTTAAAAGGCATAATTTTTTTTTTTATTATATGTTTATATTTATTTTTCAAGATCATATCCAAAATCATTTAATCAAGTTTACTTCTTCTTAGTCTGATTCTGTAAATATGTACTGTTTCCTTTTTATACTGTAATGTAAATTATGATAATAATAATAATAATAATATTTCTATACAACTCAATGACGAAAGAGAGAATCTATTTCAAGTTATATCTTAATTACTAGCTTAAAGAGTTATTATCAAATAAATAGTTTAAAAAAAATATAAATATTACTTATATAAAAATAAAATTATAACTGTTACTGCATTAATTCAATTGAATACTGCTTCAATTGAATACTGCTATTCAATACCTACGTATATATTCATGTTTATATTTGAATTGATAAAATGATTGCACTTATATGTTTCGTTAACTATTTCTGTATTAGATTAACTATAAAGGTAAATTTATATGTAAATAATAAAAATAAAAAGATGAATAAAAAATAAAAATGGAATGCGAGAGAATGTGGGGGCAGGAATTTACGAAAGAGTGAGACAGCCATATCCCACGAATGCAGACACTTGTTATCTCCGCAATTTCGAAACACGTTTATTTCCACTTTATCTTTTCCAGTTTTCTCTTGGCTCGGTTATGAGTGATGCATTCAAAATGTCTCTAAGTGAGTGCGTGGGTTTGTAGATTTTTTTTTGTATTTTTTTTTTTTTTTTCGTAGCCATTCTTGGACCGACTTGGATAGTAGGAGTATTAATTTAAAGTGAAAAATCTCACTTCCTCAATCACCATATGTCCTTTGACATAGTCATCAAGATTTAAGATAACTATTTTATGACACGAATAAAATGCCTCTTTGTATTTTTCTTCGTAGTGTAATATTTTTTATAGTATTTTTTTTTTTTAATTCATATTAATTCTCATAACTTTATTTTATTTTTTCACTTTTTTTTAATAACATTATTTTTATGCATTCTGCATATAAAAAATAAGGGAGTTTCTTATCTAAGCGTCCAAACTGAAAATATTAATTTAAGATCTCAAACATGAGTTGATGAGATATTCACGTTTAAAGGTTTTCATTTTTATGAATTATTAAAAGTTGGGTTAAAATAAAAAAAAAAATAAAAAACAGGAATGTCTTTCAACTACTTTATTAATAGAAAATGATGGCGATTAAAAGTAAATTTAAAGAATAAATTACTAGATGTTAATGACACAAAACTCTTGAATAGTACATATTTTTTTTATTCTCCACAGTGTATTTGAAGAGCCTTATTGAATAAAAACTATTAATGGTATTTCTACTGTCACTTTTTTTTTTTTTTTTTTTAGAAACATTCTGTTTTATATTTATGTAACACTATTTATACTTTTTAAACTATCGTTTACTTCTGCTATCATTGTAATGTATAACATGATTATATCTGTTATTTTTATTGTAATTATTTATTTTTTGTATATATTGTAAGTCGAGCCAGACCTGTTTTTACTATTACATTTTACAGTATTATTTTTAAAAAAACGAATAAATTATATAATGAATAGTGAAAAATGCTCTTCGTACACTGTCAAACTGGTTGTCATAAAAATAGTATAATATGGCCTTACTGCTCCTATTTCGTAGAGGGGTGATTTGGTGATTTCAGATCGAAAAACATTAGACCTATATCCAGAGGGTTCCATTGAATTTGAGTTAAGAACCGAGAAAACAAATATTTATACAAGTTTTTAAAATATGTTTTCTGTCCGAATGAATTTCTGGGGCACTATGAAAATAATGCCGATTGCATTAAATTAATCTAAAAGTAAAAGAAACCAGAACAACCTAAGACTTGTTTGTTTGAAGCTTGACTGTTTGTTGATTTAACGTCCATTTTTATGCTATTAAGGCTAATCGGACGATGCTACAGTGGGAGTCCTACGTTTTGCTTATCGAGGTATAATTAGGATAGGGATCTTTAACGAGTACCTGGTATCGTACAGGCTCGGGACCTCCATTTTACGTCCTATCCGAGGGACGGCCTAGCTAAGGATATTTCACTGCCTTTAAAAAATCCTAGGGCCACCACGGGGCGCGAACCCGTGACCTTTAGTATTGTAGGTTGCCATGCTAACCACTACACCACGCTTGATAAAATTCAAATAAATTGTATTTACGAAAAAGCTTACCTAGATTTGTTTTTAGGATCTCCCAAATACGAATTTGTATTGAAATAAAAATACTTGTTTGAATAGATATCTCTGGAGGATTTTTTCCAGAAATTTAAATAAACAAAATTATACGTCGAATCTTTTATCTTCTAATAAAGAAAGATTCGATCACGTTCGGAACGGACTCACGGTTAGCTCAGTGGTAAGAGCGCTGCGACATAAATGCAGAGGACCTGGGTTCGATTCCCGGCCGTGGTCGAATCTTTTATCTTCTAATAAAATAGTTTAAAAATTATAAATTAATTATCTACCGATAACTAATTACTTCATAACAAAACAAAATTATAATTCTTCAGAATTTATAAGCCGTTAAATGCAGATCTAGAGATAGACCCTGCATGCTAATCTTACATGCGGAACTCGCAGAAATATTCAGGACGGAAAATATTAGCATTTCCATTGCGAAAACCAAACATAAACTCGCATTTCTCATAAACAAACGTTACTGGGGATACCTTCATAAGATATTTTTTCTAGTTTTGATGTCCTAAATTCATATTTTCATTGATGAAACTTACCTCCGAAACGCCCTTTGTATACCTTCCTCAGTTAGTATTGTTTTTATTTACTTACTTTAGGTTTTACTTTAGCTTTTATTTACTTTTAGGTACTTAACGAGTACCTGACATCATACCGGCTCGGGACCTCCATTTTATGTCCTACCCGAGGGACGGCATAGCTAAGGATTTCTTACTCCCATTAAAAAATCCTAGGGCCACCTCGGGACGCGAACCCGCGACCTATAATATTGTAGGTTTCTATGCTAACCACTACCCACAGGTGACCCCGCATCTTTATTAATATAGCAGTTTACTACGGATGTAAAAATAATAATAAAAAACTTATTTAATTATAATATTATATATCACAAGGTTAATCACCCTGTGACCCCAGTACTTGCTCAGTTGATCAGCTGTTGATATTCCACAGACACAGGCGGCGACATTTAGACCGTGTCGGAAGACGACATATGAATACACAACACAACACACCCTGCACGGTCGGACAAACCTACGTACCGTTCCGTGGCCTTACCTCTTCAATTATCTCATGGATCAGGTACCATTTTTACGCTCGGCAGGACGGAAAAAAAAATGTTGGCATTTCACGTCTGGTTGACCCCAGATCTGCATCTTCTTCGATAACAAGTGCCTACTGTCCTCTTCCGAAGTTCTGTTAATTCTTAACATTTGTATTCCGGCCTGTTACCTAGTAAATAGAAGATATCATCTATGAATACAGATTAGCTCATCAATAACAATGTAGTTTAAATATATTTTTAGTATTCTAAACACGTAAAGTTCTATATATTTCATTCATCAATATATATTCATGTGCGTTTTCTTGTCTCGTGTTTACAGTTGTTCAGTCAGTTTGAAGTGACTTTTTTAAGTGTCAGAACATAAATTCTTCCCAGGGCGTTATTTTTTTATATTTTCTTAATATATTACAAGAAAAATAGACCAAATTATGTACGGTAAATAAATGAATTCTTTCTTCACCATAAAAAAAAAATCTGGTGCGATGCGCGCTACACCCAACTTTTACTTACGAACTTACTTAGATTAGAAATCGACGTGTTTCAGTAATATGTAAATGCCATTCGCACATTTTTCCACATTTATATGCTTATATTTGTTTTTGTACAAATATAATTTTATTATAGTAAAAAAATTATAGTATAAAATTTCGACTGTCGCTTTGCGGGTATAAATACATACAACAAATACCCAGTTTGATCAAAATCGTTAAAGCCGTTTTTGAGTAAATACAGAAAAACACGTGAAAATGGGACAACATTAATTAAGTAAACTGCCCCCTCAGTTTGACCAATTTTGATGAAATTTTTGCTGTCACATTACAGGCATATACATACACTAAATACCCAATTTTAATTTTGTTCGGCTTATAGTTTTTGAGCTAGTCTGTTCACACACACAGACACTCAGACACACAGACCATTTCGCGGGACTTGGTTATTACGACTCAGGGGACCCCAAAACGTGTATTTCCATTGAAAACCGGAAGTGGAAATTTTTCACGATCGCAACTTTCCCTTACTATATATATTTCATATATAGGTTAGTGAAAGAAAAAATTCCATATGTACTAACTAAAAAATATTTACATTCTTTTACACATAAAAATTTGAAGTTTATTCAACTCATTTATCTGGTTCTTCTCTACCCCAAAGGTCATTGTCGTATGAATAACCTGTGAATACTCTAAGCATTTTCCCAAACTAATTCCTGTTTTTTTCCTTGGATCATTGATGCCTCAATATTTCACAAATTCTCCTAATACGATTGATATACTGATCTTGATGCATGGAATTTGTATTAATTTTATTTTACTGACTAACAAATTAATCGTCTTTCAATTTTGTCGGACTTTGCAGATTTTATAACTAAATTAAGACTAAAATAGATGTGAACATTTACTTCTATATTTTATCTATTTTCTCTGTAATATGAAGCAAAAAAAAAAAAAAAAAAAACCTTCTTATTAATAGTAAATAACAAATACCAGTAGGTGTCACATGTGCTCAGCATAGTCAACTATACACCAAAGGGCGTGGGTTCGCAGCCCGTCTGGTAGCCCTAGGATTTTTTAATGAATTGGAAAAATCCTTGGCTGTGCCGTCCTTCGGAAGGGACGTAAAATGGAGGTCTCGTAAGATCCCTATCCTAAATACACTGGGATAGGTAACATTTAGGACTCTCGCTGTGCAGCATCGTCCGATTATGCATATCAGCATAAAGAGACGTTAAAGAAAAAAATACCACTATATCGATTACTGTATTACTTCAATTATATGAATCACGCCGGAGCTCTGATGAATTGCAGCGTGATATCCGAGGCTCTTTAAGGAATGCCAATTCATTTGATTGATGCAGGGAAGCTGATCCTAAATAAAAAACTTCCCTGGAGGATGAATATAGAAGTGGGAAATCGCTGATAGAAGTTCACACGAAACACGTATGAACTGTTTCGCTCCGAAATGAATTCAGTTTTGCGTGTGATCCTCCCTCTTCTTTCTTTTCGTTATCCCGTTCCCAACTCATAACCTCTTTTTCTTTCTTGTCTTGAAAATAGTAACTTGTACATAGTAACATGGTACCTTGGAAGTCATGATGACCTGCGAACTGGAACAGACAAAGTTATTCTCTCCAACTCAAGTCCAGCTCATTTCAGGAAGGAAGGCCAGCAGAAGAAAAACAAGAATGGTAGCTGATGTATTATGACGACAACAATTTCATTTAAATAACGAGCCTTCTTTTTACTTTCTCTCCTTGATTTCTGCATTTTATTTACAATATTAATTTTCTTTGATAATTAAAAAAAAAAACATTCTGTTCCGTTTGGCGTTGTAATTTATGACTTTTTTCACCTTTCACCATAGTTTACGTCTCAACTGTTAAATTTCAGATAATTCGAAAAAGTTAAGTGGATGTCATTTATTAAAAACTCGTAAAGACACAAATATTAAATGGTAAACTGGATAAAAACAATTTTAAAGAACTTAATTGAACAAAAAACTGAAAACTGAAAACCAGCTCATTCCAACCTAATTAGTGTAATTACGCCAGGTAATACACCTGCAATGAAAATGAAAAACTAATCAAATTCTAGGCGGTTATACCTGCAATTAGAAAATTTAAAAAAAAATTTAGCTTTGATACTGTGGACGTGAGAAGTTTTTTGTCTCCTGTAAAATTTCCAAAAATGGAATGAGCTGGTTTTGATAGCAAACGCCTTAAGTAATGCCGGTTTTTAATGGCGTGCTATAAGGTATAGAATAAAATCAATGAAACACGTTCAATCCAAAAATGTATTTAACCATCTTGTTGTATAACAGTTTGCCATCTTGAAACCAAATTTTGAATGCCTATTCTGAAAAAATCATTTGGTTTTGAATTACACCTCGTTTTTCATCTCATCGACTGAATTCATTTCGCTTAATGAGTTTTGGAGACTGCGGAAAAGGTGATAATCCGAAGGCGCCATGTCTGCGGAATACGTTTGGTGAGGAATAATTTCCCATCCTAAGTCCTTTAATTTTTGCTATGTTAGCTTTGCTACAAACCTTGGGGACTGGTATTGTCATGATGGAATAAAATTCCGCGTCTATTGATAAGTGATAGACGTTTCTCCTCAATTGCTCGCTTCAATCGGTATAGCTGATCACAGTACAGATCTTTAGTGATAGTTCGGTTAAGATCAAGGAATTCATGATGAAGGATTCCTTCCATATCCCGCCATACAGACGTCATCACTTTTTTCGGATGAAGTCCTATCGCTTCTGTCCTAGGTGTTTCTCCAGGTCCTAACCGCTTCCGCGACCGTCTAACATTCCGATAGAGATATTTCTGCAAGTTTTCGGTAAGTTTAAGCAGCATTTTCTCCTTTATCGAATACGGCGCTCCTTTACGCATAGCATGGCGTAAGTGGTTTCTTGGCAGGTCCATTTCAAATAAAATTTCTGCGCAGAATAAATAAGTTTCACCAACCAAAACATCATAAATAGAAGTGTATTCAATGCTATAACAAACAAAATTTAATTGAAAAAATCTAAACATAAAGAAACAGAATATTAAAAACCGACATTACTTATGTGATGACCTGATATAAATCCAAGTTTAAGTATAGTAGCAAATGACTAACAATTCAAAGGTTCAAACATTAAATTTCAAGCAATTTGCATAAAAAAAATATCAGAATAAGAGAAAATATTACGGTTTATCGAAATATAAGCTATTTCTAGTAATAGATTCTGTTTAGCAATTTCATGCTGTGCACTTTCTTGATGTGCAAACAACTTTCTACTTACCAGACGAACAAAATGCTCTAGATATTAGTCACTTTCGGGGTATATGGATCACGACATTTTACTCAATCGAAGCCACCGTGTCCCAGTCGCAGAGACACACTTTCGACCCGACCGCCGAAGATAACGGCTTGATCTTGCAATGTTCTCTTTATGAGCGGATGCCACAAATTGATTGAGGTCTAATCTGTCTAACCACAACTGTTCCAATAATCTATATCTTGTCCTATATTATGATTGTCCTTTATTCTGGTGATTGGATCCACATACACTATTTGCTCATGATTATTGACACCCAAAACTTAAACTAAAAAGAAATAAGTAAACAAGTCCTAATTTCAGTTCAAGATATACATGAATCTAATGTTTGAAGGATCCTCTGAGTCATCTATGAAGTAAGTGTTTAGCAAACTAGCCATAGGGAAGATTTCACAATTAAATCCTCAGGGTGTCAATAACTAGTTTTTGCACTATTTATTATAAATATTGCCATATGGTAAAACTGTTGAACTCTTCACCCAAAAAAACCTCTTGAGTCTTTATAATAGAGGATAGATAAAGAGGAGCTATAGAAAGTTTCAATTTGATCCCTTCAGAAAAAGGTTTTTTTTTTTTAGTTTCACCACAGAAATGTAGTCTTATGGGTGTCAATAAGTGTCCGGTTTGCCCTATAAGCGAGTGTGTGAAATGGACTTTGTATTAGTTTATTTCATAAATAGGGTTAAACATTCTCGCAAACGCGTTTGTTGTTCATTTGTTTTCCCAGAGTTCGTGTTTAACTAAAAAGAAATAAGTAGATGTTTGGTATGATGTTTGGGAAAATGTGTAAAGCCACATGAACACTTAAAGCTCATTGAAACATCATAACTTTAATTAAGATCGCTATCTCGAAGGTTCTAATTTCAAGATGGTTTTTTAATGTATACCTTTCCAAATTGAAACCGTACTTGACTCCAAAGATACTGCTCACGCCCACTTTGCGATACGCAAATAGAAAATTTTTAATTAGTTATTGCGTTATGTTAGTACAAATGTTCAGTGAAAACATGTGTTGTTGTTTGTTAAAGGACACTTTATGCTACTAAGGCTAATGGCTGTATAACAGTCCTAAATTTTGCCTAACCAGGTTATTTTGCCTATAATCAGGATTGGGATACTTAAGGAGTATTTGACATCGCACAGGCTCGGGATCTCCAATTTGCGTCCTATACGAGGGACGGCATAGCGAAGGATTTTTTACCCCTATTAAAATCCTTGGGCCACCGCGCTAGGCGAACCCAAAAACCTTAAGCATGGACACCTACAATACTAAACGCGGTCGCAGGTCCGCGGGAATAAAAATCCTTGGCTATGCCGTCCTACGGATAGGACGTAAAATAGAGGTTCGAGCCTGTGCGATGTCAGGAACTAGTTAAAGATCCCTATCCTAATTATACCTGGATAGGCAAAATTAAGGACTCCCACTGTAGCATCGTCCGATTAGCCTTAGTAGCATGCATGGACGTTAAACAAACAATTTCTGTTTCCATAGCAACCTTTTTTTAGTTTTAAGAACCATAATATACACCGTCAATTAACTGTTAAATTAAATTAAAAAATCTATGTTTACGTACTACAACGTTTTCATCAATAATTGTCACTAAAATGGATTTATAATCATTAAAGTATGCCTTCAGATTCTTTATTCATTCTGGTACACTCGCTTTAGAATAATACTAAAATATGGAAATATTTTATAGGCCATATAAATGATTTTTTTAGATGGACGCTTGTTATAATTATCTAAAATAAACCCACATCTATATAAATAAAGATGAAACTCTGTTTGTTTGTTTGCTCTTTATAGAAATCCATACCGTTTGTCCTAAATTCTCCAAATTTCGCTCAGTGGTTCTTTGATAACAGGTGCGAACGCCTGTCCATATTAAAATTGCATCACTTCTGCCGATCTCTGGGTTTATTCTTTAATGTTATAAAAATCATTATGATCTCGCTTTACATTGGTTTTTTTACGGAATCGACCGTTTCATTAGAAAAATGAAATTCCCCCGGTGAAACCGGGATATACAGCTAGTTTTAAATAAAGTAATAATAATTTGAAAATCAATAAATAATTCATACAAACATATTAATTAATTTAGATGAAATTTAAAGAATTCTTATATAAAATTATTTTGGATTTGGATTTGAATAGAGAGGATGTCGTTAGATAGGCAGGATTTTTATGTGGGAAGAGTTTATTAGGAAAACGAAGGATGGCCTTATGTTAATCTAGTTAATTTACTACCTAGAAGAAAACATTATTTTAGGTAATATTGTAAATTATCCTTATAATTAATTAATTAGGTCACTTTTTGTTTTTATCTGATAAGAGACTGGAAATTTCCAAAACGGTAGAGAGCGTAGGTTTCGTTTATCTCTTAACAAGGGAATGATTTCGAAACAGCAATAAATTTGAATGTTGGTAGCAAAGTATATTTACAACGACCGTAGAAGTTAACGATATTGACTCAGATGTTCTTAAATAAACATTTTTATGACCTCGAAGCTCTCTTATACTATAAATGGAAATTATCTATTTTTGTTTAGAACTGTTCTTCTAATGTCTATTATTAGATTTTAACTACTCTATAGCAATTTTAAGAAAAAAAGAGTTCTGATGTATGAGGTGAATATACTTTTTAAATAACTAAGTAATGGAATTGGTCACCGGCAGACAGTTCGCTATGGCGTTAAATCTTGTGTTAATTACAAATTGTATCATATTGTACATTTTTTTTTTCAATTAACATTATTATTACTCTTTACTAGTCAAATCGTTCAATTCTGTCCTTAATTTCAATACATGGAATTGGTTAATATATGAAAATTGTTTCATCTTCCCTTTTTTTTTTTTAAATATATTAAAGTTAAGTTAAAGCATAATGTCTCAAGCATAATTGGTAAAAGTGAAATTAAAGTGATCTTAAAATTTGTTTAATTCATAAAAATAAAATTGAAGTTTTAATGTTCATAAAATCTTAAGGTACAGTCAAAATCACCAAAAAAACATTTTTCGCCTAAAAATTGAGTTAGTACATGAATTAACCTGTTGTAAGAATGAACCTGAAATCGTAATTGAGAATACGACAGATGAACCCATTTTCAAGAGGTCACCTATAGTGTTGTGGTTAGCATGACAACCTACGTCGCGGGATCGTAGACCGGTAGATGGGTCTAGGATTTTTAAATAGGATTAAAAAATCCTTGGCCATGCCATCCTTCGTAAAGAACTTAAAATGGACGTTACGAGCCTTTGCGATTTTAGGTACTTGATAAAGATCCTTATCCTAATTATACCTGGCAAAATTTAGGGCTCTCACTTTATCATCGTCTGATTAGTTATAGTAAATAAATAAACAACCCATTTTCATACACTATTTGGTATAGAACATAATTGAAGGGGTCGGGGCAAATTAGTGCCAAGCAACATTTTGAACAAAAATAAACTGTAGCTGCTGTCTGCTGTATATTACGTAGAACTATATGTCTATGATGGAAATGCCACCTAAATATGACTATATAGAGCACTCTGTAGTCATATTTTGGTGGCATTTCCATCATAGGCTTATAGCCCTACGTAATATACAACAGTCCGTAGCTACAGTTTATTTTTGTTAAAAATGTTGCTTAGCACTATTTTGTCCCGACCCCTTCAATTGAACTATTATGAAGTGAATTTTAATAATTTCCGAAATTCTAAAGGAATTATGATTACTAATGATTTGATATGATCATGGAATTCGGACTAATGTTTTAAAATAAGGTAAAATTCTATATATTTTTTACTTTCAATTACCTATATATGAAATATATAGTAAGTAGAAGTATTGCGATCGTGAAAATTTTCGACTTTCCGGTTTTCAACGGAAATACACGTTTTGGGGTCCCCTGAGTCAAAATAACCAAGTCTTTACGTTTTTTTCGATTTTCTCAAAAACGGTTCTAACGATTTTGATTAAACTGAGTATTTGATCTATTTATATGCCCGAGATATGGCTGTAAAAATTTCATCAAAATTGATCAACCGGAGGGGGGACTTTACTTAATAAATTTTGTATCATTTTCACATGCTTTTTTTATTTACTCAAAAACGGTTTTAACGATTTTGATCAAACTTGGTATTTAATGTATTTATATGCCAAAGATGTGATAACCAACATTTCATCACAATTGATCAACCTGAGGGGGGACTTTACTTAATAAATTTTGTATCATTTTCACGTGTTTTTTTTATTTACTCAAAAACGGTTTAAACGATTTTGATCAAACTTGGTATTTGATGTATTTATATGCCCGAGATATGACTGTAAACATTTCATCAAAATTGATCTACGGGAGGGGGGACTTTACTTAATAAATTTTGTATCATTTTCACGGGATTTTTTTTATTTACTCAAAAACGGCTTTAACGAATAACAAAAATAAGATATGAATGTAGAAAAATGTGTGACTTTGGGAAATGATATTTAGCAAAACACGTCAATTTCTAATCTACGTAAGTTGGTAAGTGAAAGTTGTGTGTTGCGCGCACGCACCAGATTTTTTCTTTGTACACGCAAGAATATAAAATTAAATTAAAATAAATTAAAAAATCAAATTTCCGAAATTCTTGAGGAATTATGATTACTTAACACCTAAAAAAATGTTTTGATTTACGGAAGAGTATTTGGCATCCCAGCGGTGGATCAGATTTCTTTAAACGCTACTTATCGCTGAGTCCGGCTTCTAAAGATGAAAGATTTTTTTTTTTTTCCTACATTGGTTTATATTCACGAAGACATCAAACTGGAAATATAAAGCACTCATGGAATCCCGTCAGAATCGGACTAATGTTTTAAAATAAGGTAAAATTCTATTCATTTTTTTTCTCTTTTTGCACGCTCGAATAAAAAAATTAAAGAAAAATTATTTTATTTATATTATATCTCAAAATATGAGCAAACTATTACTTAATAGCTCAATTATTGAGAACAATAAACGTTTAGTGAACATATAATTATTGTATTTCTGTACAGAGTATAATAAAAAAAATTTATATTACTTTTTTATTTGTATATAAGTTTCATTAAAGAATATATTTACCATAATAACCGGAGTAAATATTTCAGCTCAGTCTCATTCTCGTCAGACAAAGGGTTCATTATTCGTGCTTGCTCCTTTTGGAATTCCTTTCCCACCTACCCCCCAACGGCAACAGCAGGGGAACACCGCTTATTCTTTCACCTTCGTGATAATTGCAAAATGCAAATGTGGAATATGCAGTATTGTTTGCTATTAATGCAGCATAGATTAAATTACCTAAAATCACACCAAATTATATGATTTATATGGAGTCCAAACTGACACCGGTTCATGTGTTCACTTTTGAACTTCAATTTAAACATATTTTAAAAACTTTAAATCATACAGGGTTTCGTCTAACTAAACTGGTTGCAGAAGAAGTTATTGGGAAGAAGGTTTTATGGTTCAACGATTGGATAGATTGGGCTAGAAAGGTGGAATGTGAATTTAGCGAAATATTTATCTCTACTGAACAATGGAGGAAAGAGTTAAAATTATTGAAAGCTGGGCTCACCAAATATTATGATATTAGTTTTAGAGAAAAAACCAGGAATGGTGTTCATCATCCAATTTATAAGCGACTGTCTTTCGAGGTCAACTATGTCTCTTCAAGCCTGGATGTTTTTGATATGGGAATAATATTTAAAGTAAAAGGGGAATTAATAGATTTAAACTATAAACCTTTCTTTGAAGGAAGAAATTATAATTGTTCCATATGTAGCATGCAGGAAGTCGAGACTGTTTTCCATCATTTAGGCCGATGTAAAGTATTCGAAGGCATGAGAAAGAAACATTTTGGTTTAACCGCCCTATCCGAGGCCCAAATGTTAATGTATTTAAATGGTCATATTGGTCAGCCTTAGCGAACTACGTAAAAGAGGCCTATATCTAACGCTCATTTCTCGTTCCGAACTTTAATTATTGAAAGCATTTATATGAAATTTATATTTATTTATATGGATGAAATTTGTTATGTAATTTTACTTATTTTTGTAATTTATTTATTTATTTAGTAATTTTAAAAATAAATAAATATTCAGCGCTCCTGACAGACAGCCTTCGCGCTATGTCAGTATATACTTTATATTGTAATTACTCAGTATTATTTTCTATGTAAATTTTATGTTGAATAAAAGTATTAAAATAAAAAAAAAAAAGAATAAAATAAATTAATGCAGCATAGAATAATTCTTTGTTTTGCGTTTTGCCACGATAGCATAATATTTATAGGGGAGGACTATTAAATATAATTATGTTCTCATAATCGAAGATTTCCATTTCGGTTTAGTCAAAAGTTGAAGGAAAGTTGGAGATCATCGAAGAAATGCTCCAATATCTATTTTCGAATTACATCCCATAATTTCGTTTAGGGATATAACCATTTATTTTCCATGATAACCTTTTATTTGTAGATCGGATCATTGGATTTGGCCAAAAGATGGAAAATTTCATTTAACAAATAAAAATTAATATATTGATTGTTTATTAGTATAACTTCACTTAATGCCACTAAGGCTAATCGGACGATGCTACAGTGGGAGTCCTAAATTTTGCCTATCCAGGTATGGTATAGATCTTTAATGAGTACCTGACATCGTTCATTGTACCTTTTACGTCCATCCGAGGGACGGCATAGCTATGGATTTTTTACCCCCTTTAAAAAATCCTAGGGTCACCGCAGGACGCGAACCTGCGTCGTTTAGTATGGTAGGTTGCCATGCTAACCACCATTCCACAGGTGACCCCGATTGTAGCTTGTAATAATCATACGCAACGTAATTTAGAAATATATATTCATAAATATATTAGAAAACAGTTTGGTGGATTATTTTGTCTTTTCCCAAGTCGGAAGGTTCCCATCTAGCTTCCTCCTATATTATTTGATAATCCTCCAATGAGCTCTGAAAAGAAGATGGCAATATGGGAGTTTTTCTAGAGCCAGGGTATGGGGCAGGGGATTAAAGGAGAGTTAAATGCTGCGGTACCAGAATTCCAACTCGTAATATTCAGATGACCTTTGCTTCACATGACAACAACCTTATAAGAACTTTAAAACCTAAATTTATACTTTAACTTACTCATAAAACATAATAATTTACCTATAATCCCTAAAAAAAAATATTTACAAACAAAAATCGATAAAACCTTGAAAAGTACCAAGTCCCATGAGTAGGTGGGGCCAACTTCGTTCTTTGTCCAATAGAAGTTCTGATGGCAGCAGTCAAGTTTCCAATAGAATTAACGAATACCACTGTCATTGAGGAATAAGATTTTGTGTACCCTTTCTGGTAACACTTAAGTGAAAGTAGTGTGATGTACGCATCATATCAGATTTTTTTAATTTATATTTTTATGGTAGTTACGATTATGCTATGTTTGTCTCTATGTTACGTAGTGTATGATTATTACAATTAAATCACTTTTTAATAATTTATAGTACAGTGACTGTTAAGCGTTTTTTTTTTCTGTATTAGTTTGTTAATTGGTGGTATTTTTTTTTACTATTTTAAATCACATTTTACTTTAGTTCCAATATTACATTAATACAATAATATTTTTATCTATGATAACTAGTTCCATGAACAGTTAACTTTTCCTTCACGTGTCAACGCAACCTAATTAGTAATTTAAATATTTATGTCAGGTATTTATAAAACAAAGTAACAAAAAAAAAAAAAAATGATATTGAATAAATTAAGATTAACAGAATATTTTTATTTTATTATTTTTTGTTTTGTTATTAGCATTATAGTGAGTAGATGTAAATACTGGAAGTGGAAGAGCGACCTTTCGGTGAGGGAATTTCAGGAATCCCGGGGTAGCAAGGAGAACCAGCTCAAGTGTAAAGTAACTAACTGTTCGCTCTCTGGGGGTACTTTACAACTTACAACTTTACAAACAGTACTTAACAGCTTAATTTCAGGAACCGCTACTTTGTATGGGCACGTGTCCCCTCACGTGTGCATATCGGTTACCGTTCATTGTGGCAAACTGCCAGTACCGACTTCACATTTCTTTCTTAGTTTGATTTATAATCTAATAAGAATAGTCAATTATGACCTGAAAATAGAAGCTTTTCTATTTAAAATGGTATTTATAACTTTTAATTACAATTAAAAATAAAAGTAAATATGAATAATAGACAAATTTAATGACATTCATAAATTTATCGAGAAATAATTAGCTGAATCTAATAAAATCTTTAAATAAGAAAGTCACGAAGCCATATTCTTTGTAGTCATATTGAAGGATTGTTAAGGGATAAAAGAGGAAGCCAAGTACAAAATTTCAGCTCAAGAAATAGTTTTCTATCAAATAAATGAATGTATAGTAAAATTTGTGAGTGAATGTAAACGACTCATTAAATAACGAGATAATGCTTAGCGTAAAATAAAAAAATAAAAATAAAAAAAAGAGAATTTTTTTCACTAGGAATAGTTGTATCAAACCATTAACTTGATGCCTTAAAACAGGACACCAGTGAGCGTTGCCTACATGTAGTCAATTGCAAAACTGTCAGATGAGGCTTTAAGCACTACAATAGTTTGTTTGATAGTTTAAATAACGCCACAATTATAACTTCATCCAATTTAAGTTTTGTTACCTAACATAAACATTACACACCTCCAGACTCACACCAGGAACTTTTTCGTTTTTGTTAACTTAATGTTGATGATTGATTCTTCTAATAAAGTAATCTGTATTATAAAATTATTTTTGGAACTTCCTAAAAACTAAGAGGCTTGAAGTAGACACTGCTTTAGGCCCCTTGATGCTTAGCAGAGGTATTTATTTTAAAGTAATTGAATACATGTTGAAACTCTATTGGGGTTAGTACTCTATGACAAACTCAACGAAGCCATTTCCTATCTAATGAGCAATGGAGTATCGGCTAGTCTGTGGCTTGATCCACTTTTTCATGCATAGTAGATGAATTATTACATACTCTTATTGACAAACTAGAAAATTATTCTTAATGGAAATTTATTCCTCTTTTGAGTGGTAGGTATAAACCAAATTTCTGTGGTTTGTTTACCGCACCTTTATGCTATTATGGTTAATCCGACGAAACTACTACAGTAGGAGTCCAAAATTTTGCCTATCCTGGTATATTAGGATAGGGATCGTTAACGAGTACCTGACATCAAACAGGCTCGTCACCTCCATCTTAAGTCCTACCCAAGGGACGGCACACTCCCTTAAAGGTTATATGTTTTTAGGTTTCAATATATTTCTATGAGAAATGCTGAACTAAATATGGTTTATAGCTAATTAATAAATCCTATTTACATCCTGTGAATATCACCCTTATAAGGTCTTAAATTTAAATGAGTTTTAAACTGTTTTTTAAATTCAATTCCCATCATTTATTTTTTTACAATCCCAGTGTTTGTGTAGTCCGTTATCTTCTTGTTCGTTTTTTTTTTTTTTTTTTTATTTGCATCTCATTGTCACAGATATAACTAAAGCATTTCTGTGATCCTCTTTTTTTATCTATAGGAATAATTAGTTAACAGGATGGGGCTCAACTCTGTCTCACCACCTTACGGCATCGTATGACTCGCATAATGGAATTATACTAAAAAGTACGTTTGTCAAACATTTGTCTTAACTGTAAAAGTGCCTCGACTGTTGCTGCTAATGGCCTATAGTTCGGATTTCCAAACGAGCCATTTTTAATAAAGTTTGTAGCACTTTTAGAATCAATTTTCTATATATTTTCAGTATTAATTTTTGGAATCATAAATCGATATGTTATTTTTCCCCTTCAAGTTTCATTTAGTTTTACAATAATTTAGCTACAAATTAGAAAAACATAAACTGCTTTATTTTCAGCTGGCTTATTCTTTTAAAGTTTTAGGTTCATATAAATATATCTTTTCGAACAGGAGAACGGATATAGCGGATTTTTCTTTCCATATCTTTAT
The DNA here is from genome assembly GCA_911387785.2 of Aelia acuminata. Lineage (NCBI taxonomy): Eukaryota > Metazoa > Arthropoda > Insecta > Hemiptera > Pentatomidae > Aelia > Aelia acuminata. Next base: position 127,034,797 of record OU426982.1, on the reverse strand, counting down.
TCGGCCGACCTGAAGTTTTTCATCCTCCATTGTTCCTGGGACGTGATGATCCCGAAGGCAAGGGCTTCCTTCTTGGACATCCCCTCAAGATACCGATGACCTCCCACTTCCAGTACTCCACCTTGAACTCCTTCCGGTAGCCCCCAGAGCCTGGAAGCCCTGATCCCCGACCGAAGCGGACTGGTTCCCGCGCCCATCTCCTTCGGAACCGTTAACTACAAACGAATACATGGCTCACCCAGAGCAACGCTCCCGCTCTAGCAGGAAGCTTCGAAGCTTAGATCAGTTTAATTAGTTAGTTTAGTAATTTATTAGAAGTGTATATTGTAGATATAATTTATAATAATAATAATAATATAAAATATAAAGAGAAGCTTATTGTAAAGATCTGGGTGTCTAGCGAGCGGGAATTATACCTGAATATCCGTTGGCGGGTTTAGGGGTGTTATTATTAATTCAAATACTATCCTTCACACCTAATATTCGCTGATTCATTTTTATTAATTTTCATGTGTAAGTAATAACTCTGTTTTGTTGATTAATCATATGTTCAATATTCAATTAAAAAAAAATTTTAATATCCATGAAATTAATTAATGATAAAATAATGAACAAATAATTTAGTTTAGAAAAACATTTATTGTTGCACACGAAACAATATGTAATTTATGATTTTTAACAAAATATTAACAAAGAAAAATTCTCCCACAAAGTGAAGAAGAAGAGAACAGAAAACATATGTATAGCTTATCTAAATTAACCAATACAAAACAAAAACTGTGATTTTTAATCTAAAGTAAACTAAACCAGATAAACAAATGTAATTAAGATGTTTTATGTTTTCCAGTGAAGTGTTTTTATTTAAGCAAAATAAAAATAAAAACTTAGTCTCTTCAAATTACAAAATAAACCTTTTGCTGCAGACCGATGTTTAATTGGAGGTCGCCAGGGCGATGAATGAAGGCCGGGCCCGGTGGTAGGGTTGGCTCTCTGGTAGTGTTCCAATAAAATAAAATTGGGAAAATGCATTAAAGTTTACTTCGTGCACTACTGAAGATAACACTTAAAGGTCTGGCCACACATGTCCGCACCGGATCCGCACCGTAGCAATAATACAGGTTATGTTCAGAATATTTTTAATTTAACTTACATATTACATTTAGTTATGCCTAAAGTGGCCTGTGTCTGACATGTGTGGCTTGAACTTTAGGCATATCTAAAGGTAATATGTAAGTTAAATTAAAAATATTCTGAACATAACCTGTATTATTGCTACGGTGCGGATCCGGTGCGGACATGTGTGGCCAGACCCTAATCCTAACACTCGAGACTGGGAAGCACGTGGCGTCAGCTGTTTTTTAACTAACCAATTAACACCACCTGGTGTTATAAACAATGCGCTTATTTACATTCTATTGTTAAATAAACATAATTGAAATTAAACTTATTTTAAATAAAATATAACTACTTTATGTTGACATAAATTTATATTATATTCTAAAAAATAAAAATAAAATAAACTTTTATTCGGGCTTTAACAGCGGGAAAAAAACGGGATATATATTGGAATTTTCAATTTTCAGGGGAAAATGCGGGAATTTTACTCTACCATTTTTAAAACATATTTTCAAATAAAATTACGACATTCAATCCCGTTTCGTATGGTGTATGAAGCACGATGAAGTACCTAACGTTAGTGAACAAATTCTAATCTTTATGGTAGATTCCTCACGACCCTTTTTTATCTTAATTGCATAAACATACTCGATTACATAAACATCGATATATGTTCATTATTGATATACATCGGAAGTAAAACATTAATGTCTTAAAACATCTTAACACATTGAAACACGTTTCCTGTTTAGGTGCCTTTACACTGTGCGTTTCCCACGCTCAAACAGCCTGTTCAGAACAGTGTTCGGCTAACGTAAATATGACACAGGTACTTAATCTGTTCGCCTATGTGTTCGGGAATAGTGCTAGTGTCGCTTTGGTGTTAGTTAGGATAAGCTTCTAGACCTTCTTTTAGCATTTTTCTGACGTTACTTTTATCCATAATAAGTTAGAGCAAAAGCCAGAACAGCCGCTAGTTCCAAGTCACCTGTCATTGTAATGAAAATTATTGTATTAAGGTGCATAGGTGCGGTCAGACATTACAGTTCGCTCGACTTCACGTTTAAGTCTAAATAGATGTTCGCGGTACGCGGGTACGGCCAGGTTTGGGGATTACCTATTTAAGGTTGAGGTTCGCACAATGTAAAGGCACCTTTAAAACAGACCAAATACGAATATAAATTGAATTGAAAAAATTAAACAATTTAGGGATAAGAGATGGGATCAAAAAAAAAAAAAAAAAAAATTGTGCGTGAATTATACGAGAATTTTGTAAGGTTCATCAACGATTCCGCCAGATTGTTTCATCATTTATGCAATTTTATTTCGTCAAAAGACTGGCGTGATAAAGCTGAAAATATTATCCCCTGTTCAAAACTCAGCTGATTTATTATACACCTACCTTCTTTAAAAAACACATTACTCAAAGGGATAGATGAACCACAAAAGAATTACACTATGAAGCCCAACTAACCCATGCGAAGAAGAGTTCCTTAAACCATAAACCCTTCTTTCTTAAATCTAAGTATATTCTTATGTTTAGGATGGATTATATTTTGGCGAAATTCGCCTTGGCATTCAAGCCCCTTCAAGGTGACGCGCAGTGCTTTGAGTATAGAGTGTTAGGACCAAAACATTTTGACTGACTGACCCATAGCGGTTCAAAATACTTAAATCTTTCTCATAAAGCTTCTTTTTTTTTTTTTTTTAATTGAATGAATGATTTTATTTACAAAATAATATAAATACAAGTTTTACAAGCCGTTGCTTTTTTAACTTACAAATTTACCTTTCTCATATATTAAAAATAAGCAAGATAATTACAACAGGGGAAAAAAAGAAGAAAAAAACCCCACAATCTTGAAGAGTAAAATTAAATCAACTTAAATTTATAAGTATAAGATTACTGTGGACGTTATTACAATTTAATCAAAATATAAAAAAGTCACAATTAGTTTAATGTACTAGCATACTTGATGATTAAAATAAAAATAAAAAAATAATAACTTTTTGAATAAAGATTAAAAATAAATATGGCTTATACTAGATCAAAATTATGATGTTAAAGTATCACCTGTTTCAGTCGTTCTCATAAAACAAATTTCAGCAGATTCAAGTAAAATCCTTAGTCGACCAACTGGAGCAAGTAATTGGCCACAATTATTGATTTTTTCAAACATTTCTTAGCAATGTCGTTCACAAATATTTGTAAAATCATTATTTGATGATCATTGTCGTCAACCAGGAACATTTTAAATTTAACTGCGAGTAATAAACGAAAAAAAATAATAAAAGCTACGTAACATTAAGAAATCTTCTAACGTGATAAGTATCGCAGCACTATTAGGTTTTGTTTGTTTTCGGTGGCTGTATGTGTGTTCCAACATGCAGTTCGGAACCGTTCTGAACTAACAAAATTAGCGCATAACCGTTCCGAGCTGCTTGTTTTCTTCTCACAATCAATGGCTACCCACAGCTATTATGATGTTAACTACAACACGTAGAAGCCTACTTCATCTCTCGCACCCCACTTAACCTAATCAACTGTACTGTGTTCCAACATAGTGTTATATTTCTTATCTCAAACATTGATATAACATAATGTTGTTTTTGTATTAAATTTAGATTTTTTTTTTTTACTTTAATTATTAATTCGCACCTGTCTGCAAGATGCTGACAAACAACGAATGAGATGGCCGTAATAGGAAATAATGACGACAGGCATGAGGAGGGAAAGCACCTAGCAGCATAACCTTCCTGGCTTGATTCAATTACCTTGGCTGTCTAAGAGAGCAGATCTCTCATCCAGAGCCTTTTTAGTCTTCTCGTATCCATGCTTATGTCAGCCATATTACTGATTAAACTGTTTGGATGTCCGTTCAAATTAATAAAAAAATCATTTGTAAAGTGTCATTATGTATATTATGAGTAATATCATTTTTGTTCCTTCGCTAAGGGTTGAATAGTGCGATTAAATACAGTTCCATTCTAGATAAAATACAAAAAGAACACTATGCCATATCAATATACAAATAAACTCCTACGAAAAATAACCGGATCTAGAATAAGAGTTTTAATGTATGAAGGAACAATAAAAATAATATCTCACTGGGTTAAGGTGGATGTGACATGTATTTTGTTTCTTTGTTTGCTTCAGGTCACTTTATGCCACTAAGGCTAATCGGACGATGCAACAGCTGGAGTCTTAAATTTTGCCTATCCACGTATTATTAGGATAGGGTCTTTAACGAGTACCTGAAATCGTACATTTTACGTCCTATCCTAGGGACGGCATAGGCAAGGATTTTTTACTCCCATTAAAAAATCCTAGGGCCACCTCGGGACGCGAACCGGCGGCCTTTAGTATTGTAGGTTTCTATGCTAACCACTACACCTCAGGTGACCCCCATGTATATGATTTGTACCTAACTCTACCAATTTTCCAAAAACTAAATGCAAAGAGATAATGTTCATCATATATAAGTAATAGAATTTCTTTACACAAGTAATAGAATTTCTTTACATAAGTAATAGAATTTCTTTACATAAGTAATAGAAAATTTTACCGCTTACTTAGTTGACAAGGACTATTTATCTTTTGAAAATAATATGACGATATTTAATAATAATGAATTAATAATAAATACGTTTTTTTAGCATCTTTCTGAAGGTAAAAGTTCTTTACCGGGTGGGAAAAAAACCTCATGTCCGTTTCCTTAGAACTAAATTTTCTACTATGGATTTAAATACCAATGATAAATACTTTGTTAAATTTGTTTTTCCTTTACTTATGGAGAAAGCTTATTGAACTTTTTTCGTTTAGTTATTGACGTTGATAATTGATTGGAAGTATTTAAATCCAGTGTGGAAAATGTATTCAATAAAAAAATTGATATGGTGATGTTTACCTACTTGCTACAGAATGAAATATTATTTCAGTAACTAATGGCTTTCTAATGTTGAATATTTAGAGAAGTAATAGAAATGGTTTGGGGTCAGGAATCCTAAGTAGAAGACCCTGTAGTCGGAAAAGGATGGAATTCGGTTGGAATGTCCGAGAAGCCAAAATACTGCCCGAAAGGAAAAAAGAAGACAATTAGACGTGTAAATGTGACTGACGCCAAGGTCATCGGTCGTGACAGCGGTCCCCGTACCTGTACCTGCCTCGTCACGTTCTAATGCAGGTACCTGTTACTTCATTGGTATCAGTGACAAAGTATTATTGATACATTCCGGAGCTGGTCGGAATCCCAACACCTCAAGCTAAAGGTCAGTTCCCTCCTAGCCTCGCGCACCACTAGCTCCACTTTCATCTCTAATCTCTCTCTCTCTCTCTCTCTCTCTCTCTCTCTCTCTCTCTCTCTCTCTCTCTCTCTCTCTCTCTCTCTCTCTCTCTCTCTCTCTCACTCTCTCTCTCTCTCCCTCTCTCTCTCTCTCTCTCTCTCTCACTGTCTCTGTCCTTACTTACGCCATTAATAAAGTTAATTATTTCTGTTATTTGAGGCGTGGCTAATGTAATATATTAAAATGAATGGCTCCTTCAAATGCCAACCAACAGTTATATCGAGTAATCGGCCTGATGTGGCTGTCAGGAAAATAGGATAAACAACGCTGCAAACAGTGACACTCAGCTAATGTCATGGTTAAATGTTTTTAAAACACCGTAACTTATAATGAAGTACAATTTATTGCTTTTATGGCAGAAAAAATATTTGCACCATTCTTGAGGACAGTAAATTTAGTCCCTGCTTCAGTTTTCAATAATTTCATTTAAATAATTTTAGAGAAGGGCTAATTCCTTTAGAACGGTTATGGGCAACCTTTGACTTGTTGTGGGCCAAACTTTAGTGCGCAAATATGTTCGCTGGCCGGATCAAATCTTACAGCGGTCTGGTTGTTGTCTTTATATGCCTTTGAATACAAAATTCTTCATGTAACATTCTTGCAGTAATGGAACTAATAACAAATTAGTAAATATATGCCATGGTTTAAAGTATATAAGTATAAAGAGCTTAGTATGACCACTTAAAGATGGCGGGATTAGCTCCTTGAACTCATAATTTTTTTTAAAAAATTCTATTCAACTAATTTTAAGGAAGAATTAAATTTCTGATTTTCTAAGAACTTAATAATTATCCTTAAAAAATAAAAGTAATTAAAAATTATTGGATTTAAGGACATTGATGCACATGTTTTTTAAAAAAATAGAAGCCGAAAAATTAAATGTTACACTGCACCACCAAACCTTGATGACATAATGATTCTCTAAGAATGAGGTGACTGGCCTTATACGTCGTAGAAAATAGTTCAAATATTCTGATTATATATTAACAGTATATATGCATATTCAAAGAATCGGTGGATAATTTTTACTACAGAATTTCGGACAGGATTGAAATCTTTACTTAGAAAGAGAAAAAAATTTGATTTAATTTTTAGCTTTTGGTCCGTGTTAAGCTCAGATATATTTGTATTATTTTTTTTATTACATGACATTACTTTGTTAAGACGTGCTTAGACATGCTGATATTCAAATAATAAATTTTAACGGAATTATTTACCCTTAAAATAAAATAAAAACATTTGCTGAGTTGGTTTAAAACTAATGCATTACAAATGGTTTAGTCCGTTGGAGGTGGCCAAATATTGAGGGGGCTTGGGATTAGATTTATGTAAAAAAATCTCCAAATCTCATATTCTAAAAGTTCGAAAACGGGTACGAAATTTATCCTCAGTTTACTACGATTCTTTTAGATACAATGCAATAGTCTTACGAGTATTTTATCATTATAAGAACGAATACTAATGTTTTATTTCTGTTTATCACTAAATATTTAGCAGTTGAATAAAACAATACTACTCCTTGGACATCAATAAATAGTCAAAGTATTGTTGAGTTAAAGCTAATTATTTTTGTATAACTTGCAATTTTTTTTTTAAACTTGATAAGTCCCCATTTCAGCTGACCTTCAGACCTTTCCCTTCAGATAAGATCCCCTCTATTGTTGAATATTGGCACACTGCTTCTTTATGGACAATTGTGTACTTTCCCCTACACCGCCGCGTGGGTAAAATCCTGCAGAAATGTTGTAAGCGCATTCCATTGTATTCCGTAATTGTGTATTTGTTTCCAAACGTTTAGCTTCTCTTTGTATTTCCTATTCTTCAATGAGCATCCTGCGATTTATAGCAAGATAACTAGTTTGAGTATTAATTTTTTTCCTATGTTTAAGTTTTTTTTCTCGATTTTCTCTAGAATAGCTTTAACGGTTTTGATTAAACTCGTCATGTTTAATGAGAATCAAGTATTCTTTAATATCAGGTAAGCTTTATCATTATTGAAATGTTCTAAGGGGGCATAAACGGGGAAGAGGCCTTTTTTGTTTCCTATAAAGTACCTTTGCTTTCGTTTATATGGAGAAATTATCTGTCTCTCGTTTCGCCTAAAAATAAGAAATGGCTAAATATGAAAAATGAAAAAAATCAAGTAAACGTATGTAGAAGAAAAAAAGATATTCCGTCAAATCATAAAACACGTTGAGCCCACTCAGTACGCCTTTAATGACAGACCAATGCTTTATAATTAAAGATGTTCTGTTCATTTAATGGAAATTAATTGTTTCCTGGGAACTATATGAAGTTTTCAACAACTACGTAGAAAATTATAAAATCGGACGATTTGAAGTATTAAGGTTGCATTGCCGAATTATCACAAGTAAAAACTTTTATTTAATCATAAAAAAAAAAGTGTACTTACATGTATGTAATGTGTACTGTAATGTATGTAATGTTTAGTGTACTTTAATAAGTAAATGTATGTGGAAAATTGTGTGAGCTTGAGAAGTGGCAATTAACAAAACACGTCAACTTCTAATCGAAGTAAGTTGGTAAGTAAAAGTTGCGTGTTGCGCGCATCGCACCAGATTTTTATATTATCTATTATTATTTTTTTAAATAATACTTCTTTATATTTTGATCATAAAAAAGAGAAAGAAAAGTATACTGTTATTCAAAAACAATAGAAGTACGACCCTATTTTAAAATATTCAACTTTATTTAACTGACCTAGGATTTAACTGACCTGACTGAAACTCACGCCACGTGCTGAGAAGCCATCCAGGTGTGATCACCCGCCATGACTAAGAAATGGGATTAAATTAATAAAAGTTTCCTCCATTCTCTTGAGTTCATTGAGGAAGAACCAAAGGGTTGAGGAAAAATGGGCCGCCGACGCGGAAGGAAGGACTGGGCTCCGTAACGGTCCCCGCCCGGCCGGAAGTAGAGAGCGGACCCCCGGAAACCGAGAGCCGTTGGTACACCTGCGGTACTCTTCAATTAGAACCTCGGGGTACTTAGCACAATACGTTAGTCACGTGCCTCCCACCCGGCGGCAACCAGCTACTGATATCCTCAACTTTTTATAGGGGTGACTTTAACGGTCGGAGGTGGTTTTGATGCTCTTTGAGCGGGGCAAACATATCGAACAACATTAAGGAAATATATTTATATAATATCTTACAGTAATGTAAATAGAACAGGAACCCTCGAATCGGAAGATAAAAAAGAAGAAAAAAATGTTTTTTTTTAATAATTGCTTTGGAACATAGAGTAAGGGCATTAAAAAAAAACAAAAATCTGGTGCGAAGTGCGCAACACACAACTTTCACTTACGAACTTACTTAGTTTAGAAAACGGCGTGTTTCGATAATATGTAAACGCCATTCCTCAACTTCACACATTTTTCCACATTAATATGCTTATATTTGGATATCTCCATAACACAGAACATTTGTATTGCGAAACTTGAAAGTACTCAGTACTTTTCGATTCATTATTGCTTATCTCTCTATTTTTAAGGTACCTAATTTCATCAAGTGTCGAGTTTTTTACTTATTGCTTGTTTTCGGTGAGATTTTAGCTATCATATAAATACATCAAATACCCTATTTGATCAAAATAGTTACAGCCCTTTTTAAGTAAATAGCAAAATCCTAACAATTAGGCAACAAGTGCCCACTCCAGTTGACCTATTTTGATGAAATCTTGGCTGTCACATTGCGGGCATATACATACATCAAATACAAAGTTTCATAAAAATCGTTACAGCCGTTTTTGAGAAAATCCAAAAAAAACTAAAAATAAGACGAAATTCATTAAGTTAAGTACCCCTTCCGTTTGACCAAAATTTGATGAAATTTTTGCTGTTACATCTCGGGCATATACATACACGAAATACCCAATTTCAGGTTCTTGCGGTTTTCATACACATAGACCATTTCGCGGGACTTGGTTATTTGGACACAGGGGATAATCATTTCGTATCATTTCCTTCTCATTTGCTCACATTCCATTCCACTTACAGTTATCACAAAAAATAAAGAACTAGTCACGTGATTAAAACACCATCATCACCGCTCGTTCAATAATTCAAGCATTAATTTTACCAGACTCCGAACATGTTAATTAGAGTTTATTAAAAAGCACCTCGGCTTAATACATTAAGAGCTTTAAAATACTAAGCACTGGTTGCATTAATACCTTGATTATCCTGTGACAAGTTCATCGTTATGTCAAAATATACATAATGTAATACAATTAAAGAATTGTTGTTACAGGAAATGTGGCTAATGCCATCTGTATATCCGCCCTCACATCGTGTGCCACCTTGCATTGCATCAGCTGCGGCCAAGGTTGCCTTAATGCTTCCTTAAAGACTATATTATATGTTCATTATTTCCGTTACTTTTCAATTCAACATCTGTCACATTATCTGTTATACTCGTAATCTATTAAAATTCCAATTACGGATCAAGGAGACCTAATGAAATGGAACCTGATGATTAAAACCTTTCATTGTTTAATGACCCATTTGTGTTTATAGCCAATAAAGCTTCGAACCTAATATGTCGTGAGGTCTTGAACTAGAAAAATATTTCAAAAAAATCAAAGCCTTAGATAGAAAACTTCATCCTCTTTTCAGTGATATATTATATTTTAATAGGCTTGGAGAGAGATTTTAGCCATACAGAAATTTTCATATAACACCGAGTTGAATTAATTTTATTAGATTTACCAGGTGTGTAAATATGAAACCGGAATTTTCCAAATAGCAAATAAGAGTTGATTGTGTAAAAATGATACATACTTTTTCATTCGAAGTACTGTCCTTCGCTATCTATGCATTTTTCCCATCATTCAGGCAATTTGTGGATTCCCCGCCAAAATAATGCTTCCTCTTCTGAGTCAAACCAATCACTTAACCAATTTCGTACATTTTCATAAGAAGTGAAGCGCTGCTCAGCTAGTGCGTGTCCCATCGATGCAAATAGGTGGTAATCGGAATGGGCTAAATCTGGTGAATAAGCCGCATGCGGAAGAATTTACCAACCAAACACTTGGATCGTTTCCTTGGTCCGTTTAGCCGAATGTGATGGGGCATTGTCATGGAGCAAGATCACTTTGTGTGTCCTTTCTTCATATTTGGGACTTTTTGGCGCAAATCTTTATTCAAATTTATCATCTGTTGTAGGTAGCGTTCCGTATTAACAGTTTCCCCAGGTTTCAGCAGCTCATAGTAGGTAACACCCAGTCTGATCACACCAGACACAGAGCATTTTCTTCCTCCCCAAGCGATGCAAGTTACCCAGGATTTTTTACGCTTAGGATTCTCGAAGTAAATTCACTTTTTATCACCAGTCACAATTTGATGAAGAAATGACATTTTTTCTGTACCTGGCGAGCAGCATTTGCCATGAGGTTTTTCGAGCTTCCTGCTGCCTGTCATTCAGTTGGTGAGGTACCCATTTTCCGACCTTCTGGATCTTTTCCATGCCTTTCAAACAAATGGAGACGGTGTCACATGTAATAATTGTCCAACAAACGCTTCCGAATCAGCGTTTTCAAAGTTGTTTTTTTTTGTGGTTTTCCACGGTCTTTGTTTCTTTTATCGAAATCCATCTTTAAATTTTTTGAACCAATCGAAACATTGAGATTTGCCTAGGGCATGCTCCCCGTAAGCTTCAACAAGCATCCTATGTGATAATGCTCCAATTTTTTCAGAAGGAAACGGAAAATAAATGCTGTCCGCAAATCTTGATTTGTTGGCACAAAAGTCGACATGTTCAACGCCACTAAAAACACGGTAATAGAATGAAACTGATGTTGGAAACTCATAAGTCAATAAGCCACTCATATTATTTCATTATTAGATAGAGAATTTCTTCCTCTTTCTAGTGATATATAGTGTGTAAGGCTGGTTGGAGAGAGATTTTTGCTCATGGCATTTTACTATGACCGTTTTACAACTTGGAAAAAATATAAATTTTTATGTTTAAGAATTTTTTTTTTTCATGAAGGAAAATTATCTCTCTGCTATATATGGTAACATCTGATTCTGTATGAAAGGCAGAATTAATGAATAAACTTTGAAAGCTTTAGTTCAATTAGTAACCATTCTATAGAGGAAAGTCTTAACATGGACAAGTTGGTTTTGAGCTCAAGTCGTCGTCGGAACTTCAAATATCAAAACAGTTCAAATGGCCATAATTCTGAAACTACTTGTTGGAATTGGGTACAATTTGGCTTTTTTTCTGATCTCTGTATGTACTTTATACCCACAAATTTTTATCAAAATCTGAGGGAGGGAGGTAAAATTTTGAACTTCGGCTGGATGATTTGACGTGGAATGACACACTGTACTTATACAAAAGACTCTCGAAAGGAACATTCGCACCAAATTTAAAAACGAGCACTCAACTGACGGTACACGCAACTTTCACAACTCCTGGAATAGAAATCTTCACTCAACTTAAGAATTAAGTGGAAGACCCGTAGGAAATGCGCATAGACTACCGACATGTGTTTGGGAACCTGAAGATAACAAGTTCAAAACCAACATGACAGGGGAAATTTAATAAAACTCGGCATCAATCCTCCGACCACTCCCCTGGCCCAGGAAACCCTGTATAACTTAAGGGGCGAGGAAGAGGATGACAAAAACAAAAACTTAAGAAATAAGCGACTACTTCACTATTTTAAGGGTTGTTTGGACATACGGAGCAGAACTGTGAGGCTCCGCAAAATTTCTCCTTCTTATCTTAATGCATCCTTCTAAGGAGTTTTAGACAAATCACTAATGCACCCTGGTTTACATTAAATCATACACTGCACAACGAGATGAATATATCGGCAGTAAAATCTTACATACAAGATTAAAAAAAAAATTCATTCTTCATCACAACATTAGCGTGATGTCCACCAAAACTTAGATTTAAATGGTTGGGGTGCGGTTAAAATAAGTAGCCCTAATATGTGAGAATTACATATTTTATTATAGCCAACGTTTCGACCCAAATTATAGGTCATCGTCGGGGCTCTTTGACATTTGGCCTAAATTTAAATGAATAAGCAGATAACTGGAAGAGTTTTGTTAATATTGGTCTAATTTTACTTTCATATTGAATTCTAACATGTTTTTTGTGCCTCATGATTGTCATTAGTATAAGTGTACAAATTTCTCAAATCTGACAAGAGAGTAAGGCGTTCGATGGATGTACATATATTCTAGATGTATATTTGAGACCTTGTAAGTTCTTAATTGTATAAAGCTAAATCCACTCTTTTCTTTGATATTTCAAACACGTCATTTTTTTTTCTTTTTATGTGGAGCAGACCTGCCATCATGTTTTAAGACCCTCAATGACGCAATCTCTGACCAACCCAATCCTTTCGTCAGCATCCATCTTTGGGTCGAAAATTGTATCATACTCTTTTTCAAGCGATGATGCTACTATAATTGTCCCGAAATGTTGTAAAGTATACGCCTATTGGCGGAGTTGATTTTTATAGGCATATACTAGGTTGTTACAAAAGTCCTTGTTCACAAAATTAATTTTATTCAAATGTGAGTACAAAATTTACAAATCAAATTTATTCTTCAAAATACAGGCCATCATTTTCAACTACTTTAACCCATCTTTCTGCCAAAAGTTGTATTTGATGTTGATACCACTCTGCAGTTTTCGAGGCAAAGAACTCCTCGCATCCAGATTTGACATCATCGAAGTTTTCGAAGCGCCGACCTTTCAAAAAATGCGCCATTGACCTGAAAAGTCCATAGTCAGACGGTGCGACGTCTGGGCTGTAAGGAGGGTGGGGCAAGACGCTAATCCCGTTCATTTCTGAAAAATTTTCTTTAACTAATCGTGAGCGATGAGCAGGGGCGTTGTCTTGCTGAAATAACGCTTGCTTCCTATTAATCAAAGCGGGGTATTTCACTTTTAAAACTTCATATACCCTATCGAGCTGTTCACAGTATAGCTCAGCGTTGATAGCCCTGCCCTCTGGAACCAGCTCGAAGTGATCTAGGACGACCTGATCTAGGTTCATCTTCAAGGCTTGTATTCCCAGAATTAAACCGCCTGAACCAAAATGCGGCCGTGTTTCGATGCACCACACTTTCCCCTTCCACTGCACAAATTTCCTCGGCTGAGGCCTTTGCACTAAAACCTTTTTTCCAATAATGCCTAAGAAGGCCGCGGATGACAAATTTTTCTTCCGACATTTCTAGTGAAATTTAATAAACTGAATGATAATTAGAGGATTAGTTAATGTAAACATTGACATAAGAATTGTATTCGTCAGAGATTAAATAAGGATTAAATTAGAGACCTCAATGTAAACAACTTGATATGCACAAGGACTTTTGTAACAACCTAGTAGTACTTTTGTTTTGGGAGTTGAAATGATATCTTTTAAATATCAGTCCTGTATATTTCTGTTACTTCAGTCTCAGATTTCCTAGACAATTTCAATGTGGTCATTATGTCAGTTACAATGGGAGCGATATATTTAAGCTCCAAGAGCAATGGCTCATTGAAATATGAGGCAGTGTTATCGTGATATGGAAATGGTCCAATAAAAAAAATAACTTTAGAAAGTTTTCTAAATAAATTATTAAGGTGCATATTTATTAATATTTTACACATAACAATGACCATAAGTGGAGGGCCTGAACGGACCTCGTGTACTACGCCACTATGCTGGGAATCGCAGTGTTACGGTTTTCCAATTTCACGTATCGGAATAGAATTGCTCTGACCGTTACTAAAACGATTCCCTTCCGATAGTAGGGGCTCGACTATCTAGAATTCCGTTATAAACTATTTATTATCGAACCTCTATCTCGTTGACATTTATTTCAAAGCTAATTGTTCCGTAAAATTGAATATATTTTTCAAGTTGCTAACTAGGAAATAATTTATGAACCAAACGTAGTTATCTTAATTACACTATTTCCGATAAGCACTAAAGGTACCTATATTAGGTACCCCTATATTAGGTACCAATATTATCTTCTGCTGACTGCCTCTGTGTCTGAATCATCTTCCATTGGTTCGATAGACCATTACCGGTGCATGACAAACTCTAATCTTGCGGTCTGCTCGTTGTATGGCAGGGGTTATCTTTCTGATGCCAAGGACCCTCCAGACATCCTCTGTTACACCATCTATCCACCTTAACCATGTTCTTCAGCTGCGTCTGGTACTGCGTATGCCATCCATCATTATTCTTTCGGGTATCTCATCCTCTGGCATACGAGCTACTTGGATTGCCCAGCTTAGACTTCCATGTCCCAAACCCGATATGCCTTATAATAATTGAGTTCTACCTATCCAACTTTCCGGGTTCGATAGATTCCGTGGTCTTTGGCCTACTCTTGAGTAATTCATTGTTATGTAGAACCTTTAATTCTTGCCTTCATATCTTGAGATTTGGTTATTTTTATATATTTTTTCTTACGAATCTTTTTTTTTTTTTTTAGGAGAATGCGAGACATAAGCAACCTTATATCGGAACAGGTTTTCATATAGACAGAATGTGACTAAGTTGTTTATACTGTACTACAAAATTTTTCAGATTTACCTTGCTCAATCTAGGCCTTCAAATTTTCCTCTTCCTTTCTAGCCGTGTCAACATAATACTACTGGGTACCCTAGCCCTTTCTGGCTACATGACCCTCTACATTAGATGCTGCATCCTGATGAACCGTCCGTTCCATTATTATGTTTGCTGACAATTTCTTTGTTATTCCATGTTTTCCTATCGGTACCAATGCGTACTGGTCTAAAAGTGTTATGCAGTACTTTTCTTTCTTGTACCAGATGCTAACTTTCATAAGCTTTGGAGAAGCTTCTTTTTGCTGCCCCCATATATGAGGGTATGGCGAATATAATGCATTATACAGAGTCGCTAGTGGTTTTTTTTGTGGAAGCTATTACCGCCGAAAGTAAAAAAATCTGGTGCGTGCGCGCAACACACAACTTTCACTTACCACCTTACTTAGATTAGAAATTAATGCGTTTTGTTAATTGCCACTTCTCAAATGAACAGAACGGCTTTAATTATGAACAATGGTCTGTCATTAAAGGCGTACTCAGCATGCGTGGGCTCAACGAGTTTTATGAGTTGACTGAATATTTTTCTTTTTTTCTCCTCTTTATGTTTTTTTTATTTTTATCATATCTCATATTTTGCCATTTCTTATTTTTAGGCGTAACGAGAGACAGTTAATTTCTCCATATAAACGAAAACAAAGTTACTTTAGAGGAAACAAACAAACAAAGAAGGCCCCAACCCCCCCCCCCCAAAAAAAAGCCCCCTCAGAACATTTTAATAATGATAAAGCTAACTTGATATTAAAGAACACCTAATTTTCATTAAAAATGACGATTTGATAAAAATCGTTAAAGCCGTTTTTGAGATCATCGAAAAAGATGTAAAATTTTGGAAAAAAATTAAGAAATAAAGTGCCCGCTCCGTTTTTCCAATGTTGGCTATCGCATGTTTGGCATATACATACATCAAACTCCCAGTTTGATTAAAATCGTTAAAACAGTTTTTGAGTAAATAAAAAAAAAACACGTGAAAATGATAAAAAAATTATTAAGTAAAGTCCCCCCTCCGGTTGATCAATTTGGATGAAATTTTTACAGTCATATCTCGGGCATATAAATAGATCAAATACCCAGTTTGATTAAAATCGTTAAAACCGTTTTTGAGTAAATAAAAAAAAACACGTGAAAATGATACAAAATTTATTAAGTAAAGTCCCCCCTCCGGTTGATCAATTGTGATGAAATTTTTACAGTCATATCTCTGGCATATAAACAGATCAAATACTCAGTTTAATCAAAATCGTTAGAGCCGTTTTTGAGAAAATCGAAAAAAACGTAAAAAGTTATTAAATAAAGTACCCCCTCCCTTTGAGCAATTTTGATGAAATTTTTGCTGTCACATCGCGGGCATATACATACACTAAATATCCAATTTCAGGTTCGCAAGGTTTATAGTTTTTGAGCTAGTCTGTTCACACACACACACACACACACACACACACACACACACACACACACACACACACACACACACACACACACACACACACACACACACACACACACACACACACACACACACACACACACACACACACACACACACACACACACACACACACACACACACACACACACACACACACACACACACACACACACACACACACACACACACACACACACACACACACACACACACACACACACACACACACACACACACACACACACACACACACACACACACACACACACACACACACACACACACACACACACACACACACACACACACACACACACACACACACACACACACACACACACACACACACACACACACACACACACACACACACACACACACACACACACACACACACACACACACACACACACACACACACACACACACACACACACACACACACACACACACACACACACACACACACACACACACACACACACACACACGCACGCACACACACACACACACACACACACACACACACAGACACACACACACACACACACAGACCATTTCGCGGGACTTGGTTAATTGGACTCAGGGGACCCCAAAACGTGTATTTTCGTTGAAAACCGGAAGTCGAAATTTTTCACGATCGCAATACTTCCACTTACTATATATTTCATATATAGGTAAGTGAAAGTAAAAAACGATTATACGGACTAAAATCCTTCTTGATATTTCTTCTGTCGGCATTATTTGGGAGCCTATATAGACCAATTATTGGACTGTCTCGAGTATAAATATTCTGTCTGACTTATTTTATTCCCCTTTTAGGTAGATCACTCTTTTAGGTTGGAACTTCCGCCTTACTATAACATTGCAAATTTTTATTATGACATTGGTTAAAAACTTTACATTGGTCCGGTATCTATTTTTTTTTTAATATGAGAAGTTAAAAGTTAAAGCAATTAACAAACTAGTTTATATTAGAGTTCATCATTATTGCGGTCGGGCAAGATTTTACTAATTACGTTTCCAGCATTCCTGCTTCCTCGATTATTCGTCATGATATGAAGCATTCGTTTTAAATGCCTCAATAAAATCTGGAACGAGAAAGGCTACAAGTTATTATACTTAGTCGCATACTTTGAATAATTACAGTCATAACTCGACAATATTATGTCGCATTCCATGGAAGCTATCCCGGTTCTCTCCACCTTCCCTTCCTTTACTAATTGAGTAATCGGATCGAAGGAACCCCCCTCCCAGTAGAATTCCGGAGAATTATATATACACATTGATAATCTTTAAATATTTTTTAAAAGAAAATTTTCTAGCGACGTAAAATAATATCGAATTAAAAAATATTAAAAGATAAATACCAAAGAGAGTATTCGGGGTTTGAAAGTTGAATAAAATCTATAATATAGAATATCAAGTAGGATGTTTACGTTTTCTTTAACTGGAACTGGAAATTTATTTAGAAAAAACAATATTGTCTAGGTGTCCACCATAACGCTTCTGGCACTCCTCGAATCTCAAACGCAGTAAACAGTGTAAATAGTGAGCGTTACTGTGAATTGATAAGAGGTTTTTTGGCCCTAGAACTTCATGAGTTTAAAGGAACATGGTTTCAGCAAGACGGGGCCCCTTGCCATAATTGCTACGGTAAACGAATTATTCCAAAACAAAGTGATTTTTCGTAGGGGCACCATTAGCTGGCCTCCCAGAGTCCCGATCTCAGTCCTCTTAACTTCTTTCTGTGGGGATACCTGAAAAGTAGGGTATACGAAAAGAAACCGACGAATCTAACGCAATTGAAGCAAAATATCAGAACAGAAATGACGGCAATCTCTGGAACAATGTGGCAACGCGTTTTTAGAAATCTGCGTTTGAGATTCGAGGAGTGCCAGCTGCGTGATGGTGGACACCTAGACAATATTGTGTTTTTTCTAAATAAATTTCCAGTTCATTGTGTTTAAATAAAACCTAAACATCCTACTTGATATTCTATATTTTAGATTTTATTCAACTTTCAAACCCCGAATACTCTTTTTGGACACCCTGTATATTGATAGAAATGATGGAACCTTTGAATTTTTAAGTTTATATTACCATTATTTTTTATTTATAAAACTTCGTAAAAGAAATCGATAAGTTCTAAGAACAACTAATTTATACCCTGTCACAATAAACCTCTGTGAAGTAGGTACCTAAATATTTCTTTAACAATAAACGATATAATTTCTTTTTTTAATCCTTGTCTAAAAAAAAATAATGGTTTAGTCGAAACCATTATTTGACGACAGCCACAGACGTACCCACTAACCCATAATCTTGCTTCTAATGAGCATCATGGAAAAAAAAAAATGATTCCGTGACCTTCTTTCACTCAACAATCATTCCACAGTTTCTACCTAAATCGTTAGTTTTTATTTGGCTTATTACAATCCATTTTGTTTTTACGTATGTAATTTTAGTTTCCATGAGATATAGATATAGATATGATTCGGCTCCTGTTTTCTAAAAATTTTTAGTCTCTGATGATCTGATTTATTTATACTGTTGGTATAGAATTTGCCTCTATGATTGTTTATCGGTTCTGAATCTGTTTCGAACAATCTGGAAATGCCACCTAAATATGATTATGTAGAGCCTCTATAGACCTATTTAGGTGGCATTTCCTTCATAGACATATAGTCCTACGTAATATACAACAGACTGCAGCTACAATTCATTTTTGTTAAATATGTTACTTGGCACTATTTTGCCCCGACCCCTTTAATTATAATGAAGTAATATGTTAATGCATAAATATTCCATTTAGTTTCTATTTAAACCGTTGAGCTCAAACAAAGATCTACAAGCATGTTGTTGTTTTTTATTTTTTTCTTAATCTTCAGATGTGTTCTGCAGATTAGGAAATCGGTATTTGGTACACTTTAGAGCAACTTTCAAATGACATTGGATTTTTTTTTAAGTCTATTACAAATATTTATTATTGATTATGTAAAAAGGAAACAATATGGAATTGTATCTATATATTGTAGTGATTTTTTTTTTCATCGCCTATACTTCTTTTGAAAGTTATTTAATTCACTGCTTAAAAAAAAAAATTAACCCAAGGATTGCTTCCCCATCTTTAATTATATTGTAGCATTTCCTATTATTGTACATATGTGTTTCTAAAATCTTGACTAATACATATATTGTATGTATCTCAGTAAAATTTATTTTTTCATATTATAGAAAAGTAATATTTAAACATTAGCTATTGAAGTAAAATACTGAACTGAATTGTTACGTTATATGACTAAGGGTCTGGCCACACATGTCCGCACCGGATCCGCACCGTAGCAATAATACAGGTTATGTTCAGAATATTTTTAATTTAACTTACATATTACCTTTAGTTATGCCTAAAGTTGCCTGTGTCTCACATGTGTGGCTTGAACTTTAGGCATAACTAAAGGTAATATGTAAGTTAAATTAAAAATATTCTGAACATAACCTGTATTATAGCTACGGTGCGGATCCGGTGCGGACATGTGTGGCCAGACCTTAAAGCACAACTCCCAACCCCCATAGTGTTTATTGATAAAAAAAGGTATTGTAAAAGAATTTTAAATAATTTTTAGTTTGACAACAATTATTCTTGCTGAAATCTGTTGTTTTTTCCGATATTCCTTGGTCTGAAAATTCCCAGCAAATCGAAACCCCTAACAAAAATATACATATATATAAATTCATATCCCGATAAAAATGTGCCCGATCAAAAATATTGATGGTTGCATTGCAACTCGCGTCAAGCATCCACCATCCCCTTTTAAGGCTGCCATGATCATTAGGTTACCTAAAAATACAATAAGAACTCTAATAATAAGGCTTCGAAACTATAATAATAGTTTTCATCAAATTGGGCACTATACCGATTGAAGAAAAGAATATAACAATTAGAGATATTTCTTACTGGAATCGCGTTTAGGTTATTCAACTTGAGATTGATGTTGAGGTTATGTTTCGAAAGTGAATGGCAAAACGGGGACAGCTGTTAGCAGTTCTTTTCATTTAAGGAAAGGCTTGTCTTCTAGGGCTACGGAAAGGCAGTCCGAATCGGGGAGGGATCAGCTAGCTTCCAAATCGGGAAGCTACTCAACAATAGCTCTGACCACATGACAACATTTTTTAAATGTCGTATATCTCTTATGCATCAAATATAATTTCATCCAGTTTTGAGTTTTGTAACCTGATGAGTAATTAAATAGAATTAATTTAATTAAATAAGTTTCAACTAGCAATAATCCCACTTCAGAAGACCTTCATTGGTTATGACCTTGCCTCTGTGCAAGGTTAATTTAATTAAATGTTGATATTGTGTTGTTATTGAATCTTTATATTTTATATTGTTATTTCAAGAAAAATGTATTTAAATAACCAAAAAGAATATTTTTTAAAATCAATTGATGATGGTTTTAAATGATATAACTCCATAGGAAAAAGAACAAATCGTACATGATTTATTAGATTGATGATTTTGTTTAGATCGGATCTAACCTAATAAAGTAAACAACGAATGAATTCTCTTCCAGAAATGTGGTTAAAGCCGACATCGGATCTCGGGAACTCTCGGTAAACCCGAACTGTATTGTGGATATCGGGTAGGGCGTGATCGGAATACCTTGTTGTTTACTCACCTCGGCCGCCATCTCAGGGCTGCTTATCCGAAGTAATACCAGATTTCCTACTATAAAAACTTAGCTACTATAAAATTTCTAAATTTTAATTTAGAAATCTTAAAATTATATTATTTCATGATATTAAAATTTATTTAAAGTCAGAAATAAGTTCCTTTTTTTTTAAGTTGTAGAAGTACGACGTATTGGATCGTAATTGGTACTAATGTTTGTAAAGTATTTTGATCAGATTCAAATAAATAATTATAATTATAAATAAATAAAATTTCAAACTATTAGAAATTCGTTAAACTAGAAACTTGTTCAAAGTTCTATAATTACCATGTATCCTATATATTAATCCGGTTAGGAGCTCACAAAAATTCACGAGCCCCCACACTCTTTTTCTGCGTGCGCATCAATCAACGAAACTCTGGATTTTTATTTATTTTACTACATATTTCTTCATTAGTTTTCGTTCAAAATAAATTCTACTACCATCAACTTCAATGTTTCACATCTGCCGGGAAGTATCAAATCTTAAAGAGACTCCAGGAACAGTTTGTGCAACTTGGAGAGCTGACCCGACAGTTGTCCAACCTTTAAGCTGCAAGAGATGGCGGACCCCTGCAATCCTCTCGTTAGACCCGCTCTCCCTAAGGCCATAGCCAATGCTTTGTCTTTGCTCCGGGTCCAAGTTCGATTCCGCCCCGCATTTCACCTTTCACCGATTAGTTCGGCCACGTTATATCGATTGTAACTAATTCGATTATAGTCATCTAGGACAAGCAGGTGATATGCTAATTGTGTATAAGGTCAAATGGTAATCCTCGGGCTGTAAAATTCCTTTCAACTGATGGCAGATAACTTTTGTTAATGTACCTTCATTCAAGGTTAAAATCTATTTATTTTTTTTAAATACATCTTTGTACTAACAAAACAAAATTCATTCGATTCTAAGATAAAGGTTTTTATTCTGTTCGTTATGTGGAATGCTAATTGACATAATGTTGACACTTATATTCATTCAATCTTTATTGTGGATAACCACCTTTTTTTAAATTAATTTTAAATATTTTATTTTTAAAGAGAATAGATTGGGCTCCGCCGGGAGTCGAACCGGGGTCTCCCACGTGACATGCGCGGTATGTTAACCACTACACCACAGAGCTCGCTTCCAAGCGGAGCCAATTCTTCCTCTTCACTGATACCTCTCCCCTCATCTCGCAATTTTTGCAAGTAGTAACAGGAGATGGACAATTTTTGACACATAAATATAAACGACTTAATTTTACTAAAGCAGTATTTTAGGGAGCATTTTTATAGGGGATATTAGGTATGTAAAATGATTTAAGGTGAAATAATTTTACCGAGATTATTTTCCTGGGATATATTAACATGAATACTTTGGGACCAAAAGGGTTAATTAATTACAACAGTGTCCAACTTCAACAGTTACCTACCAAAGATTTTTTTTCCATTGATGACTCCTTTTTAAATCTTATTATGTTATCTAATAGTGACTTAAAGCTCATCCCTGAATGAAATCACCAAGTTTTGCATGCATTGGCTGTTTCGTGATTGAAAAATAAAACATTTTTTTAGCATCCACCGTACACACAATTATACTGAATTACACAAATATTATTATATTTGTTATATTATAAAATATTATTATATTATAAATATTATACGGGAATTACACAAATATACTGCTACTTTTTATTTTTTAACGGAAAGGAAAACTAATATGAAACCTATAATATTATGCAACGTCTTTTTTTTTATAAATAATATACATCAAGCATGAAAGTCAAGTAAATATCAAAGATGACAGTTCATTTTTATAGAGATAATATATCAGTTATTTCTGTAAGGTGTTTCCTTTTAGGTACGCCATCATACTTGATGCTTTGTTTGTTTGGTTTAAAGTCCCTTTATGCTACTAAGGCTATTCGGGCCATACTATTCGTATTTTGCCTAAATTTTGCTTATCTAAGTATAATTAGGATAGGGATCTGTAAATGATACCTGAAATCTCACTGGCTCGGGATGTCCATTTTACATCTCCTCCAAGGAAGGTATAGCCAAGGATTTATTACTTCCTTTAAAATATTCTAGAGCCACCTGGCGTGATACAAACCTGCGAACTTTAGTATTGTAAGCTGCTATGGAAGCCACAAGCCACAACCCAGCAAAACCTGTCCGATGGTTAAAGTATCATTTTAAAGATTCCTCCTCCATTTGAAAGAAGTAGTTGGAACCCCCAGAAAAACTAGGAGAAGAGCCATAAATGAAAGAAAATTTTATTTGTGCATAACTCAACAACTATCAATTTCACTATTATGCAAAAAGTGAAAGTAGTCAGTTTATCCTGAAAATAAAAAATCGGGAAAATCTTACTATTATTTAGGATGTTATAACGTTTTGACTGCCTTAGGTGTTTTAGTTTACTTAGAAAACAAATATTCTCCCTGCTTTGTTATCACTATGTTTATTGTAACACTTTATACTGTGTATTTTAAAGCTTTTATTGGATGTTATGGTTGTTGTTGTTTTTTTCATGAAAAAAAAAATCATAGCTGTTGGAATATCTTAGTCATTATTCCTACCCTATCCTACTATTTTTGATCTCCATTTATTTGGTCCTAACAGCCGAAACTTCCTGGACATCTCAGGCGGGCCACCCAGGGCTAGGACTCATTTGATCCGTTAATACTGTAAAAAAGAGGGTGCCTAAGCCGGAGGTGGAAGTTTCGTTTTTGTACGTATAATCCTCTTTCTCTCCTTCTGGCGGAGGAGAGGTAATTACCAGCGGTCGCTAAGAAGAAGCAGAAGAAAGGGGAGCTAGGAGGTTCCCATCTCAGTTGAACGGGTCAGTGCCGATTGCTCCCTCCTTTGTCTACTGTACACAGGATCCTTGAGAACATGGCGGTTTGCTCGTCCGTAACCGCCAACCTCGTTGGGTAATCTTCTACAATCGGTTATTATCTATACAGCTAGTCATTGTGGATCCATAAAGCGTCGGCTGTCAGTAACTTCAGTAATACCGATCATGTACTGATGGGAATTCCCTTTTTTTTTTTTTTTTGTAAAGTGGGCTGCAACCGACCCAATTTCTTTTCTTGTTGGCTTTACTAGAGACCTTGTAGAGGTTTTCACTGTGCGAATCTCACCCTCGAACTGATAATCCCACGAACCTTGCCGTACCAACTACGAACAGCTATTTACACCTAAAAATGAGGTGGAGCGAACAATGATGTATGACTGCACCTATGTGCCTTAATACAACAATTTTCATTGCAAAGACGGCTGACTTAGAACTAGCGACTGTTCTGAATTTTACGCTAACTTATTATGGATAAATGCAACGAACAAGAAACATGCTAAAAGAAGGTCTAGGCTTGAATGCCAAGGTGAATTTTCCAAACATTTAATCCAACCGAAACATATGGTACAAACATATAACAGACTGGGCATAGGATAAAAAAGAAAAATCAATTTTTATTATTAGAGCAACTCGTGGAAATACCATTGAAGATGTAACTATTCTACGTTGCTCTAATCCAGAAAGACAAAATTGATTGGACTAATAACTAACTTGCAAATATAAACCATTGATACGCATATCACAAACCATGTCTGTTTATTTCTTTTGACAAAACACTGCGCGTTTTTCCGATTTGGGACCGTGTGGTGTTCATGTTTTGGAACGGAAATAATTATTTTCAACACTAGTACCAAAAGCGGTTGTTTTCGGTGCGCGGCCGAGTTTAACGCGCAAGGCGTAGCCGAGCGGGGAAATTAGACCAAGCTACCAAAATACACTTTTCCGTACGGTTTGGCATTGCCTTTTCGAATACTTAATAACTTTGCACTTCAAATATACTACTTATATTAGAATGAAGCACAGTATAGCTACAAGTAACCTCCTTCAAACACACGTTTATTAATATATATTCGTAGCAGGTAAGGTTAGTGCACCAAAAAGATTTTTTGTTAATTTAATTAAGGAAACTAAATGTTGCCTATCCTATGGAAGAATTCTATTGCATCTACATGATAGCCATATTTCATGTAGAAAAAGAGCTATGAACTAACTTATTTTATTGGAATTGTTATTTATTTATTGGAATTGTAGAGGATTTTTCAAAAACATCTTTTTTCCTGTATACTACACTCCATTAAAATGTCAAAAATGTGCATATGTATAACTCTTAAAATACTGTCAAATTGACGGTTTAAAAGAAAACAAACGCAAGAATAAGTAGTTTATGTCAATTATTACTTGCGTTAGTTACCATCTTCAGGTGATGGGATCATGGATGTGAATAGCGCAACCAGCACCATCAAATTTTTCGGGGGGGGCTTATTTTTTTAAGGTTATAAATGGAGGAAATTTCTAGTTATAGTTATATTTTTTCTTTCTTTTTTTTATGGATAACAGTAAAATTTTCTTGTGGTGGGGTATTGCAACATTCGCCTGAGATGAGACCACATTTATCAGAATAGAAACAAGCAATAAAATATTCATGTAAAGGACTTACAGGAGGTTTTTTAATAGCTTGAAATAAAACTATGACATGATATAAGATTAGGATTACTCTTTTCATAGGTATTTCATCAGGGTTTTGAGCTGGCCTCCTCCGGTTTACCAAAAACATGTTGCCAGGGGAAACGCATATTTCCTAACGCGTTAGCCCACTCGTCCATCCCGCCACCCTCTTCACCGCAGATAATATCTTCACTACTTATGCCGTGATCTACTTATGCCATAACCAAGTTGCTATTTCGTTAGCTATTGCTAACACTTTCTCGAAAACGAATTTTGGGAATGATTTCTACTTTTTGCATCGACCAATACTTAGTGAAAGTGTAGTAATTAAACACTAGCCTCACTTCCTGATAATTTCGATTATTCGAACTCTCGTAGCCGCAATTACACAACTCAATCCCATTCCGGAGCTATTACGACTTTTGCGAAACCTCCCTTTCTTTTCTCGAATTTATCCCCGAGGGTGAGGAGCGTAGCGTATTCGGGAGGATAACAAAGAAGTGGATGGACAAGAAAGGGCACGCGCTGGGAGGTTTTCCACGCTCTGCGGGTAGAGGAGGGAGAACTCTTGTTTGCTATAGTAAAGTGTTCTTGCTTCTACAGCGCTGTAGTGAAATGTCTTTTCAAGGAGCATGCTTTTAGCAATTCCTAATTTTCACTGCTCAGAAACACGTTTAAATTATTTAAAAACTGGAGCATTTTTAATATTGATTTCTTAATATTAAAAATACCCCCCTCAAAAAAAATCTGGTGCGTGCGCGCAACACACAACCTTCACTTACCGACTTACTTAGATAAGAAATTAATGCGTTTCGTAACGCCACTTCTCAAAGTTACTCATTTTTCTACATTCATTTCTTATTTTTGTTTTCATTTGCTCAGATATAGATGATGATGATAGCGCTTACCTGATATTAAATAACATCTAATTTTAATTAAAAATGACGAATATGATGAAAATCGTTAAAGGCGTTTTGAGATAATCGAAAAATTGGAAAAAAAGTTATGAAATAAAGTGCCCCCACCGGTTGATCAATTTTGATTAAATGTTGGCTATAAAATCTTTGGAAATCTATAAAAATGGGAATCTATAAAATTCCCAGTTTGATCAAAATCGTGAAAGCTGTTTTGAGTAAATAAAAAAAACACGTGAAAATGATGCAAAATTTATTAAGTAAAGTCCCCCCTCCGGTTAATCAATTTTGATGACATTTTTTGACAGTCATATCTCGGGCATATTAATATATCAAATACTCAGTTTAATCAAAATCGTTTGAGCCGTTTTTGAGAAAATCGAAAAAAACGTAAAAAGTTATTAAATAAAGTACCCCCTTCCTTTGAGCAATTTAGATGAAATTTTTGCTGTCACATCGCGGGCATATAGATACACTAAATACCTAATTTCAGGTTCGCACGGTTTATAGTCTTTGAGATAGTCTGTTCAAACTCACACAGACCACTTCGCGGGACTTGGTTATTTGGACTCAGGGCACCCCAAAACGTGTATTTCCGTTGAAAACCGGAAGTCGAAATTTTTCACGATCGCAATACTTCCACTTACTATATACATATTTCATATATAGGTAAGTGAAAGTAATAAACAACACCCTATCGTTTAATCCTCCCGATGAAAACTTTACAATGTTCCGGATGAAAATTCTTGGAAAATAAAATGAAATTAAGAAAAAAGTACTCAATACTGTGTAAGGAAGTACCCACGGTTTCTTGACCAGGGGTCTTGCAAGGTGGTAATTTGACTGTGATCCCGCTCAATCGTCAAGTAATTAAGGGTACCCACTTTATAGAGGCTGAGTGTGCCCAAATGGCTGAAAATTAGATTTAAGCATATTTTAAGCCAGAGCGAATTTAAAAGTTATACAAAGTAGAATAAAATTTGCTCGGAATAGATTTTAGGACTCAGAGAGACGTTTTTTACTAAGCAGCAGATCGATTTAGACAATAATTTATTTTTCTTTTCTGTTCGCAGAAGATCCAAACATAAATTATTTACAGGAACTTTTATGACATTTTGATTAAATATTTCACAGACGTTTATGGATTCAGTTTAAAATTTGATGGTCCTGTAAGAATGTATCAATCTCTATCAGCCGATTTTTTTAGATATGACGTTCTTGAAAGTAGTGAGCTAGATATGCTCGGACACTTAATAACATCATAATTAACCCAAATACCTATATCACGTTTACGTTTAAACAAAACTTATATCGTTTGATTCCATATGTTTCAAATTCTGCCCCATTTTATAGCAATCCTGTTCTAAACAATTAAATATTTTTATATAAAATGTACATATATAACTAAATATAATATTCTCCTTGTCAGTATACTTATTAATGTAATATTATTTGTATATAAATAGATATGGGGGGAGAGGAGCAATTTTTCAAAGAAGATGAATGTTTATTTTATTACATAGTTGTATATAATGCTGTTTTTTTTTGTTTTGTTTTTTTGCTTTATTTTTTTCTTTGTATTATTCTTTTATTCAGATATGAACAAATGTAAAGTTAATTTTGTTCTTTTATATATATTTTTGATTATTATTACATATATTTTTCTTTTTTGCATGTACAATATATGCCTGGAGAACTCCTTGCTCCAAGATGTAAAATCTTAAAAGCAATAAAGAGAAATAAAAAGATATAAACAATGCAAAGATATAAATGCAGGGCTATTTGGTTCACACCCCATTATTTAAAACTATTTTCAATAAACCGATGCATGATCTATTATATATGGTAAAGCAGCGGTATGTATTTCATCACGGCCTAACGCAGCACGAACTTACCGAAATGTCATCGGCTTAAAGTTCACTATACTAATAGTTTTGTTTTATTAGTAATTACATAATTTAACATCTCTGGCATTTTTTTTTTATGACATATAATTGATTTATTACTAGAGTGAGGATAATTTGATTGGGGCTATAAGGACCTAATACCAATTTACACTTGGTAGACGATGCGATAATAAAAACATAGGGAATGGAGTGTTAAAATATATCTATTTTGCGTTATGCATTCTGTTTGAATTAGAATGACAAAACCTACAGTGCCAGAATATAATAATAATAATAATAATAATAATAATAATGTCTTTATTTGAATACAAAAGAATAAACAAAAAAATAATTAGATATTTACTCTTGGCATTAGGCCGTTAGAGGAGAGTCGTGGCTTGTTTACAAAATAAATACATTTATATCTTCAGCATTAGGTTAGTAAACTATTGCTTATTTACATATCTCGCTCAATGTAAATTATATTACTCTTTTACAAATATAATAAAGTATATGAAAAAAGATATACTTTGAAAATGATATAAATACATACAAACAGAAAATAAAAATAAAAATAATAATAATAAAAAAATAGAAAAAAATAATTAAAAAGAAAAATACAAATATTCAAAAGTGGCTCTCTATTAACGGGAGTCAATTATAACCGTATACCTGTCTTTCCAGGCTTCTTTCGCATATCCGATTAGAGCGATCCAATTTTTCCCATTCAAATAAATAATCACATCTGTAGTGGTTAATGTAGTTTTTCTAAACCATTTCCACCTGTATTCATTCAATATCGGGTAAATGCCTATAAAATGGATTATATCTTCCTTTTCTTGTTTGTTGCATAAACAACGATCTACGATCTTCAGAAGTAAATTTGGTTGGGTTTTGTACTTTATATAAATATATATAGATTCCGTCTAAAATTTTATAATTTTGCATTCGATTAAGAATGTACACTTAAAATATTCCACTGTATCTATTGCTTATTAACAAGCTGCATTAGCTGTAGCATAAACATTACTTTCACAAAACATTCCATGGTGAAAAAATCTGGTGCGATGAGCGCAACACACAACTTTCACTTACCAACTTACTCAGATTACAAATTGAAGTGTCTTGTTAAATGCCATTTTTCAAAGCCACACATTTTTCCTTCAATCATTTAATTATTTTCGTTTTTATTTGCTCTCTTAAGTACGCTAAATTTTTTTGTTAACAAAAAGTTTTTACTTGCGATAATTCGGCAATGCAAGCATAATATTCCAAGCCGTCTGATTTTATAATTCTCTATGTAGTTGTTGAAAACTTCATTTAGTTTCCATGAAACAAATAATTCCCACTTAATAAAAAGATCGGCTTTAATTATAAACGACGGTCTGTCATTAAAGGCGTACTGCGCATGCGTGGGCTTATGAGACGTGTTTTATGAGTTGACGGAATATTTTTCTTTTTTTCTCCTCAATATGTTTTCATGATTTTTTTTTCATATTTCATATTTACCCAGTTTTTATTTTTTGACGTAACGAGAGACAGTTAATTTCTCCATATAAACAAAAACAAAGGTATTTCATAGGAAACAAAAAAGGCGCATTCTCCATTTAAGCCTCTCAGAACATTTTAATAATGATAAAGCTTACCTGATAATAAAGAACACTTGATTTCCATTAAACATGACGAATTTGATCAAAATCATTTAAGCCGTTTTGGGAAAATCTAAAGAAACGTAAAAATTGGAAAAAAGTTATGAAATAAAGTACACCCTCCATTTGGCCAATTTTGATGAAATTGTTGCTGTCATATCACGGGCATATACCTAGTTTTATCAAAATCGTTAGAGCCGTTTTTGAGAAAATCGAGAAAAAAACTGAAAAGTACCGTAAAACGAGGTGAATTTATGACTAATGGGGTGACTTTGTGACAAGCCTATTTTTCTATAGTTTTGAAGTCCCCTCCTTAAAAAGAATCATGTTAGGCAATTCAGTGTACTTGTCAGTCGGTCAGTAATGAGCTGCAACCTACTGGCCACATATAACTTCTTTCATTCCATTTATCATGGTGCTTTATTTCATATATGCTTGATTGTTTTCATTTACTTGAAAATTTGAAATAAAGCACCATGATAAATGGAATGAAAGAAGTTATAAGTGGCCAGTAGGTTGCAGCAGATTACTGACCAACTGACAAGTACACTGAATTGCCTAACTTGATTCTTTTTAAGGAGGGAAATTCAAAAACTGTAGAAAAATAGGCTTGTCACAATAGAATAGAATAGAATAAAATAATGTTTTATTACAAAAAAATATAAATTACAATTACAATTACAATTTTAAACATTATTAGGGCTTGGTTCGCGACCGTTAGCCCGGAGTTGGCCTTGGCCTTCTAATAGATCTTTCACTGTTCTTAACTAAGAATCCACTTTATTACAATATTACTATATAAAAAAATTTAAAAAATTTAATTTTAAGACCAAAAAGAGGGGCTTGCTGTAATCTATTGTAACATGGAAAAATACTATAATCTAAACTACATTCTATTCTACCTGTTAACACTATTTATATATTACGCTAATACCTACAAACTATATACAATCAACAATAATGTGCATTAAATAAACTAGTCAATCGACATATGACAGTAATAATATCATTACATACTACAGAATTATAACCTATTTACATTTCCGCAGAACGCAAATATTGATGATATATTAATGAAACAGAAACACAACGCTTCATGGTTCATTCAATAATTAAATTCCTTAATAAGTTGAGATCTATAATTCCATGCAATTTTACAGTATTTATTTAAACTCAACCAATTTTTACCGTTTAAATATTCTATTAATTCGTCGTTTTTTAATTGATTTTTATTAAAACATTGTTTACGTAATTCGGATAATATTGTACAGGAGGCTATAAAGTGTTGCGTATTTTCGATTTCTTTGCTATTGCATAGGGAGCATATTTAGGTTTCATCTTCCTTGTATATTTTATAATTTAAATCTAAAAGTTCGCCTCTTGCTTTGAAAATCCATTTAATATCATTAAAGTTTTTAATACAAAATAAATAACTTTCTTCTAACTGATGAGATAACTGTTTGTATAATAAATATTTTGATGAATTATTCGCCTTTTCTATTAAATTATTACAAAAGGATTCTTGTAACTTATTAGGCTTGTCACAAAGTCACCCCATTAGTCACAAAGTCACCTCGTTTTACGGTGATTAAATAAAGTACCCCCTCCATTTGACCAATTTTGATGAAATTTTGCTGTGACATCGCGGATGCATACGTACACCAAATACCTAATTCATGGTTCGTACGTTTTATAGTTTTTGAGCTAGTCTGTTCTCACAGACCATTTCGCAGGAATTGGTTATTTAGACTCAGGGGATCCCTAAACGTGTATTTCCGTTGAAAACCGGAAGTCGAACTTTTTCACGATCGCAATAGTTTCCCTTACTATATTTTTCATATATAGGTAAGTGAAAGTAAAAATAATGAACTAAGTTAAAACCTAACATGGTAGTTGTAAAATCCTTAAGAGTAAAACGGTTTTATTTAATTTTTTACAATCTGAAAGTTCACCGCAGGCTGTTAGGTAATCGCAGCGACAACTTTTAAGGTCCTTTACCAGTTATAGTTATTATATAATAGAGTGCGCTAGGTTATGCAAAGTGATCTCATTGTCTATGCGTCCATTATCTGCCTTCGGCTTTCCATTATTATAGCTTAACAGCTGATTTTTTGCTTTCCTTTGAAATTATCTTTCAAAAAATTATAAGATAAAAAAAAAAAAATGAGGTTTCCAAGAAGAGTAGCGGCATTGTTGACATTACACAAGAGGCCGCTGCGGTGGTTCCCCTTTCTTCTCGATTCGAATCTTTTGTTAAAGATTTTCCGTGCGATTACTCTTGTCTTAGGACACAACCCTTTGCTCAAGCATGTTGCACTTGTAAGCAAGCAGAAATATCTCTCTGCTCCTCAAACCGTGTCGAAATTCAGTTACAACGATTTGTCTGAACCTTGAATATCTCTTGGATGCCTTAAGCTGTAACACAAAATTATTTATCTTGGACCATGAGGCCCCAACAGGAGTTATGGCGCAAGTTGAAAGATCAAAACTTTTTAGCGAATATATTTTTATGGAGTTGTGAATTTTGTGAACCGAGACAAGTTTTTTCTGAGAGGAATCTTTTTTTGGGAGTGACAGATTTATCGTTGTTCTACTAAAATTATCATTAGATAGAAGGATATGGGGGTCTGTTTGCGAAGACCACATCCAGTTACTTTCACGACGCGACATCCAGTTACTTTTAGTAAACAGTTACTTTCAACAATCTGTAGTAGTTATAAACACTGATAACCTTAATTTGTAATTTCAGTGATAATAAAAATGGGTCTTTTGAAATCAGCTCAAGAAATTTCTGACAAAAACAAGGCATTTCAGTTTTTGCAAGAAAATGAAATATTACATAGAACAAGGGTGTGTTCTATAGGCGGGCGCAATCGACTATAGGGTGCGCTAGTAGTTTTGCAAAATGTCGGAAAGAACGGGGATAGACACAGTTGATGTGATAGAGATAATTGGTAATTTTAAAAGACCATTAATTGAAGGGCAGGCTATCCTTAATGCAAACCACATAATTACGTGTGGAATGATATCTAGAAGTAAAAACACGGTTATTTTACAAGCCTTGTGCCTTCAAACTAGCAATCTTAAAGGACTGCCCCATCAAATTAAAGTGGAAATCAAATTTTTTAATTATAATAAGCAATGCAAACACACCATTGTAACTTTACTCTACGTTTTTCGTAGAGTTGGTAATAACATTAATAACCTATTCATAAAATCATTGTTATGACAGCTTGGATTCTTTGTCATATTATTTATTTATTGGTCAAAACTTTCAGGCTTTGCATTGAAAACTTGGAACAATTAAGCACAGCGAATGTAAGACAAAAATGGGGAAAATTAAAAAAGAAAAACAAATATGACCCTATGGTCCCAATGTTATTTGCATAGAACTAGCATTTTGGAATAATAAAATGTCAATTACTAATATTTACCTAGATAAATATAGTCACTTTCTTTAAAATGAAGACTACATATCGTCATATGTTTCGAAACAGGCTTATCTATTCGTAATTTTACAATTGACTCTATAAGATGCTTTTTATTTTTTGGAAATAAATGAAATGGCACGTCTATTGATTTTTTAATTGAACACTGAGGGACCGAGCAATACCTACCTGAAACAGGTTATGAAAATTCTCAAACCATATGTTCTAACAGTACTACTTATCAAAACTAAAAATTTAATTTTATGAATGAGATAATTTATAACTTTTTATTATAATAATTTACATTTTGGTTTATTATTGGAATTTACAATTTCAATTTATTGTAGTGCTAATAGGTGCACAATGATTTTGGATAACTTGTCTTTTACTTAAACAAATAGATTCGATGTTATTCTCACACACGAAAAGGCGACAAATAATTGCCCATGAGAAAAAAAACGGATTTTTTAGTCCAAGCCAGAAAAAATATATTTGGCTAATTGATTCTTACCCGCCCTAAATATCTTGAGAAAATTAATAGTTGTGTCAATAAATCAACGTTCACCACCGGAAATGTATAGAACTTACAAATAATCATACTTAGTTGTAATATAATAAGCATTTAATTTGCAATAAAAGAATTATTGGGGTCAATTATCAAGATAAAAACTATCCTATCTTTTAAGTTGGACAGAACTACACACAATAAGCCGAATTTCATCATAATCGGTTGAGTAGTTTCTGATTTTACCTCCGACAAACATCGGGACACGAGATTTTTTATCTATAAAGATTTATCAGTTTTTATTGTATTCTCTGTATGCAAGCATATTTATAATTTTATTATACTGTTTTTCGTTTTTTGATGATACAATTAAAACCAATTGTAACGAACTGGAAAGGGGAAAAATAGGATTCATTCCTATTTAAGTGGGAAAAAAGAGCTAAAACATTAGGCATTGCAGAAACACTTGACATAAAATAATATGAAAAACGCTAAATAACGTAATTTAAGTTTTTTATTTTGTAATTTATGTAATTCTTTATTGGTGATTATGATGTAATTTAGCAACGAAATATAATTTGGTTATGAAGAAATATGTATTCCATTTTAATCATATTTTTATTATTGAATTAATGTGCTCATTAAATTATTTTAAAAAGTAATTGTATAATTATGTTTGAATTAAATTAAGAAATGAAGTGCTATTCTATTAGTTTCATTGAGTTATTAAACATTACCACAATTACATACATTCATGAGAGACTTCGTAATAAATAGGTGAGAGTGGCATGTGGTGATAACCATCAAGCGTGTGCCAATTCAATTAACCTAATCAGTTAATGTTTTTGTTAATATTTGAAAGTTACAGATAAAAAAGAAAGTATTTTCTCAATCTTTTACAGTTAGGAAGGATATATCGAGTTTTTTTTATTTATTTATTTATTTATTTATTTTTTTTTTTTTTTGGGAACGCTTTAAAATATATCTTCTCCTGACCCTATCGGTTACGCCTCTTTCCTCCTTTTATGCAAAATATTTCAGCGGTCATTAGCGTGAAATTTTCCTTATGTGTCGACGAAGCCATTCTAAAGTCGCCCCGAGCTATCCAGATGACAGAACAGTTTACGGGTTTTGGATTGTAGAAACCATACGAGAGCTAAACCTGAAGCCAATAAACTGAGAGAGGTTTCTCAACACAAAACCAAATCTCTGACGTAAGGGGGAGAAGCCTAAAATAGTGATTGTATAAAACATCATCAAAAGCAAAAGTCGCAAACTAATTTCCATATTTTTCTGTTCGATTTTATGTCTTAATAATCACGTAGTTATGTATAAAATCCACACACTCGAAGTTGTTTTTACACATTAAAATTTAAATTGCCAACTTAATTGAGTTGGAATTTCATGTATTTGCTAAATGTAGGTCGCAAATCTCACAACTGACATTTTGTATTTTCGTTTGCGTATTTTAGTAGATAAAATAAAAATTAATTAACTTCAAATACATATAGTGAGGTTTTATTTCAAGATATTACTTTTTTTTAAATAAAAAATCATAATAGGTTAATTTTATTTTTACATAATAACGATTTTCTTTTTCTTTGTGGAAAATTTATTTACATTTGTTTTCGTCGTCTGCTTATATCAGATTTTTTATTTTTACATTTTTTTTATTTCATATTACATGGTGTGAATAAGCATTTAAATCCCTAATATTTGTCGTTCTCGAGCATGCTTCTTATGAAAAACTGTACTAAGGGAGAAATAAACACCTACACTGATTAAAGAAAATGCTAGAACCTGTTATTCGAATTTTTAAATTCTGTAAATTTTAAATTTTAGCATGCTTGAAGGAAGTAAAATAAATTTTTTTCCGAAACCTGCTGACAAGCAAATATTGTTTTGAAAAGGTTGAATTTAAAGAAAAACAAGTTTAAGAGTTTGTAGTAATATTAATATTTGTTTTATTAAATCTTATTTCTATATTTATAATTACGGATTGGTCCAATTTCGATATTAAAAGTACAATATTTGTTTTTTTAAACACAATTTTAATTGTAACACTTATATTCTAATATAATTTAAATACTATCATCATAAAAATTAAATTGATCCATATGTATGTAACTGAAATTACAAAATGGTTTATGAATAAATAAATATCTTAAATCAGACTCAGAATTACCATGCATCAGAATCCACTCAAACAAAGGTACCGTATTATCTATAATAGGAATTTTAAACCGCTATAGTTTTTTAAATATGAATTAGGACGTTGTAATTCGACAATCTTTTCTATAATATCCAGTTTCGAAACTATGTATTAGAAAAAAAAATCCCTTTCCCTAATTATTACATTAAATAAACAAACAACTTGCGAAATTGCATGACGGGATATTATGCTTGAGTTCAAACAATAATTTAATACGAATTTACTAATAGCAACTTGTTGTTATTTTAAATTAAATTATCTTGCAATTATTATTCTGGTTTCATAACTCTCCTAACATAAAAAAAAACTCTTATACAAAATATTCCTGCATCCATTAAGAACGACAAAACTTAAAAAGCATAACCATAAATTTAGTCATTTGACAGTTAATAATTTAACACGCTGGGCTACTTGAGGCATCGTGTCTAGCCATTTTTGTTCTTTGTACGATAAACTTTCTTTTATTTTTTTCAATCATCGCTAGAAACTATTCGCCTTTTTATTTTCTTCTTCTACTCAAGACAGATGGGAAGATGATTCCTCCAAAAATACATTATTCCTTTTTTCAGAGACAATTTGGGACGGCTGTTGATAGTAGCAGCTACGATACGTTCCGTAATGAGACGCTCATTGGTAACGAGTATTTGATGTTAATATAACGCTCCTGTCCGTTTTCTATCTCCTTGTCTCGGTCGATCAAGACCATTCTATTCGCCATTTCTCTGCTTATAGCAAGAAGGAATCTTTCCCCAAGCTTTGAAATAGTTTTATTGATTTAGAAAAAATTCTTTTTAGTATATAATTAATTTATTATCTTTTTATTTATGATATACCTGAATTTATAGTTTCAAGATCACTTTAATAACAATCTAAATTGATTCCCCTATAAATCTAAAAGTATTCGAGTGTTCAAAATCGTGATGTGATGGACACCATTTTTGTTTTATTTACACCGTGGTCTTAAATACTATGATAAATTTTTCGAATTGGCTTTCCTAACAATTCGAAAT
Source organism: Aelia acuminata (assembly GCA_911387785.2). NCBI lineage: Eukaryota > Metazoa > Arthropoda > Insecta > Hemiptera > Pentatomidae > Aelia > Aelia acuminata. The sequence continues at coordinate 126,997,477 of OU426982.1, read as the reverse complement.
AACAAAATGTGACATGTTGATCTTTAATGCTGAGTTACAGATATACAAATGATAATTCTGTGAATATGAAAATCTATCAAATCCTATTTCAGAGAAATCTGTTTCGATCATATTCCTTGGCCGTTTATGAGTAGCCCAAGAGCCAAATGTGATATTCGTTTCACAACTTCCCAAAGAGTTTCCAGGATCGATAATAATTTAAAATTATCTGAGTTGTACATTTCTTGATATTTTAATTCACCCTTTTAAAAGGAAACTGTTAAAAAAAAATAGTTATATGTTCATATATTTAATGTCATTTTATGCTCCTATTGGTGATGCGATTTTATTCGCTGATTTATTCACAAATAAATTTTAAATAGGATAAAGAAAAACACAAAAAAGGTTGTGGAATTCGCATATTTAAGATAAATTAATATGGAATATTATTAAAGTAACACAATTATTAGTTTTTTTTTTTTTTTTGTAATAACAATTTATTTGTAAATACATTAATATTTACAGATTTTAATAAAATTTTAATATTAATAATTTTCATTCACAAATGTTCGAATATTGACATTTTTTAGTGAAAATTTAAAAATTTTCATTTGAATATATCGGCATTTACAAGAAAATTTGTCAATTCAATTCGAATTTATAGGTATCCGCATTTAACATATGAACAATGTAGCATGAAAAACATCACATAAGAATTACGATAAGGATTAATTGAAGGGGTCGGGGCAAAATAGTGCCAAGCAACATTTCTATCAAAAATAAAATGTAGCTGCAGTCTGCTGTATGTTACGTAGGACTGTATGTCTATGATGGAAATGCCCCTATATAGAGCCTCTATAGACATATTTCGGTGGAATTTCCTTCATAGACGTAGAGTCCTACGTAATATACAGCAGACTGCAGCTATAGTTCATTTTTGTTAAAAATGTTACTTGGAAGTATTTTGCCCCGACCCCTTCATTTCTTATTCGTATTTATAAATAGAAATATATATCTACAACTCAGATAATAACGCATTTTAGAGCATTACCGCCAAGATATATATTTTTTTAAAGTTATGCCTCACCATTCGGCTTCCACCAAAAGAGTTCTGGCAACACAATACCATTCCGATTGGGAAGGTGGTTTTTATCCTTATGTCCATTAAACTTGGGCATGTGTCCAAATGCGTTTTTTTCCCGTTATTGATCCATTAATGTAGAGATTACAGAGAGGAGAGTCGCCAATCTTAATGTTTGGAATGCCCAAACATTTTGATTATTCAATAAAATTTCCAGAATTATTCATATAGCAGTTCCCAACGAATCTAACTCTGACTATCGAATCAGAAAAAATCTCGCATTGGAGCTGAAATCTCTTTATCGCTTGGAAAAAATAATAGTGATCCCAATAGTCATTTATTTAAATGTATACCACTGAAAAGTCTAGAGGGTACAGGAAAGCTGTGCCTTGACTTAAAAACTTAAAAAGCAGTCTTGCTGGATACGTTAGGATTATGAGGCAAATTTTAAATATGTGACATTTAATTTGCTTTTATCTTAATTTATTCCAGGATGTATTTATGATTCCAGGCCACTGTGAAGACGAACCGATGAATAATAAAAATGAATGATGTTATTCGTTCAATTGGTTGTTGGGCGGTGGTTGACACAATACTGCCCACACTCCGAGAGCTTGCTTTCATTGTTCATTGATGAATGTGTTGCCACTAGTGGGCGAGCGACTTCAATGCGACGTGACATCTTTGTGCGGTACCCATCGCCGTATAGAGCACAATTCGCCTTCTTGAGGACAATACGAGGATAGAACCCACGTAGCGCTTCCGAAAAGGAACGTCTCCGTTAGTTCTTGTCTTCATTCTTATGGTCCTCATATCGCATCCTTTGTAAGAAAAAATAAATCTCTAAACAAAATAAATAAAAAATCGAAACTTATCAACTTATCGATCTGATCACGAATTCCTTCATCCTACTTCCTGATTTGAATATCACGGTGTACTATTTGCTGAAGACACCGTCGCTAATGTGATCCTTTATGAACCAGAACAAGCGGAAATCTGCTGCGAGGACCTCGACAAATTGAAGACCAAAGGTCCTTCTTCGCAGCTGATTGCCCATTTTACCATGGCTCATCCTCAGCCAATTCTCCGAACAAGAGTCCAGGAAATTGTAATAGGCCTTCTTAACAAGCAGGAATTTTCTTAATACTTGGAGCGAAAAAATTTCTGAAGTTAAAGCTGGTCCCCACGCTACGATTTATAAGTTTTGATGGATACTAAAACGGATCGAAAAACATACGTTTTATAAGGTGATATACACGTAACGATTTCTCTTCAGATTTTTATATCTGAAAGCAATTTCCTTTATTCTCTGTTGAAGCTCACAAATAAATTTTCTTAATAGTGTGTAGTTCTTATAAATATGGACGAAGGGCTTTTTTGGTCAAAGATAGTAATCATAGTGTTGCGGTCAGCGGTAGTAGACAAAGCGCCTTTGGTGAACAATACATCCGTTGTTCGGTGCCGCACTGGCTGTCGGGGAAGATCAAAGACTTTGTTCTGGATGAACCCCGAACCTTCTAGAATCCACCCAAGGCTAATAAATACCGGCTCTAACAGGCCTCAGCGGAGTTGTTTGGCAACACCCGTGGTGTGGACTTCGTAGTGAACAGTGATAAGTCTATTGTGATAAGATAGTGTGATAAGTGGTAAGCCTTATTGTGATAAGTTATTGTGGTGATAGTGTATGTCGTAGAAAAGACTCTTGTTTTAACCCGTGCGGTTAGTTATAAGTAATTAGAGTCTGCATACACAGCCTGGTTTGTATCTGATAATAAGGCAGTAATTACCCTTGTGAGTATTGATTAATAAATTATTGTCCTAGTGTTAATTGTTCATTTTATCGAACCCGAAGCCCGTAACAACTGGTGTCAGAAGCGGGGATTATTTTTAGCATTAGCGTATTTATTTAGTTTGTTTTAAATAATTTTTCTGTTTGTTATTTTAGTTAATTATTGTAATTAGGCTATTGAAAATTTGTTTGTCTATATTGAATATTGTTTATTTTATTTAATATTTGAGTTTTATCTAATCTTTTTGGTTTCTTTTAATAATTTAGTTTATTGTTTATAGTGTTGGGAATTTCATTTGTAATTTAAATCTTAGTAACTGTGTATAGGATTAGATTTCTTTTTTTCGTTGTTAGTTATAATCAAATTATTGTTGTTAGTCTTTAAGTTTTGATTTGTTAATTTTAATTTTGATAATTGTATATAATATTTAAAATGTCAACCGGTGGCTTGAGATTGTATGATTTGAAAGTAGCAGATTTAAAAAGTGAATTAGAAGAACGCGATTTGGATACTTCTGGGAACAAGTCTATATTGCAACAAAGGCTCAGGGAAGCTTTAATTAGTAGTGGAGAAGATCCAGATCACGTTCTTTTTGAAACAGAATTTAGTAAATTGAAAAATGAGTTGTTAGAAAATCAAAATGAGTTATTTTCTACGTTATCAGAATTTTTTACTACTTTAGAAAATAAGTTAGTTGATAGTGATATTCCTAAGATTTCGGTTAAGAAGGTTCTTAGTGCTACGCAAGTTGATGAAGTGTTTCATTTCAACGAATCGAAAGGTAAAGGGGAAACTAATGATAAAGAAGAAAAAGAAGAGCCCTTCGACCTTGATCCTCAAGTGAGTGTTGAAGATGTGAAGGTCCCGCTTGGCGGATTGAGAGAGGTGGATGCTCTTGTGTGTGGATCCTCTTGTGGTGTTCATTTCGAGGAGGAGTTCATGAAACCCAAGCCTGAAAGAATAGGAAATGCAGGGTTAGCTGCTGTGCAGACTGTCATGGATTCTAGTACTTTTAGGTATGCTAAACCTGACAAGGAAGATTGCGATGAAGGCGCTGAGGAAACGCCTGTTGAAGTGGGAAGGCTTGTTCAGGTGGATTCGACAAGAGAAGTCATGGAAGTTGAGTCAACCACTGGTGTTGAAAAAGGAAGGGAGGATATTGAGAACTTGAGAGATCATCTCGAGGATGGTGATAGCTCCCAAGATAAGGAAGAAGAGTTTGTTGTTTCCCGTAGGTTCCATCCAGGAAAAAAGCAATACGGATACTCCCTTGGATGGGAGGGATGCCCTTCTGAACAGAGTGGCTGGGAGCCGGCTGGAAGCTTGGAGGCTTGTCGGCGTCTGTTTGGAGCATTTGAGGAGAGTTTGGCCGAGCGGTCTTTGAATGGACAGAGGTCAGCCGTATCGAGGAGGGCCGGATACACCCTTGGATGGGAGGGATGCCCTTCTGAACAGAGTGGCTGGGAGCCGGCTGGAAGCTTGGAGGCTTGTCGGCGTCTGCTTGGAGCATTTGAGGAGAGTTTGGCCAGGTGGTCTTTGAATGGACAGAGGTCAGCCGTATCGAGGAGGGCCGGATACACCCTTGGATGGGAGGGATGCCCTTCTGAACAGAGTGGCTGGGAGCCGGCTGGAAGCTTGGAGGCTTGTCGGCGTCTGTTTGGAGCATTTGAGAAGAGTTTGGCCAAGCGGTCTTTGAATGAACATAGGACTGCCATATCGGGGAGGGCTGGAAACGATCAAGTGACAAACTCTGGAACCTTTTCAATCAGTGGTCGGCTAATCAGGTACAGCAAGCAAAGAACCTTGAATCAGGGAAAGGCTTGGTGTGGGTCTATGAAGCCTGATGATGCTGAACTTGAAATGTTAAACAGGAGAACGCATGTTACTGATTCTGATGAGGATGATGACCCCTTAGCAGAGAAATTGAAATTGGAGAGAGAAACTGACAATGAAGTGACAGTGAGTGGCATTATTCGAGGACCTGGACGGCCTCCTCCTAAGCCCAATATTACCCATGGGACTACAGAAAGTCCAACAGCGGTAGTAGGACTCGAATCGAATGGTGATGAGAGCAAACCATCAGCTGCTCATGGTGCTGTTAACGGAATCTTAGTTGAGCAGAGCATTGGTCTAGACCCTCACAACCAACAGGTGCTGGTTTCCAAAGCAAGTGTTGTAAGGATTGATCCAAGCCAGGTCCCGGACCCAACTTCTGGTGTTTGTGTAATGTCAAATGTGTTTGGCATTGTGGAGCTCGACTCTGTTGCACCGGCCAGTGTCCTTTCGTTGAAGGTGGCTTCGCCTGGTAGTTTCAAGAAACTCGCTGTGCTTCTAACACTCGGTCAGGAAACAGGAAAAGTCCTGCTGGAAGCTGAAGAGGAGAAAACACCTGAGCCTATTACACCCCATTCACGCATCAGCATTAAGGAGGGGGTAGTGTTGCGGTCAGCGGTAGTAGACAAAGCGCCTTTGGTGAACAATACATCCGTTGTTCGGTGCCGCACTGGCTGTCGGGGAAGATCAAAGACTTTGTTCTGGATGAACCCCGAACCTTCTAGAATCCACCCAAGGCTAATAAATACCGGCTCTAACAGGCCTCAGCGGAGTTGTTTGGCAACACCCGTGGTGTGGACTTCGTAGTGAACAGTGATAAGTCTATTGTGATAAGATAGTGTGATAAGTGGTAAGCCTTATTGTGATAAGTTATTGTGGTGATAGTGTATGTCGTAGAAAAGACTCTTGTTTTAACCCGTGCGGTTAGTTATAAGTAATTAGAGTCTGCATACACAGCCTGGTTTGTATCTGATAATAAGGCAGTAATTACCCTTGTGAGTATTGATTAATAAATTATTGTCCTAGTGTTAATTCTTATATTTTATCGAACCCGAAGCCCGTAACAATAGTTAAATACCGAATGGCTATCAAAAAGAGGGCATTATTCGCATATAAAATTATTGCATGAGCTTCGCATGATGATTGGAGGAATTATCTAAGTAAGGAAACCGCTTCTTATGGTGTTTCATTACTATAAATGGTGTCTCCATTCATTAAGAAAAGAGACACTTGTAAGAGAAAGGCCATTTCAACACACGAGTGGTTAACGGCATACTTATGATTTCTCCCAACTCGACGAAGTTTTTAAGATCTGGAGGGTGGGGGTTGAAATAAGTCGACAAGATTTAACGATTTGTCGCAGCTGCTTTTTCATGCTACATGTTGTCGGACCGATTTCTAAAAATTGAATCCCCTCGTAGCAAACATTCAATTCAACCGTGGATTTATTTTATCTTCGATAAGACGTACGATTTACGCTTTACACGCTACGTTTCAGACAAGACTTCAGATTATCCAGAACTTTTGTGACAAATATCTCGTTTTCTCTATGCTATACTTTTTTTTTTTTTTTAGTCAGCTGTGGTCTTTATATCTTTATTGCACTGTATATTGGCCCCCTCTGGTTAGATTTCTACCGTAGCAATACACGGTCGAAGAACCGTTGCGGAACATACGTTACATGTTACGTTTCCGGCGGAGATTGCGAAGTAGTAACCGAAACCGTTTATGCGTTAAATTGACCTTTTGTTAAGAGTTACGTCAATGCACCCCCCTCGCCCCCCCCCCTCTGATGGCTCTGTCAAAAGGCAGTCACGTACTTCAATAGGCTTCTACAATAATTGCTTTGCCGTTATTATTTTTTTTTTTTTATGGATATATTATAGACCTGTTGTAATAGAAAATATAACTACATTACCGTCTAGTAATTTTTTTTTCATCTTTGGCTTCATTGTTATTCCATTATATAACGAGATGATGTAACGATGTAATGAAAGTATATACCGTTCCAGAAAAAATAGATGAATAAACTCCTTATAAGCAAACTTTTTACTCGCAAAATACTTCTTCTTTTTCTTCTACCCGTCTGCCTTTCAGAGTGGGGGTGCTTCCAGCCAGCGTCTCTGTCTCTGGCAAGTTTCCTTATTTTCCCTTATTATCCCCTTCCTTATTATTTGCTCTGTATCTCCCTATACGTTCTAGATGGGTCATATATGAAGTTCTTGGTCTTATTCCTCAACTCTTGTTTTTAAGGGGTCTCTGTGGTGATCCACAGAACAACAACAAACCACTTCAGTTGCATCTTCTCTGGTGTACGCTGATTTCTTCCCTAATCTTGTCGTTCCGGACATAATCCCTCCGTGTTTTCCCCGCGATTCGCCTAAGAAACTTCATTTCTGCTGCGGTGACACTGTTTTGAAGCCTTTCGCTCAGGATCCAGCTTTCAGCTCCATAGGGAAGCACTGGCAGATAAACCGAGTTAAATAAATGTAGCTTATCTTGTCCCTATTGTAGCTATAATGAATCTTATCCCACTTTTCTTTTCCCAATAACAGAGTTACAAATCTGGTAGTATATGGAATTAGACTTGGTGATTCGGCTTGAGATATCCGATTCGACTTTACCAGATCTGTTTATCACCGTACCAGGGTGACCTACCTGCAATACTTCTTCATTACACAGAATCTGGAAGGCCTCTTGGGTTCTACCGACTTGAAGAACTCGCAAAATTCACTGTGCACAAGTGCACAAGATTATGATTACTCCTAAAAACGTGTCCAACACAGGAAGCACAACAAATTCAAAATACCGAAAACTTCAAAAAAGTCTGTATAATATCTTTTGTCCTACACCTATACATTAAAAATAGCTAGCAGTTTAGATAGATTTATGAGGGCAGACTCTGAATCACCTATGAAGATTCTGAAGAAGTCCTGGCATGACCGCCGAACAGTAGGAAGACCTAGGCTGCGATTGCTAATTAAGTTGCAAACGATCCTAAGAAAAAAATCGCGGAGATCACTGTTGAAGGAGTTCTGGACTTACAACATTATATATTGTAGTATAGATGTAATGAATTGATGAGAATTTCGAGGAAATGAATTAATGGAAACAATACTGCACTGATGTTCTCTTTGAGGGAAGGACTAAGATGTCATAGGCTCTAAACGGAATTTCGTAAAACCCTAGTTTATCAAAAGGAGACTAAGATGATCGAACGTAAATAGTTTTACCACGGCCTCAAGTAAAAAGGTCTTGTTGGTATCTTCATCCCCGTTGAGTGGGCGAAATTCGAAAGCTGCAATCTTAACTCTGAAATACTACCGGGAGTATGGGAAAGTCATTAATCGAAATCTAAATGGAGGGAAATGGTAATATTTTGGAACAGCGGCTTATGGTAGTGACCTATTTCGACAAGTTGTATATTAGTGAATTGGTCGTGATATTGGCGAACTCCCATCGCGTCCTTTCAGTTAAAAAGGACGCTTAAAGTGATAAATAAACACATGTGTGTAAATTCGCTCGCTTAAAAGGGATAAACACCCGCAAAGTGGTCCTTTCCAGTTAAGATCGAGGGCTAATAGGCCATGCACAGAAGCTGCGAGAGAGTCACCTGCAGTGTAGTGGTTAGCATGGCAACCTACAATATTAAAGATAGCGTGTTCGCGGCCCCTAGGATTTTTTGATGGGAGTGAAAAATCCTTGGCTATGCCGTCCCTCGGATAGGACGTAAAATGGAGATCCCGAGCCTGTACGATGTCAGATACTCGTTAAAGATTCCTATCCTAATTACAACTGGATAGGCAAAATTTAGGACTCCCACTGTAGCATCGTCAGATTAGCCTAAGTAGCATAAATGGATGTTAAACAAACAAACCGCATTGATTTTACTCCCTTTCATGGAAAGACTAAGATGGTATACTTAGACTCTAAACGAAATTTCGAAAATTCCTATTTTAAAGTTTAAACCTTAAGTAAAATGGTCTTGTTGTTATCTGTATCCCCTTTGATTAGTGATAAATAAACACATATTGGTAAATTCGCTCGCTTAAAAGGGAAAAATACCCCCAAATTGGTGGTTTTCAGTTAGGATCGATGGCAATAGGCCATGAACAGAAGCCGCAATTCTAAGTTTAGGCCTAAGTTCTACCAGTGGAATTACACTGGTTACTGATTTTCTTAAAGACGAGATCAAGATGCCCTATTAACAATAATCGTTACTATACCTCGCAGTATTCTATGCTGCTCTCTTCCACGTGTTTTATCATTTCGATTTCATTACTCGACTCTATATTAATTATCCCATCCCCCTCTCCCATTGATTCGTGAGCAGAATTCCTTCTTCCTCCTGCCTTCTTGTTCTTTTTGGCGGTACTTCACTCGAGGGCCCTATCATCAATCACCACTCGAGGTGAATGGTCCTGAAGGATGGAAGTACATTATGTGGACTAGAGGATGAACTTGCCATCGGACAAAGCGCTAGGCGTTACCATCATACCATCCTCATCAACAGTCCGTACAGACAATACCAACATTCTTGAAGAACAATAAAGAGCTGAGATCCAGTTGTTACGAGTCCCATTGTAACGATACCAATCGCTAACTTATTTATAGCCTTAGACTCGATTGGAATCTAATTTATTATTCCACTCACTCATTATATCTGTGATTCCTTTCATGCTTGCATTCTTGATACGATACTACAATTATTATATTTAATTAGGAAATTATTTTTACTTTCACATACCTATAGATGAAATATATAGTAAGGGTAAATATTGCGATCATGGAAAATTACGACTTTCGGTTTTTAACGGAAATACACGTTTTGGGGTTCCCTGAGTCCAAATTACCAAGTCTCGCGAAATGGTCTGTGTGTGTGAGAACAGACTAGCTCAAAAAATATAAACCGTACAAACCTGAAATTGGGTATATATATAATTTGGTGTATATATATAAATATGCCCGCGATATGACAGCAAAAATTACATCAAAATTGGCCAAACGGAGGAGACACTTTACTTAATAAATTTTGTCTCATTTTCAAATTTTTTTTAAAACGGCTTTAAAGATTTTGATCGAACTGGGTACTTGATGTATTTATATGCCAAAGATGGGACAGCCAAAGTTTCATCAAAATTGGTCAAACGGAGGGGGTACTTTATTTTATAACTTTTTACGTGGTTTTTTTCCGATTTTCTCAAAAACGGCTCTAATGATTTTCATTGAACTCGATATTTGATGTAGCTATATGCCCGCTATATGACAGCAAAAATTTTATTAAAATTCATCAAACGGTGGGGGCACTTTATTTGTACAGTTTTTTTTTTTTTAATTTTCACGTTTTTTTCGATTTTCTCAAAAACTGTTTTAATGTTGTTGATCAAATTCTTTATGTTTAATAAAGATCAAGTCTTCTAGAATATCAGGTAAGCTTTATCATTATTAAAATGTTCTGAGGGGGCATAAATGAGGAAGGGGGCTTTTTTGTTTTCCTATAAAGTACCTTTGTTTTTGTTTATATGGAGAAATTATCTGTTTCTCGTTTCGCCTAAAAATAAGAAATGGCTAAATATGAAATATGAATAAAATCAAGTTAACAGGAGAAAAAAAGAAAAATGTTCCGTCAACTCATGAAACACGTTGAGCAAACACATGCGCAGTACGCCTTTAATGACAGACGAATGCTTTAAAATTAAAGGTATTCCATTCATTTAATGGAAATTATTTGTTTCATGGGAACTATATGAATTTTTCAACAACTACATAGAGAATTATAAATTCAGACGACTTGGAGTATTATGCTTGCATTGCCGAAGTATCACAAGTAAAAACTTTTATTTAATAAAAAATAAAACTTAATAAAAATAAATAGTGTTTTTTATAGTGTGACAATTAACAAAACGCATAAAATTCTAATCTAAGTAAGTTGGTATGTGAAAGTTGTGTGTTGCGCACATCGCACCAGATTTTTTTAAACTCCTTTCAAAACTTCATACCTCCGATGATTTTTTAAAAGAGCGAATTCGAAGTTTAAAAGTAGAATAAAAAGTGTTCAGAATAGATATTACGTCTCTGATTTAACTTATACAGTGCAGCAGATCATTTTATTAGATGACGAGAGTAAATGACTTATTTTCCCTGTTTGAAGAATAATAATAAATAAAATTTTATAGATGTATTTATTTATGGTCTTTTGGTTGAATATTTAATTTATGATTTTTAAATTATTTTATTAGAAGATAAAAGATTCGACCACGGCCGGGAATCGAATCTTTTATCTTCTAACTAGCATTCCCCGTCGCGGCTTCGCCCGCGAGCCTTTAAAATCACCTTTGTGATCATCCTTGGTATTGATTTAATATAATATGTTAACTGATGTTAAGGAGATTTAGTAGAATCGGAGCTTCCGGGAGGTTGAATGTTGGAGGGGGAAGCTGCCGGCTCGGTAGAAGAGAGGGAAGCGCGCAATGGAGAGTTCACTAAAACAGCCGAAACCAAAAGTTGCTTGCTCCTCATGAAAGCTTCATTTTTCGGCTTTAAAACATGGTTTTCGACGCCCCGTAAGAACTTTCGAATTAAACTCGTCGTATCAAGATCTTAAAAATGAGTCGCCTTTTAACTTGCTTCTTCTCCTCAGAAAGTTGCGGTAGTAGAGCTTCACACACGTCAAAATGACCATTACATAGCGTACCAGTAAAACGTAGTCTTTTCGTGGGATTAGAATTATTGCCAAATACCGCATAAAGCTCATAATTGCGATATACTTCAAAAAGGTAAGGAAACAATTCCCCAGCTGCCGTTAGTTCCACAAATCTGGCATGGGTTGAATGCTGAGACATATGAGTGTAATAACTACTGAAATCAGGATTCCTAAAATCTAAATTCCGAACTTAAAGTTTCTATCATTAGTAGTTTTTGCTCTACATTGATTCTATCAGTCAGGACAAAGCCTCTTAAATATATGGAGAAGAGATCGAAATAAACACGCACCATCCCCAATCATGGGAACCATAGTGTGCATAATTTGATTACCACTAATATTTAAATAATCAGGAGCCATATTTTATGTAAATGTCTATTTTAATAATATTGTAACTTTAAATCAATATTCAAATAAAAAACATATGGTTTAATATCTCAACAATAGATTTCCGTTAGAGTTAAACAACAATTTCGCCATTTAAGCCCCTTAGGAGTTACATTTTTGGAATTCCTTTCTTAGTGGTTACCTACATCGCGTTTAAAATCTAAATTCCGAAATTCAAGTTTCTATCATTGGTAGTTTTTGCTCTGCGTTGATTCTGTCAGTCAGGACAAAGCCTCTTATATATATAGAGATAACATAATTTAAAAATTTTATAGAGTTTTAAACGGTCCCTTTCAATTTATGACATTCTTGTTCAAAATTTCATTGATAACGATATTAATTTTAAAGAACAATCGATAGTTTTACATCACCACCAAATATTTATATTATTTCTACCCTTGGGAAGAAATGGGTTAAGATCAATTATATCTTTCCCGTAGTACTGGGGACATTACATGGGCAGATTATCACCCTAGTGTACCGAAGTCAACCCGAATCTGTACCGAACCTAAGGTAAGGAGGATTATATGCAACCTGCCGGCATTCCTTCAGGATTACGAAACCGATCCTCTCCTCTCCCGACTCCTCCAGAGATGATGAGGATATTAGGTAGGCTACGTGTTGTGTCCGATTAGGTTCGGCATGGCTCAATCAGTTCATGTGTCCCGCCAACACGTATCTCTCCGTTACTCTGCGGCTCTGTCCGTTATATCGTAGTAGAGGGTGTACGGTGTACGGTGTACGGTGTTCGGTGTACATAGTAGGGTGAAAGTAACAGCTTAGAGGTACCCAAAGTCGAGGTTAATATTGATATCTCAATTCGTCGGCCTACTGTTGTAATTGCATGTAACAATTTTCTTATTAATAAAATTTATTAATTACGTGTATTTTTTGCAAAGACAGATATTTCTTCCTCAATCCTCATTATTGTTAGTAGATTACCTTCTCCTCTGTGATGCATTTGTTAAAAAGATGAAGGGCGGATCCAGCCGGTTGCAAATGGAGTGCAGCCCTCCTCTTTGATCTACCCATCAGATCTTTTATCTTTATGTTCCTTTCTCACAACTAATATTCTACTTTTTCTGCATGTTATTTGTTCATTTCTTGAAGTTAATTCTATCTTTATATAATAAAAAATTAAGCTATGGGACTACAGCCTCCACAGCCCTAAAGGTATTTTACGCTGTGTGTGGTGTTTTACGCTTTACAGAGTGTGTGTATTACGCTGTGCGAACTTCACCCTCGAACAACCTGTTCCGAAAGTCTTCGGCTAATCTAAATAAGAAGACGCGAACACGAACCTGTTCGTCCTAGACCTTCTGTTAGCATTTTTGTGACGTTGTTTTTTCTTGTCTTTGTAATGAAAATTGATGTATCAAGGTGCGTAGGTGGGGTCAGACATCATTGTTCGCTCGACTTCACGTTTCAGTGTAAATAGCTGTTCGTATTACGCCGGTACGTCAAGGTTCGGGGAAATATCTGTTCGAAGGTTACGTTCGCACATTGTAAAGGTGCCTTCAAAGACTTTTGTTCTATTTATTTTCAATAATGATTTTTTTCACCGAAAGATATGATTTCCTTCCTTTCGAGAAAATTGCCTGAAATCTGAAAAAAAAAAAAAATTTTGTGAGTGTTTTTTTTTTCGACGTTTCGGAGAACAATACCCTATACTCATCTTCATACTTTTAGAATTATTTATATATTAAGTATAAACATCTGGAGTTAAATACTTGAATTGTCTTCAACCATCAACTTAGTCAATTATTTTTGATGTTATAATCACATATCATGCATTAAAATTAATAAAATTAAAATATACTGATGATTGTAGATTTATTTCATTGTCACACTACGCTCCTGTGTATCTGCCTACCTCGAAACATCGGAGAACAATAAATTATAAAAAACTAAATGTATAAGAGGTCCCCTCATTCTTAAAAATAATGATTAGTAATCAACTCTTCCTCACAATAAGTGAACAAGAAAATCAATGTATATACTGCTATTATTTATATTTTATTTGTGTTTGAAAATTTTTTGCCATAAAAATCTAAGGTTTGTCTTTTCTTATTTTCAGGTAAATACAAGAAGTCTCATTTTATTTTGGGAGATATGAACAAAACTCTTGACTATTTCATCAATTAAGCCAGGTAAGACTGTTGAAAGGACATGAAAATTTCTGAACAAAAATATTCAGGTTTTTTTTTTTTTTTTATAATTTTTGAGAACTCTGAAAACAAATGGTCAAGGAAATCGAACCCAGGTCTTGGAATCACGATTGAGTTATCTATGGGGTCTATCCCAGCTCTGTCAACCTTTTCTCTTCAACGATCCCATGGATTTAATTTTCAAATTTTTAGATAAGTTTAAAGTTTATGTTAGTACATAAAATGTTATTTGTAAGAGTTGAAGATCACCCGGGTATATTTTGTATTTGATATAGACATAGTATTGGGGTATTTATGTTCATAGTCAGCTAAGCATTTCCTATAAAATTTAATGGTCAAAAATATTTGTTAAAGAGCTCCATACACTCCAAGCATTATGACTTAGGGCTAGTTTTACTCGATATTTCAAAATATATTTGGTTTTAAAATGTGCTCATTGCTTAGTTTCTCATTTTTCAATTTTTATAATTAAAAAATTGTGCTGGATTTACCTCGTTTCACAGATTGTGTTTATGGTGTTTTGTAAATCAGACTTATTTCGACTACTAACACTGCTTCTTATACAACTAAATTTTCCAGCTTTGAACTCGAACTTTTATTTAACGAGAGGATTAAAAGCTGACCAATAATTTAGTCTCAACACAATATTTATTTTATATCAACATACCTTTCGACCATCCGGCAAGGAACAGGAAGTGCTGCAAGGAACATCAAAAACGCTTATTACCTTCGAATAGATAATGCCGAAATATTTAGATTAGCTAGATTAATGTTCACCTTTGTATCCTCACGTTAAATTAAACTAAAAAGTGTCAAGAATAATCAAGAAACAAAAATATATCGTTCAGTCAATTTGTTAAGTCAAATCATCATTCACTGATAAAGATAAAAACGTTTCAGATGATCTAAAAACCAACGGAAATCAAAATAGAACTTTACGCCAAATTTAAAATTGTTTGGTAAAGAATTTAGAAGGGTTAAAGTCGATCCGCACAAGGCCAGGAGGATGTATTTACAACAGATTGACACAACATCCAGCGTTTGCAGATGATATTGTGATTACAGGAAGAACAGCCAGTGCACTACTTGGAGCTTTTGAGGAGTGTGAAGTAGCCGCTAGAAGGATGGGACTGGCAATCAATACAGGAAAAACCAAATATATGGTAACCAGCAAGAAAGAAATAGGAAACAGACATATTGAGGGGGCTGGATACCGCTTTGAGAGAGTACCAAAGTTTAAATATCTAGGCACTGTTATCACGGAGGATAATAATGTTAGGGAAGAAATCAAGACTAGGATAATAGCTGGCAATAGATGCTATTGGTCCCTAAGGAAAATCTTTCAAAATCGGGAGATATCCAGAACCCTCAAAATAAGAGTGTACCGTACAGTCCTACAGCCAGTGGTAACATATGGGAGCGAGTCCTGGACGCTTACACACTGTGATGAAAGGCTGCTAAGCACATGGGAGAGGAAAATCCTCAGAAGAATTTTTGGCCCTACCAAAGAAGGAGATCGCTGGAGGATGAGAACAAATGCGGAGTTAAGAGATTTGTATGGAACTCCAGATCTTGTTTCCACCATCAAGAGTGCCAGGATAAGATGGTTGGGGCACATACACGGTGGGCCAGACCCCCCTACCGTGCACCCCCCCCACATCCCTATAAATTGCACATCGTTGTGTTCCTTGTGATAAAAGATTAAGAAAAAGCCAATGTTCCCAGAAAAAAAAGTGGCCGCACTTACCCAAAATGGCGTTCAAACATGGCGGAATGACGAATTTGATTTTAGTTAGTTTTTTTATTACTGACATTCACCCTTATGCTTAATTTCGCCATAACTGGTCTTTTATTAAAGCTGGATAGTTCTAGATTCAGAATAAATAAACAAACGTTCTAAAATAATTAGTCTTGACAATATAAAAAACCTTTAAAGTCAATTTTTTCAAGTCACTCGCGTAAAAGGTAAAATTTCAAGTTAATTTGTGATTAAACGGCCATCGTTAACGAAAAACACCCTGAAATAAAACATCTGGAGCAATTATTCTTCTTTAAAAATCAGTGGTCAAAATTCAAAATATATCAACTAGTTTTATAGAAAACGGACCTTAGCGGCGAAAAGGCGCCAGTGACTCGGGCGCCTCCAGTCCTCTACCACATCGTTCAGTTCTCATACACGATATAATTACAGCGGTTTTAGGATATTATTTCGAATGTATAATCGAGCCTATGTAACTGCAAGTTTTTAATTGACAGAAATAATTAATAAAACAATTATTTTTTTTTTTTTTTTTTTTTTTTATATACATATAAATATGATAAATAAAGGATATAAGTATGATAAATAATAATCAATTAGTCGCAGATCGCACATTATCTAAACCTCACTTATATTGACATGAACTGGTTATCTTGAAATGAAATAATAATGTTCTCATAGTAGTAGTTGGGTTAGAGACACTGGCTTCTGATAATTCCTGAAATTTGAAATAAATGCATTTTTGCAAAGTATTGATTATTTACAGTTTTAAAAACATTCAAAATAAAAAAGATAAATAAAAAGTTCTGTTTGTTGGTAGGTATGCAGAAATTATTCATAATACAATTTAGGAAGTATATACCTAACACGATTTAATAGCTCACTACAATTAATGAATTAACAGTTACACGATATATATATATATATATATATATATATACATATATATATAATGATTAATTTAAAATTAAACCACTACTGGAAAGGAAACCAATTAAAACATGTAAGTATTCATGCATCTAATGGTCTATAATCAACGAAGTTGTGGCCTTTTTCGGTTTCTGGCATATAACTACGCACCAAAAAGTTTACTTCCTCTTTTTTTCCAAAAAAGGGTATACTAATACAAATAAAATGAAATATTTGAAGTTGAAATCGGATTAGTTATTTAGCCAAACTCCAACATGAAAGATCGGTAATTTTTATCATTTTGGTGAAAACTCATATTCCAACACCTATAACTCGACAATATGTACTCTAAATGAAAAATGTCACAGATAAAAGTTTTAGGAAATTAAATTAAGCATAAAATATGCCCATTTATTTTAAAATTAACTTATTTCTGCGTAGAGATACAAATGAAAAAGTGAAAGTATTTGTAGCGCTTACTTCATTCTTTTAACTATATCTTCTTTCCTTCATATAACTACTCAACAAAAAGTTTTCTTTCTCTTTTTTTGGAAAAAGGGTATACTAATACAAATAAAATGAAATATTTGAAGTTGAAATCGGATTAGTTATTTAGCCAAATTCGGACATCAATGATCGGTAATTTTAACCATTTTGGTGAAAACTCATATCCCAACGCCTATAACTCGACAATATGTACTCTAAATGAAAAATGTTAGATTTACAAGTTTTAGAAGATTAAATTTAGCATTAAATAAGCCCACCTAAATAGTTAGTTCTGTGAATATTTTATCATATCCCCTTAGGTTTCACAAACAGAAGGAATCAAGCGCTACGAATACTTTCACGTTTTCATTTGTATCTCTACTTAGTAATATCAAGTCAATTTAAAAATAAATGGGCTTGTTTTATGCTAAATTTAATGTCCTAAAACTTTTATCTGTGACATTTTTCATTTAGAGGTGTCACATGGTGTCGAGTTATAGGTGTTGGAATATGAGTTTTCATCAAAATGATAAAAATTACCGATCTTTCATGTTGGAGTTTGGCTAAATAACTAATCCGATTTCAACTTCAAATATTTCATTTTATTTGTATTAGTATACCCTTTTTTCGAAAAAAAGAGAAAGTAAACTTTTTGGGGTGTAGTAATATATAGGAATGAAGATGTAGTTAAAAGAATGAAGTAAGCGCTACGTATACTTTCACGTTTTCATTTGTATCTCTACGCAGGAATTAGTTAATTTTAAAATAAACAAGCTTATTTTATGCTAAATTTAATTTCCTAAAACTTTTATCTTTGACATTTTTTATTTAGAGTACATATTGTAGAGTTATAGGCGTTGGAACATGAGTTTCCACCAAAATGGTAAAAATTACCGATCTTTGATGTTCGAATTTGGCTAAATAACTAATCCGTTTTCAACTTCAAATATTTCATTTTATTTGTATTAGTATACCCTTTTTTGGAAAAAAAGAGGAAGTAAACTTTTTGGTGCGTAGTTATATGCCAGAAACCGAAAAAGGCCACAACTTCGTTGATTATAGACCATTAGATGCATGAATACTTACATGTTTTAATTGGTTTCCTTTCCAGTAGTGGTTTAATTTTAAATTAATCATTATATATATATGTATGTATATATATATATATATATATATATATATATATATATATATATATATATATATATATATCGTGTAACTGTTAATTCATTAATTGTAGTGAGCTATTAAATCGTGTTAGGTATATACTTCCTAAATTGTATTATGAATAATTTCTGCATACCTACCAACAAACAGAACTTTTTATTTATCTTTTTTATTTTGAATGTTTTTAAAACTGTAAATAATCAATACTTTGCAAAAATGCATTTATTTCAAATTTCAGGAATTATCAGTAGCCAGTGTCTCTAACCCAACTACTACTATGAGAACATTATTATTTCATTTCAAGATAACCAGTTCATGTCAATATAAGTGAGGTTTAGATAATGTGCGATCTGCGACTAATTGATTATTATTTATCATACTTATATCCTTTATTTATCATATTTATATGTATATAAAAAAAAAAAAAAAAAAAAAAAAAAAAAAATAATTGTTATATTAATTATTTCTGTCAATTAAAAACTTGCAGTTACATAGGCTCGATTATAAATTCGAAATAATATCCTAAAACCGCTGTAATTATATCGTGTATGAGAACTGAACGATGTGGTAGAGGACTGGAGGCGCCCGAGTCACTGGCGCCTTTTCGCCGCTAAGGTCCGTTTTCTATAAAACTAGTTGATATATTTTGAATTTTGACCACTGATTTTTAAAGAAGAATAATTGCTCCAGATGTTTTATTTCAGGGTGTTTTTCGTTAACGATGGCCGTTTAATCACAAATTAACTTGAAATTTTACCTTTTACGCGAGTGACTTGAAAAAATTGACTTTAAAGGTATTTTATATTGTCAAGACTAATTATTTTAGAACGTTTGTTTATTTATTCTGAATCTAGAACTATCCAGCTTTAATAAAAGACCAGTTATGGCGAAATTAAACATAAGGGTGAATGTCAGTAATAAAAAAACTAACTAAAATCAAATTCGTCATTCCCCCATGTTTGAACGCCATTTTGGGTAAGTGCGGCCACTTTTTTTTCTGGGAACATTGGCTTTTTCTTAATCTTTTATCACAAGGAACACAACGATGTGCAATTTATAGGGATGTGGGGGGGGTGCACGGTAGGGGGGTCTGGCCCACGTACTAACATACAAAGAATGGAAGGTGGTAGGCTCCCGAAAATGATGATGGAGGGACACCCTGGTGGTAAACGGAGTAGAGGTAGACCAAGACTGCGTTGGCTGCAGGATCTGGAGGAAGATCTTCGGTCATTGGGTGTTTCTGGATGGAGAAGGGCAGCTGCGGACAGGTTGGAGTGGAAGAGGATTGCTGAGGAGGCCAGGGTCCTGCAAGGACCATAGCGCCGTTAGATTAGATTAGAAAGTTTTTATTATTTTAATTATCTCATATTTGACCATACTAAGTATTAATGATCAATTAATTTAGCACTTGCTTGATTATTTCAGCAGAGGCGTGATTAGATAATAACACACATGTAAAAGGTACTAATAGGGTTTAGTACGATCACAATGGACACTTAGCAAAAATATAACACATGGTATGAACAGATATGAAATATCGTAACAGGTTATGAAAAGCGTGCACGAAACGGAAGGAATTTCAAACTATGTCCCTACAGTATAAATATTGCTAATCAAAACATAAAGAGCAACTGAATGTTCTACATGCTACTTAACAAAATATAAAAATTTAATTTTATGAATGAGATAAATAATAATAATAATAATGTAATTTTGTTTTGTAATTAGATTTCACAATTTATATTTATTATAGTGCTAATTGGTGCACAATGATTTTGGTCAACCTGTCATTTCTTAAACAAATAGATTTGATGTTTTCCCGCCGACAGGAGGCCCATGGGAATTAATTGAGGAGCGATATTCCTAGTCCAAATCGTAAAAAAATGGATTTGGCAACTGGATGCTTACCCACTTTAAGTATCGAAAGAAAATAGTGTAGTGTCAATAAATCAACTTACACCGTCATCTCTTAAAAATGTATTATAACTTAAAGATTACCACCAAGGGCGTACCCAGGATCAAAACTAGGGGGGGGGGGGCAAGCTATGGTCGCTCAGGTTGTAACACCTTACCGCGGAAAAGGTGAATGAAACCAAAATTATGTATAATTATAGAAGCGCTTTATCAAATAAGTTATTACAATAATTTGCTTGAAAAAAATGTATTCTATTATTACTTCCAGTCTTAAAAGCCTAAAAAATTATTGCTTCCATCCTTCCAGGGGGGCAGCTGCCCCCCCCCCCCCCTGCCCCCCGCTGGGTACGCCCATGATTACCACTCTCACTTATAGAATAATAAGTATTTAATTTGCAATAAAAGAAATATTTGGGTCAATAATCAAGATAAAAACTATCATATCTTTTAATTTGGACAAAACAAACGATGAGCCAAATTTTATACAGATCGGGTTGAGTAGTTTCTGCTTTTACCACCGACAAACATCGGGACACGAGATTTATAGATATATGAAGATAAAGATTATTTATATTAGTTTCCATCCTGCCACACAGAAGATAAAATATATTTTTACGGTCGGATATTTTGCCCAGCTATCCACCCACCATCACCAATCACTAGAGCTGTTGCCAGCGATAAGAAAGAAGTTGCTGCGGTGTTGGTAGCTCACGTTCAGCCAATCAGATCCCTCGGCCACGCCCCCTCCAAATTGGTTCCTCTACACCGCGGTGGTCTACGGTTTAGGGATAATTGTTTATTTTCAGCTTTTTATAATCTCCGTTAGGCATCGGAGTGGGTACATTATTTCTTTAAGCGTTTCTGAGAATATGATTGCAAAAATATGTTAAAGTCTAACGTAGACTATAATTTTAGTTTGTACCTACATTGCCATGAAAAAGAATATATTAATGATGCAGAAAAGGACTATATACTTCGAAGCCTTCCCAAATCAATAGTTGATACAATCTTAATAATCCGACACATATGGTACCAGACAACCGCCGGATTATTAATAATTTCCGGATTATCGGAAGTAAAATAAAAACGTATTATAATGTAAATGTTTACTATAATATAATATTTGATGAATACGTTCAAATTAAATAAATATAACTGGGAAAGATACATACATATGTTCTCGTATAATGAAAAATAATCACTACATCTTCTTTTGCTTTTCGCCTTAAACATTTTATCGAAAACGCAAAATTGCAACCTTTTAAGCATCCTGATCATCGCAATCTTCCAATTTATATAATTTTCTGTATATATAATTACTTCAATAACTACGAGTATAATCTAACATTTTTTTAAAAATTCTATAATTTTTATTTATGTTATTTTTATTTAATATATTGAATTTTGTTTAATGTTACGCATACAATTCATATTTCTTTATATAATTTCTCTTAGTGGTTGTTGTATAGTTTTCTCATTTAGCCCTGATGAGGACCTGAAATTTGGGTCAAAACGTAGAAAAAATAAAACATGCGATTCTTACATAGTAGTGCTATTTATTTTGACCGCAAACCCCAACCATTTCTTCCACATTATATCTACTGTCAACTATCTTCCGCTATCTTAAAAATTTCACCGTGCGAACATCATTATTTTGTTCAATGTAATCGCCTCCTGGCGGCCATAAAGCGAACCAACGCACACAGGGGTATTTGACCCCAAAAGCTGGCCAAAACTATTTCCTTCCATTTTATTAGTTCAAATGTCCTCAAAATGGCTTCTAAATTTCTAATAGACAATAAAATTATGTTTTTAGCAGTTAAAAAAATATTCTAAGGAGAAAATTTTCATAAAATAAATTTTTACATAACTCCACCGACTGTGAAATAGGCATCCATGGGTATACAATTTATGTTCATATTATTTTATCTTTATGCATTGCACCCATGAAATATGCTTGTAACTAATTAAAGATTTATTATCATTTATCTATTACTATTATTTCTAAAAAATGAAGATAGTGTAAAATATGTGAATATAAAAAGTTATGGTGATGAAGAAAAAAATGTGTTTTCCTAATTCATTAAGAATTGTTCAATACCTCTTCGAAACACAACTTATATCCCAGGCAGAAACGCACCAACCTTTCTTAAAAATGCATATTAAAAATAATTATTCATTATTCACTTTCCTCGTCACTTAATAAACTTTCGGAATCACCATTATCGGTTAAGTTGGTTGGGGGAGACAACATTTCTAAAGTTTCCTTACAAAACCTGATACCTTTTTTCTTGAACTTCTCATACCTGTGATAACTGGATCTGCATTCAATATTAATCTATTTATTACATCCAGATTGCACTCTGTCCGGGAAAATTTTCTGATCTTATGTTCTCTATAAATCCGGAAATGGTTATTTCGGGTTTCTGCTGCTTCCTCAGATAAAAAACCAATATGAAGCAGAGGACTTTTTATCACTTCAAAACCATCCCTTAAAATTTTGTAAACAGATGGTGTCATAGCATACCATTGATAAAGTTTCTCCGTATCCGTTGTAAATTTTAAAGTAACAAATGATTTTTCAGAGCGTCCACCAGATCTTGAGCTTTTGATTGATATCGTCCCACTTAGCCATTTCTTGTTTGTGTTTCAAAAACATTTCTTTTCATTAAAGAAGCATTCTATGTCACTTGGAAATCATGCCTCAAAATGGATAATTTTGTTTTAGCTCTTTCACATGCTCTAGGTTATTACATTATTTCCCAATGAGAAAAGACACCAAAAATTCCTTCTTTTTTTTAAAAGCTAATGTATTGACTTCAAAAATATGTCAAATAATTCTAGTCAGGTTACAGTTATTTTTTCTGAAGATCCTCTAATACAAACAAATGAAAATATAACAAAATAGATTTTTTTTATTATTTAAGGAAATTGTCATTTTAGTAATAAAAAATTATAAGTCTCCGAATCGCAGCTATTCGCAGAATTTTTTTCAAGAAACATAATCTACGATAATTATACATTATCATAAAAAATATTTCGTTGCCCAGAAATGCCCAGAAGTATAACTTTTTAACCTTCAAATTTAATTTTTAGCTCTAAAATATACCTACCAAAAAACAAAAAAATATTGATATTAGTCTTGAATACAAAAAAATTATAACTATCTGGATAACAAGTAAAAACCTGGCCTCGAATTATCCATCATTTGATAATGCCGATACTTCAGTAAGAACAAAGAAAATTAATATATTTTGTAGACCAATATTTATGAGCACAGACGATTTAAAGGATAAGGTCAGATTTGAATTAGAATAGCCGCCGCATTAAGGGCCTGGAATAGATAAAAATCATCTTACATGATCCAACAGGTCCTCTACTTGAACTTCCAGTCATTATTTACCAGAAATTTGAAGTTTCAAAAAATGGGTTTTGGCCAACTTTTAGGGCCAAATACCCCTGTGTGCAACGTTTGATTCCAAACTTTGTTTCAAAAATTCAAAGCTTCCAGGCCTCAATACTATCACGTACTAAAAATTTATTAGTAAGTACGCCCCTAGTTTCAACATTTGTACTGTACTGACTTTCTTACAAACAATGTATTGTTGATAGAAATAAAAAAATTTACATAATTTCTTGGAGCTTATAAGGTACAAACAGTATAGGTCTCTAACGTACCATTTCACTTAAGGATATAAGTAAGTAGAATTTAAATTTCAATATAAATCCCGTTTCCATAATTTAATGAATCGATAAGATTTTTTTTTTTTTTTTCATTTAGTCCGGAATACAAATGTCCCGTTTTGGTATATTATTTATCGAAAATTCAAAATACCACAACACGGTGAATCCATTAAAGCCCCATAGCGTTGAGTATACTGTTGACACTCGGGTTTCGACATCCTACGCGCAGAGCTTTTTCTGATGGTTGCCCAACTAACGTGCCACAGCTGCTTCGGGGACCGATTTCAACCTCGTTCATACATTTATATTTGAATTATTTCATCTATTTAACAAATTTTACCCATCTACAGTAATAAATATTGAATTCTGTTTGTTTGTTTGTTCTTTATAGAAATCCATAACGTTTGTCCTAAATTCTCCAAACTTCGCTCAGTGGTTCTTTCATACCTGATGCGAACACCTGTCCATATTAAAATTGCATAACTTCAGCTGATCAGCTGATATTCTTTGTTGTTATAAAAATCGTAATGATCTCGCTTAACATTGGTTTTTTACATTAGAAAAATGAAATTCCCCGGGTGAACCCGGGAAATAAAGATGAAATTCTGTTTGTTCCTTATAAAAATCCCTACCGTTTGTTCTGAATTCTCCAAATTTCGCTCAGTGGTTCTTTGATACCATGTGCAAACACCTGTCCATATTAAAATTGCATAACTTAAATTGGTTAACTTTACATTGGTTTTTACGAAATCGACCGTTTGAGTCGATAAAAGTCTCACTTTATAGATTTAAAAAATAAAATTCTCCGTGTGAAACCGGTATATACAACTAGTCTAAAGATGATAATAAAATCTATGTTTAGGTGTATTCCAACAAAATTAAACAAAACATAAGTCTTTCATCACGTTTAATGCTTATTTTTCGACCCTGCAAAACTGTATGATCTTCAAAATGATGACACAATCATCGAAATCAATGAAGTATTAAATCAGGAACGGGTTATTTACAAGAAAATAAAATATATTTAGATAAATGGGAAGTAATTCGTGCGCGTTTAAACATTGTTATTATGCGCATATGATTCGCTTCCAAGCTACTTCTTCACATACACAGGAACTATGAACACATCTGAGTGGTCACCTGTGGCGTAGTGGTTAGCATAGCAAGCTATAACACGAAAGGTCGTGGGTTCGCGTCCCGTGGTGGCCTAGAATTTTTTAAAGGGAGTACAAAAACTTAGCTATGCCTTCCCTCTGATAGGAGAAGAAACAGAGGTCCCGAGCCTGTACGATGTCAGGTACTCGTAAAGATCCCTATCCTAATAATACCTGGATATGCAAAATTTAGGACTCCCACTGTAGCATCGTCCGATTAGCCTTTAGTGGCATAAAGTGACGTTAAACAAACAAACAAAAATCTACTTAGATAACCTATAATAGAAATATGAAGAACATATGATGCGAGTATAATTTGTAACTGTTTTTTAGTTATTAGGTTTATTATATGCACTGAATTATACCTTATTTGTTTTTTTGTTTAACGTCACTTTATGCAACTTAAGCTAATCGGACGATGTTACATTGGGAGTCCTAAATTTTACCTATCCATCCAGGTATTATTAGGATAGGGATCTTTAACTAGTACCTGACATCGTACAGGCTCTCGGCCACGTATTTATACGGTCACAGCACAGCCAAGGATTTCTTACTCCCATTAAAAATCATAGGGCCACCACAGACGCGAACCTGCGACATTTAGTATTGTAGGTTGCCATGCTACACCACATCTTATATTATGGTACAATTATCGATTTTTTTTTAGCTGTAGTTCTCTAAGTACTTCAGTTTTCTCCTCAAAATGTTCTGACACCTGTTTTACTATTCTTTTTATTCATGTTTTACTTTCTTTAATACAACTGTGTTTAATGTCGTGTCATCTGCGCTAACGAACTTTATGAGTAGGCGGGTTCAAAAGGAAGGAAGACTGGGCGAGACATAAATAAACAAGAGGACCCTGACATGCTTTCAAATTATCCTATAACAATAAAACAAAAACAAAAAATGATGTTCTTTCGAAGAAGTTTCTTGTGTAGTGCTAGGAGCGCATTCTGTGAGCACAGAGGTGCAGGTAGAAGCCGGGCTAAGAGGGTACTCAGTCCTAAATAAGGAATTTCTTCTTCTATTGTTAGTTTGACAGTGGCGCCCAGTTTGTGGTGTACTTCCAAGTCTTGGGCGAACAAGGGAACAACGCCGAAGAAGATTCGGTGGAAAAAAAGAGTATTAAATATTTAAAAAAATACACACATACATGCTTCTATACAATCAAAATCTCGGCCTGGTTTTTATTAGGGATCGTCCGAAATAGATATATCAGGATTGACATCATTGTGATAATTCGGCAATGTAAGCATACTACTCCAAGTCGTCTAATTTTATAATTCTCTATGTAGTTGCTGGAAAGTTTCTATATTTACCATGAACAAATAATTTCCATTAAATGAACAGAACATCTTTAATTATAAACTATGATCTGTCATTAAAAGCCTACTGAGCATGCGTGGGCTGGACGTGTTTTATTATTTGACGGAATATTTTTCTTTTTTTCTCCAGTATATATTTACTTGATTTTTTTCATCTGTCACATTCAGCCATTTCTTATCTTTAGGCGAAACTAGAGACCGATAATTTCTTCGTGTAAACAAAAACAAAGGTACTTTATAGAAAAACAAAAATGGCCCCCTTCCCTATTTAAGCCCCCTAAGAAATTTTAAAAATGATAAAGCTTACCTGATATGAAAGAATACATGTCAATTAAACATGACGAGTTTAATCAAAATCAAGATGACTCCATCTTTCAAAAGCTATCCCGAATTTAATTTCCAAGTTGTTATATTTTTTATTAGAATCACCCTTGTTTTGAAAATAACCATATATGTTAACTCGAAAAGTTTTCGGGTTGTACTATTGGTAATCAATCTATTCTAGCAGGATGTCAAGCATGCGGGAATCATACGGGAATTTTCGTGAAATGCATGGAAATTTTTAATTTTATACAGAAGATGTCCGAGTTTTATTCAACCATTTTCTATACAAATATTCTAATTGTATTAATAAAACTTATAGCAACGGTTTATCCCGTCATGTAATCTGTTTTAAGCATTTTAAATAATTAAAAAAAATAATTGAACTTAATTTAGCTTTTTTATTACTTTGATTTAACACACACACACACACACACACACAAACACAGACCATTAGCAGGACTTGGTTATTTGGACTCCGGGGACCCCAAAACGTGTATTTCCGTTGAAAACCGGAAGTCGAAATGTTTCGCGATTTTTCACAACAAAAAAAAAAAAGAGAGAGAGAGAGAGTAAATTCATTTTAACCCCACGTTTGCAGCCTTCATTTTACTTTTAAAATGGCATTAACGAGAGTTTTTATTACAACTTGTGCTCTCTCATAAATTATTAGAACACTGTATGGAACAAAGAAAACAATAGGAGTGGTTATAATAAGAATTTATTAATTTATAATAAGAATGAAGAGAACGTGTAGATAGCTACGTTGCAAAAACCACGAATGTCTGCTGAAGAGAAACAGAAAAGTTTAAAATAATAAAATGAAATCGTTAAACCTTTTTACAAATAATTCATTCATTATTCCTTTAGAAGTGGGTATTCGGAGTTGTTCGTACATGTATCTTTCAAATTTTTCCGCATATTATACTCTGTTAAATCTCTCTCTAGATCAATATAAATATAGCTAAATATTTACAGTTGCTGCACCTCTGAACCCTGAAGAAGGCAAGGACTGTTGGAAGAATGAAAGGACCTTAAAAAGCATGCCTGGAGCCTTCCAGCCAGACAATGCAACGCCCACCCACCTCCCTCCAGTTTCCAGTCACATCACAATAGTACCAAACACTTATATCAATGGCGATTCCGTCATTCATAGCTTACGGTCTTTTTATTTAATGAAACTTTAATCCCTTTCTTTAACCAAATTACCAATATTTGGTAAAGAATTTGAGTTTTAAAGGATATTTTTCAATTTTAATGTCTATTGACCAATATTTTAGATTCATGGTCCACTTAAAATAAAAACCGTTAACATTTTTAATCAAAATGATGTCATGTTTTAAAAAAAAAAAAAAAAAAATGTCACTTTTTGTTTGTTTGTTTATTTAACGTCACTTTATACTACTATGGCTTATCGGGCGAAGAGTTTCCTTAATTTTGCCTATGCAAGTATAATTAAGCTGGCTCGATTTGCATTCCATTTTACGTCCCCTCCAAAGGACGCCATTGCTAAGAATTCTTCTTATACATTACCATAATTAAGTCGTTATTAGAAGCCGAAATTCCGGCTTAAACATGTGTTGTAAAATTTTCATAGAATTGAGTGGCGAGATCGAATTCTCCTTATTTATTCTTGTATTTTCATTAAAAAAACAAGTCAATTTTTTTTTTAGATTTTTTCCGACTTACTTTTCTGAACTTTCTTCCATCCTCAGGCCCTCTACATTTAACATCTTATCTATCGTATCTCCGAGTTTACCTTTTTCCATTATTTTATGTAATAGTTCTTTCCTTTTTAAATTATCATAACAAACTCTTATGAATTCTTTGTAAAAGTATTAATAGGATTTGATTATTATATATTTTAAGGAGATACAATAGATAAGATGTTATATGTAGAGGCACTGACGATGGAAGAAAGTAAAAAAAAGAATGTAAAAAAAACTTTTTTTTAATAAACATACTGGATATAAGGAGAATTTGATCTCACCACTCAATTCTATGAGCATATTATTGTTGATCCTCCTAAATAAAAAAACAACTAAAAATACATATATGAGATATAAAATATTTTACTAATATTAAAAACAAAACAAATAGAAGTGGGCCGAAAAAAACGTCCAAAATTATATATAAACTGGTGCCCGGCTACGCTCCGGTAGTTGTGTGATAGTTTTAATAACAGAAAAACTTTAAAATTAAAGGAAATATAGAACAACATTAGCACCTTCTTGAAACTTCGGTTTTAACTTGGTATTAACTTTCGAGCTCTGCAGAGTACGCCCATATCAGGAACCATTCATTTGCAGAAAAAAATTGCTGCAAATGAAGGCACAATTTCTTTACCATATTCTTTTTATTCTGAGCTATGAGGGATGATTAAATCATATTGAAAAAATGCTGAAATTGGAGCTAGTCATTTTGTCAAATGGAAGTCTCATCGTACCTACATAGTAATCAAACCAACTTCTTTTTCATAACTACAATAAGAAAACTTCAAACTTTTTATTTTCGTTTTATGTTCAGTAACTTATCTTTTTTTTTTGTTTATGTCAGTTTCATTCACTTACTGTACTACTAAGAAATGTTCACTCATATTGCATTAAATTTACTTATATACAACTTATTGATTAAATGTTATGTGTCGATCAATTAGCCTTTTTATGTGAAAATTATTTTTTTAAGGAATCCAGTTGGTTTTCTAATTGATTACAGAGATGTAAAATCACTATTTCATTTTAAAACGCAAAGGAGAAACTACTTATTTACGCTTAATTTTTTATTAATTTAAAAAAGAACAGCTGATAAAATATAGAATCAATGCAAACTGATTTAATGAACGATAAACATTGAATGAAACGCACCCTAGCGCTTCCTGGTAGTCCGGAGCTCGAACTAAATTTTTCATTCACTAACCCGTACAGATGGCTTTATTACACATTGCGAGAGGCTTAAAATTCCGGATCTTTTCTCTTCAATTTTACAGCCTAAAAATAAAAACGGAAATCTTCTTCACGGTTAAAGGCTATAGGGCTACATGACGACATAACTTTCTTGATCGTAAGTGGAGTCGTTTTCGAGCCTTATCGGCACAAACATTGTACGCTTTGCTGTATACTATATATTGATTAATTCAAATGCTACTGTTGCTTGTTAAATTAGCAAGGTATTTCGAGTTACGTTAGTTAATAAATATTATTCATAATTATTATCAAAATATTATTAAGATTCAAACAGCTGACAGACAATTTGCAGCGGTTTCATGATAAAAAGTAATCCTTTTTTTTTTTTAGTTATGATAATCTTGCATTTAGAGTGCGATTTGACAATATTAATTTATGATATGTATATGATGTATTGTTAATTATTACTCATCTAGCGAAAACATTTATTTAATGAAGCGACTGTCGGCTAGGAGTGGCGTGTTCTCCCCTAGCCCTTGACGTGACAGCTGTAATCGTCGCGATCCTATCGTCCTATCCTTCTTCCTCCGTTCTAGAAAATAGTTAAGGAGAAAAAGAGCTGACCGTTAGAGATCGGAGGGGAGGGCGAGCGAGGAATTTCAAAGAGCCATCACATTCTCGCCTCCCTACCGCTACCTATTACCACTGTACACATCCTAAGGGCAATGAGCCAATTAGACAGAGTACTGCATCATAACATCACACAAAATCTTATCCTCTATTCTTGCTATGCTGACTTACTAAAATATTATTTACGATAGATTAAATAATAATCAGGATTTTCAGTTAAAACCTAAATAACTATTTTTAATATTTGTTTCAATTGAGAAGAATAAAATATTTGAGGTTGAGCTTTTTTCATTGGGAAAAAGACGTCATTCTCAAACTATTTACACGTTACATCTTGCATTATTTATTCTTGTTGAAACAAACAGCAACGAATCCTACGTAGTTACAATACTAAGTTATAATAATAACTTTCATTCAATGTTTCTATTATTTCTCAACATGTTCATAGCACACTTGTTTAGACTTTTTGAGTTTTGTGATCAGAGCTCAAACTAATTCGGCATCTGTAATTCATACAGGGAGCACGCCTCTGGAATACTTTCAAGATACATTTTTATAACATTAGCTCATGTAATTTTTTTTGTTAACACCTAAACACTAGAATTCTGTTTCAAATATAATAAGCTCTTCATATTCAATGCTATAAATGAATTTAAATTCACTTTTATACAGTCTGATTGATATATTTGGACTGGAATCTATTACTGTTATTGTCATAGTTATCTCCGAATCAGCGAAAGTTGTGATGTTCGCTTGACACCCCGACCCCCCCTCCCCCCCCCCCCCATTCCGAGTAATGATGGAGTATATTTATCTACCCTAATAGATTGTTTTAGGATATACTGAACCCAACTAGTTCAAGAACCGAAAGAGTACCCGAATTGTAATGTCGTGATGGATAAATGTTGATAAAAAAAATCTTGTGCGGTGCGCGCATCACACATTTACATTATTTTTTAAAATGGACTTAGGCACTTTAGTGCTTTCGTAGAGGGGCCAATCTATATGAAGTGGTACAAAAATAAATTAATTGCTTGATTCAACATTTTTTTAAAATATGTTTACCATTGTTCTTAGAATGCATCAGTAGTACGAAATTGCAATTAATTTATTTTTTGAATTTTTATTTTTGCGATGGTGGCCATATTATTTTCGAACAAACGCGTAGTTTGAGCTATTTCAGTGCTCTGCTTCAAATCAAATATCTCCTTTTTTATTCATCCTAGAACATTTAAATAAAGACCTATCTGTTTAGAAAGATCCTACCTTTTATAAATCTTATTACAACTATGATCTTAAAACTAAGAATTATGGTCCATGCAGCCCTTCAAAGATCCAAACGGTAATTTTAAAAAAACGGGTTTTCAAAAATTCTTTTTTACAAGAAGGCAGATGACTAAGTGTTTGTTATTTTGTAAAGTTTTAACTGAAAATCCTCATAATCATTTAACCTATCGTATAGGATAACAGTTGACTATCTCTCACCACTAAAATGTTTTTTATTTTCATTCGATTAAATATATCAATAGCCCTATCTAAATTAGTATTCACTGAAAAAAGCTCTTGCTAAAACTCTCTAATTATGTAATTAAAGCTACTTAACGATGATTTTTCCTAGTAGGTATATATTTATTTGATTTTTATTATAATTTTCCCAGCTCAAAAGTTTTGAAATGTAAAAAAATTTTTATAATAAAATAAAATAATTTTATTTTAAAATCTTTTTACCCACTTTTTTCTTCTTTTCAACCAGCCGGACAAATGTCTCTGGATCTGACCATGTTTTGTTATTCTTAGGGGACTAGATTCCACAGAATAAAAGTTTCTTTCTTTCTCTCTTTAATACATTTAAAGTATAAGCCTTACTAGAGAAACATTTTCATTTATGTAAACCTAATTTTTATGCATTATCTCATTTTCGTATAGGGTCTGGCCACACATGTCCGCACCGGATCCGCACCGTAGCAATAATACAGGTTATTTTCAGAATATTTTTCATTTAACTTACATATTACCTTTAGTTATGCCTAAAGTTCAAGCCACACAGGTCAGACACAGGCCACTTTAGGCATAACTAAAGGTAATATGTAAGTTAAATTAAAAATATTCTGAACATAACCTGTATTATTGCTACGGTGCGGATCCGGTGCGGACATGTATGGCCAGACCTTTATACTTGTAGAAAACCTCACGGTTAATAGATATACATTCGAAGCGTAACAGCGCCAGCCAATCAAAACCAAGCTTTGACCTGTGACGTCACAGTAGACCTGTAAAACATACTCGTATTAGTCTAACTTACAGACTGTATTACAAAAAGCTGTAATTTGTTTATTCTTAATGAAGCATAGCAACTTAGCAGTCAAGAGACAATATATTTTGCAACTAAAGAAAGTACGAATTCGGTAGTAGAAGTCTGCAATGAAGTCACGGACTTGAAATTACCCCCACTCTAAATAGATTGCTTCGACTGTATATCTATTAACCGTGAGAAAACCTCAACATATCATACTGAATTATCCGTAGTAAAGCGAAACCCTTTAGCCACACGTTGTCCCGAAAACGATTGTTTTTTTTCAGTATTATTACATAACCCCTAATAGGAATTCAAGGATCGAAATTACAATTCGTCGCATCTCCATGAATTCCCTTTTTAGGGCAGTCGCCTTCCCCTGCCACCCCCCCCCCCCCCACCATGCGCACACACATGTTTCTGTAGTCCTTTTTCCGACATATTCAAGATGGCAGATTCTCTCAATGAACCATATTTAGCGTCAGACAATTTTATTTTCGCATTAAAGTTTACGTTTTTAACCTATTCCATTTAGAAAAGTATCTATAATTTGTTCATATTTCGCCAAAACTATGATGAAAAACGTCCCATCGTGTCAGATAAGTCCAATAAATCAAACCAATGAAGTTAAAAGAGTATATTTCAGTAGCTTTTTCCCGACGGGCACTCAAACAATTAAATATTTCTTATATAATATTTATAAAATATAAAATAAATATAATATTTCTTAAATATACCTATATTTCGAAAAGATCCACTGAGATAGAGAATTTGTAATTCTTTACCGACTTTTCACGTGTGTAAACTTTGGGTTGATTTAATACACATAGTGAGTACATCACAGTAACTATCCGTTCACTGCCTCTAACTCGTTGCTTTGTTTTGAATATACTTTTTATGGGAAAAAAATTGTATCTGATTAGGATTAGTTGAATTGCATCAACCGTTAATAAAGTGGGACATATTTTCCACATTATTCACGTTCTTATGGGCCTGAATAAACTAAAGTATTTAGGCATAGATATAATATACCATATTTTTAATAATCTCTTTTTAATTTTTATTCTATATATATTTTTTTTTACAGATATAATTACACTGAATGAGGGACAATAGAGAAGAGACCAGCTCCCAACCAAAATAATTCGAGGTGACTTATTACTATTATTTCAGTATATAAAATATTACATGCCTCTGTTTATATGTTTATGTTGTCCTCATATTATGTGGGTCGTCTCCTTTTAAAATAAGATAAGTCCAAGGTCAATTTTTCAAAATCTTTCAATATATATTAAAATAAACATTTAGTAAAAACTTAACTCGCTCTGCAATAACTAACTATACAAAGGAGGCTGAATATAACATTTCAGAAATTTATATATTATATACTAGCTGACCCGGTAAACCTTGTTTTGCAATATAAATTATTTCTAGACATTAAATGTTTAATATTTATGCGTCTTGTCCCTTCCAGAACATTAGCTGATATTGGATAGCGTCATATGAACAGTGTGTATCAGCAATGAACTAAAGATTATTATTTCTTCTACGAATCACAATTTCTTGCACACCTGTATGATCCCCAACGATGATTCCAGCAACCTCGTCAACAACAGGTGCATTGAATCTATGAATGTGCTCTCCAGCCGGTGTATTATCAAGATTAATGAAAATAGCGTGATTATCGCTTTGTAATTAGTGCATGTGTGATTTGAATATTTTCAACAATTCATTGTGTTCATTCAATAGAGCGTCCAGCTCGCCGACGATTCATTTGGCAAAAAATGAATCAAGGTTATTGTAGTCACAACGTGCATTCACAGGATTGGTAAGTGCGCTTCCGGAATCCTCGCCGCCCATAAAGTAGATCTGTAAAAGTGTATGTGGTTTGTTTGGCATTGGCAGCAATGAGCCCATTTTACGATATGCTTGGCCTCTGATTTTGAATGGAGAAATGTATTGTTGACGATTTGTATTAGTATTTCGAACTATTTCTGTTGCTCCAAATTATGTCATTTGAAAGCATGAATTGAATATTCGAATTGACTTCAGGAACAGGTTAGAATCTGGATCCGTGCTGATAAGTAAACCGTTCAATAGTTCAGGTGGTGTTTAAATTTCAGGTAGTTGCACCATTCCTGACGCAAATTAGCGCAACACATCCATCCCGGCTGGCTAATTTTTGAATTTGAGAGCATACAATTCGGGCATTCCTTGTCCAAAGCACCAATTACCACTTTTGAATGAGCATAATATTCAATATCGGACTCGAACTGGAATGCTAGACGCAGACGAATGAATTAGATGTAAATGCTGTACCTGCATGATGTAAATGCTGTGCTGTATGATGTACCAGTTGGCGTTGTTGCTCATTTGTTCTGTGTCTATTGACTTTGAAACAGCGCGATTGTCGTTGTTCTAATCTTATTACTTCATTGCGTTCAACTCGTGTAACCTCTGAAAGCTCTTGACGCAATTGCGCCAGGCTCACACGCGCATCAATATTTTGTTGCTGCATTTGTTCTTCGGACTCTTCTATTTCGAATGCTTCTAGATCTACGGCTCAAATTAGCCCTATGTATTACGGCTCAAATTAGCCCCTTTGCGTTTTGTTGGCATTTTTTACTGTACAAAACACACATAAATAGAACTAATTGAATTACTTAATGATGTAAAACATTATAGTAATAATGTATTTAATCTTTGATAGTACACACATACATATACATATACATGTAAATATTAGACTGTTTTACGAAAGCGAAAAATTTTATTTTTCTTAATTATATCGAAAATATATTGCTAGAAATGGTGAATTAAAAAATCTGTGGAAGTTAGAGCTCTTAAAAGAGAATACAATAAAAAAAATTGCCCAATTGTAATAAAAATCTAACTTTCACCCAATTTTTTTTTTTTACCATTTCCAACAACATTTTCGATATAAAATTTTTTTTATTGATTTTATAACAAATGTATAAGAATAATTTATACTTACAACACAATTGCCGCGGGGATAACTTACCAATCGATATTTGATCAGTTTTCGAGCGGGAAGAAAAATTCTTAAATTACTATAATGACTATAAATAAAATAGAGGTTGGTGATAGAAGGGTGAAAATTTAGGGTCGTATGTGTGTTTAGAAGCCAAATTATAAAAAAAAAAAATTGTCCAAAAAATAAAAAAAAAATTTAGGGGTGGACAACCCTCATCACTTAGGGGTATGAAAAATAGATAGTAGCCGATTCTCAGACCTACTGAATATGCATATAAAATTTAATGAAAATCGGTCAAGCCGTTTCGGAGGAGCATGGTAACTAACATTGTGACACGAGAATTTTATATATAAGATTTATATATTATATATTAATGAAAAACCTTTTACATAGCTTTTATCTTCTAAGTTTTTGAATTAGGATTTATCCTAGTTAAAAAGAAGAGGCTTCATAAAAGTAAATAAATTCTTTATTCATTCCTTATTGGACTTTAGAGCAAAACCTAAATAAAACGTAAAACGAATTAAAAAGAAATTATGAGAGCAACGTTTAATGTTAAAAAACAACAAAATGCGAATAAAATATTCCAATTAAGATTAACTTAA
Organism: Aelia acuminata; assembly: GCA_911387785.2. Lineage (NCBI taxonomy): Eukaryota > Metazoa > Arthropoda > Insecta > Hemiptera > Pentatomidae > Aelia > Aelia acuminata. The sequence continues at coordinate 126,961,391 of OU426982.1, read as the reverse complement.
AATACCTAGCTTCACACATTTACTTAATAATATGTACGAATTCGCAGATAGGCTAAATAGTACTTTGCATTTTATAGAAAACAAAAAATTTAAGATTCTATCGGTTAAAAAAGTATATAATATGAAGAGCCCATTTTACTGGTTGGCTAGGAAGTGATTAAACAGGCGGGATTTAAACGTGGGGAGGGTGTTGGAATTATGGATAAAGGAGGAAAACAGAATTCCAAAGGGATATGGCACTGATATTTAAAACAGGCAGGTCTTTCATAAACACAATAGTCTTCCATAAACACAACAGTTCATCTAGTAACAAAATGTGGACGATAATACTAATACTGTTAGATATTTTTATCGAGCTACCTAGCGTTGAAGATTTATTTATTAATATTTATGTATATTTACATCTGTTATCAGTCAGAGACTATACAGAGGGAGTTGGCATATTTATACAATAAAATCAAGTAACAGCCTTATCTCCAAGGATAAGAAAAATTATTGAAGAAAAAAAATAAATATCATTTAAAAAATAAACAAAAGAACATCATGTGATATAAAAAATAATAAGAACAATACATAATATAAAAACATAATTACAATAGTAATTTTACTATGAACATAACTGAAAATTAATGCAATAATAATCCTCCAACTGAGGATAGATTTAATTATAAACCTTAAAAATATATATAAAAAAAAATATATTTTCTAATTGTAATAATAACTAATAAGAATCTATTTTCTGTCATCAACTAGCTTAGTAAAAAATATATAAAAATCATTCAATTTATTTAAATCATCCGGTTGCGAAAATCTAAGTAAATAATTGCTGTTCCTCATCAGCAGACTCTGAAATTTGTTTAAATATTTTATTCTAAATGCTAAGTTAAAGGGACAGATTAAAATCATGCTCATTCAAAGCACAGAGCTTACAGGAGTGACTGGAATCAAATTTACTATCTATTTATAATTTTGTACATATTTTTTTTATTAATTGAAATTTACAACTGTATTGCATTGCACATATAGCATATAATTTTCTATTTTTATTTTTCGATTCATACCTACCTGTCACTTCGACCTGTGAATGTGTGAATAAATAAGAAATTGATAACTCGTTATGGATATTAAGGCATGAGGAAGGAATAAATCTAGTGGCCATTATACGCTCTTCTTTCTTGTCATTCTAGATCTCTTACCAAGCAGATTTTATCTGGAAGGTTTTTCTTGGCCACGTTTTGAAAAATCGATTGGGGTGATCTTAAAACTTGATATACTTTTTGTCATAGTTCCGTACGTGTTCATTGACTGTTAGGGGGGAAGAGCTTACTAAGGGTGATTGCCCCAACAGTTTTGGATTAAAATATTTCTGGTTTATGAAAGAGTTTTCTTCTTGCATTTCCATATATTTGTGAAGCATGTGAAGGGTCATGTGGAAAAACCACGGTAGTCCAATCTGAGAAAAATGAATTTTAAAGTTTATGGTCCCCTTCATGCATTTTCCAAAAGTTAAAGTTAGTTTAGCAAAACATAATTCTCTAACCCAGATAACTGTTCCCCACTGTACGAAATTTCCAAAATTAATGCCCCTGAAATAACAAAACATCACCAAACTGCTCTTTGTTGGGGGGGGGGGGGGGGACACTGTAGTCCATTGTTTATTTATTTGTGACCTTTAAATTATTATTACTTTTTTGTGCAAACAAACAAAACAATAATACTTTAAATAACAAATGTATGTCTATTTGCATGTATATCAATAATTATACAGTATATTTATAATAGAAATAAATTTGTTTCTCTGTCTGCACATCATATATCCCTGAACACCCTCGCACCACCATCTGTAGCTTCGCTGATGACACGGCTATCCTTTCTTCACATCGAAACCCTACTATCGGATCCTTCGCCCTTCAAAACCATTTGAACTAGAAAAGTGTTTCGAAAAATGGATTTTATTTTTTATAATTATTTCTATATAATTTATAATTTATAATTAATTCCACCAAGTTAATCATTTACTTAACTTAAATCGTTTACAAAAACAGTTTTCACCTGACTTGTGAGTTGAATGTCTGAGCTTTTTCATGACATATGTCCGTGTTTTTTTCTTTTTTACTTTCACTTACCTATATATGAAATATATAGTAAGTGGAAGTATTGCGATCGTGAAAAAATTCGACTTCCGGTTTTCAACGGAAATACACGTTTTGGGGTCCCCTGAGTCGAAATGACCAAGTCCCGCGAAATGGTCTGTGTGTCTGTGTGTGTGTGTGTGTGAACAGACTAGCTCAAAAACTATAAACCGTGCGATCCTGAAATTGGGTATTTAGTGTAGGTATATGCCCGCGATGTGACAGCATAAATTTCATCAGAATTACTTAAAGGGAGGGGGTACTTTATTTAATAACTTTTTATGTTTTTTTCGATTTTCTCAAAAACGGCTCTAAAGATTTTGATTAAACTGAGTATTTCATCTATTTATATGCCCGAGATATGACTGTAAAATTTTCATCAAAATTGATTAACCGGAGGGGGGACTTTACTTAATAAATTTTGTAACATTTTCACGTGTTTTTTTTATTTACTCTAAATCGCCTTTAACGATTTTGATCAAACTGGGTATTAGATGTATGTATATGCCCGAGATATGACTGTTAAAATTTCATTAAAATTGATTAACCGAAGGGGGGACTTTACTTAATAAATTTTTTATCATTTTCACGGGTTTTATTATTTACTCAAAAACGGCTTTAAGGATTAACAAAAATAAGATATGGATGTAGAAAAATGTGTGACTTTGGGAAATTATATTTAACAAAACACGTCAATTTCTTATCTAAGTAAGTTGGTAAGTGAAAGTTGTGTGTTGCGCGCACGGACCAGATTTTTTTTGTTACTTTTGTACACTCGTAATCATCCAAGTGTGCAGATAAGGCTAAAGTGTACAGGATAAGACTAAAGTCACTGTTCATTTTTAAACATAATATGTAATAATAAAATCACTTTTATAAAGTTAAACACCGTAATAGACTAGAATAGAATGTAAACTGGAGAACCAAAAACCAATATTGATAACCTTCAACCACAGACAAACACCACAGAAATGGACTACTGTTAATCTTTCCCCGACGCTCAGGTCTTGAGCTGTTTTTTCCCCTTGTATCGATTCTAAACTATCGATTTTATATGGACTATCGTTTTTTTTCTTGGCTGTAATAAGTATGAAAAGAAAGTAGGGGAGAGCGGGGTTGGTTGGCAACAGTTTCCACTTTTTTTATTGTTGAGTCGTTCCTGTTAATATAATCCCAATGGGCCTGATACCACTGAAAACTCCAAGTATTAGAGTACTTCAAGTATTTTTTTCAACAGATAATATTTAATACTAAGATCATAGAATATTGAAGAATTCGTCAATCCAGAGTACGCCAATTAACCCCCTATGTGGGGCAGGTTGGCCTAGAAGTTGGTGTTGTTTAGCCATCCCATTCAAGTACTGCCTGACACATATTATTGTTATTAAAAGCTGCACTATAATGGTATAATAATTTTGAATCGGTTTTTAACAGCTTTTTAGGGAAAATAGAATGACAATAGACTTAGATAGAAGTTTTTTTGCATAAGAAAAATTGCTCTCATCTTCCTTGCTGGAACTAACGACAATTGGTAGTTTCGCCTTTGATTATGTTTACCTTGCTTTTGTGAATTGCTACTGCGCCAAAAAAAAAGTTGAAGAGAGCAAACTAACCCCACAGGAGAGATCATATGAAAGATGACCGCCAGGACAGGGGAGAACAATCAAACAAGAAACTGGTTAGTCGAAAGTTTAGGTTTTTCAAAGCAGTTTGGGGCTATGTGAACAGAATCGGAGTAAAATGTTTTTCCATGCCTTTAAACCAACTTTACTGAAAATATAAAAATTTACTTACATGTTGTAAAATCAATCAATGAAGCACACTCTTATCTACACTGTCAGCATCGTATTGAAAACTCAGGACAAGACTCCCGAGCTCGAGCGGGTCCCATGGTACAATGGTGGGGTCTTCACAACAGGTGTGACGGAAACTATGAGCCAATGGCCAACCTACCCCCTATGCCAACCAACCCCGCTCTCCCCTACACTTCCTATACTATCAGATGGCACCATTAGTTTCAAATCAACAAAAAATGGACTAACGTGGTTTTTCCCCCTGACCCTTCATATGTCCTAATCGGTTTGAGTTTGCTAGCGTTTCTATACAGTTTTAGTCTCAAGTCTAATTTTGAGCGTCGCCACAGCAGGACATAAGTTTAACGTCCAGTTTTGTTTATTGCCATTGCCAAACATAAAATCTAAAATTGGGAACCCCAGCGTGGATTGCCAAGAAAGGTTCCGTCTGTATACGTTAGAGGGAGCAGTGTAAACAGAAGTTGGCTCGCTCTAAAAGATTGCCAGGGAGAGGCTAAACAGAGGACGGGGCAATTTAAATCATTTTAAACACCCATCAGATAGGGCAGTCAACCATTTACTAATGTAAACTGTTTACGTTATGTTTTTTTAGATCGCCCCTGATATATAGGGCAGTTCTGTTAATAAATAGAGTTAGCAGAGACTATGCTGGGTTGAAGACGTTTCTCAACAGTTTAAATCTTCAAAATTCATTATATGTTCCTGCTGTAAAATACATATATATATATATATATATTCACAATGTAAGTGAAAGTTGTGTTTTTACTTTCACTTACCTATATATGAAATATATAGTAAGTGGAAGTATTGCGATCGTGAAAAATTTCGACTTCTGGTTTTCAACGGAAATACACGTTTTGGGATCCCCTGAGTCGAAATAACCAAGTCCCGCGAAATGGTCTGTGTGTGTGTGAACAGACTAGCTCAAAACTATTAACCATGCGAATCTGAAATTAGGTATTTAGTGTATGTATATGCCCGCGATGTGACAGCAAAATTTTCATCGAAATTGGTCAAAGGGTGGGGTACTTTATTTAATATATTTTTATGTTTTTTTCGATTTTTTCAAAAACGGCTCTAACGATTTTGATTAAACTATTTGATGTATTAATATGCCCGAGACATGACTGTAAAAATTTCATCAGAATTGATCAACCGGAGGGGGGAATTTACTTAATAAATTTTGTATAATTTTCATGTGTTTTTTTTATTTACTCAAAAACGGCTTTAAAGATTTTGATCAAACTGGGTATTTGACGTATGTATATGCTAAAGATGTGACAGGCAACATTTCATCAAAATTGGTCAAACGGAGGGGGCACTTTATTTCATAACTTTTTTCCAATTTTTACCTTTTTTTTCGATTATATCAAAAACGGCTTTAATAATTTTGATCAAATTCGTCATTTTTAATGAAAATTAGGTGTTCCATAATATCAGGTAAGTTTTATCAGTATTAAAATTTTCTGAGGGGGCTTAAATGGGGAAGGGGCCTTTTTTGTTTTCCTATAAAGTACCTTTGTTTTAGTTTATATTGAGAATTTAACTGTCTCTCATCACGGCTAAAAGTAAGAAATGGCTAAATATGATATATGAAGAAAATCAAGTAAACATATATATGAGAAAAAAATAAAAATATTCCTTCAACTCATAAAACACCTTGAGCTCACGCATGCGCCGTACGCCTTTAATGACAAACCAATGCGTTATAATTAAAGATGTCTGTTCATTTAATGAAAATTATTTGTTTCATCGGAACTAAATGAAATATTCAACAAGTGCATAGAGAATTGTAAAATCAGACGACTTGGAGTATTATTCTTGCATTGCCGAATTATCACAAGTAAAAATTTTTATTTAATAATAAAAGAAATTAGTGTTTTTTTTTTTTTTTTTGAGCAAATGAAAACAAAAATAATAATGTGGAAAAATGTATAACTTTGAGAAGTGGCAATTAGCAAAACACATTAATTTCTAATCTAAGTAAGTTGGTAAGTGAAAGTTGTGTGTTGCGCGCACGCACCAGATTTTTTTTTTTGTATTGTGGTTTCGCGCACTTCTTTCCCTCACTAAATGAAGTCAAATAGTTTAATGTTTGTATGTAATTAAGTTGATCTAAGAGAATTGAGCCTTGTGCTGATCATAAGCTATCACTATTCTGGCAATGTCCTTGAAACCGATTGAGTCGTTAGGATGGAGGCAGTTCAGTCATAATTTTGAAGCTGTAAGTAGCCAGCAACTTTTTTAGATATTAACAAAAGTTAGACGAATACAGAGATCTGAAGCCGATAAGACGAGCAATAACCTAAGCAAAACCTTCAAATCTCTTGAAAGCCCAATCCGCAAGGTCAGAGCACTATAGCACTCCCTCCTCCCAGGCTAAATAGCTCATTACCATTCTGGCGACCGCAACACAAGACCATTCCTGTACCTACAAATTATATCTCAATCGAATTAACAGATCGATCAATTCCGATTTCTGCAGTCGTTTAAATTTTCGACTGGACCTATTCTAACATGTTAGGCCTTATATTTCAAAAATTCTAATCTTACAGGTGACGAAGTTGACGGATTTTTCCTTCCTACTAATAAACATAGAATCTATGATATCTATTGGCACGGGCGTCACCAGCACCAAATTATTTGGGGAGGGAGGGGGGGGGGAGAATCAATATTCTCATAGATAGCTAAAAATTCGAGAGGCTAAAAGTTAAAATAACAAGCCTTAAAACAACTGTTTGGACATTTAATTTCTACTCCAATGATGTAGTTAAAAGGTATTTATAAAAATTACCAATTTATGTCACGGTTAGAGTGTAAATAGTTACCTCCTTCCAAAATATTGGGGGGACGCGTCCCCCTCCCGGCAGTGACACCCAGGTATATTGGCAATTCGGTTGTTGTTTCATAACTACACTGTTTTTTTTTTTTTTTACATTTGTATTTTTCAAGTACTATACTTGAAATAAAACAAAAAAAAATAATGCATTGTTTAAAATTAAATTTTATTTATAAGTTCAGTATCATTAGGACGATACCAACTTGGGCTTTCGAAACTTTGACTTATTTAGTCCTAATACATCCCTGTGCCCTCCCCAATTATAAACATCCCTTTTATTACTCTTTAGTAGTTAGTTTATTACTCTTCGTTATCTTTTTACTAAAGCAATTTTTTTCTTGTGGACTACCCCTTTCGTGCGCTCTCCATTCGTAAAAGTTTTGAACCTCGTTATTATTATTTTTTATTTTTTTTTAATATTTCTCTCTAATTATTTTTAAAAATCATTTATAGTGAGAACATAGAATCCCGTAGACCTTAAGTTTCTTAACCGTGAGCCACAGCCTAAGTTTATTAATATTTTTTTCACTTGATTAAGAAGGTCATCTCAGTGAATAAGTGGTTAATTCAACTTTCCTTACTTTTCAGGGCACGAGATCAAAATTTTTAATTTTATAAATATAAAATCATGTTTTCAATTATCAAGCATTGAAATTTCTTAAAAAATGCCAAAATAGTGGCTACTAATTAAGGAAATTAAAACAACTTAGCAGATCTTATCAGTAATGAGATATTAGAGGTGAAAAAGTATTTATCGACCGTTTGCAACAGATTTATCGCAAATTATTATAACTACTTCTATTTCAAATGCAGGTCTGACTTATACATTTAATTACAACGAAGAAACCACCTACATGCTTCTTTTTAGCTGCTTAACCCATTTCGGGCTAAATTGATTTAGCTCCGGGGGGGGGGGGTTGTAACTTCCTCTCCTCCCCCGGTTATCACCACTGATAAGTGCCCTTCCAAGACAGGAAGACAACTGGGCCCCAACTAGTCTAGGAACGCCTCTGCAAACAATGCAACAATTAAATTCTTTTTTTTTTTTTTTTAACGTCCGCTTTATGCCACGGGGGCTAATCGGGACGGGTTATCTACGGGTAACCAACCTCTTCTAATACATGGCAAGCCGCTGAGTCTGTTCAATGAGGCCGTCACCGAACAGAATCGAAGGGGTTCGACGGGATTCGAACCCGCACCGCACGGAGTCGGAGACGCTATCCCCTCGGCCACGCCGCGTCCCTTTTTTAAATGTTACTTTAAACAAGAAAAATATAGTGAAAAGATATTTATTTATAAAAAATTAAATTCTTAAAAACTTTCCTTTAGGAGATAGAAATAACTCAACCCTCTTGAATGGATTAACTGAACTTATCAAATAATGGCATTATAGATATTTATTATTAGTTATTAAGGTGTTAGTTCAATCCCGAAAGTGGTATCAGGGATAGATACCAACCAAAATTTCGAGAAAAAAAAATTAGTGTAATAAATTTATGCATCTAAATTTCTACTACTATAAAAGTATTTATGTAAATTAAATTCAATAAAATTCCTAATATTTTCGTAAATAAAAATTTTCCCCTCAAAATATTTATTTGCGACTGTCTGAAATGTGTCAATTATATATCTGAAATGATAAGTACAGTTTGTTTTGGATATAAACCTGTTTTTATAGTGAACCTGGAAAATCATCAACTTCGAAAATGTTTCACTATAATATCTTCAAAAGTTAATAGACGAGACCGTAATTAGTAGGAATGTCTTTTCTATCGGTATCTTTTCTTGCTGGCTTTTCACTCTAAATGATTGAAATTATGCACTTCAGTACAAGGAGAAAACATTAATTAAACTTGATAGTGAGGGCAGTCAGAGAGTGAAGACGTCGGCAAGGGGTGAGGGCAGTGGGAAGGCCTCCGCAGGTATTGGCCGCAAGCAACCGGTCTGCCAAGGACGGTCCCACTGTTTGGGCGCCAAACTAACTATCCCCTCCATCCTAGCCTCTCTTCCTGTTATCTGTTTATCAACATTCCCTATCCAAACTGGTTGTATCATTAAGCGATGTGGTCAGGGAGGAATTATTTAGCGATTAAATGAAGATATTTTCGTATTGGAATTTATATTTTACCATGTTACCGGGACCTAAATAATCAATTCTTTTTATTAACATTATTGTTATTTAGTTATAGAATACTGAACTATTAGTTGTTACTATATTTATTTTAAACCTCCATGAGTATATTTAAGTTACGTTTTACTGATAATTGCTTGTCGTGTTTCAGGTTTTTCGACGAAATGAAGTTTCCTCCATCATCGAACGAATCATGTGAACCATATGTAAGATTCTGAACGTAGTTAGGTTCAGGATCTGCCGATAAGAAAAGTGAATCCGTGTCATATAAGTTGTGAAGTGAAAACACGCGCGGAGTGTTGTGGTGTCGAGCTTTGCGGGGGCAGATAACGTGTCAGCGCCACCTCAGGGTGGCGCGTGTCTTCTGTTTCCCGTTTTCAAATCATGATCAACGTCTCATTGGGTAGAATGGACACATAGCAAAGATGGAAGTGTTGTTCATAAGTAACAGCTTGAGCCCAGGTCCAGTATGCTAAAGCACACGGTATCAGGAGGAGTGGGCAACGGTGGACCGAGGCAGATATCGCAGGACCCGCGGGGGTACGCCCCCAGCGAGGTGCACAGGATCTATAGGGCACCGCCCCCGCAGAGCTACGGTCCCGTTCTCAACGTCAGCACCACCTCCAGCCATCACAGGTCCTTCAACATGGGCAACCCTTACAGCAACACCTCCACTCTCAGCACTTCCAAGCATTCAGCGGGGACCCCTGCAAGTGTCAGTCCCATGGGGTTGTCCAACGGCGGTCTCCACATCTCCAGGTCGACCGCACCACCTCCAGCACCCACCTATTTTGACCCGAGGAACGGTTACAACCCTCAGGCGGGTCTCAACGTCTCCACCCTGAGCACCTCGAAGCACTCGCTGGGCGGGAACTCGAGCAGCGTGAGCCCACTGGGGATGGCGAGCACAGGGCGGGTGGCCAATGGTGGCCTGAACCTATCTTCGGGCCGACCACCACTGAGCACGAACTCGACCAAACAGCTGCTGGAGCGGCGCGAACCTGGAGTTCGGGAGATGCTCACCTCGCTGGGGCTTCTCTGTTTGGTATCACTCCTCCTCGCCCTGCTCTCCTTGGTCTTTATGCTCAAGATCTCTCCAGTGACCGCCGCCGACGTCAAAGACTTCCTCAGGTCGGACCAAGTGACTGTGATATCACCCGACGAGTACGTTCTCGTCTACGAAGTGACGCTGGCGCTCTGTGCCCTTTCCCTCTCACTTAACCTCTGTTGCCTTCTGGTCTGTGCCGTCCAATTCCTCTTTGCAGTAAAGCTGGTCAGAGATTCGCCGGACGGAGAAAGGTAAATAACAGTTATTCATGTCCAAGTTTGGTTATGTTATACATATCGTCGTCACCATGCTAAAGTAGAATAGAATAGAATAGAATAATGTTTTATTACAAAAAAATATAAATTACAATTACAATTAGAATTTTAAACATTATTAGGGCTTGGTAGGGTTATTAGGGCCTTACTTCTAATAGATCTTTCACTGTTCTTAGCTAAGAATCCACTTTATTACAATATTACTATATAAAAAATTTTAAGACCAAAAAGAGGGGCTTGCTGTAATCTATCGTAACATGAAAAAATACTATAATCTAAACTACATTTTATTCTACCTGTTAACACTATTTATATATTACGCTAATACCTACAAACTATATACAATCAAAAATAATGTGCATTAAATAAACTAGTCAATCGACATATGACAGTAATAATATCATTACCTACTACAGATTTATAACCTATCAACATTTCCGCAGAACACAAATATTGATGATATATTAATGAAACAGAAACACAACACTCCATGATTCATTCAATAATTAAATTCCTTAATAAGTTGAGATCTATAATTCCATGCAATTTTACAGTATTTAATTAAACTCAACCAATTTTTACCGTTTAAATATTCTATTAATTCGTCTTTTTTTAATTGATTTTTATTAAAACATTGTTTACGTAATTCGGATAATATTGTACAGGAGGCTATAAAGTGTTGCGTATTTTCGATTTCTATGCTATTGCATAGGGAGCATGTTTGGGTTTCATCTTCCTTGTATATTTTATAATTTAAATCTAAAAGTTCGCCTCTTGCTTTGAAAATCCATTTAATATCATTAAGGTTTTTAATACAAAATAAATAACTTTCTTCTAACTGATGAGATAACTGTTTGTATAATAAATATTTTGATGAATTATTCGCCTTTTCTATTAAATTATTACAAAAGGATTCTTGTAACTTATTTCTAAGCGGTGAGAATAAATCTTTTAGGCTATTAGTATTATCTATTATTATTTCTTGTTCTACATTGAATCTGCTTATCAACTTTCTTAAATTGCATAGGGTTTTAGTTGCACATTCGTTACTTTAGCATGGTCACGACGATATCACTGTTACTTTTATATAATGGGCAACTTAAAAAAAAAAAATCCGATTATAAAATAGTAGCTTAATGTCAGTAAAAAATATTAGTGAGTAAGTGCAACTATGGCATATAAACTGTGCCATGAAACGATAAATTAGTTAGTGCCGTAATTCTTTACTATTTTCTGAAACATTCTGAATTTTCCTGTTCATAAATAATTTTCAAGTTTATCATCGTTATTAGGTACTAGCTGTATATCCCGGTTTCACCCGGAGAATTTCAATTTTTAAATCTATAAAACCTATAAAGTGAGACATTTATCGACTCAAACGGTCGATTTTGTAAAAACCAATGTAAAGCGAGATTAGAACGATTATTATAACAATAAAGAATATACCAAGAGATAGGTTAAGAGATAGCTGAAGTTATGCAATTTTAATGTGGACAGGTGTTTGCACCTGGTATGAAAGAACCACTGAGCTAAATTTGGAGAATTTAGGACAAACGGAATGGATTTCTATAAAGAACTAACAGAATTTGATCTATATGTACATAGATTGTAGCTGTATATCCCGGTTATATCACGGGGAATTTCATTTTTCTAAAGAAACGGTCGATTTCGTAAAAAAAAAAAAAAAAAAAACATTGTAAAGTGAGATCATTATGATTTTTAAAAAAATAAAGAATATCAGCTGAAGATCGGCTGAAGTTATGCAATTTTAATATGAACAGGTGTTCGCACCGGGTCTGAAAGAAACGCTTAGCGAAATTTGGAGAATAAAGAATATCAGCTGAAGATCGGCTGAAGTTACGCAATTTTAATATGGACCTGGTATCACAAAACCACTGAGCAAAATTTGGAGAATAAAGCATATCAGCTGAAGATCGGCTGAAGTTATGCAATTTTAATCTGGACAGGTGTTCGCACCTGGTATGAAAGAACCACTGAGCGAAATTTGAAGATTTTAGGACAAACGGAATGGATTTCTATAAAGAACTAACAGAATTTGATCTTTATGTACATAGATTATAGCTGTATATCCCGGTTTATCACGGGGAATTTCATTTTTCTAAAGAAACGATCGATTTCGTAAAAAAAAAACGTTGTAAAGCGAGATCATTATGATTTTCAAAACAATAAAGTATATCAGCTGAAGATCGGCTGAAGTTATGCAATTTTAATATGGACAGGTGTTCGCACCTGGTATCAAAGAACCACTGAGCGAAATTTGGAGAATTTAGGACAAACGGTATGGATTTCTATAAAGAACAAATAAACAAACAAACAAACAGAATTTCAACTTTATTTATATAGTTATAGGTAATAATTTAGGTATAGCATTCGTCTTCCATACTCATAAAGACATTCCTCCAATATCGGAAATTATGTCCGGTTGTCTCCACTTGCACTAGGCTACTACTTGGCTTCATTAGGCTATGGATTTTTTCTGTCCTCAGAGCCTTTCAGACCTTTCTCTGCCAGACTTCTTCTTACTATGCGAACAGACATCACTACACAAGGTTTCGTCGCTTTAGTCAGAAGAATTATTCTCACCAAAAACCTTTCCACACGTGTTCCTATTATGTTGAGAACATAAGAACACTTAGTTTTAGGTATCTGGATATAAAATTATCTTTGGTCGGATAGGAGGAAGGGGTGTATATAATTCAGAGAAGGAGGGCCCATTATTGTCAAAACAAGAATTTTTGGAAGTAGCAGAGAAATAGAATTATTTATTTTAAAGTGCAAATTTTGAACAAACAACTTTGCAGGGTGTCTATATACTTTTGCCCATGGCTGTACATTAATCTCTTTAATCTTTATGCCCTTAAAGTTCATCAATTTCCATCTATACTTTCTGCCATTTTTTTATTTCAAAGGCCAAAGCAACAATTGCTAATATCATAAGAAGTAGCCTGCTGTTGAAGTGGTGGAGGGGGGGGGGGGCGGATTCCTGCATGTAGGGCATTGTGTTGAGCTGAAAGGAATCATCTCAGGACCGCTTTGAGGGGCCGCTACACCCTCTCTATTGTAAATAGTCTCTTAGCACACGGCCTTCTAGATCACGCCTATATCAACACCATCTTCCAACAAATATTTCACTACGGCTCAAACATACATCAATAATCTCTACAATTAAAATACACTCTGATTCGATTCGAAAAATATTCGATGTCATAATAACAGGGGTAGTCTGATATCCTTGTATACACCCCCCCCCCCCTCTCGACCTTTCGAGGTAGAAACATCTATTTGCGTAAGAATTAATCTAATGAGTGGCAAAACAAAATTCAAGTTAGTTGCAACAATTTATTCTCATAAAGCTGTCTCATAAAAATTGGAATATTATAATAAAACCCGGTCTCTATAAAGCGACAAAAACTAGGCAATAGCAGATTCGATGCTTTCATTGCATCGATGATATCAAAAGCTCCAATCGATGATTTTGTTTAATGTTTTGAATTTTCCAATTTAAGGCCAATGCCAAATTCACAAAATTTCAATATTATCATAAACGTTAAGTTTGAAATGGCTTTTCAATAACAAAAAAAAAAAAAAAAAAGAGAGAAAACCTTTATTATAATTGTTTTTTATTTTTCATTCATTTTTTTTTGTTATATTTCTGTAAAAAAAAAAAAAAAAAAAAAAAAAAAAAAAAAAAAAAAAAAAAAAAAAAAAAAAAAAAAAAAAAAAAAAAAAAAAAAAAAAAAAAAAGAGCTTTTAGCTTTTTCAATGTTTCAGCGTGTTCAAATGTTTCAAAACATCGATTTATTTTTCAGATGCATATGTTCGATGTTTTAGCTGTCAATTCCCGTCTCTAAAGAACGTTTAGCTATTATTAGAAGTAGGTAGCACGTAATATTGAGAAGATTACGACTACTATGTATCAACGTATATAACGATCTAATTTCGTATTACAATCCCTAAACGAAATTACAAAACGGATCAATTATTTTTGTTAATCTAAGTTGAAAATATGTAAAGAGATTTTTTGAATACAGTTCCCGCACTGTTGTTTCAAAATTAAAAGTTCCATTATAATTCCCGCATATTTCCGCCGACGAAAATTCCAGCATTTCCGGAACGCTAGAAACCTTGTAAGATGAGTATCTATAACATACCTTTATCCATAGATTTACTTACTGTATAGTTACTACTTTTACTGTATACTTCTTAACAAATCCAATATTTGTTCATACCCTGGGCCAATGCCAAATTCACAAAATTTCAACATTATCATAAACGTTAAGATTGAAATGGCTTTTCAAAAAAAAAAAAAAAAAAAAAAAAGAGAAAACCTTTGTTGTAATTGTTTTTTTAATTTTTCATTCATTTTTGTTTTGTTCTATTTCTGTAAAAAAAAAAAAAAAAATATCAATAATAAATAATAATAAATATATATATATATAATAAATAATAATTAATAATAATAATAAATAATAACCCAATCAACCCTTTATCCAAAATATTGGGAACTATTCCTATAATGATTTCCATTATCGGAAAACCTAAATCCTACACACTTATAGTTAAGATTTTTCATATGGTTCAAACTCAAGTCTATTAGATCGTCCACCTCTCTTTGAATTCGAAAGAAATGTCTATCTGCAATACCTTGACCCCATCTGTGCTAAACAGGACTATGAAATGAGAATGTACTCGGTTGTCATACTCGAAAGTTATTGCCACATGGGAAATTACTTTCATGTTCAGAAATGATTTGATAATTATTGCTATAGACAGGAGAGGAGAATGGGAGGGGAGGGTTAGCAAAATACTTTCTAATGTAAATGTCGAAGCCGGCGCATTCCATTCCGAATCACGACCCTCCTCAGCTCGTTAACTAACAGCAACTGCCTTTATAATTTCATCAATTAAACAAGTCAATAATATTTTGTATTAATGAACATTATCTCTTTGCATTTAGTTTTTGGAAAATTGGTAATGTAAAGTTACGTAGGTATATAGCATACGCATACATAGGCAGAGGAACTAGATCATTTTTAAGATGTAACTATTTATAAAGTTACTGCTTAAAGTATTTTTACTTTTCAAGATAAAGTTCGAGGATAAGTTAATAATTATCCACAATTCAACTATATATTTTATCACGACACAAATAGGAAACTTTCATTAATATAATTTTTCAACATATTGGTAGCACTGGCTTCCTAATGGCCTCCGAAAAGATAATGTTCGGCTGAGAAATATTACACGAATGTAACACTTCGTTCAATTCTTTCCTCGAGATAAATCGATGGCCTCTTAGTCTCTTGAGCGGGCCAAAAAAAGTGGTAGTCAAAAGGTGCAAGATCAAAAGTATATGAAGAATGATCCATTACATCAAACTTTTTTTGTGGTGATCGAAGAATAGTAATCAGCAAACTTTCACTTACCACCAGCACCCTCCTTACTTTGACTTGAAGTTAATATTTTTTTTTTTTTTTTTTATAATGGTTTAAGTACCTACCATTGGAATGTAAACACATTCTAAGTTTTTTTTAATTCTACTGGAAAGTCCTGTCATCAGCACCAAATTATTGGGGGCGCTCAATATTTTCCTAGAGAGGGTAGGTAGAAATTCGAGGGGCTTAAATTTAAAATAATAATCTCCAAAAACAACTGTTGGTGCATTTAAATTCATCCTCCAACGCTGTAATTTAAAGGTATTTATAGTCTCTTAAAACTAGTCAATTTATGCCTCAGTTATACATTAAAATAGGGAATTGTTAAGGCTTAATGTTGAAGAATGTGGGCCAAAATTTTTCAATTGAATTTTATCCAAGTTTTTCTTCTGATTCTGATCCCACTAATTTCTTTGCTTTCCATTAACTTCTATAAGCTTCATCAAATTGATGGAAAATAGGCTCAAGCTGCTTGGTTTAAAAAAGAAATGTAGAGCAATAAAAACAAAACAGTTCGAGCCGAAATAGAAAATATATAGTTCATCAAATATAAAATATGCCTGACTAGCTTTTAACAAGGGAGTGTGCTGAAATTAACTAATATTTTATATTTATATTCTATTGGTTAAACTCGGATAAATTCGTAAAATCGTATTTTTTTTTATTTTTTACATTGGGTCCTCTCCTACCAAAATATTGGGGGGGACAGTCCCCTCCTGTCAACATATTGGGGGGGGGGGAGCGTCCCCCATGCCCCCCCCCCGGTGGTAACGCCCGTGCCTTGTTTTAAGAAGGACTGCGAACAAAACAACCTTACTTAAAAGTAACTACCTCATTGCATTATTCGTTTAAAAATAAATCACCCTTGCTCCATATGGAAGGATTCGTTTGGATTTTGTAGAAATAAATATATATATTTCTTTTTCTTTAAAAATGAATACGTCCCGGGCCCTAATTATATGTGCTACTGAACGGTCTAGTTATGTTTTCACCTATACAGGTGTTACCACTGTATAGTTTTGTACAATTTTAAATCGGTACTACTGACTAAACATTCTAAAAAAGGGTATCAGATGAGTAAAATGTTTATCAAATGTAAATATTTAAATAAAAATAAGTAAATTTTTTCTACCGGGAAGGTAAGAGGACAGAGGCAGCTGGGATGACCTTGCCTGGAAGCCTTAGCTGGATTCCAAGCATAGCGCTGCCCAGTCACTTCACTGGATCCCGCCTCACACCGGCTGCGAAAAAGTGCTTACACGCATCTTCTCCTTTCAGTTTTCTCATGTTTGTTTTATTTTTTATGTTTAATAGTTTCTTATAATGTCATAATAAAAAAATTCGGATAATGTCGTATTCAATATATCACTGCCAGCACTTTTAAGTTACAAATGTGTTACTATAAACATTCTTTGCTTAAACTTGATGGCGTTAATATATCGTTCGTTTGAAATAAGACTACCACAATTAAAAGAACTGAAGTTTTATACGAAAATCATTTGTTTTGGTCATTACTGTTATCTCTCATCTATGGAAGACTATTCTACAGCTTTAAATATTGTATTTAAAATCTGAATTACTTTTCAAAGAAAGATAATGTGAATTGAATGATTAGAGCAAAAAAAAATCGTAATTTGAGTCTTTTTCTAAACGAGCATAATGAAAATAATTCTTCGAAAAACTCTGTTCTGTTCTGTTGGCAGAGGGGGGAGGGGGGGTTAGAATCTGAATAAAAGCTGTTATTTTATTGTAATATAATACAACCAAATAGAACTACTACGAGAAAATCCAGGATAACATATCTGTGACTGCAGCGCAGAGTGTCTAATCCAATATAAAATTTTTTTTTTAATTTGTTCGCTTATGACTGCAAATTTATACCACTTTGTCAGCGCCACGTGTAAAGTGCTGAACAAACTATTACATATAGTAAATAGACATGCAAATAAATTTTAAAAATATTTTTTTAACTTGGACTTAAACATATTTAAGCTTGAGCCACAAATATATGTAGTGTATCAATGTAGAAGAAAATATTTTATTTCTTGTTCTTACCTAGAATTTTCAAATTCTATTTTTTTTTCTTTTATAAAAAAATTTCCCAACTTTAATAACACTTAAATCATCACACGGTAAATTCCAAAAATTCATTGATGTTTAAAACCGTCCAATGTAGGAATCATTCGGTTACGATCGTTCAACTACTTTGTATTCTTCTGGAATTAGTGGCAAGAGGATTTTTACCTGCCGAGGGTTCTCAGGTAAACACATACCTACAGCAACTAGTTCATATCTTAAGAAAAAAAATCTACAGCTAAGGAATGGGATCATTTTATATAATTAATTGTATAAAGCTAAATTTTTAGATATAGAGCACATTTTTATGTTATTTTTAAAGCTTTTTAAATATATAACACCAACAATCATGCATAAAAGCTAAAATTAAATTACCTTCTTCAAGAATTACGGAGTTTTACATTTTTTTTTTAAACAGCGAATTTCTAAAGTTTATATTCTGGCACTCTGGGAAGAAGACCCATTATATGGTTTCCTAAGTAAAACTAAAAATATCCTTCCAAAAACGCCAATATAATTATTTATATATATATAATTATTTTTAGAAAAGTCTGTATTAACTTTTAGGATGGAGAAGGTAGCGTCGAGTCGTTTTGGATTATATCTTTAATGAAAACTATGTTGAGAAAATATACACAATCTGGATGTGCAATTTCAGTTTAGAAAAAAACTTATCATGGATTTTCTAAAAATATGCGATATTAACTAAAAGTTTTTAAAACATCTATTTGCCTCCGACGTTTTCTCACTCACTGCAGGCAAAAGATACTGGCTGTGAACCAATGTTAGGTTCCAAAGAGTTAACAAAACAAAATATTTAATATTATGTTACTCAATATTTAAATGTAAATATTTAAAATTAATACTATATTAAATTAAACTCAATCGATTTTATTATAAAGATATCATTATATAAATTATTTCGTGAATACGTATTTAAACAAATGTTCAACTTTGAAATAATTATTATTGCAGCATGAAAAAAAACATTTACCTTTTATTTCAGCTAATAAATCATACAATTGAATGACTTGTTATAGTAATTAATAAATATAATAATAAAAATACAAAGCTGTTGGGCCAGCAAGGTAGAAGTGGTGGGGGAATGACCTTGACCTGCTCGTTACAGGTTCGCGCCTCAAATTATTGAAACGTGTTTTTTCATTTCGTTTAGTTTTCTGAATGGCTCTTTTTTTATATTTTCCTTGAGATTTATTAAGTAATACATGTATATTACTGTTCATATTCATATACAATGTTCAAAATCAAAAGACTTGCTTTGTCCAACAGGACTATGAAATCTTGCCAGGTTCGGATTTAGGACTAAATTCCAGGGGTCATGATCCCTTCTGTCTCGTAATCATCACAGCACCGGTTTTTAAGACCTTGTATTAAGAACTCCGATCTAAACAACCAAAAGTGTTATGTTTAGGGCATAGTAACTACCTAATTGCATTAATATTTTAAAAATACAAATAAATTGAAAAGCCAAAATATTTTAGGGGGGGTAGGGGCATGAACTTGAGACCACCCTGGATCAGCCCTTGCATCTTGTGGCTAAAACCGAAAAGTAAAATGAAAAAGTTTAATAAACATTTTTATGTTTATTATTCCATATTATTAATTTTGGTTTTATCGCTAATACTTATTGCATATAAAGCTATTTTTTAAAATTTAATACCTGAGTATATTTTCTATTGAATTTATTAATTTTCATTTTTATGAACTCACAATAAGTTTTCAGGAAATATTAATTTATTATTTCTTCTGTACAGGTTTCCTTACTAATCGCACATATTTAATTTTTCACAACATGCATTGTCAGATTGAATATAATTAAATATCAGTTTATTAAAGTTCATATTTTTGTTAATTTTAAATATTTTGGTTTGAAGAGAAAAGAATGTTCATGGGTAGGACTCAAACCAGAGCCTGGCCAATCTATTCTCTTCAAACAAAAGTATAATTAAATATCATAGAAATCATTCCCTCGCAGTCGAATGTCACTTTATTTGTTATTATTTTATTAGTTTATATTTCTTAAAATACTTTTTTCAAATATTAACTGATCAATGTTTATTCCTTGTGGGTCATTTATAGATGTAGCTATCTCCTGTTATATTTGATTGTATTACTCTAATAACATTGTATGATTTAATATCATTAAGACTACGATTTCCTTGTTGGTTTTACTTTTTTAACTTTATTTTTTATTATAGGACAAATAAGTACCTGAAGAAATCTGCCTTTACGAGAATTTGTGCAGTTGGAGGATTTTTCGTCTCGATTCCTGTATTTTTAACAGGTGATCATTCTTCTTATATTTTTATCCTTAATTCATTAGTTCACTACTCTTATTTAGCTGATTTAAAATTGGAAAAAAAATCTTAATTTATTATTATAATTTAAAGCTCTAAATTTAGTTAAACATGAGTTGAATATGATATTTTTTAATTTAACATTAAGCAGCTGTAATAAACGAAAATATTACTCCAATAATAAGATTTAATAGATCATTGGAACATTTCATGTACAATATTAGTCTGATCATCCATGAAAATGGTTACCTTTGTAAAATAAACAAAGAAAATACCAACAACCCAAATATTTTGTGTTCAATTTTAAGGGTAAAAATGGTATATTATATGAAGGAAAAATAAAAGCTTACTTTTTACACATTTATAGATAAATATGTAAAAGTTTTTATTTTTATTTATTGAAGCGCGTTGAAGTACCTCCGAAGAGGTTGAGGGCTGTCGAAGGCAATCGACAAGAGGCTATGAAGAAGCTATTAGAGGCTAGCATACCAGCTGAACCGCCCCCCCCCCCCCCACCAATGGCACACCTGCTTTCTTCTGGGATCTTCTTTTCTTTGGGAATTACTTGAGATGCAAATCGAGCTAAGGCAGCCTAACAATAGCGTGAGGGTCCAATGCCGTTGTTGCGAGGTTGGGAGCAACAGTAGTAACAGATTACAGATATCAAATCACTTCAAATTTATTAATACCAACTAGAGTTAGTAGAATCAAAACTATCTCCCATTTGAAAAGTGGCTTTGAAAGCTTCTAATATCTGATTAGAAACCTTTATTGTTTATATTTTTTACTTATTTTTTTACACATTTACTATTTTTATAATAAAGGTTCAATTCATTCATGTATAAGTTTATAAATAGTCTAGTATAATATAAAATTAACATGTTAAGGTAAATAGGTATAGCATTAGTATTTCTAAAGTGTCACTACTCAAAACTCTTAGTTTTTGGAAAATGTCACTCTTACCCTGGTAGGATGAATGGTAAGCATTAATCCTAAGGGTATAGAAATAACATAAATATTTTGTATTTCTATTTCTACGTTAATATTAATACAATTTTGATCATTGGTAGAGGAATATTCACTCAATTCTTACATTATTATAGTCCTAACTTTTAAAATCAATGTTTTTGAATTGTTTCACTCTAGAAATAAGTACTAGTGTGATATGTTATCTTTGTAGTTCATACTCAATACGCATAATTTGATTAATTAGATTTTTTTTCGAATAATTTTCTATCTACATGATGAACAAAGTCCTTAAAATTCAGTATTTCTTTACATGTTTCAGGGATCATTTTGTATACATTCATCCAATTCCATTCGACTCCTGCAGTGATCACTAGTGTCCTCATTGGCCTTGGCATTATATTTTGTGGCTGCGCTATGGTTCATAATGTTTTTCTGTGGCAAAAGGTATTTTACTTACTTACGTTTTTATCTAGCACAATCTAAACTTACCTATAGTTTTATTGTTAGTAAAGAGTACTAAACATACTTACTCAAAATATATATTCAATATGTGTATTTTTTCCCTTTAATTCATAATATGATTAGTAATTTGAATGAATGATCACTTTCATTAGAATTATAAGTTTACTAATTGTTTCATAGGAGAAAACAAATGCAGTGAGAGCTTTAGCGCAGCAACAGAGGCTAGCACTTTCACAAGATCAGTCTTTTACTGAAAATAATCCAAGAATAATTCACTCCTCTCTGGTGCACAATAGTGGAAGTATAAGCCCAGGATTGTTACCTCAGACTAACTTGGATATGGCCAACAGAACTCCGACGCCACCGGAAATATGTACTCTTGTATAAAAGAATTTATTTGATGTAAATATATTCATGTTTATATTTATTTATCAGCTTTAAAACTAAGAGGACGATACATTATATTGAAAATCTATCGCAAACTGTAAATTATGTAGAATAAAATATGTAAAATGTATCTATTACCATAAACTTGAGCAAGCGTCTTCCTAAGATTGTTGTTTTATTCTTCTATTACAACCTTCGATTAGCTGTTTTTGTGCCTGTACCTGAATATTTACTTCTTGTATGCTTTCTTTCTTTTTTTTTTTTTTTTTGTTAGTAAATATTAAGTATTATATGCCGACGAATGTATAAAAGAAATTGTACACACTAAAAATAGATCAATCATAAACAAATTTTATAATGATCAAGCTTATTGAAACAAATTGAAATTAGTTCTACATATTTCCGAATAAATATTCCAAGTGTTAAAAAAAAAGTTTTATTTTTTGACTAATGTGACAAAATTGAATTGTTTTGAGAAGCTGATTATGATAAAAATTGTTTGGATGTCGCTTTTTTTTTTGTAAATATTTTTTATGTTATATGTGTAACCTAAATGTCATATATCTAATGTTGATGTAAATACAGATCGTTTATAATGCTTTTGCTGAAAATCAGTTCCACATTTCAAAATGATTACCTATCCCATCTTTTATAATTTACTTTTATATTTCAAAGAAACGTTTTTTACATGAATAAGGAAGGAGGCATTTTTTCCATCAATACAGATTTTAGGTGATGAAAGAATTTCAATAAAAAAAGTTATTTAATTATAATATAAAAATAGCTTGATTTTTATTTATTTTGCTATCTGGTCATCCTTGGCATTTCTGCATTCAACTCCCTGCAGTTCATTAAAACAAAAGATTTACAAGATATCTTTAAGCCTTCTTGTGTGTTCAGGAAGAACACATTCAGTTTTTTAATTATCATTTAAAAACAAGTTTTTATAAATACAGTCATACCATCTACTTTTAAAATATTTAAGGTTATTTAGACTTCAATGGTGAAAAAAGACAACAGATTTTTCTAATTTTTTTTGTGAGTCGTGGGTCTCAAGTCAATCATGTTTTAGTTCAACTGTTAGTGATACAAGAAAACTATTATATTAATGGATTTATCAGTTACCGCATCATTAAAAGTATAATGCATACAAAGTTTTTACTCTTAGTTCTAATAATTACATACTCCTTGAAAAATTCAGGTAGCAGGTGACATTTTTAGTGATGTTACTGAATAATTATATTTGCCTTAAATGGATACTGTGTATGGAAAAAGAAAAATCGCCTGATTTACATTTCAGCAAAACCGTGGATTTCCTGTTATTTGTAATGAATCTGCACCATGTTCTACTAGGTTGTCTTCATATTGTCCATTATTATTTTTATAAAACTCATTTTAGGTTTATAATTTCAAATATAACCCCAATATTTTTAATAATTATAATAATCAATATTAAATTCAAAGGCACGGATTGTCACTGCAAATGGTGGCTGTATAGATGTCACTGAGACAACTGAAATTTATTTTAGAGTACTGCAAAAAAAAAAAAAAATAGTACTTGCCTATAGTTTTTTATAGCCAAAAAATTAAAGTCAGGAGTTTTAATCATTTATTAAATAACATATTTATTTATAAGTATATGATATATGTATATATCAGAATTCAAAATGAAGAAAAACTTAGTCAAAAAATTAGTAAAGCTTTGCCCTGGGATTAGACATGGACATATGGGTTATGTGGAAAAATTCTGATATGTAAAGGACGCCGGAAACTGGATAAGTTTAGAATAGATTATGTAGAAAACTACTATAATCCTATAAAATTTATTATTAAAGACAAAAAAAATTTTTTTTAAGCAACCTATCTTTTTCCAGTATAGTCAAAAATTATTTGAAATAAAAATAACGAGTAGTGGACACTTGTAATAATAGGACTGTGTAAAAGATAAAAGTTTGCTTTAAACCAGAATTTAATTTGATAATATACTAGATTATATACCAAATAATTTTTGGCTTTAAGAAGTAATGTATTCATCTAAATATTTTAAAACAAATAGGCTCTATGGTTAGGTTGCGTAGAGAAAAATAAAATAAATGTGAAGTATTACTGTAACAAACTAACAGAAATATAGGGTAACTGTACCATAAGTTGACAGTGCTCCAATAGTTGACATTTTGCACAAAAAGTGTGAATAATAAGATTCAGGGTTTATTATTTTGGTTCAAAATTTGGCGGTAATTTGCCAAGTTATACTAGTTAGCTGTATTGCCATCGGCATTAGTTTGATGAAAACTCAAGCTTATTTGTGAGAGGTGGTAATGGCGAATTTTCTAGTGCCCTGAAAACTTGATTTTTGCTATCCTGTTCATTAAGGTGTTAGTCAAGTTAAATAAGCTTTTTAGTTGGTTTATTTGAGTTAAATTATGTTTTAATTACTTTTATGGTAGGATAATCTTTGTTATGAATTTAGTTAGGCCCATCCCTCTAGAAAACAAGGAATAGAATATCCTATGGTCTACATTTACGGTTTTTATAAAAAATGATTTCTTAGAAACTTCTAAAATGAACCAATAGTTGGTTCTGGAAGGTCTGGAAAGTTGACACATGCCTTAATATTTGATTTCCTATGATTTTTAATAGGTAATAAGGACTGCAATAAAAGTTAATATCTTTTTCATTTATAAACTAGTAAATTCACAATGGAAACAAAATAAAATTTCCATAATTTAATTATTTTATACACAAAAAGCTTAAATAAGACAAAAAAAAAGCACATTTAAACGAAAAATGAGATCACCTAGTTAAGAAAGTAGGATAAATATATTTAAGTAATGGCCAAAGTTTTGTTTTATAAAAGTTGGGTTTGTACAATTTTTGACTCTCCAATGATGAACTTCACTCTTCCAGTGCCCTTTTAGACAATTAAAGATGGCTACATTCATAGGTTGGATGAAATGTGTAGCATTTTGATAGAGTGCGACTAATAGCATGTATCCCATGTTCTTTGCAGAATCGGGAACTGGGGAGAGTCAGATGAGATGCTTGTCCATATAGGAATAGGATTATTGGCAATGCAACTTTGCTCTCAACGATATGGATAGAGCACACTAGCTATAAATTCATAAAATAAGACACCTGTCATCCATACAGACTCAGATTTCCATAAACCACCCCCAGATGGAACACTAATTTATGTTTTATTATTATGTTTATGTTTGTTTTATTATGTTTATGTTTTTTACTAATTATGTTTTAATTACTTTTATTTATTCATTTTAACTTAATGAATAAGTTCATGAGAATCATTTGATATCCTTTTTAATATATTTATGCAATGTTTTAGGGCTTAAAAGTAGGTGTCAACAATTAGAACAGATATTAATCCATAATTTCAATAGTTGATATAGATGTCAACTACCGCCAGAACTAGCAAATAGTGTTCCATCTGGGGGTGGTTTATGGAAATCTGAGTCTGTATGGATGACAGGTGTCTTATTTTATGAATTTAAAGCTAGTTGCTCTATCCATGGATCGTTGAGAGCAAAGTTGCATTGCCAATAATCCTATTCCTATATGGACAAGCATCTCATCTGACTCTCCCCAGTTCCCGATTCTGCTAAGAACATGGGATACATGCTATTAGTCGCACTCTATCAAAATGCTACACATTTCATCCAACCTATGAATGTGGCCATCTTTAATTGTCTAAAAGGGCACTGGAAGAGTGAAGTTCATCATTGGAGAGTCAAAAATTGTACAAACCCAACTTTTATAAAACAAAACTTTGGCCATTACTTAAATATATTTATCCTACTTTCTTAACTAGGTGATCTCATTTTTCGTTTAAATGTGCTTTTTTTTTGTCTTATTTAAGCTTTTTGTGTATAAAATAATTAAATTATGGAAATTTTATTTTGTTTCCATTGTGAATTTACTAGTTTATAAATGAAAAAGATATTAACTTTTATTGCAGTCCTTATTACCTATTAAAAATCATAGGAAATCAAATATTAAGGCATGTGTCAACTTTCCAGACCTTCCAGAACCAACTATTGGTTCATTTTAGAAGTTTCTAAGAAATCATTTTTTATAAAAACCGTAAATGTAGACCATAGGATATTCTATTCCTTGTTTTCTAGAGGGATGGGCCTAACTAAATTCATAACAAAGATTATCCTAACATCAAGCTATAGGCGGGCGCAATCGAATATAGAGTGCGCTAGTAGTTTTGCAAAATGTCGGAAAGAAAGGTGTCAGACCTAGTTGATGTGATAGAGATAATTGGTAATTTTAAAAGACCATTAATTAATGGGCAGGCTATTCTTGATCCTAACCACATATTTACATGTGGAGTAATATCTAAAAATAAAAAAACAGTTATTTTACAAGCCTCGTGCCTTTAAACTAGCAATCTTAAAAGACTGTCCCATCAAATAAAAGTGGAAATCAAATGTATTATTAATAATAAGCAATTTTCTTGTCATTGTACATGTAAAGCTGGTAGTTCTGGTAAATGCAAACACACCATTGTAACTTTACTAGACGTTTTTCGGTTAGTAATAACATTAATTACCTATTCACACAATCATTGTTATGACAGCTTAGATTCTTTGTCATATTATTTATTTATTTCTCAAAACTTTCAGGCTTCGCATTGAGAACATGGAACAATTAAGAACAACGGATGTAATAGAAAAATGGGGAAAATTAAAAAAGAAAAACAAATCTATGACACTATGGTCTCAATGTTATTTGCATAAAACTAGCATTTTGGAATAATATAATGTCAAATACTAATATTTACCTGGATAAATATAGTCTCTTTCTTTAAAATAAAGACTACATATCGTCATATGTTTCGAAACAGGCTTATCTATTCTTAATTTTACAATCCATTCTTTAAGAATCTTTTTATTTTTTGGAAATGAAAGGGAATGACACGTCTTTTGATTTTCTAATTGAACACTGAGGGACCAAGCAATACCTTTTAGACATTTTTCCAACAATTTTTTGCTCAATCGGGTTTTAATAATGGAAAAATAAATTAAAAACGGCAAAAAACCTATGAATTCCAGTCTATTGCACGGCTTCTATCCCCGTTTCTCTAGTTCCTTCTAGGTCCTCAAAGTAGCAGCACCGTCGCTTGCGCTCGCCTATTGGTAAACAGTGTCAATAATATAATTTTTTTTTCTTAAACTGTCAACTATTGGTACAGTTACCCAATGTACTTACCTATCAAAGAAAAAATCTGAAGAAGACAATGGGTGAATTATAATTGAATAACGATAACAAGCTTAAAATAAAACTTTTAATTAGACCCATTTAAGTATATAGTATATGCTTAAGTCTGTTGATATTTAAGTGGCATAGTGTATAATGGTGACAAAAATTTTTAAAATTTACCTTCTACAATTTTTTATGAGCCAACAAAATAGTCTTGACCTTACTAAACATTCATAATTATACCGGTGCCTGTTGTAAAAAAATCTTGAAAATTACACAAAAATAAAATGAACCTGTTCAACTACAGTTTAAAAGATTGTAAGCAAATAGATTACACAATTGTTGGATTTGTGAATTAATTAATTGTAAAGGAGAAAAGCTGATCTGAATTAGGTGAACAGCTTCAAACAAGCAAAGTCAAAGATAAAAGTAAGTTTTGGAAAATTTTGAAAGGATTGCATTGCAAAAGCCATTACTGGAAAGCTTATTACTGAAGAACTTGAACTTGCATGAACAATTATTGCACTTAAGTACAAAAAATGAAGCAATGAGTTGAATTTCAAATTAAATGAATTCCTTAAAAAATTACACTGGCAAATAAAAGGAATACCTAAATTTGTTTCAGTTCACCATGGTAAAATAAAACAAAGTATTAATTTCAAAATCGTTTTACAATAAAAATGTCTTGTTTTTTCTAGATTATTTACAATATAAAAGCAAGTGCATTTACGGGAAGCAGTAAGCAGAGCTAAACACATAAGTAACTTTTACCCAGGGGTCGAAAATATAACAACTTTTATTTTAAAAAAGTTTAAGTTAAACTTATATTTTTCTTTTACCCTACTTGAAGTTTTCATTGACATTAGCTTTTTAATTACAAAAACTTTTTGATAAAGTTATCTTAAAACTTTATCCTAATAACTTTTTGCATAAAAGTTCATTTCAAAAAGTTATTCTGAAACTTATTCATAAAAAGATTTTAGTTAAAGAAAAGAATTTCGGAGATGCAATTTATTTTAATAGATTACAATTTTTAATATCTTGTAAATATGTGTATTATTTTTTAACTACAAAATTATGTTTCACAATACCATGGAATCAGTACAGTTAATTATCATAGATATATAATAAATAATATCGATACTCAATATAAAAATATTTATTTTATTATTCAACAATAATTTAAATTAACATGTAAAACAATTTAAAAACATTTTAATTTACACCTATAATCACCATGAATAAATTTCAAAGTACTTAGCCCCCATTTTACACAGCTATCTAATAACATTTCTTTGCTAATTATTACTGATATGGGTTTTAATTTGTTCTTGCTGCACTTCATGTCACTATTACAGTCATATAATTCATAAAAACTCTTTTATGGAACCTAAATAAATGGTTTTTCAAATTCCTTAAAAAATTACCTTTAATTATTCTTTCAAAAAAGTTTTTGAGACGTATTTCAAAAAAAGTCCGAATCACTCGGTATTTTTTGCGCACCTTCATAATTTGTGAACCTGCTTACTCACAAGTAATAACTAAAACTATAATGAAACAGTCCGGTGAGATGAGATAATGAATGAACACTAGACTTGTTATTATGATTCGAGAAGAATGAAATAATAGGATAGGAATAAATATACCTTTAACTAATCCTATCATAGGATTATTCATCAAAATAAACAACAGTATAAGTAAACAAACTCTTTTCCTATTATAAAAACTGTTATGATCACAAACCAAGGCGAAAAAGTTAATGTTAAACTCACACTTTAATTTTAATTGCTCAAAATGTTTAGTTGAACATTAAACTTTTTGAGGAAAAACTTTTATCATTAAGTTATTTGAAAACTTTTTCGCAATAAGTTTTCTAAATACTTTTAAAATGAAACTTATTTACAAAAGTTAATGACCTTTTCGACCCCTGCTTTTACCCTTTCCTCTCTTAAAATAGTTTTTACTTGGTACACAAACATATAGAAACAAAATGTCTGATAACTTCTAAGTAAAAAAAGATTGTACCAAAGAATAAGAGAATATAAAGGGCAGAAACTGCTAAAGACAACATTTATAAAACAGGAAAGAGATAGTTTAATTATGAATTAATAGTGATGATAAATTGCTTACACCAAATAATACATGGTAAGTTAAAACATTCAACAAAAATTTAAAAAAAAGGAAGCAGAAAATGTTTCACGATCGCAGTGCTTTCCCATTCTATATATTTCATAAATAGGTAAGTAATAAATAATAAAAATAAGTAAGTGGCTGTTGCATGGAGAAGGAATAATTTTAAGCAAGGTTAAGAAGTTGGTCACAACAGAGGTGTTCAGGAAATGTGCAAGGATCCTGAGAGCATTATTATTTGAATTTAATTTTTTTTAAATTTCTATATTTGGGGTATGATTTGATACTATGGAGAACTGTAGGATTTTAATTGGGGGAGGGAGAAGGAATACAAAAATCAACATAATTTATTTAGTAGGAATGAATAACATTTTTAAAAATGACATCAATACATTGTTAATAATGTTACAAATGTCGTAAAAAATATTTTGGCTTGTTATTCTATTGTTCATTTAGTATATAAGGTACTCCAAGAAAAAATATATGATGCAAAAAAAAAGGTATACGATAAATTGAAATATATAATTTTAAATATATTAAGTTAATTTATCAGGAAACTCTTTCGTATTCGAGTGCAAATTCGAGAGTATAACCTTTAACATTTCTAACATTAACATTATCTAATTCCTAGAATGTTCTGGGAAGGTATTAAGAATAATTTTGTCAAAATATTGCCATAGGTTTCTCACTCTCTCTAGGGGAAGAAATGGAAGTCAAAGGTAAATTTTAATGTGCTTTATTCCCATTATTTTGCTAGTCCCCGGTTTTTATTATTTTTATATCAACTCAATTTTTGTACTAAGTCTTTTAATTGATTTGCTAATTTTTCTTTGTATAACGTTTCTTTGTGTTTTTACCAGATATAGGCAAATACTCAGTTGCCCTTTTCATCTATATAATTCTCCACCTTCATTAAACAAATATTTCACAGGAAATTCTCAAAAAATAACAAGAAAAAAAAAATCATTAAAAATGAAAAAGGCAACTTAGTATTTTCTGTATATAAGAACAAATAAGTAAGTCCCCCATAAGTAGACTTAGAATTTTAGATGGATCTTAAACCATCTATATTGCTAATGATTTAATAGAAGTTTTCCATGAAATTTATCACCTAGGGTGGAAAATGGTTGCCTTTTTTTTTAGTTCATCAAGGATTATGAATTATTAGGAGTTTCTGTAATAATTTCTTTACTTGGCCACCCAATCATGTGGGTCATCTTCAAGGCTTGGTGAGTCTTGAATGGTTTCACAGAGACCCGTTGTACTTGGGTCGAAATGTGTGTTAGATATATGCAGAAATTCTTACTCCTAATAAATATAATTTCAGAAGTCTTAATTGTATTACATTTCAATAAATTGATTAAGGCGAAGACCGTGGTTCATTAAATGGAAATATTTTAACAAAAATTAGCTCTTTTTAAGAACATATATAAAATGTAAACATCCCTTGGTTTTACAATTTAATAGATATGTAGAAGTTTAATCAAGTTCACTTCACTTTATCTTTATAACAAAAGTATTGTCTGCTTACATAGCTCTACTATTATTGTAAGCCTTATACTCATTTTAAATATAAATTCTGTACCTCAGAAGTAAACTGTTATAAGTGACATTTAGAAAACTTTACAACAGAGCATATAGAATTTAAATTTTTTTAAATGGTAAAACCTAAATTAATTCAAACTTTGATTCAAATTTTGACACCATTAGTTGCTTAATGGAAACTTTTCAACTCGAGAATATACACCTCAGCAATGCATTTACACCAATAATAACCAAATTGAGAATTTTGTAATTACAATGCAGGAACAGAATTAATCTTGTCCCTTTCATTAAATAGATTTAATGAAAGATTTATCTGGACTAATAGCAGAGGATGAAAAGCCAATCCTAAGTATGTGTAATCCATTCTAAAATATAAAATACATAAGCTGATATGTGCCTATAAAATTAAATCAAATGAACAATACATTATTTATTAAGGGATATCATAATTGGCACCCACAAGCCAGACTGTCTTAAGCCCATTTTAATTGATTTCAAGGTAAGGATTGATCTATAATAAATCGAACACACTCAATCCATTGAACCTATTAAAATAATCGATTCTGCTAAGATTCACAAGATTTTGAAAGCAATAGTGTCCAATTATAGGCAGAAACGTAATTAGATGTGCTCATGTATTGTTGAATTTATAAAAAGTTGACAATTCAGACTTAAGACAATCTGGCTCTAGGGTAAGCATAATGACTTTTGGAAAATCATCTTGAAACGTTTGAACAATGTAAGCTTACTTTTTGACCAAAGCTTGTGAATAATAGGGGGCTAGAATTAAATAAAATGTAGAAGGGACACAGAGACGAGTAAAAAAGAAAAAAAAAAGAGAAATAATAAAAGTAAATAACACATATAAAAGTATGTTTTTCAGAAAGAAAAAAATGGAAATCATTGCTATAAAAAATTTATAATGGATACAACAATGGTATTACCATTAATAATAAAATAAAAAAGTTTATTATAAATCAGCATAAAGGCAACACCGAAAAAATTCTAACTCATTAGTTACTATTTACCAGTAATCAAAACACAGATGACATCTAGCAAATCCTAATAGCCGTTCATGAAATACTAGGTGATAAAAGCTATGTATAGAAATGTAGCTTAAATTTAGGATTTAAACCCTTTTACATAATACAATATTGACTTTATATACAACAAAGAAATCATTGTTATTTACAGATTGTTGACCATATAAAAAATCAGGCTGGAC
Source organism: Aelia acuminata (assembly GCA_911387785.2). Lineage (NCBI taxonomy): Eukaryota > Metazoa > Arthropoda > Insecta > Hemiptera > Pentatomidae > Aelia > Aelia acuminata. Next base: position 126,929,361 of record OU426982.1, on the reverse strand, counting down.
TACAACAAAAAATAAGTGACTGAGTAAATGTCAGAAAGGTATAAGAACCAACTAAATAGTTAAGTTATAAAAACAAACAATACACCATTAAGAATATAGGGAAAATAATTATTTCAAAAAATAATTATATAAATAAAGAATAAAAACCATTTAGTTTAATCTTTACCCTTTTGGAAAAGATTGTGGTTATCAACGAGAAGAAAATGACTATCAAAAGTTCTTAGATAAAGAACCAGATATAAAAAAGAATCACTAAAATTTATTTATAAACTACAGTTTATAAATAAAGTATAATTATAATAATATTCAATCGAAGTATGTTGTCACAAAGGAATAGAAGAAATCCCTATTATAATGATAAAAAAGGTTTAACATTAAAATACAGGAATATGATTTCTAAAAAAAGATGTCGAAAATAAATAATTTTGTTATTAAAACATCTCTGTTAAAAGAACAGCGCTTATATTTAATTAGAACTATGCAGATCAGAAGAAAAAAGGAAAGTAAATTGTAAAAAAAATTCTAAATTATCTAAAACAGGGTTAGGTCACATTATATCCATACAGAAATAGTAAACTCCCTGCAGGTGCATAGTTGATGTTTAATTAAAAAATCTGGTTTCGTAAGTTTAACTACTTTTTTTTTTTTTGAGCTGATATTAAAAACGGAAAAAAAATCAAATCAAAAATTTATCAATCCCTAACGCACAAATTATAGCATCAAACATGAAAGCATTACAAAGAAATATTAACAAATCAATTCAAGATTTACTGAAAAAATTAAGTTGATATAAAAATAATCCATATCGGGGGCTGACAAAATACCATAAATAAAGCACATTAAAATTCAACTTTGACTTCCATTTCTTCCGCTAGAAGCGTTGAGCGCTGCTGTACAACTATGTGCATGGAGGTTCAAAATAATGTGTAATTATTCCCTTTAATCCATTTTTATTTTTATTGTTATTATTGGTTTTGTAGCTTGAAAAGAATATAAAATTATTCAAAAATTATATATTGGTTATGGAGTTTCGTTATTTATGTATTACGCAACCACCATTTTTGTGAAAATAATCTGAAATTTGGGACCGAGTTGTATTCCTCTATGGTGCTGTTTATAGTCAAAAATATCAAGCCGCTAGCCAAGTATTTTTCCCTTTTATTTGTCTATTAGAGTAACCAAAATTAGATTCTTTTCGCGTGTTTTGGGATAACAGTGGTGTTAATCAATCTTGTTACTGTTTCATACAACGATTCGGTTATAAAAGTTTTAAACTTATCGACGCACCCGTCATGTGTGTAAGAATGGGTTCCATGAACTGGGAAGGACAACATGTCATTTAAGTTCAGTCTGTCTGGAACACCAGCCTAATCAGCGCAAGGCCATTTATGGAATGTAATACTGTTATATTCTGTTAGGCCCTTCAATTATGATAGGGCCCTTTAATACTTTATGTAAGTTTTCAAAATTAACCTTAAGATATGTAAGTTTTGAGGTATTTAACCAGTGTCTAAAAAAAAAAAAAAAAGTTTAGAATTAACGTTTATTTTTGTCATTTCAATATAACTTGTTTACTTTTTCACTTTTCTCAGTTTGATACTAATATTAAATTTTGTTTCGGCAGGACGTGTCCTGGCATTGTCGCCCAATGCAGTCGGAGAAGAGCGATTGTTATTTTAGCTGGGCGATGAGAATAAAGTGAAGTGAAATGAGCCATAATATTGGAGGGATGGCACCCTATGTTAGGTATAATTTAATTTTGGTCTTATTTTAGTACAATCCGTAATATTATATCATCTTGTGCTCATTTTAAGTCATTAGGATTATTACATTGTTACTTTGTTTAGCATGCCAAGGGGGCGAAACCAAATGTATTATCCTCCCTGTCCAGGGATGGAACCTCATCCTCACATGACAAGAACCCCTTTCTTTCCGGATGAAAAGATGAATTGTGGGTATGTATGTTTAATCATATTCTGCGTATCTCCTATTCAGGTGATAAGAGTATTAAGTATATAAACTTCTATGTGGTGTTTACTGTCAAAAACTTTACAGTATGATGATAGTGTTTTTACTTCTTTAGAATAATGGATAAATTTATTTTCAATATCGAACTTAAAGCATTTTGCTGATTATTGTCAGCTATCGCTGTTCATCAAATTGAAATTTTAGCAGTTTGATCTTAGTTTAACTAAACAGTGCTGTGCATAAGCTCTTATGGGAACATTCAATATTTCAGTATTTCATTTTTTTACTTATTTTTTTTAATTAAAGAATTCATGAGGAATTATAAAGTCTAATATATATTTTGTTGGTTATATTTAGCTATGATTTCAGTGTTGTTGGAAACTGTTTTTGTATATACTCTGTTATATATTTTGTGATATATTAATCAGTAAGAAAAAATGTAATGATATAAGCTACCCGTATCTCTTAATCATAACCATTGACGTGATTTTTAGTATGGGCATGACTGAGTTTAAACCACCAATGATGACCAATCCTGAACCTCCACCACCTAAAAAGAAACGGAGAGCTTCCAATAACAATTCGGCCGCAGCTGCTGCCGCTAATCAGCAACCTCCTCCTGTTATGCAAGATCTTCTCCCACCTCCTTTAACAGGTGAAAAGTGTTGTATTTGTTACTTAGTAAACTTTGGTTGTATCCTAATAAGACAGTGATAAATAACTGTGAAATTAAAGATATAGCTGCCTGTAGGCAATGGAATCTCTTTGTTTATACCTGGAACTAATTAGTGTTTATCTCTCATTACAAGAGAAATTATCGAAACTTGGTCTTGTTGCAAAATCGGCTTACTCTTTAGGCAAAAGTAATGAACAGAAAAATAAATTTTTGGGTGATTTATAGGTGCAAACACTATGCTAAAATGCTCAATATGTGGAAGGTAATATAACCTTAAATTCCTTGCTTAAGCAATTCAGACTTCGACTCAGTTGCTTATCTATTGGTGACAACAGATAATTTTATTATTTAGATCTATCTGTAATATCAAAAGTTCTCCCCTAAGTAAAATAAATCTTTAGACAGATTTATGATTATAATTGATTTAATCCTTTTAAAAAATATCTTGTTCTCACAATGTTATGGGTATCTTTATAATACCATATAATGTTTTTTTCTTTTATGGTGTTCAAGCAATTGGTTAATTTAAAGCTGGTGATTTATTATAATGCTTGCTTTGTTGTAGACATTGTATTGAGATTTTCAACAAAAATGGATGATTCTTATTTATTTAGTCTTGAAAAGTTGGCTTTTTAATGATTTGTTATAGAATTATTATCCTCTGACCCTTTTTAAAAAAGACAGTTTATTATTCTTAACTCTGTAATAAAGAATATTATAGTTACTTTCTGTTAACATGAGTTGTATTGGTTTCCTAAATTGGAGTACAAATTTACTCAAAGGCCATTTCAGTGGGTGTTATGTGGGTTACTGCTTTTTATGGCAAACAAATCCTCAGGCAAACAAAAGCTTGTTTCTAATTTGATTATTTCTAATTTTTACAAGAATGAAACTTATATTGAAGAAGTTCTCTACCTAAAATAAATATTGCTTGAGGGCATGTTTATCTTTGTGATATGTTCTTACCTATTGTATCATCATGAAACTTTAGTTTTCTGAGTTTTTAATAGCTGCCCAAAACAGAAGCCATAAAAGATTTATCATTATTGTTATTATTTCTGATCTCACATAGGTATTGTTTTGATTAAAAACAATATATGGTTAGTCCTACAATCAAAATTTTATATATCTGTCTGGGTGTCTAGCATGCAGGACTTTTCATCCGCAGGAAATATGTGAGAATTGTTAATTTTGGACTGATTGGATAATATAAATTGCTGCCATCAGTCGACCTCTTTTTGTATTTTTATTTTTTTTTCATTAAACTTACAATTTATCTCTGGCATTAATTTTGCAACTACAAATAATCAAAATGTCTAAAACGTCACAGTTTCTGGCCTAATAAAAAATTGTCATACCAACTACATACATTAAATGAAACTGGATTCGAGACTTTATCCATTAATACTCTTCTCCATATTATGAGTGCGGAATATGGAATAGAATTTTAAAAATATCCTAAAAGAGATGGAATTCCCTTATCTGGCATAAAAAAAAGAATTAATAATTAAAAAACGTAATTATGGGCCTTGAATGAATCTTAATATTCAAATTAATAAGGGATAACTTTATAAGAATGTCTTGTTGCCACTATCTTGTACTTTGTGTTACCTCTCATTTTATAAATTCTTGGTACATTTTATTTTTCTCTGAAGGCACAGGGGGGAGGGACCGTAAGGAGATAGGCCGTAATTATGCGGGAATATTAGAAGCAAGTACTGCTAGACTCCATAATCTGTTCACTGGTCTAATGTTACTGTCATCTTTTTTTTTTTTCTTTTTTTTTTTTTTCTGTTTTTTTCTCTTTAATTTTGATTTTAAGAAAATTAAAATAAACAAAAACTTTTGGATCTGTACTCTAATTTTAGGTGTTTTTATTAAAAAGAATAGATGATACTATAGTATCATATACTACTTTCTCCTTTCCTGTAAAATATTTGCATAAAAAATATATTTTCATGAGATCCATCTTTTTGGAAAGAATAATTTGGCAAAGCATAGAACGGTAATCATAAGTGAATAAATATTATTCAGATTATTTATTTAATTTTAACATTTATGGTATCTTTTTTTTTTATTAATTTTCTTTTAATTTGAGGAGTATTTTCTATCCTTTGAAAAACAGTAAGAAGTAAATATAATATATATTATAATATAATATATACTATAGTATCATATACTACTTTCTCCTTTCCTGTAAAATATTTGCATAAAAAATATATTTTCATGAGATCCATCTTTTTGGAAAGAATAATATGGCAAAGCATAGAACGGTAATCATAAGTGAATAAATATTATTCAGATTATTTATTTAATTTTAACATTTATGGTATCTTTTTTTTTTTTATTAATTTTCTTTTAATTTGAGGAGTATTTTCTATCCTTTGAAAAACAGTAAGAAGTAAATATAATATATATTTAGGTTATTCTGGTGGACAATAGTCCTGAATGCCTCTTTTAATTCTTATACAAAGGTCCTCAAAATTTTATTAACTCTGAATGAAAAAGATTCAATTCATTGTTCACAGACCAGTAACCACAATGGCATAAACACTGAGCAATTATATTACTATATGATATCATGTTTTTTTATAAAAGCACATATAAATCTTTTCTTATTGATAAAATTAAAGCATCAAATCACATAGAAGCGGTAACTTATTTCATTATTAAGTAATAAGTAATAGTTGGGCCTTTTCTAATGTTAAATAGGACCCGACTAAATTGCTAGTAGTATGGTACTTTTGATTGACATTCATCTTCAGATGTTTTTCGTTGAAAAAAAAAATTATATTAGTGAATTGTATATTAATCAAGGAGTAAAGGATTATTGATTTTTTCAATCATGCATTAGTAGGGAATTATTATAAACATGGAAAATTAATGTAGGAGATAAATTTTACTCTATCTAGAATTGGCAGTTTCTGTGATTATCAAAATCATTTTTGAAAATGTCATCAACAAATGGCTTTACTATCTATAACTATCAAAATTGGCTTTTTAAATTAAACATCAGAGAGGTAGATCAAAGATCTAAACATGTATCCCTGTGACTCTTGGAAGGTAATGGGTTCAGTACTGTGTAATATTATTATATATTAAGAATTTGTATTAAGTGCTGTATTATTATGATGGTTAATGTGTTATATACTTATAATGGTTTGCAAAATTAAGATATAAATAGATAAGAAAAAGATTTATTAATATTCCTTTAAAATATTCATAAATTAATTTTTATTTCAAATATGGTTTGGCAGAGGTATTAGTGAGTTGATTAATTTCATTTCCTGTTGTCTGATCTCGCTATAATTTGTTTCTTTTATTATTAATTTTTTTTTATTATTATTTTTTATTTTTTTTTTTTTTATACTCATTGCCATGAAGATCTCACTGTTAAAATATCTTTCTATAACATCTAATGGTTGATCTGTGAATTATATTTTTGAACAAATACTTTTAGATTTGTTCTATAATTTATTTATCATTAACGTAGCTATTCTCTAATGCTTACATTTTTGTTATAGGTTATGGAGATACAATCGTTGCCTCTAATCCTTTTGATGATACTCCGCCTCAACAACATCAGTCAAACGCAAGGCACATGAGCTGTGGACCTATGATGATGGGTGGTGGCTCTTGTGGTGGTATGGCAGGCTCTCCTATGGGCTGCGGACCACCAATGAGCCCCATGGGTATGTGTGGTCCTCCGATGATATCGAGCCCTATTGGACAGAACAGAAGTCCCCTCTGCGGTCCCGGAATGATGTGTGGACCCACTCCTGGCAGCCCGATGCCACATCGCAGTCCGACAGTTGGCAGTCCTCTTCTCAACATGGATTGCATGGGTCAGTCTAGGAAAGGATCGCCAATGATGCCTCATTCTTCCATGAATTGTGTTTCCCCTATGGGTTCACCTCTTGGAAACGGACCTATGTGTCCATCAGGACCAATGTCGAGTCCTATGGGTATGGACATGAGGCCGATAAACAGCCCGATGTGTATGAACAATGGTGCTCCTCAAAATAACATTCAGCAGTGTAGTATGCCAAGTGATATGTGTAAAAGTGGTGTCGTGAATAATGCTAACGGGCCCGTTAGGCAACAGAACAATATGATGAATCACCATCCGCCTCCTCCCCCTACTAGCGGGCCACCCTTAGGAATGAACGTTCATCCCGGAATGCATCCCATGTCGATGCAACACCCTCCTCACGGCTATCCTCCACCTAAGCCAATGCCTGTATCTGCTGGAAAGGTGAGTTTCAGTTGCCTTCTACAATTTTATAAAATATAAATGCAATTTCTTTTATAATGCTCGATTTATTCTAAGACATATCTTATTTATAGTTTACTAGCTGTATATATCGGTTTCACCCAGAAAATTTCATTTTTTAAATCTATAAAGTGAGACTTTTATCAACTCAAACGGTCGATTTCGTAAAAAACAATGTAAAGCGAGATCAAAACAATTTTTATAATAATAAAGAATATACCCAAAGATTGGCTGAAGTTATGCAATTTTAATATGGACAGATGTTCGCACCTGGTATCAAAGAACCACTGAGCGAAATTTTGGGGAATTTAGGACAAACGGTATGCATTTCTATAAAGAACAAACTAACAAACAAACAGAATTTCATCTTTATTTATATAGGTATCAATTTTAATTTCAATTGAGATATGATTTTAAAAAATGGTATAAATTGTCTACCTGTAAGGAATATGACTATATGGTTAAGAAACCTTTAATGAATCAAATAATAATATTTCTCTATTTAACTATCGAGTTTTGATAAGTCTATCTTCAATGGACCTGAAAAATTCATTTAAACGTCTCAAGTTCAACTTACAGCAGTGACTTATCTGAATACATATAAATGGGAAAATTAAATACAGTATTGGAGTTAAATCATCTGCATATGTTTTTCTAAAACACAAGCTTTTTTCCATTCCTCAAAAGCCAATTAACAAGAAGTGAAAAATTAAATACATATATATTGAGTCAGTACAAACAAATTTGTACCTCTTTGATCTTTGAGATGGTTGAGTGGTTTTAGTGGAATTTCAACTTTGTTGGCAATAACCCCAAACTTTTTTTTATTTCTCTACTCAACGAATAAGTTTTACCTTTTGAGCAGCTATTACTATCATTCAACAAGTGATTGGTGTATGCAAAATTAAAAAGGTTAATATTGACAGAAAATAGGAAGTCAAATTAACCATATAATCCTCTGATGTTGGCTAATCGAATTCTAGTTATAGGGGGGATGACTGCAAAGAGTTCGACACATAGAAGTACAAGTCCCATAATCCCCTCTCATGACCCGTATTTTCAGTTAGTTATATAAAATGCCACATTTTTTGCCTGAAATTGATGTATTGAGGTGAAATTTACTTTTAATGACTCGGAACCTCAGATTCTGTCATGACGTATTTAACCTATTTTGTCCCCAAAATACATTAAAACATCATTAATATTAAAAAAAATTTCAGTAAATTTTATGAATTTTGGTTCTGATTTCTGGTTTTGACTATTTTTTACATTTTATGTAATTATTTAGAACTTAATTAAAACCACAAACCTAAACAAAAAATTTATATTAATATAGTGGAAAAAAATATTATTATTAATGATGCACAAACACACCTTTGGGACAAAATGGTTTAAGGATTCGTCTTATCAATGATCAACACATCAAGAGTTGACTATAGCATTGTTTTCGACTAATAAAAATTAATTCATAACACAGATTGATAATATCTTCAGGCCTACTAAAAGCTTGGCTGATTATTAGATAATCTTAAGAAAGATCTTGTCATAGGTCTTCTTACCTGCGGTCTTTTTAATTGTTAGCTGATTAAAAGTAAATGAAGATGATTTGCTTTATCTGATTCCAGTCACTGATATTGACACCTAGCTAATCTGTGATTGCGTATACTTATGTTCCCTTAAGTGGCAGAGAAAGGTATTGTTGCAGATTCCAGTGCATATTTAGTTATACCGGGTGCCTTGCCTGAAGAAATTTCTTCGTCAGGAATATTTTATTTTAAACCAAAAAAGTTGGAATTAACTTTAGAATATATATACATATATTTACAGTACTAAAAAACGAATCATAATGTACGATAATGAATAGAATAAAAAAACTAAGTAAATATAAACAATTTTGTACACTCCCTGGATTCATGGGTATTTACAGAATTTGCAAAAACTTCTTCCGTATACATAATTAGAACTGTTTCCCGGAAAACATACAAGTGTTAACCTGGCTTAAGCAAAATCACCTTTTTAAAAACTATTTTCATACTTTAAGCTTTCTAAATTAAATTTTTAGTATTCTGAATGTTACTTACTAATAAATTAATTCCATTATTCTTTAACGGGATGTCTAATCATAATCCAGATAAGCTGGATTATACTGGATTTTAAAATATACTATTTGATGCATGTATTAAGTTATTTAAATGTTAATGATTGTTCCAACATTATTTGGAAGGAAGTAACTATTGGAAATGATTGGGCGTGCGGTAACAAATAATAACTCTTATATAGCATTTCCAAGTCTATTTGAACCTTTTCCAAGTCATCTGTAACCTTTTCCAAGTCATCTGTAACCTTTTCCTAGTCATCTGTAACCTTTTCCAAGTCACCTGTAACCCTTTCCAAATCAAATGAACCCCTTCCAACTGAATCGTCACCCTTTCTATTTCAATTATAACCATTTCAATTCCAATTATCACCCTTGAAAAGAATTTAACGTACTGTGGAACTGGTGAAGTTTAGGCCTCAGAACTCGCCAGGATACAATCATTAAAAAATTTAAAAACAAATAGTTATTTTTTCTGCAAAAGTTTATTTACAAAAGAATAAAAACATTTAATTTACAGTGTCCTCATAGCTATGGCAATACTAATAATAGAGCGATACCAATTGTGAAGTAATAGATCACCTATTTCGGTCTCGGATTTTATGCTGGCATGTTCTAAGGCCTTAACTTCACCAGTTCCACAGAACCTTAAATTTTATAATTTATTTTCAAGGGTGACAATTGAGTTGGAAGGGGTTACACTTGATTTGGAAGGGGTTACACTGGATTTGGAAAGGGATACATTTGAATTCGAAAGGGTTTCTTGGGACTTGGAAAAGGTTCAAATAGTTTTGGAAATGCTATGTATTAAATATATGTATGACAATTTAAAAATATTATTTACATTATATTCTTTATTATTATTTGTTTTGTTGGTTATTAATCATTCATGTTTGATTTCACCATTGTATATCTAATTTTATTTATTTATTTTATTTTCTGTAGGTTTATCCTGTTGATCAGTCGATGGTTTTCAATCCACAAAATCCCAACGCTCCTCCGATCTACCCATGTGGAGTATGTCATAAAGAAGTTCATGACAATGATCAAGCCATACTATGTGAATCTGGTTGTAACTTCTGGTTTCATCGGTGGGTATATTATTTAGTTATTTTTTATTGTTATCTATAAGACATAAGTTAAAGACAACTGGATCTTTAACAGGCCCCCCCCTGTTGAAAAAAAGACCTCCCACTATTCCCTTATTGGGAAACCTACCCACCCCATTAAACAATGACTTAAAAAAACAAACATTATTGTTATTTCAAATAATCTGCTAGATAAATTTAGTTTTGATAAATTGTTTACGAAAATTTTAATTATGTTATACTTTTACTTTTGATACTTTTACTTTTGAAAACCATCAGCCCCCCCCCCCCCTCCACCTGAATTGTCTTCTTGTCCCTCTGGTTGTACATACCCAACATTTTAGGAACCACTGACATAGAGGGAAATGTTCAGTCCCTGTGTAGTAATCAGATACAAGCAATTTTGAAACAGCATGAAACGAAGTCTGAACATCGTAGGGTAAGGAATGAATGTATCGTAGCAGTTCAAGTTACCATAAAGAGAACATAGGAAGAATTTGTTAAAAGTCTGGATGAAAATCATCAGCATAATATCAAAAGGTTCTGGAGAGCAGTCAATTGCCTAATATGAAAATATAAGAAGCCTATAAGGGTTATCAAACCAGAGTGGGTACAAACTCTCAGAGAAGGAATGCTTGACGTATGTAAAAACCTTCTTAGAGGAACTCTTTAAGAAAGAGTTATACACAATCACTCAATTCATTGCCAATAGAAATTTAAGCCAAGATTCGATAGAAGAAGAAGATAGCCAGCCGGTGCCAATATGAAAACCTTGTTGCATCGCAATATACCAAATTATATGTTTAATGATCAACTATTAAGGAATATATCCTCTTATCCCTTTAACTGCGGATTTAGCGGGGCATAAGGTTGGCCGCCGTTGCCGGTTAGTAGGCACAGCAAGTGGTCCCGCTGTGCGGAGTACTTTTACAGCATTTAAGCTCTCGCATCTTATATCTTTTGTGGGCTTAATTAATACTTCACAAATTTCTTCATTCTCACTTTTTGATCCGGACTGTGGACCATCACTGGTGGAGTTAAAAACTTTTTAAAAATTGAAAAGCTTCCCCATCACTAGCACCCGTTACGATCTCCAAAAGCTCTTCCTCACTATTCATTTTTTCACTATCACAACATAGGTTTATGCCACAGTAGTTGCAAATAAACTAAAATTAGACAAAGGGCAAATAGGCAGGTATAGAAAGATTTGATAACGGGCAAAAGGTTATGTTATATTCAGAAAGCTGAAAAGCAACCATGTATCAAGGTAATATAGTAAGGGAAAAAACAATCGAATGCCCTCTAGCGGTATGTTATAGATACCAAAAAATGTCAAAAGAAAGCGCTAGTTATCCAGCTCATATATAAGTCTACAGCAGCGAGGCGGAAAAACAGGGTGGCTTATATACGAGCCATCTGCATCCGGGGACCAGCGCCTGGCCGGCTCATATACGAGCCATCAGCAGTTAAAGGGTTAAAAGTGAATTATTTTATTTTTTCTCAATTTCTTCTGATATATATTTTTTAAGCAATTCCTTGGACAGTCAGACATGTATAAATGCAATCCATTTGAATAGAAAATTGAAATACAGTAGAATCTCCTTTATCCGGGGTAATGGTGGGTATGGGGTTCCACAGATAATTTAAAACCCTGGATAATCGAATTACTACATTTTATTGACTTAATGTGATAAAAAAGAAGGTTTCCTAAAAATAAAATAAAAATAGATGCGTTTTTGCATGAACTACTGATAGACAGCTTCATCTATGTGTTTTAATGTAGAGTTCTTCATTTTGTTTGCGAGGACACTATGTTTGGTCCGACGATGATACAAGTTGGAAATGTCTTTTTTCTTCTTCAAAATATCACGAACAGTAAGCTCCCCAATTCCTAATTCAGGATAATTTTTTAACACTGTCACCTTTTTCTACTCGGTTTATAATGGTTAATTTCTGTTCAAGCGTTAAAACAACAGGTTTAACAGGTTTTTTTGCGACATTTTGTTAATTCGTATTTAAATGGAGAATAAATCACAACTGAGAATATTTTGTTTTGTAGTCAAACAGGCCAGAGTAGGAGTTTCCTAGATAGACTTGAAAACAATATCGTTCCTAGAATATCAATCGTTTATGGTTACCGGAAACATCTCATCATACGATACCAGCTTCTGTATTTTTCCATTCATTATTTTATTTCATAATTTCCTCTAGCAAGATTGCTCTAAGAACAATAGATAATCATTAAAATTATTTACGTATTCGTTGTTAAAATCAATATTAAACATACAAAATATATTGCCTAAAAATTAAAAACAGCTTATTAAAAAAAGAAATTGGCTCCTCGGAACCCTGGTTAATAGAGACCCGGATAATGGGAGTCCTATTGTATATCATATGAAACGTTTCCGATGCGGAAGTCCAGTGTGAGCCACCGGTGGTATACGCCAACCAGAACATGTTAAAAACATAAATGTTTTCATATCTAGTCATACAGTGTTTCTACTGATTTATTAATATGTAATTTAATTATAGAAATTTTTTTAGTTGAATAAAATTATGTATATACATGCATGCAAACAGATTTATACCACTTCCAAAATAAATGGTCCATATAATGAATATAAGCCCACAAATTTATATAATTTGGCATGTTAACAAGCATTGCTCAATTTTCATTCCACTTAACTCTTAAAGTTATCATCTTTGCACCTCCATATTGTCTTTAGTTTCGGGTTAATTGAAGTTTTTCTTAACTTTATTCAAGTATTTCATGTCATGTATTTGCATTATAATTGCTACAAAATGAAAAGTTTAAATTTAACAACAGGGATATTTAGATTTTGTTTGTTCATATTTATAACTGGCCTTCAACTCCAACAAAATGTTAAGTCTGTCATTTTCTTATTCCTTAGCTATGATTCTAATTGTGGTAATTTTTTACTTACTTAATTGAGACCTCTTTTACCGCTGAGCAGTGTGAGGTGCTTTCCTGTAGAGCCTGATCCAAAGATCTCTATCCTGTGCTAGCTGCCTTCTCCTACTCCATTCCATTCCTCTCTTGTTGAAGGCCTCTTTCACTCCTTCCTCCCAGGTTTTCCTAGGTCTTCCCTGTGGCCTCCTCCCGTCCACTTTAACCTCGTGGGTAGCCCTGGCGATTATGTCTTCAGCCATTCGCAAGATATGTCCAAACCAGGAACAATTGCCGTAACCTCCAGTTTAACCTCAAGATCCTTCAAGCAGACCTCAAAACCATAAACATGGAATAAATGTCTCCAAAATCAAATTCATGAGAACGGAAAAAGGAGTGACCATGGAGACCGAATCGTCAGGCTTAACGGAATCCTTTTGGAACAGGTTGCGGACTTAGAAGTACCTGGGGGCCCACCTCAATGAATACGGAAGGGTCAGCGGAGACATTAGAGAGAGGCTAAAAACGGCAGGAAGGTGCTTTTACTCCCTCAGGAAAGGCTTCCTAGACAAGAAGGAAGTCTCAAAGGACATTAAAAAGGTAGTCTTCAAAAACACATTCCTCCCTATTCTAACATATGCCAGGAGAACCAGCTTAGGAAAAAAAAAAATTAAAAAAAAAAAAAAAAGAACTCCATAGAGGTTGTTCTATCATTTCTTCTCAGATGAGTAAAACAATGAGCTCACAGTACTAAGTTCTATTCTTCGTAGCTTATTATTTATGTTCTTACTCCAGCCAAGGATTTACCCTGGGGTCTCAAATACCTTCCTGGGTACACTCAGTCTCTGTGAAGAGAGTTATCTCTTGATTAATGGAGTAAACAAGGTAGTTGGATATTATCCTGGTCAAATTACCTCCTTCTACACTGCCATCAACCTAGAACCAGTACTTCCTTGCTAATTACCGAAACCATGAACATCTTTTATTCGTATGAGTAGATACTGCTCCCTCCTTTTTTTGATCAGGACTGTCGTGTTCCATTTATGGGGCACCTGATTCTTGCTGTTTCACTTCCAACGGAAAAAGAATATGGTTCCCAATAGTTTTTTCTATTGTTCCTCTTTCTGGTGATTCTAATAAATATCAATTTTTGACCATCTATTGCACTCTCTTTCTTTGTCTCAGCAAATCCAATAATATAAATTTTCGACTATCCACACTACCACTTATATATAAGGGCGCTGCCTTAACATATTATCCGATATTTTCAACAAAATTTTTAACATATATCCTTATCGGATTTTATAGTAATGTATAATTCCACATAAATTTTATCCTGGTAAAATTTTTTTTCGGGTTGAGAAGTTAATACTTATTTTTGTTATATAATTTCAACAAACTGTTTTTTTTTACTTCATTTAATAGGGGTCACCTGTGGCGTAGTGGTTAACATGGCAACCTACAATACTAAAGGTCGCGGGTTCGCATCCCTTTAAAAAATCGGGCCCTAGGATTTTTTAAAGGGAGTAAAAAATCCTTAACTATGCCGTCCCTCGGATAGGACGTAAAATGGAGGTCCCGAGCCTATACGATGTCAGGTACTCGTTGAAGATCTCTATCCTAATTATGCAGTACCGGTCAAAAGTTTAGACTCACTTGCATTTAATTCACAATCTTCAAGTTTAATAAAATAATTCTAACTCAAGAGATAGAAAATGGTGGATATCTTCCAACGCCATTAACTCAAGAAGTAACATTTCAAACATTATATGATTAAGTTAAGAATAAAATTATAAATAGAGGTAAACTGTGGTGTAGTGTTTAGCATGGCAACCTAATATACTAAAGGTCGCGGGTTCGCGTCCCGATGTGGCCCTAGAATTTTTTAATGGGAGTAAAAAATCCTTGGCTATGCCGTCCCTCGGATAGGACGTAAAATGGAGGTCCCAAGCTTGTACAATGTCAGGTATTCGTTAAAGACCCCTATCCTTATTATACCTGCATAGGCAAAATTTAGGACTCCCACTGTAGCATCGTCCAATTAGCCTTAGTAGCATAAAGGGACGTTAAACAAACAAACTACATATAATAATTAAACCTCTTTACTAATCCAATGAGTGGCTTTTTCTCTACCTGATTCCGCATCTAACTTAATTTTTTCCGAAATGTCACTCAGACCCTTTGTCTTCTAAGGTCCACAATTAAGATTTTATTTTCTTAATTTCTTCTCGAGATTCAATTTTTATCTTTGTTAGTTTGTTTGTTTAATTAAAGTCACTGTAATTGTGTGAGTTGGAGTCCTTAATTTTGCCGATCTTGGAATAATTAGGATACAAATCTTTAATGAGTACCTGACAATGTACCAGCAGAGATGGCATAATCAAGGAGGATTTTCTAGTTCCTTTAAAAAATATTATGTCCTCTGCAGGATGCGAATCTGTGACCAGTATTACTATCCTTTAGTATTATAGGCTGCTATGCTATCCACTACTACCCCTATTACCTTTGTATTAATATATCATTGCCGCATAAACACAGAAAATTTGCTTACTCTTTATTTCCTTAATAAATAGATTTTCAGCATTTACATAGATTTTCTTTGCTCGTGGTCCCATAATTTTTCCATCTTAAAGTTTGGTATGAATTAAGCCACTATATATTTAAAGAGCATTTATAATTCTTTTAAAGATGACGTATTTTGATGTTTTATAAAAACTTTTTAGTGGAATTTATAAAAGTTCTGAATCATAAAATGCTTAATTTTGTTTAATATTATAGATAGCTTTGTCGAAATCTTGTTAATAAAAAAATGATCGTTGTGTCTTTAATATAAATTTTTATTTTCAAATTTTAACTCCCTTCATTTATTTGCAGATACTTTCTCATACAATAGTTAATCTTTACATCAATAGACACTAAACAAATAATAGATGAAAGCGGACTCCAACAGGTCTGGAGATAAAAAGCTGTTTCTTTTTATATCTTTTTTTTTTTTTTTATGATTGTCGACTAAGCAGCCTTATCTTATCTCAACACTTTCTTCTTGTCTTGAAAGCTGATATACTAACAGAGCACTGATATACTAACATTTTAATAGATCTACAGGGGACGGGCATAGAGTACAAAACGCTAACCACGCATCCTCCCTATATGACCGCTAGTCAGTATCATGTCAAGTCCAAGAATTAATTTTAACTTGTAATGATTTCAGTAGGCAAACAGAACTTTTTTAATTTATTATTTTTTAAAACAGAAAAGAAATGTTTTTTCTTGGACAGTGCTGATTACTATATCTTTTATCCTTATTTATATATAAAAATCTCGTGTCCCGATGTTTGTCGGTGTTAACCTCAGAAACTACTCAACCGATTTTAATGAAATATGGCTCAATGTGTATAGCTTTGTCCAACTTAAGAGATAAGATAGTTTTTATCTGATTATTGGCCTCAATATTTCTTTGATTGCAAATTAAGTTCTTATTATACTATCATAACCTATTTCAGGTAGAACTTACTTATACAATATCTCAATCATCATGTGTTATATTCTGAATTTAATTAATATGTATTATGGCAAAAGATTAATTTGGTACATTTTTGCTAACTGTCTGTTGTGATTGTACCAAACCCTATTCCAATTATATTCCTTGTTAGTTCCTTTTACATGTGTTTTATTTATATTTAATCTCGCCTCTACTGAAATAATCTAGTAAGTGCTAAATGAATGGATCGTTAATACTTACTATAGCCAAATATGGAATGTAAAGAATGAAAACTTTAAACAAACAATTTTAAATTAGGTATAAAGTTCTATTATAATTCCCATTGATTTTGAGATTAGCTGAAAGGTTTTTATCTTTATCATTGAATTTTGATTTGACTGCATTAATAAGAATAGGATATAATTGATTCAACGCATTATAGCTACTGAGCCACAGCAACGCGTGGCCGGGACTGCTCTTATAAAATAATTAGGTATTATACAGAAGGTAATCTACAAAATGATGGCTCAATCATTAGTTTTGATGGAAATAAAAATGTTGAAAAAAAATTATCTAAAATCACAAGTAATGTTACTGATGTATATACCAGGTCTGCAAGTTTAAAATGTCGTTTATTTCTTAAAATATATACACAGTAATTTAAAAAAAAAGTATAATATATTTTATTCAAAGTACTGGCCCTCGCTTTCTACACATTTTGTCCATCTCTTGGGCAATTTATGGATACCATTCCAAAAGAATGCTTCATCTTTATTTGAAATCCATTCATCGAGCCATTTTCTTACATCCTCCAAATTGTTAAAGTGTTGCTCAGCCAATGAGTGTCCCATCGATGAGAAGAGATGATAATCAGAAGGCGCCAGGTCAGGTGAATACGGCGGGTGGGGTAGGAGTTCCCAACCAAGCGAAGAAATCGTTTCCTTAGTCAATCTGGCTGAATGTGCAGGAGCGTTATCATGCTGAAGAATGACTTTGGCGTGCCTGTGAGCCCATTCTGGGCGTTTTTCGATCAATGCGTGACTCAAATTGATCATTTGTTGTCGGTAGCGGTCGGTATTGACTGTTTCGCCGGGTTTGAGAAGCTCGTTGTAGACTACTCCCTTCTGATCCCACCACACACACAGCATTGTCTTCTTCCCAAAACGATCCGGTCTTGCACTCGATGTGGACGGTTGTCCTGGCGTTACCCATGATTTTATTCGTTTGGGATTCTGAAAATAAATCCATTTTTCATCGCCAGTTACAACTCGATGCAAAAAACCCTTTCTTTCGTGGCGTAAAAGCAGCATTTCGCACACAGTTTTTCGTTTTTCCATCTGTCGTTCGTCCAATTCATGTGGAACCCATTTTCCAACCTTTTGAATTTTTTCCATAGCTCTCAGGCGATCGGAAATGGCTTGCCTAGTGACATTCAACTGTTCTGCCATCATTTGTTGGGTTTGGGTATTGTCTTCGTCTAATAAAGATTGCAATTCGACGTCCTCAAACTTTTTTGGTTGATTTTCTCGTTTTTTATCAGTAACATCAAAATCACCACGTTTGAAACTTTGAAACCAACGTTCACATGTCTTGACGGTTGGAGCAAGATCGCCATAAGTCTCAACAAGAATTCGATGACATTCAGATGCCTTATACTTTTGATTGAATAAGAAAATCATGACATGCCGCAAATGCTCTTTATTTGGCTTAAAATTAGACATTTTTAACACCAAAGAAAGGTATGATACGTCCACGTAAACGACTTAAAAACAACTGACTTTTGTAAACAAATGACTAACAAACAAAATAGCGTTTAGAGATAAGCAAATCCTTCAATAGGCTAAGAGCGCATTCTATTGGAATTAAAACGACATTTTAAACTTGCAGACCTGGTATTTACTAAAAATGTAATTAATTTATTGTTCTTTTTACATACTTGCAATTGTTTTCAATTCAACATCTCGAATAAAGTGTGTTGCTGTGACATTTTTGTCTGCAGCAATGTTCAGCGACAAGCGGTTTTGGTAATTAGAGTTGTACTGTATATTGTTTTTGAACGGTAAACTATTCATAAAAAGTCCTTCTAAAAATATAAATCGAGTCTGTTCAGTGCGGTCCAATTAATAATACACATCCAATTAATTTATTTATAATTACGATAATTTTAAAAATATTAAGTGAAAGTACAGTAGGACCTCCATTATCCGGGCCTCGATTAACCGGGGTGCCGAGGAGCCAATTTTTTTTTTAAATAATTTTTTTTTTAATTTTTAAGCCATTAATTTTGTATGTATAATATTTAAAAAATTTATACGTAAATATTTAACGATTACACAATGGTTAACTATCTATTATGAAATAAAACAATAAATCGAAAAACACAGAAAGCGAGTGAGTATATTATTATGAGATGTTTCTGGTATCTAATACACCAATTCATAACCTATGTATAGTATTGTTTTCAAATCTTTCCAGGAAACTCCTACTCTGGCCTGTTTGGCTACAAAACAAAATATTGTCAGTTGTGATTTAGTCTCGATTTAAATACATACGAAGTAGCAAAATGTCGGAAAAAAGAAAACGTGTAGTTTTAACGCTTGAAGAGAAATTAACTATTACAAACAGATTAGAAAAGGGTGAAAGTGTTAAACAATTGTCCGCTGAACTAGGAATCAGTGAACAAACTGTACGGGATATTTTGAAGAAGAAAAAAGACATTTTCGACTTCGTATCGTCGTCAGCCGATAATACATAAAAAAATACCGTTACTTTTTTTGTTATTTTTGTATATTATAATTTGATGTATATAAAACGTTCCTTTGTTAATAAAAGTGATTTTACCTTACCAGTGATTTTTTAACCTTTTTTTCTAGAAATTAACTATTATAAACCGAGTTATAGGAATTGGCGAGCTAACTGTTCGTGATATTTTGAAGAATAAAAAAAGAAATTTCCAACTTGTATCGTCGTCGGACCAAACATAGTGTCCTCGCAAAAAAAATGAAGAACTCTATATGAAAACACTTAGATGAAGCTGTCTTATCAGTAGTTCATGAAAAAACACATTTTTTTTATTTATTTTTTTTAGGAAACCTTTTCTGTCACATTAAGTCAATAAAATGTTTTAATTTGATTATCCAGGGTTTTCGATTATCCGTGGACCCCCTATACCCATCATTACCCTGGATAATGGAGGTTCTACTGTAATAAGAAAGAATTTATATATGCAATTGTAATGGTTGCGAATTTTTCATTATGGAAATTGTTTTGATTTTTATAATGATGATCAATTGTGTTTCAGAGTATGCACAGGATTAACTGAAACAGCCTATCAGCTACTAACAGCGGAAGTCTATGCAGAATGGGTTTGCGACAAGTGTCTTACAACCAAGAACATACCTCTTGTCAAGTTCAAACCTTAACACCTATCATCTTTCTGTATGGTATCCTCCCACCACGTGTTTTAAAATAAAGGGCGGACTTTCATTTCCTAATTTTAAGTTCTTTCTTTTTTTTCTCTAACCAAGTGATATTTCTGTAAGATTTGTTTGTATAAATGTTTTTGAAAATAATTCTTGAAGAATTCTTGTAATAATAATTTCTGAACAGCTAACAAATTGTAAATATTGAAACTATCTTTGAATTATTCTAAATGACTTGTAATGATTTGATCGCCCTATAACTACTATAATATTATTCTTTTTTTAAAATACAAATGAAATTATTTTTAAAGGCGAAAAAGAAAGTGAAGTGCACTATATTTGGAATATTTAGTTTGACCCTATTTTATTGATTTATGATTAATTTATTTGTTAATGAACAACTTGAACATTTGTTCCTTTTTGAGATTATTTAGTTTCCATATTTAAAACTCTAATTATTCCAATAGTATTTTACATACCAATAAGGCTTATAAGTCATCTGTAATAATTCAGAAGACAAAAAATCAGTTTTATTTTTTTATATGTGTACATATATACAAAACCATACCCATTGACACGAACATGTGCCATATTAAGGTAGATAGTGTTAGTTGATTTTTTTTTAATTACTAAAAAACTGTTATTGTGTATACTTTGTTAGATCTCATATCTAGGAATGAATGTCCCTTAATAATTTTTTCATATTTTTATTTTTTGACCTGTCACTGTTCTGATGAGGAATGATGCACAAGTCCAAAATAACTTTATTTCTCCTTTTTGTGCGGCAAAACACGATAAATACTAGTTTGAGGGAAAGGTTTTTTTTTTTTTAATGAAAAAAAATGTTAAATCAAAAAACATTTGAGGCTTATGGTCATTAAAATTGGGCTTTTGTATCATGCACCTCTCTTTTAGATAGTGTGGTTTTTAGAAAATTGCTAGATTTCCGCTGTGTGTAGTAAGTGACAAAATGCTTATTTTGGAGGGTATCTATCTAATATCTACTCACTGAAAGAATTAATTGTGCCTTCACAGAGTTCTAGCACTCTTAGGGGATTACGTATTTAAGTTTGTTTATTGTAAAACGCTTGTTCCGTTCTAAAAAATATTTCAAACAAGAATTTGTTTTGTTTAAAACTATGATTATGAAATAATTTTGTGTGATATATAATAAGGTGGGACAAGCTGAATTTATTTGTCATTAATTTTTTTTTTTTTATATTCTGTTTTTAAAGTTTGTTTATTTTGGGATTGAAAAATAATCGAAATTGTAAATGTGTAAATAGTTGCCATTTATTATTGGATCAACATACCTGCCTCCGAATATTATCACAAGATATATTTGACGACACGGGTCTTAAAGATGCATACAATTTGTAATTGTAAATATCTATATTTTGTTAATTTTATTTTTAGCTTTTTATAACATCTCAGTCACACTCAACATATGTAAATATCAATTAGCAATAAATTAACGGTCAAATAGCAGGTCATGTTAAAATGAGAATTCCGATAACGAAGCTAACTAGATGTAGGAAATATGAAATAGCGTACAAATGTATTGAAATTTTATTGTCAAATGAAATTGCAGTACATTTGGATGTAAATCAAAATGTCCATTGAAGGAAATGAGTTATAGCATTGTAAGAATTGTAAACATATTTTGTAAATAATACGTGGATATTATATTGTTATAAAAGATAAGTGCACGCGCTTAGTGTATATGAAATTGTATTGCTCATTTGATAATTTAATTATAATTGTATGTTTATTGTCCATTGAGAGGTAAATTATAAATAAGAAAATAAAATGTTGTTATAATATTTTAAAAAATTATTATGATAACATTTTTATAACTTAAAATCGATAATTGAGTTATCCTCTTCTTTTTCGGCCATGTTACTTGGCTTTAAGCAATAATTGGTCTGTGTAATAGTTATCAGTTGTTCATTTTGTTGGCGTTGTCTGCAGAATATTGCTCATTTCATACATTTTAAAATTAATTGTTATTTATTTCTTTTTAATTATTGTTTGTATAGACTTTGGTACAATACTATTAATTTAATATTATGGTACTACTATTGTTAGAAAATACTTATAAAAAGAAAAAACTTTTTTTTTAATAAAGATTTCACTATTTATAGAAAATGATTTAAATTTCTATTTGAAACGTGGTACAAGTACTGTAAAATAACAATAACTGCATTTTTTTATATGTACATTTAAATTTACAAATAAAAAAATAAATTCGATAAACTAACAGTACAAAATATCATATTGTGCTAGCGCATAAACCGTTCAAAGGACCTATTTTATAAATTGTTGTTATATATTTTGTTATTGAGTTGCAAAGTTTTATCATGATAATTCGCCGTGCTAAAATATAAGGACTTTGATAATTTTTACTTTATTGTTCTCTGTTGTGTATTGTGTTTCATTTAACACATAATGCTAATCAATTAATGAACCATTTATTTTTTTTTTTGTTTCTTTTATGATAATCCCTTCCCATTTGTAAATTTTATATTTATATTTAACTTTTTTATTTTATTTTTTATTTACCATAGAAGATGAGACAATATTTCAAAATATATGAAAATATTCTGTTGATTTGTTTTTATTTTTATTTTTCTATCTATGAGATTAAAGCGAATATATGAACTTGTTTTTTTTTTTTTATTATTCATTAGAAATTTTCAAAATTAGTCATTAAATATAGAATTTAAATGAGAAATATTAATTATTATTCAATGAAGTGAGTTGAGGTAAAGTAAAAAATGACTAAAATATAATTTATGAGGACAGCGGTGATGAGGTGAGTATTAGAACGTACTCTGTTGGCAGCACTGAGCCCACCAAACAAGATGGTTGTGTAGGATTTATTGTAGCTGTAAGGCGAGCCTTTAACCTTAGCTTTTGTCAATTAAATTTTGTTTTGCCACATTTTATATAGTATTAGTCAATTTTAAGTGGTTCCAGACACCGATTGATGGAATATTCGCTCGATTATTAAATAATGTTTTTGCATGATTGCTAAACCGGCGTTGAGCATTCGTTTTTTTTAAGCGTATTTTTTTATTTAGTATGTTTGATGCAAGAACGCTGTGTTTTGCTAACGTTAAATAGATCGTGGGTCCTGCTGATGAAGCGAAATTGACTGGATTTCATAAGGCCCTTTGGGTTTGGTGTGTAAACAGTAGTGTAATGACTGTTACCCGTGGAAAGTGAATAGCATGTGCGTTTATTAATCTTCTTATCAAATTAACTGTTGGTTGTTAATCAGAATGAGTAAAAGAAGAAGGACCTCCTCTGTTGCAAGCAGAGGTGTAGATGAAGATGAAGATTCTCAGCAGACCTCTGAGCCAGTTAGGAAGAAAAAAAAGTTAGATCCAGTAAGTTTAATTTTCATGTTTTGACCTACAGATTAAAGTTTGTTTACAATTTACAGTATCTAAGTTTGTTTGCTGCCCTCTTCCTAGCATAAAAAACAGATAAATCAAATGCTTTTATCAATAAATAAAGTATAATTGCAATCTAAGCTATGTTTTACTCCTGTTTTGTCTACTTATAGTTCTAGGTGTCGCACCCACTTTCATAAAAATATTAATGATGTAAATCTCCATGGTTAACCTTTTTAAGATTGTTGTTCCTGGACTGTCAAATTTGTTAATAAATATTAGAAGCATCAGTGTTGTGGTATTGAAATGTCAAATAGATTCAAGTATATATACAAATATTGTAAGCATTTTATGTGATCTGGTTTTGACATAATAGTTTGTTTATTGTTTTAATGGATGTAGAAAGTCCAGTGCTTAATTTACATGTAAGAAGTATGTTAATTATAATAATGAATACAATTTTGAAATAATTTCTTTTATTACATATTAATATTCATCTTAAACATTCCATTTATATAATTGCTTATTTTATTAAAATTATGTTATATATTATTTTTTTTTTCCGTCTTAAAGGTGTAATATTTTGCCCCTTAAAGGCAACAAGTTATATCATGTATTATTGAGTGAATAAGGGCTTGATTAGTTGGTAATTGCCTAATAATATTTGTCTTTTCCCCGTAGCCAAGACAAATAGTAAACAATTTTACTTATTTTCAGGTGAATAACAGAACTCAATCTTCGGTGAGTATTAGATATTAAAAATAAATTAATGGGATACTAGTTCTTGCTTTATTACTGGTATAATGTTCCCTCTTTTTATGTAACAATTACTTTAACCAACCATTTTTTTCCCGATTTGCACTGTTGGTAAAATGTTTTGTTACAATTATTTATGTATGGCACCTGTGAATAGAGAACGATTATTTAATATATGCAATCCAAAATTTTGAATGTACATTAATTTTTTGAATCAAGAGTTATTAATGTTTATTGTTGATATTAATTATGTTAAAAAATGTATGTATTCAACCCAATTCACACCGCATCTATTTATGATAACCGTGTCAAGTGTTTACGATTTGGCTTTTGACATGCATCTACTTATCTTAATTATTAGAGTTGCGGGAACTAAACATTTTCAAAATTGTCTCAGCATTCAAACAAATATTTTTAGGCTAATATATAATTTTTTTTTCTAATTCAGTTCATGGAAACCCCCCCTAAAAAAAATAAAAAGTAACAAGATCTTGTAATTTTATCCCACTGGTATAATATTTGTAATCATAACATGATCTCCACTTACACTCCCTATATCTTTTATTACTTATATTGTGTGTTTTCTTTTGACATTTAATATTTAGATCCTTAACATCAGAACTAGCCACTTGTTATTTAATATTTTCTTCTAATGATAACATAATTGATCTGTGAAGTTAAAGAGTTTAATCTGGTTTAAAAAAAAAAAATTAAAAAGGCTATCCTTGGTCTGAGACCTATATCAAATGTGTGCAGTTCGATTAGTCATAATATTTTCGGATCAGGATATTTTTTAGAAGACAATTTTTTTTTTAATATAACATATTTTATAAAATCCGCTCCCCAATAGGTTGGTCACCTGGGACAGGGTGGACCATTACTCCCATAAATAGCAAAGACTATATTATAATTTTTACTTATTACAACCAATGATATGGGAAGGCCTATGTACAAAGAAAATGCTTCTTTATTTAATTTATGTTAATTTCGGATTTGTATTTATTCCTTAAATGTACATAATAAAAGGGTATTATTATTATTATTATTTTATAAAATTATTGACAGGCTTATTGTCAACGACAGAATTCGGATTATATGGGTGTCCATGGTCCTTGTTCGAAGATTAATCTTCTTAGAAGGACTTCTGATTTGTCCGACCAGCCTCTCAATTCTTAATGCCTACCTGGTTAGGACTGGCTTTCTCAGTTATGACAGGTTATCTCTGACCAGTGTCATATTTTCAATTGAATATATTCTATCAGAAAAAGTGCTAAATAGTAGAATAAAATTGCCAAAGTCTCGAAATGGAATATTTGTTATTGGATTTAATTGAGCTAAACAACTGGGTTGAAGTTTCCATTTATTAAATCATTGATGTTTCGGCCACCTAGCCATTATTGCCTCAATCTTACTTGTTTCTATATAAGCATACTTTTATCCCGCAATTATACCAATAGAATTGCTTTCTTTATATTTTAATCATTTTATGGTAGTCAAACAAACATAATAAGAACCAAAATGAAAGGCTCGATGACCAAACATCAGTTGTCCTGGTGAATTGTAGCATTGTTTAGCCAAAAAAAAAATATATATTCCCAAGAATTTAGAAGAAAAATTAGAAATTGGATCTAATTAATTGAATATTTTTACAAACTGGGCGTAGCTACCTCTTGCTTTCCAATTAAAAGTTTGATTTTTAAAACAAGATTCAAATGGAAATGCTCTTCATTGTACTAGCAAAGCACTTTTATTTGAAAAATGGAACAATGAAAAACATTAAGATTCTTACAAAACACATCCTCTAAATCTACAAAATTGCACATAACCTCTTATTCACTGGTGCCACGGAGTTGTAAATATCTTAATCTGAAATCTTATCCACCTTTTGAGGGTAAAAAGTGTTTTAGGGTTCTCTATTAAATACAGTTTGAGGAACCGTTAGATCTAGCTAGATACTCGAACTCAATCTTTTGCTCTATACACAAAATCTTTTTTTGTTAAAAATTAAATAACATAAACAAAGCAAATTGTCCAAGACGATGGTTAAGTAAAAGAATGGTAAAAATGGGGATTCGCCCCCCCCCCCCCCCCCAAATAAAATGAAGTAGTTATGATTTTTGGATGTGTTGTATGCAATATATAGATGATGGCTATATGTTTTCTCCAAAATCTGAGAAATTTTTAAGTACTTGAAAAAACTTTTTATTTTTTACAGCTTTTACTTTACTGACTGTTTCGGTATCTAAAACTTTTAAAAGTTTCCTAGTACATGCTTAAAGTAAACTTTTTATTCATTCTGTTATTGCATATCAAATCACCCAGATTCTGCAAGTCCCTCTTTTTACCATCGTACTAGATCATAATAGATCCGATTTTGTTATTTTAATAACTTTAAATTTATTTATTTTTACTTTGTTAAATATCAACTGTTTAATCTTGAACAGTTCTTCATCCCGATTAAACCATATTCACTAATTTTTTGTTAATTTAGCCTATTTTAAATGTTTACCTAATTTGTTTGTTACATTAACTTAAAATAGGTCCTCTATTGTTAAAATTGTTGTAAAACTATCAAAATTCAATGTTGTTAGATTTTTTTAAATTTGATGAACTATATTTTTCAGAAATTATTGGTTCTCAAGAGTAAAATTAGGTATCATTTTGCTGTAGAATAATTTTACGTTAAACAAAGTTGGTTGTCAAATTGGCCCATGAAGTTCAATAAAGACAAAAACAACAGCAAGAATTTGTTGTTTTTCATTTAATCTTTTGTTTCAATTTTTTTTTCCTTTAAGAAATTTAGCAGCAACAATTAAGTTAGTCGAGATCAAAAACGTGAATCCATCTCTAGCCTCCATTCATCGCATACAATATTGAAAAAACTAAACCTCCTCATTTTATATACTGCAAAAGTACTGTTGTTCTACTAGACGTGTACTAATAGCGCAGTTGAATAATTTATTTTTTCAAAACCGCATTTCCATAATTGCTTATTAAACTTCTACAGTTATGTCACTTACACCATCACAGATACTCTTCATTATTTCATTTTCTCTCATCTGCTTATTTCTTCTGAAAATATATGAAGACTCCACGCTAAAAACGTGTTCAGTCCAGTTTTTGTGAATATTGTTTTATAGCGCATTATAGTAAACCATTTCGAGTACTACATACCTGTGTAGTTTACACGAAAACAGCGGGTTCAGTCCTTGAGATATTTATAGTTCTTTTTCGGGGGCACAAGCAATTACAATTCTTTTTTGGTCATTAATGCTTCTTGAACTAACAAATAATATATATCGTATTTTCATTAACATTAACTTTATTTGAAAATATATTGGGCATACACTATTTTTTCCCATTGAGTTAGAGTTACTAGGTTGTGTTCTATACATGATTTAACCTATCTTTTTGCTCTCCTATAAAATTTGCAAAATTTGACTGAACATGTTCTTAGCGTGGGGTCCTCATATATTACTTCTATGCTTAAACTGTGGAAAAGGACTTGTTTTAATCCTTAAATATGCTTCTTAAACTAACTTAAACTGATTTCGCCCACAATCACTGATTAATTAATAATTTTCTTTCTGGGTGACCATAATTATTTCTTTTCTTGTTTCTTTGCATTCGAATAATGCTTATTTTTCTTCATGTTACCCGTGTATATACTGTATATTTATGTATATAAATATGTAATTTTTTTAATCGGAACAGGCTGAACTTGTGCAGCAATTATATGATACAATAAGAAACCATAAAAAGGACGACGGCAGCTTACTGTGCGATTCGTTCATACGAGCTCCGAAGAGGAGGCAAGAACCAGCTTACTATGAGGTACGGGATTCGAAATTTTCTTTCCTCTAATCTTATCTTAATATAGTCAGAACATATAACATTCTTAAATTATTTTTAGGTGGTGACTAATCCTATTGACTTGTTAAAAGTTCAACAAAAATTGAAGACTGATGAGTACGAAGATATGGATGATTTCACATCTGATATTGAACTTCTTGTAAATAATACGAAAGCATTTTATAAGGTATTTATCGACACACTTATGTCAAATTATTCTTTTGTAGGGGAGAGCGGGGTTGGTTGGCACAGGGGGTAGGTTGGCCATTGGCTTATAGTTTCCGTCATACCTATTGTGAAGTTCCCACCATTGTACCATATGACCCGCTTGACCTCAAGAGTCTTGTCCTGAGTTTTCAATTTTTATATTTTCAGTTTATTTGGTTTAACCCATTAACGCTCGGTGTTACATTTATGTAACGCCAAAGTGAAGTTTGTTTTTGTCATAGAACGGAAACATTTCTTAGAACTTCGGGGTTTTTGTTGTGTTTATAATACACTAGGAAGGCGGTAGAAGGGATAGAGTCGATGTTTACTGTTTTATTATTGTTTCGACTACCGATTTGAACAGATTGAAAATGTCCTTCCCTGTTGACGTCGAAAGTCTGCAAAGTCTCCAGCAGTAAGTACCTTTACATACGTTTAATATTTTTTATTTTATTACTCAAAACAGAGAAAGACTTTCTCAACATATCTGTTGAGTTTCATGCGTATTGGTTGGTCTTTAAGAGTTTTATAACATTTCATTTACCACTGTTACCGAAATGTAACACCGGGCGTTTGGACCCCCTGTATTTTCTATTTTTCTTTTATTGTGTTAGACCGGGGTTTTCTCTTCAAGATGCTCTCGATTTAATACTCGGTGATGATGGCAACGGCCGTTTATGCAGAGCCACCGGACCCTTCTGCGGTTACTGACGAGGAGTCTGGGAATGAAGAAGACCTAGGAGATCCTCTTCACCTTTCAGGTGGGCAGCTTCTAGCTCCTGCTGAAATCGTTTTGTGCGACAATGAACGTCTTGGTGGCATTTATGATGTGCTTGAACCACCAGTTAGCCATCCTTCTACGCCCGCTCCGCCTGGAGCTTCAGATTCGACCTCCACGATGTCAGCGCTATATCCAGTTCCAGCTCCTACTTCAATCAAGGGTTCCAATGGATAATAAATCGTGTTAGAAAAGGTAAACCAACACCATTATTTATTCCGTGACTTTTACGCCAATCCTGTACCTTGGAAAGAAGAGGTTGTTATATATGAAGCCGAAAACAGCTGTGTCGAATGTTTTGAAAAGTTACTTGACAGCAACGTTTACCATCTTCTCTTGACTGAAACGGAAAAGTACGTCCAATTCAAAAATGAAGAACTTTTCTTTAGGGGAAATAAAATGCTTGATCCGGTTTTTAATTTTGACAGGGTACAATAATCTTCCAAATAAACGGATGTATTGGGAAGAAGTAAAGGATGAGCAAAACTTGTTGGTTTCGCAAGCCATGTGGCGAAGTAGAATGTTGTCACTAATAAAGTTTATCCACTTGTTCTTTTATATATTATAAGTTTTAATTTATAGTTTTGTTTATTGGCAACCTTTAACCAGTTATACTATTCAAATTCAGAATTATTTAAAAAAAAAAGCTCATTAAAAAACACAGGCGCCCGGTGTTACATTTATGTAACACCTCATTATGACCTTGTATTGAGAAAAAAAAATTTCTTTTTTATTTGTTCATGTTATATAGAATCTTAGCAAGTGGTGGTAGCAAAGATTTAAAAAAAATGCACCAAAAATAGTTCTGGGCGTTAATGGGTTAAAGGCATGGCAAAACATTTGACTCCGATTCTGTTCACATAGCCCTAAACTCCTTTGAAAAACCTAACCTTTCGAGTAACCAGTTTCTTGTTCGATTGTTCTCCCCGATTGGCTGCCATCTTTCATATGATCTCTCCTGTGGGGTTAATTGGCTCTCTTCAACTGGGGTTGGTTTGCGCAGTAGCAATTCACAAAAGCAAGGTAAACATAAACTAAGGATGAAACTAACAATTGTCTTTAGTTCCATCAAGGAGGATGAGAGCAATTTTTCTTATGCAGAAAATGACGACAGTCTAAACTTCTATCTTCTTTTATTGTCATTCTATTTTCCCTTAAAAGCTGTTAAAAAACGATTCATAATTATTATACCGTTATAGTTCAGCTTTTAATAACAGTAATATCTGGCAGGCAGTACTTGAATGAGATTGAACAACCCCACATTCTAGGCCAACCTGCCCCACATATGGGGGTTAATTGGCATACTTTCGATTGACCAATTCTTCAATTTTCTATGATCTTAGTATTAAATATTATGTGGTGAAAAAAATACTTGAAGTACTCTAATACTTGGAGTTTACAGTGGTATCAGCCCTATTGGGATTATATTAACAGGAACGACTCAAAAATCAAAAAAGTGAAAACTGTTGCCAACCAACCCCACTCTCCCCTGCTGATATTTTTTATGGTTGTCATTTTGTCTTTTCTGAATATTATAGAGCTCTTAAGTTTATTTTTTGTTTGTTTGATGTAATGATCAAACTTGCATATCTTCTCTCATTTGTTACACTGATAAACAAAAAAAAATTTCGGTGGATATGTTGGTTTCCAACACTTCTTTTGAGACATGCTGATTAAAAATATGCAAACCGTTTGTTTCTATCACCCACCATTTTTGAGATATCTGACATTCTGAGAATTTAGTATGTTGCGCTGAAGCATCGAACAGTAGGCTGCCAACATTGACTGGTGGTGTCTTCTATTGATGTTAGTGATGTAAAACTATCGAAACTTTGTTTTTTAAAGAGGAAAAGTAATAACCTGTGCCATAGAGCACCCTATATAGTATATAATGATTTGATTTATTAGCTACAGAATTCATTTAAATGGGAAATAATCAAAATTATACGTATAATTTCATTTATGTTTATATATTTACTATATATAAAAAAAAAAAAAAAAAAAAACATTACTTTAATTTAAAAGATATAAAACTCAAATTAACTGAACAGATATTTTAACATTGCTACTCTCATAAAGTATCACATGAATGTAAATGAAGTAAAAGTGAACTAAAACAATAGAACCAAAACTAAACTAGGAAAAAGCTTCTTTAGTCATTACAAATATTGAATGCATGTAAAAGAACAGAACAAATTAGCTCTAAATAAATTCATAAACTAATGTAATAAATGAAAACAGATTTGCCGGAATGACCTCAGAGTTATGTTTAGTTATGATATCATTGGCACATACAAAAATCTGTACTGATATGGTTAAGATCACAAAGTGTGGAACAACACAATAATAGTGATATACCGTACTCTATGATAAGAACGGAGCTCGAATGTTAAGGGTAAAACGTTTTAGTTCAAAGGTTACTAAAAACCTCGTCAAAGTAGTAAAATAATTATAATGAATGTTTAATTGGAGGTATCGACAAAGAAAAAAAAATTAAATTTCAAATGAGTTAGAAATAAATTTAATGAACTTTTATTTGCCGTTTTTATTAATTCAAAGATTCAAGTCATCACTAAAAACTATCGATAGTATCGATAGTTTTATGTCTAATACCATCGAACAACAAAACAAAATAAACAAACAACGAGAAAAAAAATCCAACGAAAGGGGATTAAAAATATATATGTTTTTGATATCTTGAAAACCTGACGTGATAGAGCAAAATGGTTTTCAGATTTATAATCAGCATGAAAAACTGCATAAAAAAAAGTAAACGTCTTGCCAGATATCTATGGCTTGTTTATCAGTGTTATTGTTCACACATAAATTTACTAAATTTTTGCTTTATAGAAAGTTTTACTCCTTCCTTTATATTTAAAGTTTATGAAACATAAATATAAATTTTATTTACATTGTTTTTTATTTATTTAATAAAACTTTTCTCAGTAAACATTAGAAGCAGACTGTATTAAAAAAAAATACCATATAAATCTTCTGTACTGAGTTTACCTTTTTATTCCATATTTGTGTTCATGACTTCTTCTATTTTTTCTTTTTTTTTTTTTTTTTTTTTTTTTAGAGAACGACTCAAGAATATAAAGATGCTTGTGAGCTGTGGGAACTTTTGCAAACCACAAAATCAAAATTATTAGAAGATTCGAAAGCTGCTGAAGAGGAATCAAAAGGCAAAAATATTCTAAAAGTAAGTTTAAAGGTTTCAAAGTGATAAAATTTTTAAAACAATATTTATATTTGTTATTTTTATTTATTTATTTTTTTTTTTTTTTTAATTTTAGTCAAAGAAGGAAAAGGAATCCAAGGCTCAGGAATCTAAGAAAATGGATGATAGCGAAGATACCTCCGAAGGTTCGATTACTGAAGAAGAATCCAACATGTGTGAAGATCTGTTTACAGCTGTGATGACTGGAACCTCTGAGGATGGTAGACTTTTA
Source organism: Aelia acuminata (assembly GCA_911387785.2). Taxonomy (NCBI): domain Eukaryota; kingdom Metazoa; phylum Arthropoda; class Insecta; order Hemiptera; family Pentatomidae; genus Aelia; species Aelia acuminata. Next base: position 126,897,007 of record OU426982.1, on the reverse strand, counting down.
CACACTGTTTTTCAACTTCTTCCTTCCAAAAAGGTACTTGAATGCTTCCTAATTTTATTTTTACTTTCTATCGAATACAAAAATATTAATTTATGTGTTTTCAACAGCGGTATCCCAAGTATTATGAGGTGATAGATAATCCCATTGACCTGAGAATGATCGCTAGAAAAATTCAACAAAGTAAATATTCCAATCTGGGGGAAATGGAAAAGGATCTAATACAGATGACTAAAAACGCCTGTACTTTCAATGAACCCGGCTCGCAAATTTATAAGGACGCCAAAGCATTGCGTAAACTGATCCATGCCAAAAAGATAGAAATAGAACAGGGAAAATATCAATCCCCGAACAAGGCTAGTGAAAGAATTAGAAGTAAAAGGCTTAGGAGTGGCCAAACTCTTTCCGCAATTACTGCTGCTCTAAAAAGCGAAGAAGAGGACGAAGATGAAGAAGACGGTGGCAGTGTTATAGAAGTTGAGGAGCCCGATAACCCTTGCTGGCAGCTGTACGACTGTGTCAAGTCTACGACTGTTCAGGGTATGTATTTATTTTCTTATCCAGTCTAGTTCAATTCTTAGGATAGATTTCTAGTATGTATACAGGCAAAAATAGCGTATACCATTTTCAAATATATCTTTTATATACATAAAAATCTCGTGTCCCGATGTTTGTTAGAGGTAAAATCAGAAATTACTTAACCGATTATGATTAAATATGGCTCATTGTGTGTAGTTTTGTCCAACTTAAAAGATAACATAGATTTTATCTTGATTATTGGCCTTAATATTTCTTTTATTGCAAATTAAGTGCTTATTAAACTAAAATTGAGTGTGATTATTTGTAAGTTCTATAAAATATAAATGGCGGTGTAAATTGATTATTGACACAACACTTAATTTTCTTTCGATATTTTGGGAGGGTAAGCATAAATCTATTTTTTCCGGCTTGGACTAGGAAAATCCGTGTCCTTCCCATGGCAAATTATGTTTCGCCTTTTCACGTGTGGGGAAAACATCAAATCTATTTGTTTTAGATAAAGACAGGTTAACCAAAATCATTGTGCACCTATTAGTATAACCTCCTGATACGATATCTAATCGTGTGTTATATTCTGAATTTAATTAATATGTATTATGGCAGAAGATTAATTTGGTACTTTTATGTTCAATTTCTATTTTGATTATACTAAACCCTGTTCCAATTATATTCTTTATTAGTTCCTTTTACATGTGTCATTCATTAACACATTATGGTCAAATATAAGATTCAATCAATAAAAACTTTAACCCATCTAAATTCTTTACCAAACAATTTTCAAGTTGGCGTAAAGTTCTATTTTAAATCCCCTTGGTCTTAGATTAGTTGAAACGTTTTTTATCTTTATCAGTGAATTTTGATTTCACTGTATTTAAAAGAATAGAATATAATTAATTCAACGCATTATAGCCATCGAGCCACAGCCAACACGTGATGGGGTCTGCTCGTAATTAAATAAATATCTAACTTATTATCATGCTTTTGAATAGTTGGGTATGCTTGGGGGGTGACTATTTCATAAAATTTATTTTATTTTTAAGTTTAAATAAATGTATCTTAAATTTTTTTTTTTTATTTGTACTTTAGGGCATGTACTCTCTGAAGCCTTTCTCAAATTACCTTCAAAGAGGTTTTATCCAGATTATTACAAGGAAATCAGAAACCCTATCTCATTGGCCCAAATTAGTAAAAAGCTTCAGGTAAGGAATTTTTTTAATGGTCAATATATTTAAATATAACATGAAAAACTTCTCTATTTGTCCTTTTAAAAATTAAGTTGATCGATATCTTTTTCTATATCTATCATCTTTTTATAACATCAATAATAACAATAAATCTGTTAACACTTCTTAATTTTTAGATTTATTCTACAAATCATTATTTAAAATGAAGGTGCGTTTACTCATTCGAGCCATTTGCTCAAACCAGTTTGTGCAAACGAACTGAATAAAATATTTTCGTTCACTCATTCAGTTCAATTTTACACAACTATACGTGAGGTACATACCCTTAAGAGTGTAATTTCTTGTGTCGTAATGTGGAGGAAGCAAAAATTCTTTTAACAGTTGCGTAATTTGTGTATAGGTTTTTCAAATGAGGATGGTGAACTAATTCTTGGAAAGGGTGGGTGTACGGTGTGCATCATAAAGAAAAAGATGCAATAAAAGACTAAAAGGAAATGGTGTAAACCATGGCTACTGCAGAATGATTTGTTTTTAATGTTGTGTTCACCCACAAGTTTACTTGCTAAATTGCGCTGTAAGCCTGACGATGTTCATAAGTATGTTTAAATTACACCTGACAATTTTCATGTTAAAAATGTGCAATTCATAAATTTGATTACACCAATTATTTGGAGAGAAGACACTTAACAATGGGGAGAACCGATGAAAATATAAAATGTTCCGTAGTTACTTCTAAACCAACACTAACTTCAGCACAATAACTTCTATGTTCTAATAACTTCAGAAACATGCCATGCAATTTACTGAAAAAATGCTTCAGTTCATAGTACCATCAATGAGGCACATAAATATCCCTGCATCAGCATCTGATATTTGACATTACCTTCTTCAACTCTTTTCGAGGTGAATTTGTATTGAATCATTCAATACGTTGAACGTTGATTTTTTTTAATGATACTCTCCCTCTCGGCTTCCAGGTTCATGGGTTGCATTTTTTGCAATCTCAAGCATCTTATGGATGAGATTCCCTATTGCAGTCGTTGTAATCTCTGCTCTTCACTTTTCACATACATAGAACGACTTTTATGTTTGAATGAATTCAGCAATAAATTGTTTTCCAATAAATATTTTGATAAATGCAATGAGCAGATAGCTGTCAGGGAAGATGTGTTGGCGGTTTTCATTCAATGCACATGCCTGAAATTAGAACTGACGCTTGAGCACTGTTTAGAATCTCATTATAATGCACCAATCTCTAGACAATTTTCTGTCCAGAAAGACTTACCACAAGCCGACTTTTTTGGCTTGCACCAACTTCAAACCTGGGTTTACATGCAACAATTTATTTGTGCAAGCCAGTTTTTGCAAATGGCTTGAGCATGTAAACGCACCTTTAGTTTCTTTCTATTTTGTATATTGTAGAAAATTGTCTTCATTCGCTAATATTCAGGCTTTATTGGTTAAACATCCAATGGTTGCTGTTGTTTAGGTATTGATCATGTTGGTTAAGAATTTAAAAAATCTTTTGCTCTTTTTAAGATAAAGTTCACAATGGATATTAAAGCATTTAGGCCAAAAAAGTTTTGTTTTAAAAAATTATTTTTATTAGTTACCTTCATCATATTTGAAATCGCCAATTCATTATTCTAGTTAATATAAAGGAATATACTTAAAAATTTCTTATAGCTTTATAATAATGATTAATCAGCTAATCGTTGTATCTAAGAATTTACTTACTTAAACCAAGATTAGTTTAGTTTATTGAATTCTTCTTTTATATAAATGATAGTGGATTGTTACTTTGTAATATTCGTTTAACTGTAAAACTAATATCCTTTCATCGATTTACAGAATTTTGACAATGTATTTTCTTGTTTATAATTTTAGAAAGGACAGTATGGAACCGTCAGTGAAGTCGCTGGTGATATGAACATTATGTTTGAAAATGCCAAAAAATACAACAGACCTGATTCCAAATTATATAAGGTAAGTGTAGGTACCCAATTATTTTCAATATTACTGTCAGTATCAATAACTTTTACTGTATAAGGATTTATGAAAAGGCAACAAAACAAGGCTAGTCTATTAGAGGGACCTAACCATGCGCTGTTTCAACAACTGTAAGTTTTAGAGCTTTTAAGCACAAGGCCCAATACGTGTTACCTAGGTGGACCTTAAACCCCACGTTAAATTTTTAAAATGCTGTTAGTCCCATTTCGATCCATAAACTTACTATGAATCCTGTTTTTAACCTTCCGCTGGGCACTAAGACTTTTGTAACACCACTGGGCGCTAGCCGTATTTTGGACGGCGTACAACTTTTGTTCTATTTCACTTTCCCATTGACTCTTAATGATGAGTTTATTTACTATAATTATAAGATTGTTCATTTATAGGTAAAAAAAGTATAAATTAAAAAAATATATATATGAATTTATTTATAATAAGATTGAAAATTCACAAACAATATTTGATTATGATTTGCAGTTAACTAAATCAATATTTCATATTCTAACGCGGTCATATTTTAATATTTAACAAAAAAAAATATAAAAAATAATCTAATTAAAAAAAAATTATGATTGAATTCAAGTAAGATATGACATCAATTGGAAACAACATAATATGTTATGTATTATTCCTATTTCTAATAAAATTTTCTAGTATCAAAATACTATATTACTACTGTATATGAACAACGAGAATATATTTTATGTCAATTATAGGAATTAGAATAACCAATTTCAAATATCATTGAAAAAATAGTTTGCGCATGTGCAACCTGTTTATTTCTTATCTGTGTTTATTTGTTACCAAACATTTTATTGGTTACACTTTTAATTTTTTATGTGAAATACGTCAATACGTGATTGAGTTATAATAAGTAACGATTTAGACGTTCTTTATAAATGTTCTATAGACAAAACATCCAAAATGATTGAAAGAAAGCTTCTTTTTTTTCATGCAAACTATACGTTTGTGTTTTATCAACTGCTTTACTGATAAATAATAATAAATAAAAATTTGGGAGAAAGAACTCCAATTCCTACTTACATTTTGTTGAAAATTTCTATTACACCAGTGGGCGCTAGCCGTACTATGGATGGCAGCAGACAATTTGCACTTCAATGCTCGCTATTCATCGTACCTTGAACGACACTTTTACCCTTTTATTGTAGGGGATGAATAGCAGGTAGAATAACTGGAGCCCATAAAGTTATTGGAAATTCCCCTTTCCTAATAATAGCCAAAACACCTATCTGCCGTCCAACGGACTTCATAGAGCCCACTGGAGGGTTAATATAATTTATTCATAGTTAAAACTGAGACTCCAATTTTCAAACTGCATGAAATTCTGAATCCAATGATACCACATTCATGGCATTTGTGCGTGCATAGGATAATGATATTCTTTCGTGTTTAGGATGCCTTAAAACTACAGAAAATTATGCAAAAGAGGGTTCAAGAACTTCTTGACTTTGACCATCAGGTATCTAATCTTAATAATTATTATATACTTAAATTAATTATTATTAAACATTAACAGTAATTAATGTGTATATAAATGAATTAAATCTTTATTTTAAAGTATTCCGCAAGTGAAGATGATTCAGTTGACGAAACACCTTCCAAAAAACCGCGGGCTTGTAACTCTGGAAGTTCGACACCCACAAGTACTCCACATCATGTTCCTGTTATGCCTACTTCTACCTCTACGACTAACAGGCTTCTCACGAGGGGAAAGTATTTAGACAATATTCCTTTAAAAAAGCGCTTATATTCGTTGTGCAAGTGCCTTATGCAGTATATTGTAAGTATCTTTACTTGTACTAAAATTTGTTTTTATTGATTAAAGATCTAAACTATTTTATATATATTGTTTTTGTATAGTGTGAAGATGGTCGTCAACCGATGCTGATGTTCATGGAAAAGCCCTCGAAGAAACTATACCCAGAGTACTATAAAGTTATAGAAAAGCCGATAGATATGCTTACGATCGAAGCAAACATTCGAGCAGAAAAGTATCAATCAGAAGAAGAAATTCTTTCAGATTTCAAAGTATTCAAATTTTTTCTTATAAATAACATTTTTTGAATTAAGCCTTGTGGTCAGCATGGCTTTTGAATTAGTTTAGCCAAAAAAAAAAAAAAATTGACTGTTTGTTTTAATTAAAATTCATTTAATTTTCAGTTAATGTTTCAAAATTGCCGGAAATTCAATGAGGAAGGATCAATGATTTATGAAGACGCTATTAAATTAGAAAAAATATTGAGAGACAAAGTTAAAGAACTCGGGCCTCTGAACGATTCAAAGCCCCCCGAAAAGAAAGTATTAAGGGAACATAAGGATCACCGAGAGCACAGGGAACACCGGGATAGGGAAAGCAAAAGGTATTTCTACTTTCCTCATTTGTTTTGTGTCTTTAGGAGAGTGGAAAGGGTTAGTTTAAAATAAATAAAGTAGTATTTATTCTGAACTTGTAACTGGTTCGCGTTATGTTTGTGAAAAAAAATAAGTTTTTTTTTTTTGTTTTTGAGTAATGCTTTGGTACTTCTAATTGCACCAATCAATGAATTCTTAGTACACCAAGGAACAACACATTTATTGGAAATTACTATTTTATTTATTCCACATAAGGTTAACGATTTTCTTGTGTTCACATAAATACTTTTCAACACACACTAATTAAAACAGATGATTTTTATAATTTTAAAAGATCATTGACAGTGTTGCCATATGGTTGCACAAATTAAGAAAGAAAAAAAAATATTTACACAATTTTTTAGTTGATATTAATATTTAACTAGTTATTTTCTAATAGCATAATTAATAATATTTTATAAATAGAATGTTATTAAATCTAAAGAACTTTTAAGAAGAAGTAATCTATAAAACTACAAAATTGATCTAGATGGGCAACACTGCTACATCAATATACATGGACAACACTGCTACAATGCCATTCCACTGTAACAAAAGTTTACTGCTGGATTAACATTAACATTAATGTAATATAAATATTTTACAGTGAACAGAAAATGACCCATGTATTTATCTAGAATATAAACCTAGTCAAAATAATTAATATTTTTTCATACACTGAAGCGTCGATTTAAATCTGAACAAGTGTTGTCGGGGGTGGTTTGGATAATAGAAATTCACAAAAATATATATGTATATGTAATTAAATTACAGTTCTTAGTAAACAAATAACTATTGAATGTCTTAGTTAATTGAAGCATGCAAACCAGCGATAAGCCAGATACAGTTATTAAAGCAGATTCTTACAAATAATTAGCACTGGCTCTCTTCGTAGAAGTTCATGGAAAATCATTTTATTTTTGTATCATTTTATACAATACAAATAATTTTACAGAAATGTAGACACGTAATTTTGTTCTTAAAATGTTTTATTTTTTTATATTAATTGATTCCTGTTTGAATTTAATAAGAATTCAATGTTTTTATAATCAATGCTTCACTGTATATACATATATATTTGAAAAGTAGACTCATGAACTTAAATCTTTCTATTTATTATGGTACACAAGACAGTATCAACCAATCAATTGCCCCATTCCACCTGCACTCTTATTCTTTTTCCGTCTTGATTTGTTTATTATTGTCAAAAAATAGAATCCTTCTGTCTATATGCTCTTTGTACATGCAGAATTATTGTTTGCCACTTATATTTAAAATTAACTCTTAGCATAGTATAATCGGTCGAATCGTGGGGCTTTATTAGCTTTGCTCTGTGCTTGCTGATTTAGGGTATCTTTTAAAACAAAATTGACAGCTCTGGTCTTATCGTCCAGCAATAGGCTAAAATCTAAGTTATTTTCTGGACAATCTCCTTGTAACATAATTCACAAACTGTGAATCTAATTTATTTTCAAGTTCAAAATATTTTTTTTTCTCATAAATTTGAAAACTATCTATTTTGTATTAGTATATATTCAATTCATGTGATAGCAGATAAATAGCTGTTATTGCTTACAGTTTTTGTCTATCAAATATTTATTTCCTATTATAATTATTTTTTTCTTAATGAAAAAGTAATGCAGCTTACTTTAGACAAATTATTAAATTACAGTTACATATGAATGTAATCTATTAAGGCTACGGCTTGTTTTTAGTTCGAACTCCACCCCGAAGCCGAAAAAGGTTAATAAAAGTGTTGACAGCGTAACGCTGCACAAGATGAGGACGTTATTCCATACAATAAGGGACTTCAAGGACCAGAAAGGGAGGCAGCTGTCTCAGATCTTCATCAAGCTCCCATCTAAAGTAGTAAGTAGTTGCCATTAATAACCATTTGTTATAATTGTAAGTATTTTATAATTATAACCATTTGTTATAATTGTAAGTAGTTGCCATCTAAAGTAGTAAGTAGTTGCCATTAATAACAGCCATTTTGTTTTTTGTTGTTAATGAGTAGTTTTTGTCTTCTGGTCCAACCTTTATCGATAACAAACTGCTTAAGCAAAGTTTATAATTCTTATTAATGTAATGCTGTCACCGCCTATTGCTGCTTGCAACCTCCCGACCTCTTTCCAACTCGGCAAAATCAGCATTAATGCAATCCTTCTACCTTCATGTCGGCCTACCCCTCCGTTTTTTTTTTTTTTTTTTTTTTTTTTTTTTTTTTTTTTTTTTTTGGGACTTCAAGTCTTCCACTGAAGCCATATACTGCCCATACTAACACCCATGGCACTGGGTGATACTTCTCCTACGAAAGAAAAGCACTTCCCAGGGCGGAACTCGAACCCGCAGCTCTGGCATGGGAGTGCGTCGCTTTACCGCAAAGCCACACCGGGCCCCAAGCCACCCCTCCGGTTGGCAAGGTGCTCATTAATATTTTAGGGATTTATTAGTCACTACACCTCAAAATTTTGCATGTACGTTTTATTCACCGTAATCCTATCATCTGAATATTATTTACCGGGTACATTCTAGCGATTTGGCACGTATATAACCATCAAAATTCTCAGGTTAAATCATGCTTCTTCGGTCCAAATATTTATTTAATATTTTCTTTGTTTCTTTCGTTTAATGTACCTTATGCTACTAGGTTAATCAGACAATGTCTTAGAAGTCCTAAATTTTGCCTATCCAGATATAATTAGGATAGGGGTCTTTAACTTCCTGACATTGCACAGGCTCGGGAGCTCCACTTAATGTCCCTTCCGAAGGACCGCATAGTCAAGGACCTTTTCGTTATAACTTTTTGCGGTGTTTTTCTGAATGAACTCACTGACTACAGGTTGACAACAATTGCTTTGTACTTGAGGGAGGAGCTTAATTAAGCTCCACCCACTGTCAAATTTAAAATGTGTCAGGTTAGGTTACCATTTACTGTAAACAATGGGTATTCAAAATGAGAAATACTCTTTATTGTTAATAGATGCCATTGTAAAATGAAAAGAAGTAATTTAATTGTTGTAGATATTATATTTCTAACAAGTAGTTCTGAATATATTATTTTAAAACAACATTGCAGTTCTAAAAAAAGTTTTATAATTATTTTAATTTTTATATCAAATCAAAAGGTGCCAATCAATATCTCTCATAAATGACTCTATTATGATATTTAAAAAATAATAATTTATTTTTAAATATTTAATTTAAATATACGAAGGGGCAAAGGCTTGCGTTAAAATTAGGGGTGCAATTAGTAAATGCTTCCCTATAACGAAAGGTCTGAAGCAAGGATGCGCATTGTCTCCTCTCCTTTTTAATATATATGTGGAAAGGGCTTTAATGAATTGGAAAAAAAAATGCCAGGGTATGGGGATCAAGATTGGTAGTGACTACCTCTTCAATCTCCAGTTCGCTGATGACCAAGTCATTATCGCTTCAGAAGTGGAGGATGTGGAGTACATGATGAGGAAGATCCTTCAGGAATATTCTAGTTGGGGGCTAGAAGTCAGCAAGGAAAAGTCCGTCTACATGGCCTTTAACGGAACAGGGAGTAATTTAATCCTGGAAGGATGGACTTTAGAGCCACAATGCAAGTTCAAGTATTTAGGAAGCTGGTTGGACTCGCTAGGGTCCAGCGATCTGGACATCCAGGAAAAGGTCGTTCAAGGAAAAAAAATCATCGGGATCTTGAACTCGGTATTATGGAGTAGGAATGTGAGCATGAAAAAAAAAAAATAATGTATAAAGCCTTTTTGGAAAGCGTCAGCCTCTACTCGGCAGAAGCGTGGACATTAAAAGCTAAACAAGCAGGTTGGCTCTTAGCCCTAGAAATGGATTTTTGGAGGCGAGCATGCGGAGTGTCCCGAATCCAAAAAATTCCCAACGAACAAATAAGACGGCGGGTTGGGAAAGAAGAAAATATCCTCCATAGTATAGAAACCATGAGGTTAAAATGGTTTGGACATGTTATGAGGATGAATGAGGGAGCATGGCCAAAAAAATTGCTGAAATGGAAACCAGAAAGAAGAAGGAAAAGAGGTCGCCCGAGAAAACTCTGGTATGACGGAGTGGATGAAGGAATGATGAACAGAGGGATGAGAGAGGGAGACTGGGAAGACCGAAAGAAATGGAGAGCGCTTATTATTGGGGACGACATATGACTTAATGTTGTAAACAGTCGTAAATAAATAAAAAAAAATATTTAATATCATTTAATTTAATATTATTAAAAAATAAATAATAAATCCATTAAAGCCTGATAAAAATTAATCACTGTCACTTTCATCTGATATCCTGCCATTTTCAGAACTTGATGAGCTGCTACCAACAAGGTTAACAATGATCTTATCCATTTCTTCATCAATAATAAAATCCTTTTCCCAATAGTCTACTTCAACCTTCTTTACATGCTCACAACAGGCTTTCCATTTTTCAACAGAGAAGCTATTAAAAACTGACTCACAATAGGAACACTTTTCATTAAGTGAAGTTGATAGGCATTCACTAGCTATTTTATTTTTTATATCACCCCATACAAGTTCAATAGGATTTAACTCTGGGTGATATGGAGGCAAATATAACAAATCATGGCCTAACTCATTGAGTTTTTCTTCCCCAATATAAAGTTTTTTAATATAATAGTCTTTACACAAATTTAATAATTCAGGTTTCCTCATGTCAGAATTGTGTGGTATTCCCTGCTCTACAAGCCATTCTAATACTTCCCTTTTTAAATTTGCACTATTAGGTTTTTTATTTTTTACTTTGCAATGATAAGAGGCATTATCCATTACAATGACACTATTTGGAGGAAGATTTGGTCTCAATTTTTCTTTAAACCACTTCAAAAAATTTTCAGTATTCATGTCTCCATGGTAATCCTGATTTTTTGGATTTAAATATTAGTAATGCACCAGGAATAAAACCACACTTACCTCCAGCATGAACAATTATTAGTCTCGGTCCTTTAGAAATATTAGCTGTTGCACCCATTTCATCTGGACTTTGCCAACAAGTTTGCACCATATGTGTTGCATGGAGATAAGTTTCATCTAGGTAAATTATGCATCTATTTGCTTTTCTAAAATATCTTATTTCTCGAAGGTACCTTATCCTCCATGCAGCTATTTCCTGTTTTTCGCATAATATTTTTCTATTACTCTGGCACTTCTTCCATTTGTAACCCATTGTCTTTAATTTTCTTCTAAGGTACTCTCTGCTGCAGTCTACCTCACCATCAAACTTCAAAGCTAATAGTAATTTCTTTATTGTGGGACACTGCTTTTTGATGACATAAAAATCATGGATTTTTCTTCTTATTAAAGATTCTGAAAATGAATCAATAATAACTTTAGGGTTTTTTGACTTACCCCTAGATTTTGGTGTGCTAAACTTTAATTCACCATCCTCTTGAAGCATTTTTCTTCCTTCTTTCACTATATTGCTTATTGAAGATCTCGAATATCCAGTTATTTCACATACAGAGTTCATAACATTATAGTTTAAATTATAGTCTTTTTTATTTTTCACTAAATATTCGTGAACACAAAATATTATTTCCCTGGCTTGCCTTTTTATAACTTTCTTTGTCACACTCTTTTTTGGAGTACTCCGACTAGTAGAAGGATTTTCCATTTTAGAACAATACAAAAATAAAAAGCGGTAAAGGATAAACAAAGCAGACAAAACAAGTTTGGTTATAATCACGGTTATAATGGCATTTCATTGGCTGGGATCTGACATCAGTTTTCGTGCATGCACTAGAGGTACAATACAACTGTTGTCAAGCTATACTTTCTGTAGTAACTGAAGGGAAAAAAACATCTTTAAAATGTTTCCTCAATCATGAAATCTGATGAAGTATTAAGAAAGATGTGATTTACCAATACAAAAGCAACTTTAAGAAATATATGATACCTAATACAGCAGTAACAAAAATTATTATTTATTATTAAATAATAATAATAATAATTGTCAAAATTATTATATTAATATCCTCACCATGAATTGAAATTGCGTTGTAGAAGTGGTTAACACCGGGTTTGATAGGAAGTCAAATGGAGGTTAGGTATACACCTTGCGGATTTTTCAATTTTTGTTTCATATATTCAATCTTAGTCTCCTCACCTATCCTTATTAATGCTTCTCTTAAACATTTTATTAATTTTTTGATATTTTTCTAGGAATATCCAGATTATTATGAAGTGATCAAAAAACCAATCAATTTGGAACAAATATCCCAAAAATTAAAATCTAGTTCATATGACGGCTTAGATGATCTTTGTAGTGACCTTATTTTGATGTTCGACAATGCTTGTAAATATAACGAACCAGATTCGCAGATATATAAGGTAATTATTCTATATAAAAATAAAATTATATTCTATAATAGAATAATAATTTTCTTTAGCATTTTAGATCTTAATTTGTATTGATATAATTACTTCTCAATTAGTAAATTGAATTTTCTTATTCCATTCTGTCTTTATAATATTATATATTGTCAGTTTATCATAAACAAATTATCAAATAACATATCAAATTAACGTAAAAAATGTTCTTTGATTTATGACCACATATTCTATTTAAAAATTTACAAATTAAACCCCAGTAGTAACCTCACGGATCAATTTATAAATATTTAAATATCAAATGAAAATACTAAATAATTTGTTGATTTTGATTTTGCTCAGAAAAATCGGAAGATTTTATGTATTTCATAACTATATATAATATTTTATGTGTCATTTTGATATAATGCATTTTCACTTTGTTGACTTTTTGCTCAGAAAAATCGGAAGATTTTATGTATTTCATAACTACAGTACCAGTCAAAAGTTTAGACTCACCCTCAGGTTTTGTAAAATAAATAAATAACAACTTTTTTTTTATTGAACAACATAACAACTATAATTTTATTTTTAATTTATTTATAACCAGCTGTATATCCCGGTTTCACCCAGGGAACTTGGAAAACAATTATAAAAGCCGTGGGTCAAGTAAAGTTCGTTAGGACAGAAATGAGATTTTTTTCGGCTACAACGGTTAATTTTGTAAAAATCTAATGTAAAGCGAGATCATAGCGATTTTTATAACAATAAAGAATATACCATGAGGTCGGATGAAGTAATGCTATTTTAATATGGACAGGTGTTCACACCTGGTATGAAAGAACCACTAAGCGAAATTTGGAGAATTTAGGACAAAAGATATAGATTTCTATAAAGAACAACAAATAATCAAACAAACAGAATTCCATCTTTATTTATATAGATTGTATTTAAAACAATCATATAATTTTTGAAATTTTATCTCTTGAGTTACAATTATTTTTTTAAACTTGAAGATTGTGAATTAAATACAAGTGAGTCTAAACCTTTGACTGGTAGTGTATATATAATATTTTATATGTCATTTTGATATACTACATTTTTATTTGGCGTCATTAAACAAGGACGAAACTCCCGAAGAGTTTAGCTTCATTAAATATGTACTTAGTGACTTTTTGCAATGAACTGACTATTTATAAGAGAAAGAGAGAGAGAGATCAAATAAAGCTCTAATAACATTTTTTAAAAATGCACTGCATAATGTATAACTGAATTGGTAAGGCTGTAGAGGTCAGCCTTAAAATTCAATAATTTTTTCTCTATATCTTAAAATGAGGTCTTCTAACTGGAATTAGAGTTAACTAATATTAAATTAAATGTTTTGTGTAGAAAGATCATATATGAATGAATTCTAATCTTAGGTGGTTTTTGGTGGACTCCTTGCAGATATATATATATATTTTTATTAAATATTAATTCTTAGCATGGTCAAATAAAGTGAAAAAACAAATATTAATATAGTATTTCAAAGCACCCTTCTGCATCAGATGCTTTGATTAAAGATGGAAAAAAACAAAACATTTTTATATGCATTAAAAATACATTGATTTGTTTGTTTCTTTTTCACAATATATGGTGACAAAGATCTGAAAGGATTGACAAGATATCATTAAAAGTGCCATGCCGACGTCTTTTGAATTATTTAAAGGCAAAACTGAGCCTGACGCTTCAAGTGAGCTTTTAAAAATTTATAAATTTTATCTTCATGTTTCGAATTGTTATGTTAATGATTCAAATTGTAATTTGTAATGATTAACCTTCTTTTTGGTGCAGGATGCGTTGACTTTGCAAAAAGTTGTGATGCAGACTAAGCTTCAACTGCGCCAAGACGAGCAAAGCGTACCTGACGTCCAAGCAGCTGTGCAAGAGCTCCTCATGTCCCTCTTCATTTCTGTTTATAATCACCAAGACGAAGAAGGCCGTTGTTTCTCGGATTCAATGCAAGAGCTTCCTGAACACGATGAAGTTGACGGCAAAAAGTATGAACGAGTTGATTCCATTATACTTTTCAATTTGTTGATTCATTAATATGCTTTATTCAATTACATCTTATTCCTCATATGCTTTAACAATGGTAAAAGCGATATTTAATTTATTATTTATTTATGTATATATAATTATTTATATATATATATATATATATATATATATATATATATATATATATATATACAAAGATACATATATCTATGACTAATACCTCTGTTGTACGAAAATATAAGTCCCACCAGTTCCAGGGTACAACATATACTTCAAGGACGCATTTATATGTCCTGCCCGGTTAAAGGGTTAATTAGAAAAAATGAGTACGAGTAGTTTTCAAGAGTAAAACTGAATATATAGTTTTATGTTTATAGTTTATGAAACTAAATATAAGGTACAACAGGATACCAAGAAGGGGACCAAATTAGTCTCAACAAATCTAAATAATAGGCCTTTGCTGGAGGGTGTAGCATAGTGAATTGGATTTTGCTCACCCTGAGTGTTTTGGGTGTCTTGGGGTTGGGGGACATTGGTTGAGATTAGTATCTGCCCTGTGTGACTTCAAATGATTTGTCTGCCTGTTTGCTGAACTGAAGATGGCTCATAAGAGCTGAAACGTCTTATAAATAAAAAAATGTTTAATAGTCTTCTCATTTAATTCCGGTGCCATATTTAATTTTTTAAGGTTAATGAAAGCCGTAGGTCACCAAATATATCATATATTTATTTAAGTATATAATCCATGATGTTTCGGCCTCAATGTGCCATTCTCAAAAGACAAAAACTAAAAATATTAAATAAAAAATTAACTAAATTTAATAACAATTGATATTAAAAAATTTTTATGGCTAGAACGAAGAATACAACAACACAAACAAAATTGTAAAGCAAAAACAACTTAATCAAAATTTGCAGCTGGTCTATCACAACATACACCTATAAATAAACATGAATTTGATTTTAAAAATGCCTCAATAATACATAAAGAAAATAATCCTAATAAAAGAAAAATTAAAGAAGCTATCTACATTTCAAAAAATATTCAGAACTCGGTGAACAACCATACAGACGTAGAAAATTTGAGCACATTTTACGCAAGTATTATACATAAAATTAATATTAAAAAAAAAGATGATGGATAATAATACAATAGAGCAATAAATTTACCCCACCCCTACCGTACTTATTCTTTGTCAGTCGTTCCTAGCTAGTTGACGATGTTAGACGTGGCAGATATTCAGATAGATTTTTGACATATGTATTTTAAAATATAGACTTAATTCTTTTAGAAGGATAAATTGGTTGACTATGTGCATAAAGGTATTTATAAAATAAAAATGTGTATAGAAAAAATTTTTTAATATCAATTGTTATTAAATTTAATTAATTTTTTATTTAATATTTTTAGTTTTTGTCTTTTGAGAATGGCACATTGAGGCCGAAACGTCATGGATTATATACTTAAATAAATATATGATATATTTGGTGACCTACAGCTTTCATTAACCTTAAAAAAATAAAAAAATGTATTGTTGAGACTAATTTGGACCCCTTCTTGGTATCCTGTTGAACAATATAATCTCAAGAACTGAATGTTTTATAAGTAAATATAAGGTAGTAAAACTTTACTATAGAAGTAATATTTCCAACAAAAAATTGTTTAAAAAACAGCTGTGCAGCTATAAAAGAAAATTACCGATCAGTAATATGGTTTTTATTTAAAACTTTTTTGTTGACTTAAATAAATATATTTTGAATGTTATTTTATAACAGAGTACGTGCACTATCCCTGGATTTGATAAAGAGGCGGTTGGACAGCGGACAATACAAGAGATTAGACCAGTTCCAGGAGGACATCTTTTCCTGCCTCCAGAGGGGAAGGGCGTTGTCTCGTAGCGATTCCCAGGTTTTTGAAGATTCTGTTGAGCTTCAATCCTATTTCATCAGGCAGAGGTAGTAATATTTTGTTTAAATAGAAGTTGATGATTTTTAAATTTATATTAATTAAAATCATTTTAATGCTTATATCGACCTCATATAGCTCTAATTTTGGATTTTCGGAAAATATACAGGCTTTTTCCTTGTATCTAAGATCAAGGCAGAAACATATTAGTTTCATAACTCGCTTAGCAACCTACATACCGCTAATATTATTTTGCACTTTTATATTTACACTAGCTGTTCCAGCAAACTTTGTACCACCACAGAATCAATACATTTTGTTTTCTTGTTAGTTTTTTATTAAGATTAAATTAATGCTCAAAATTAATTAAGCTCAATAAATGTACAAAAATCATCATTAAAAAGTGTTTTCTTTAAATTGAAATGAATTTAATTTACTTGGAAACAAATTTTCGATGTTTTTATTCCTACTCTGCTATTCTGGGCAGAGGCAAATCAAATACATTGAAGATCATAAGTATCGGTCCAGCCGTTCGTGGCATAAATGTTGTAACTAGCATGACTTTGTTTTATATATATAAAATTTTATTTTACTTAATTTTTATACTACAAATATTTTTTATTGAAAAAGTATATGCATAACAGTTATAAAGCGCATGTGGTACCATGAGCTTCAAATGTTTATTCACGAATACCAATTATTTTTGAAAGAATATGAAACATTGAGTGTAAGAAAGGATGTATTATTAATTAACCCATTTCACCACTAGGGTAAAAATAATTTATGTTATGTCTATTTTAATACATGTAAATAATTTGTATTATTGTGAATTGGTAAATTTAGAAATGATCGCCCTTAGGGAACCATATTTTCAGAAACGCTCCTCTGGGACATTAAGAGTTCCAAAGTGATAAAATAAATCGGACCACTTTTTTTTTTCTTTAATTATTATTATTACATCCCTTTAATCACAATTAGGCATACAAGACATTTTCAGATTTCTGAAGTGTGCATATTTGAAGTTTAGTTCAAATATGCAATTCAAAATAATTTAAACTATCTTTGACATTTTAAGAAATAATTTAGAATCTTATACATTAATTCAAAGCAGAAAAAATAAAATATCATAATAATATACTGAATAAAATATTAATAATAACGATGCCTAAACGCATCTCTGGGACAAAATGGGTTATGATTTAAAAATTTATTGTATTTAATAAATAGTGTAAAAATAATGTTCCATTCGTTTTTATATTTATATTTTATTGTTTTAATTATGTTAAATAAATTTTCTGTTGAATAGTCTCCAGAAGATTTCACAATTTTACTGTTTCCAAATTAACATTTTTTTAGTCTAAAATTTGGAAGGTTATATTTTTACTTGAAATTATATCAAAATGCATTGAAAAATTTCTTTTTTTTTTTTTTCGTTCAGATTTTAATTTTTATTGTAATAATTGTATATTTCTTGTTAGATTTTAAGAGTTTATTTTTTTCTGTATCATATAATTTTGTGTGTTCCATTAGAGATGAATTGTGTCGCAATGGTGACCTTCTCCATTCTCCTGCTTTAAATTACACACTTCTGGACCTTTCAAACGCTGTCAATGCGGAAAGGCAACTGAAGCAGGCGCAAGAACCAGAAGAAGAAGATGTGAAGCCTATTTTTATTAAGGTATTTTCAATGCCAACATAAACTTTCTTGATACTCTAAAAAATTTCGAAATTCTACGATAAGTGTTTCATTTTAATGTTAAACTATGACGTTCTTAGGAAGAGCCAGGAGTGGCCGGTACTGCTGACAACGCTCTCTCTTACAATCAGCAAGTTTATCGAATCGGTGACTTTGTCTACGCTGAAGGGAAGGAGCGTGGTATGGACCCTATCATCCTCAATATCCAAAGGCTCTGGACGAATCAAGAAGGGCAGCAAATGCTCTACGGCAATCAGTATTACAGGCCGAACGAAACTTACCATGTGACGACGAGGAAGTTTTTAGAAAAGGTTTGATATTTTTTTTCATTTATCAGTCAAAGTTTCAAAATCTTTACTATTACTCATTTCCATTAAACTTTTTGGAATATCTTTATGTTTATTAAAGTTCCTATCAAGTTATCATTTTCTATATTATGAGTTATCTGTGTAGTTTTTTTTTTTTTTTTATTAGCGGTTTTATGTACCGCGACCCAATGGCCAATATTTATGCCTCAGTTTTCTATGTAGTTGAAATGAATCTCATTAGATAAACGCTATTTCATCAGTTTTATTTCAAAATATTAATTACTTATTTGATTTTTCTGGTTATAAATCATATATATATATATATATATATATATATATATATATAGACGAGCAGACCCCACCACACGTTGCTGTGGCTCTGTAGCTATAATGCGTTCAATTAGTTATATCCTATTCTTTTTTACAGTCAAATCAAAATTCACTGATAAAGATAAAAATGTTACAGCTATCTAAAACTAACGCGATTTAAAACAGAACTTTAGGCCAAATTTAAAATTGTTTGGTAAAGAAATTTGATGGGTTCAAGTTTTTATTGGTTACATCTTATATTTGACCATAATGTGTTAATGAATGACACATGTAAAAGCTACTAATACAAAATATAGTTGGAACAGGGTTTAGTACAATCAAAATAGAAAGTTAGGAAAAATGTACCAATTAATTAAATTCAGATTATAACACATGATGATATGAGGAGGTTATACTAATAGGTGCACAATGATTTTGGTTCACCTGTCGTTTGCTAAAACAAATCCATTCGATTTTTCCCCACATGTGAATAGGCGACACATAATATGCCATGGGAAAAACACGGTTTTTCCTAGCCCAAGCCGGAAAAAATAGATTTATGCTTTCCCTCCCTAAATATCGAAAGAAAATGAAGTATATCAATAAGTCAACTTATACCGCTATCTGTTGGAAATTTATAGAACTTACAACTAATCACACTCAATTGTAATATAATAAGCATTTAATTTGCAATAAATGAACTATTGGGGTCAATTATCAAGATAAAAACTATCCTATCTTTTAAGATGGACAAAACTACACAAAATGAGCCAAATTCCATCAAAATCGGTTGAGTCGTTTCTGATTTTACCTCAGAAAAACATCGAGACACGAGATTTATATATATAGTCGACATATTTAGGAAGTTAATTCAACATGGAAGAGGCAGATTGAAAAATGTGTTGAAAAGGGTATAAAAAGGTCCTGCCTACTAAAAAAAAATCACTGGCTCTAATTGGGGAGCAGACGAAAAAACACTCAAAACTTTGTACACAGGTTATGTTAGACCAGTACTAGAATATGGTATTACAAGCTGGGGTACTGCTGCACCAACAAACCTTCAAAAAATTAACCGTGTACAAAATCACAGCCTTCGAATAATCACAGGCGCAATGAAGTCAACCCCTATCAACACAATGGAAACCATCACTGGTTTACAAAGCATAGAGGACAGGAGAGACTTAAAATATCTTAATTTAAATTCGAAGGCTACGTGCATAACGGACCACCCTCTCAAAGAGGGAGCCAAGCAAGGTTATTCCTCGCGACTAAAGAGGCAAAGTCCTATCCACAGAACAAAGAGTCTGCTGACAGAATTGGGAATGAGAAATGTGGAAGCTGCATGTGTAGACTTAACAAAGGTTCTGCCCCCTTGGAGTAAAACATCACGCCCTGATATTGTCAGTATTATACCAGAAATAGACAACAAGGAGGATATGCTAATCCATGAGTTGAGAGCCATCGGCCTGAAACACATTAATACCCACTACCCAAGCTATGAATGGACAAGAATATATACGGATGGCTCAGCTACTGAAGCAATCAAGGATGGTGGTGCTGGGATATATATTGAATTTCTAGATGGCAGTACCACTGAAATGTCGATCCCTACAGGTCACATCTCAACTAATTATCGGGCTGAGGAAGAAGCTATATTGGGCGCCGTGCGGATAATCCTTGCCCTACCAAACCAGCAGAACAAAAAAATTGTGATCCTGGCGGATGCCGCATCAGTCCTTGGAGCTCTAAAATCAAATTGGGGCAAAAAATGCTATGAACTGGCATCTGAGCTAGAGAAGCTCAACCAAATCAACAATAAATTGGTTTTACAATGGATTCCCGCACACTGTGGTATCAGGGATAATGAAAGAACGGATGAATTGGCAAAGGCTGGAACCCTTAAACAGCATATAGATGCTCATCTTTCACTGGACGAGGTAAAAACAATAAACAGAGCGCTGATAAGACAAAAGATTGAACACCAGGCATCCTAAAAACAACCCCCAGGACCCCTACCACAAACTAAATAGAAATGAACAAGTTATGGTATTCAGACTTAGGACTAACCACAGCAGACTGAATGCTCATCTTTACAAGAAGTTTAAAATAGGTAATAGTCCTATGTGTACCTGTGGTGGGGGAGAACAAACAGCTGAGCATGTGCTTCAAGACTGTGTCCTTTTCGTTGAGGCCAGGAGGAGGATTTGGCCTGAACCGAGATCGATGGAAGCAAAGTTCTACAGGACCCTGGAGGACCTCAGGAGGACTGCCGACTTTCTTCACTTATTACCAAAGGAAGTGACCATTTGATGGGAAGAACGAGGAAGAAGAAGTATACAGTCGACTCCGTTTAATTGGGCCATCGGATAATTGGGATCACCGCTTAATTGAGCCATTTTTAATAAAACGGAATCAAATGTAGGTAAAATGTCACCGCTTTTTTGGGACAAAACATCAGCTAATTGGGCCAAAACTTTTTGCTACTTAATGTAAAAAACTATGAGACCCGGTGTCAATCGAATAACCTAAGTATCTGAGACCACGCCTGTTTCTCAACCAGATGCAAGAAAATGCATCAAAAAAGGTTAGTCGCTTTGTTTTTTCACTAAAAGGAAATGAAGAAAGTCCTTAGGCATCTTAAAGAAGTGCGCTAATTATGTTTATCGTAGTTTACAATGAGTTTGACAGTGCACACTTGATTCTAACCTGTTAAAAAAATTTACGTAAAAACATGTAGTGATTTATTTCTTACGTCGTCTTTATCAGTATAATTTATATTGTACACCAATAATTATTTTAATTTGTTTCGTCTTGTATATTTCTTATACTAAAACACATATTTAATAAAAATACATTTTAATTAATCTTATTATTTTTACCCCATCATTAAATTAATAGACGAGAATAGGCACACCTAAATACACCTATTAACTGGGTATTCCCCCAAATATGTCTAATGTATGACATCAATTATCATACATGTGCCCAGTATTTAGGCATATTTTATTTGCATTTACTCATGGATTTATGGTCTCCGCTTTATTGGGTCCTCCGCCTAATTGGGACAAAACAAATTCTATGTCCCAATAAAACGGAGTCGAGTAGACTGTATATAATTGTAAAGATATTAAAAAAAAAATAAATAAATAAAAAAATTGGGTTATAAATATCTAGCTATATCATTTGTTCTTTCGAGCTTAGGATATCATCCACATTTTTAGTTGTATTTGTTTTATCTGTACACAAGGTTCATTCTGATTTTTTTTTGTTCTTGATGGACTTGTCCCAGAATGAATGATTTATGATTTTAATTATTTAAAAAAAGAAATTCAAACTTATTATAACTTTTTTTTCTATAGGAGGTTTTCAAAACTGATCAAAATGTGGCAATACCTTTGAATCAAGTTTTGGGAAGATGCTGTGTTCTTTCTGTGAAAGATTACTTTAGGTCGAAACCGGAAGGTGTTAGCGAAAAAGATATTTATGTCTGTGAATCTCGCTATTCTTCGAGGCAGAGGGCCTTCAAAAAAATTAAGGTACATATATATATATATTTAGGACATACGTTAGCCTATTTTTAATATCTATTTTAGCCTTTAGCTCCATTTTTTTAAAAATATAATTTCATTTACACAAATTTTATCATCCATTATCTGTTTATGAACTGAAATGTTTTTTCTTTTAAATATGATATAATGTAACAAATGGTGTTTGATGTAGAATTGGCCCCCGAGCCTGATGACTGGTTATAAGCTGGTATTGAGGGACGAGCCGCTGGAACCAAAGCGTGTCGTCTCAGTATTTAGGCAAAGGGTGGAGAAGCATAAAGAAGAAATAGCAGAATTAGAAGAACAAGAAAAAATAGAAGAAAAACAAAAACCTGTAAGTACATTAACATCCTGTGCTATAGCTTCTTGCTATAATAGTTTTTTTCATTTTCATAATGATTAGTACATCAATATATTATGCAGTAGTCTTTTTCAAATTGTTCTGCCAAAGCTTATCTTTGATCATTATCTGTTCAGACATTCAATGCTGTGAAATTCAGTAAAACTGTTGCCCCCTCCCCACCCCATCATACCTGTTAGCTAGTTGAATAATAGTCCACTAATATAAATTATCAATGAAATAATATTTGAATATTTAAAATCATTATGAACTGTGTTGTACAAAACAAAAAGATATTTCTAACTTTTGCATTTTAATTACAGAGGCACGCAAAAAAAAAAATTAAATTGTTTTAGTTTTGCTGTCTGTTTATTGTGTAGTTTCAGTGCTAATTTCAGAAGTAATAAGGTTTTATTTTTCTATTACGTATTGGTTTGTCTACAAAATAAGGTGAAATATTTAGCAAAAATCAGAAAATTGACATATTTTATATTGGTATTATTCATGTACAATGTTATTAAAATTGCTTTAAACATTACTAAATCTTAATAATACAGTAATAAAAGTTAATAAAGCTTTATTACAATACATTTAAAAGTCTTTGTTGTAGCTTTTCCTTTTTCCTTCAAAACTTCGTTTAGTACTTTTCCTGCTGAGGGATTAAAGATTTTCCATCTTTAATATCAAGAAGTAGTCTGCCATCATGTTATCGTTCCAGCTTCCTTGGTATCCGCGTTCCATTTCTTTTATTTCCTGGCGGAATCCAGGAACCAAAGTGCTTCTTACTGGCCATTATTTTTTTTTTACGTACCGTAAAATAGAGTGACATTGTGACTAATAGGGTGACTTTGTTACAATCCTGTTTTCCTACAGTTTTTAAATTTCCCTCCTTAAAATGAATCAGGTTAGGAAATTCAGTGTACTTGTCAGTTGGTCAGTAATGTGCTGCTACCTACTGGCCACATATGGACCTCTATAACTTCTTTCATTCCATTTACCATGGTGCTTCATTCAAGGTTTCAACTAAATAAACAATCAAACATAACCTTGAAATAAAGCACCAGGGTAAATGGAATGAAAGAAGTTATAGAGGTCCACATGTTGCCGGTAGGTTGGAGCACATTACTGACCATCTGGCAAGTACACTGAATTGCCTAACCTGATTCTTTTAAAGGAGGGAAATTCAAAAACTGTAGAAAAATAGGCATGTCACAAAGTCACCCCATTTTACGGTAATGTTGTTTTCGGTTAGTATTCTATTCACAGAGGAAGCAGGAAAACTTTGTGTAACCACTTTTTTTTGTTTGTGTATCATAGAGATCACTTTTAAATCTCCACAAACAGTCCATTCATGATCAGAGTACTTCCAACCTTAATTTATTTTCATTACATTAGTAAAATAATAACGTATGTAGCTAAAAATTTTATAATTGAAAATTTATTCCACAAAAATCAGTTGCTTTTTTTTTGTGTTATATAGAAACCTGAAAAGTAATAATTTAATGTGTGATGTGTGGGTAAACAGAGGGGGAGAAATTTTTTCATTATTTTCTTTAATCAGTGCAAAAAATACAATTAAAATCACTAATATTTTTTTAAATAATTTTTTCATTGCAGACCTGTGTTATTTGGCTGGATATAATTTCAAAAAAGTTATTGTTCATCGTAAATAAATTTTTAGCTAAAACTCAATTTAGCCACAAATAAGGCCACTTATCATAAATTTATTCCATTCATGTTTTGATTTTTTTTTTCAACTATCATATAAAAAAAAAATGATAAGTAATACAATTAAATGAGCAGTTGGAAAATTTGAAAAATTGGTGTTGGTAATTATTTATAAATATTTAAATTGGCTCAGCAATCAGTTGAGGGAGCATTGATTAGTGTTTTATAAGTGAAAAAAAAAAAAAAAATTACTTATCATATTTACCTCTTCTAAATAGAAATAATCTACTACACTCTGCTGTGTCGGCATTTGTTTATTGATAAATGGTTTTTAATCTGTTTAGAATGTGCCAATTGGATCAGCTAATGAGGAAGGTATTACATATTTTGAACAGTACAATGCGCCAACTTGTGTCATTAAAACCGGTGATTGCGTTTACATGAAGTCAGAATCTGTTCGTCCGTTAATGGCACAAATTGATACCATATGGACGAATAAAGAGTAAGTATTTTTTTAGTATAAATAAAATATGAAATCCTTCAATAATCTATTTTAAAAAAGCATCTATTATTTTTTTTCTTTTTTCTTTATAATGTAGTGTAGAAGGAATCTGTTGGCTATTTATATTCTAATGTAGTCAGTAGAGACAGAACAGTGTATACAACGTGGCAATATACCTCACTTCTTAAACCTATATTTCCCGGGTTCTCTTATCGTAACTTCTTTTCTATCTCCTTCTTTATTATTATTTTTACCTCCATTCCTATTCAATGCATTGTATTATGTACCTATTCAGTGACCAATTTAGTTAATATCTTGTTAACCTTCTTCCGGGTGCATGGCGGTAATTTACCGCAACACCAGTTTTATGCCTTTTCGCCTCAACTCTTTGCCAGAAATATTCAAATTTCTGCATCTTCATTTTTAAAAATTACATTCGACCTATAAAGTAATGTAATTTAAAGAAGAAAAGACTTAAATAAAATTCAAATTCCGTTTTTTGCATGTTTAATAAATATTAATGAAACACGCAAACTACAAATATAATTTGCAATAAAAGTTGATTTTTAAGACATCGAAGAACAAAAGCCAGCAACAAAAAATTTATAAGTTAAAAATTGCTGTATAAAATAAAAATTTAACTTGTTATCATAACACATTTAAACTTCATAATAAAAATTAACTTAGAAAGAAGTTATCAATTAGACATATTTTTAGGAAGAGAAAATTCAGTATCACAAAAACTAGGAACAAAAAATCACAAACTTCGAATAGAAATAAGCCTAATACAAGCTTGGTCAAATTTTTGAAGAGAGAACAGAAATATTTTCAAAATTAAACCTCTTATGATCATGTTAATAATGTGGTCAATAATGTTATAAAAAAAGGATTTATCAAATCAAATAAAGATATTTCTATTAAAATTATTTATTTTTAATACTTATATTTCGCTCCGATGGTTATAGATAAAAAGATACGTAAATGGGGGCACAACGGTAATCTACCGACACCCGGCACTTTCTGAGTTGAAACACTAAAAGAGAAAGGACACTTCTCAGAAGATGTTGATTCTTGTCTCTGCGATTTGTCATAAGATTCAATTGAAGGGATTGGGGCAAAATAGTGCCAAGCAACATTTTTAACAAAAATAAACTGTAGCTGCAGTCTGCTGTATATTACATAGGACTATATGTCTATGATGGAAATGCTAACTAAATATGACTATAGAAGCTCTATATAGTCATATTTAGGTGGCATTTCCATCATAGACATGTAGTCCTACGTAATTTACAGCAGACTGCAGCTACAGTTTATTTTTGTTAAAAATGTTGCTTGGCACTATTTTGCCCCGACCCCTTCAATTAGAGAATACATGCCCCTCCCGGCTACCTGTGACTTAACTGATAAAACCTGCATGAGATTTTTTATATGTGACGGTAAACTACTGTGAGCACGCCCGGATGAAGGTTAAGGGATAGGGAATATATAAAAGTCTTGACCTTATAGAATATTAATGAAATCAATTGTAGTTAAGATATTTTTGTAACCCCCCGGGGGTCAATTTTAGCGATAATTAAAACAATAAGAAGGTTCAAGTTTAAATTATTTTTAATTTGTTTAAGTGCTTTCTCTGGCTATGGCTGATTATTGTTTATTTCATTACATCAATCAAAGATAGACTCTGAGATCATAATTTCTTTTCTTTTTTTTTTTTTTTTTTTTTTTTTTTTTTTTTTTTCTTTTTTTTTTTTGTTCAAGAACATAATTTTCACTTCTTTTTTTTTCAGAGGTGAAGCTTTCTTTAAAGGACCCTGGATGGTGATACCATCGGAAATTCCTTATTCGCCCAACCGTCTTTTTTACAAACAAGAAGTCTTCATCAGTACATTAGAGGATACACATTCCGTTAATAATATTGTCTCTAAGTGCGTCGTTTTAGAACATAGCGAACACATATCATGTGAGTAGATTACTCAAATATTTCTTTCTATTATAATGATTGCCTTCTTATTTATATTTAATGTATTATATTTTATGTATTTAGGTCGGCCGACTGAATTCGCTGAAAGTGATGTTTATATTTGCGAAAGTATTTATGACGAAGTGAAGAGGACGATCAGGGAACTGCCTCGGGAAGGCTTGAAGAAGTACACTCACTCCAGCGCCGTCACGCAAGACGAGATATACTTCTTTAGGAAACTGATTACTCCTCAAAAGGTATTACTATTTTAGGCCTTTTTTAGCTTTTAAAATAGCATACATTTTAATTTATGACAGGTATCAGCTTAGTGGTAGTAAGAAATTCAAATTATCTCAAACGTTAGTTTAGAAAAAAGAAGAAAAAAATTGATTTGTATATCTGTATTTTTATATATATATATATATATATATATATATATATATATATATATATATATATATATATATGTGTGATCATGTATGATAACATTATCACATATAATCATATTAATCATCCCTTTAAAACTATAAGAAAATATAGGAATAATTGTGGCCTTACATAAATAAAACTTGGTTCATTTTCATATAAGTGCTTAGTGCAAAGCTAAGTGTAACCGAGTAACTGATATAAGACCCGAAAGAAAAATTAATAATTTTTAATACTAAGAACCTGTCAGAGAGCGATTTTATTCTTAGCATAATATTTTGTTTATTTGTTTGTTTGTTTAACGTCCATTTTTATGCTACTAAGGCTAATCGGACGATGCTACAGTGGGAGTCCTAAATTTTGCCTATCCAGGTATAATTAGGATAGGGATCTTTAACGAGTACCTGACATCGTACAGGCTCGGGACCTCCATTTTACGTCCTATCCGAGGGACAGCATAGCTAAGGATTTTTTACTCCCATTAAAAAATCCTAGGGTCACCGCTGGAATTGAACCCGCGATCTTTAGTATTGTAGGTTGCCATGCTAACCATAACACCACAGGTGACCCCCATATTTTGTTTAATAATAATAGTAATAACAATATAAGTTAATTTGACAAAATATGCAAAGTTATACAAAGTATGCATAGATGTCATAAACAATGAAGGCATGGGAACCGTCCGTTTGGTTACTAAAAGAATGATAATTTTGAAACAACAAAAGCCAAAATCAAACAAAATTTGAGAAATTAAATGAAACATAGTACTCTAAAATCAATATTTTGTTTATTTACTTTAAAGAAAACTGTAGAGTAAACAACATTTTTAGTTCTGCTTTCATTTAAATTCACCCACAACCCAATCTAGATACGACTAAATAATCTGGAAAACATTCTTTTATCAAACCTACTCTTACATGTTTAAATGTTAGCTCCCCAAACAAAACATTTTGATGTAATAAGAAGAAATAGCTTATTTATTTAACACTAAACCTACCAGAGCGGTCAAATGACCGCTTTTGAGACTTTAATCTAAATTGTTAAATTCCAGGTTTTTTATTTTTCTTGAACTTACTGCACGACTTTTTCTATAATATATAAGCTGTTTAATTTTTCAATGTATATTTCTCTCCTTCTTTCGTTTTTCCTGATAATAATATGTACTCTACCGTTGTCTACCCTGAGCGGTCTTTTGACCGCTAGAATATATATGACATTTTATGAAGTTATCTGCATTGAAATCTCAAACTTAACACAAAAAGAGTAGTTTTCCAAGAATATGTCATCCGATTGTGTTCTAGGAAAAATCCATGTGCTTACAGTTTGTTTTATGATGGGTACAGCGTGACTGCTCGTAACTCACGAAGGTGAGGCAAAATCGCGATCATTCAAATTAGATTACTGGCTCTGTACGCGGCATTATAAATATTTGCGACATGATTAGTTCTATTTGTAACAGTACGGGATGAAAATAATTAAAACATTTGATAAAATGAAATAAAACACTGTATTCAGATAAAAATAACAAAACGAATAATGAAAATAAAGAAACTTCTGTTGAAAAAAATAAACCACTTGAAAATATAATGTATGCAGTTTTATTAGCAAGTCACAGTAGTTTATATGTCTGGTTACCCGCAGTGTAGCCAGGTATAAATACATTTATATAATTTGTGGCAACACTGACAAAGGCAGGTTTCTATTAGAAGTAGGTGCTGCTACAACTATAATCAACTGGAAAATACTATAATGTTTATTTCAAAAGCGGTCATTTGACCGTCATCGGTAGAAATGGGTATATATAATATGTTGGTAGGTTTAGTGTTAATTTGACTGCATTCACTAGTGTATATTAGTCTTTATGTAATAGTATAGTAGAGATTAAAATTATATTTTTACGTTATTAAATTTATAAAACTTTCAATGTTTATTCTTTTTAAGGTATCAGCAGAAGCACTCCATTCCACAAGCAATATCAACCCCCCAGGCAATCCTGCCCCTTCGGCTACTCCCTATAATCAATACGAGAATTCGGTGAGTTTTAGAATCTTTGGTATTATATAACATACTGGTTTTGCGATTTGTTGGTATTTTTTACTGATGCATGTTAAAATTTTCTCTTTTTTTTTTCTAGCGTTTTGATTGCAATGTCAGTTTCCTGCTATTAAATTTTTTTTTTAAGACCTTTTATCAAATATTTAAGGATGAGAAAATTTTAAAATAAAATTTGCCTCTTACATATTTCTAACCATTATGTCTAGAGAGACAAAGAAAGAGTTTGAGAACTTGTCTAAAAATATGGCTACTTACACTCAAGGCATCTGTATTTTGTGAAAGCTTTTGATTTTTTTTTTCTAGTATTTTAAAATTTATGATAAAATAAATAATGTCTTTAAAAAAAAAATTAACTTTTGTTTTTTACAAAAATCATAAGTCAGCATCTATGAAAGGCTTCCTTGGCAAAACGCGGAATGAATTTCAAAGTAAAAACTTACTGTTTACAAAATCATACTTACTTTATTTGATATTGTATTAAAACAAATCCTCTATGGTATGAGTAAGTTTTGTTTTATAGAGCCTGATACTTGTCATCTTCTCTTATTTATTATATTATTATGATTATTAATGTCTGATTATTGATACTCCAAAATATCTTACTAAGTTTTAAGAATAAATAATCATTCAAAAGAAAGATCTCATTGTGATCGAATGGCTGATTATTTTAACCTATTATGTTTGTCAGCAAATCTTATTTATATGTAATTAACAGTAATGAAAATAAATAAATAAAATCTGTAAATACTCGTGGAGAGTTCCTCAGTGCTTTGTTAGGCCGTACTGTTTCTTGGTCTACACGGTTGTGCAAAGAGGTGATTTGACCATAATCACTCTCGACCATCAGTTTTTCTTTCATATTAAATTATACCAATCTGTATAAGTAGTAATAAAAAATCAAATAAAAGAATCACATTCTTATCTCAAAGTTTACAATATGATATATATATATTGAACAAGTGGAAATGTTGCTGCGGGATAAAACGAACGTGGTGTGTGTTGGACAGGTGGACTCTGACGTACTGATGGAGGACTCGATGGATGCACCGCCTTCAGTCGGATCTGGTGATATTCCTCATTCGGTGATAAGTACGCCGTTAACAGCTAAGAAGGTAATTATTATAATGATAAAGCAGGAAATTGATTTTTTTTTTTTTTTTTGTATTAATTATTTCTTTAAAAAATTTCACCT
This sequence comes from Aelia acuminata, assembly GCA_911387785.2. Classification (NCBI taxonomy): domain Eukaryota; kingdom Metazoa; phylum Arthropoda; class Insecta; order Hemiptera; family Pentatomidae; genus Aelia; species Aelia acuminata. The sequence continues at coordinate 126,866,585 of OU426982.1, read as the reverse complement.
ATCCTTATCTTTATTTTATTTTATTTTTTTGTTGTTTTTATAAATAGAATTCCTGCACTTTAGATTTTTGAGAATGATGATTTATAAAATATCTTGTGTATATATATATCTAATTAGCTGGTTTTTAGTCTATTTTGGCTTTGTTTTGTTCTTTGATATACGGAAGTGATTATGGTTGTTTTAAGAAGTGATGTTGATGAGTTAATATTTTTTTTTTTTTTTTTTGTTTTTTGTTTTTTTTTTGGAAATTTTCCAAGTTATAAGATGAAAGTAAGGTAGGTGTTGTGATGGTTTAGTGGTGAAGCTTGTATAATAAAAAGCAGACCCCTTCCCCTTTAGTACCTGTTTTGTTTTTGTTTTTGTTTTTTTGTGCTCTCCCTCTCCATTGTGACCTTGGAGTCCTCAGGTCTGATCCAACTTCAACAAGCCCCATCTGCCCAGTTTTATGTTACCTTCCTTATGTTAGATTGTCTTCTGTTTATATTCTCGTAACAATCCTGTAAAGGAAATTTTATTTTATATAATTATTTAATAAATAAATGTATTATTATTTATAACAAAAAAAAAAAAAGATTCAGTTAATTAAGAAAATTTTCTTTTTGCTTTATTAACTGTAAAAATATTAGAGATAACCCATTTAATGAAATTTAACCTCATAAAAATAGAGATAAAAAAAAAATATTATTACGATATAATATAATGAGGATTAAAAAAATTATAATATGTTTTGGAATAATAAATATGTTTGTTTTTTCTCACTTTTAGGGAAAAGGAACTGGTAAAAAATTGGTTACTGGTTACGTTCTGTATTCTGGAGATGTGAGAAAAGCTATCGCAGCAAGCAATCCAGATTGCAATTTCGGTGAAGTAAGCCGTATTGTTGGGAATGAGGTAAGAATGGCTATATTTTGTTTTTCTTTGACTATTTATGTTTATATTTAAGACTCTTCTCTTAACCCTTTAGCGTCTGAGCAGTGCGAGTGTATTTTTGCCACATTCACTCTTCTTTATCTCCTTATTCATATTTTTCTTCTAAAGTTTTTCATCCGGACTTTGGTGGATTTATAGAATTTTTTTTTTTTAAGTAATGCTACCTACTAATTTTTAGTACATTTTTAGAAATCTAAAATTTTTTTACCTTATGATATATGCCGAAATTGGACTAAGAAATAAGGTGCAGGTAAAATTAATTTGGAAAAACTTGAAAAGAACCCCATGTCAATTAGTTTACAACCCTCAGAAATTTTTGAGGAAACCATAAACCTCATCATTGGAAAATACCTAAGGAGACATACTTACATGTAATTTTTACAACTGTTATATTAAATGTTTCATATATCTGCTTATTTTATAACATTTTTAAATTATATACTATATTTGTTTACGAGTTGTTATCTACGATTTATGAATGTTGCATTCCTAAATAATGATATGATAAATCCGAAAGCGAAGAGTAAAAATTCAATTTTTGTTTTAAAAGAAGCCACAAATACATCTTTTCAGGTGCTGACTACTGGGGGTTTGATCCTAGTGCATTATTAAAATGGAGAGTTAGGAAAATCAATTAAAATAAGGTTTGCAGTTTCAGTCTTCTAACACTGAAGTGGGGAGAACTGATATATCAGTCTACAGGCCACAAGGACTGCACCGCTCGAACTGATATATTAGTCTATAGGCGTTAAAGGGTTAATACTAATGAATAAACTTTATAATCTCTTGAGTTATAAGAATGGAAGTTTTAATTTTTATTTTTCATTATTAGTGGCGAAAGCTTGGTGCAAGTGAAAAAGCTGCCTGGGAAGAGAGAGCGGCGAGGATCAATGAAGAGACGATGAGCAAAGGGGCCGCAGAAGATCCAGCTTCGCCCGCGCCGCCTCCTCAGCTGGAAACCGTTTTCGAGTGTCAGTGGGAGAATTGCGATTGGCAGTTTGAAGATTTGGCCGATGCGATAGACCACGCCGTCGGCGATACAACGGGGCATATCTTTCAGTATTTTGCAACATTGCAGGCATCTATACCTACTCCGCAAGGTATATTTTTAAATTTAATTTTTAATTAAAAAATTAAGATGAATTTACAAATATCATATAAACTGTTTGTATTTTGTTGCTTCAGACATTGAATACCAGTGTCAGTGGAGGGGATGCACTCGCACACGTAAGACCATCCCGCCTTTCCCCAGTGTTCAAAGGCTTGCCCGCCACGTTAGAGAGGTTCACCTCCTCAAGAGCACTGGCCGGACAATCAATGTTGAGCAGAGGAGCAAGTACGTTGTAGTTATATATAATATAAATTGATTCAATAAGATTATCTCTATTTGTCAACTTCATATAATAGCAATGAGAATAGTAAATGTTGCATTAAATATTGAAATAATTTAAAATTTTCAGTTATATTTAAGTACGATTATTATCTAGTGTCAATATTGTTGTTATTAATTTATTGTTCAAAACAAATTTTTTTTTTCTTCTACATGCCTAATGTGTTATCAGTCATTTGTATATTATTAAACTTTGGAGGTATGGAGTTTTATCAGATATATATAAATACAAATTGACTGTTGTGCAGCAAACAAATTATAAATTAAAATAATTTATGTATTTGTAATGCACTTTAATTACAAAGAAAAAGAACAGAGAAATTGCTGATAAGAATACTTTAAAATACTTAAATTTCAATCAATCGATTGAAAAAATGTCCACAAATTCAAATTCATGTTAAAGCAACAAAAAACAAAACAAAAAAAAAAAAATGTTCTACATTTGTACAAAGAGATTACGTGAACTTAAATAGGTTCCTCGGAGTGCTAGTAGCTCGAAATAAATTAAAACAGAAATCAACTTTTTGGCATGTCATAAGTTTTATATGAATGATTCAGTTATAGTCGGACATTTATTTTGTAATATTTATCACTTTTAATGTTTCAAAATTATAACTCTTTAAGTGGTAAGTTCAAATTCTATAAAATGTAAGTAAAGGCACAAATGAATCAAAAGAACTAAATCATTCTGATAAACCTCTTATCATTATTTTTTTTAAACTAATTAATTAGAAGATAATTTATGATTAAATAATATCATTATTATTTTAGTTTATATATTCATACAGTACAACCTCATTTTTCCAGCTCTCTTTTATTTTATTAAATGTTTACACAGATAATAATTTTTAACACTCATGGCAAGAATTTTATTATAATACACTACAAATGAACTTTTATTGTGATAGCTTTATATTTATGAAGTCTAATCTTAATATTTTATACTTTATATTTAATATCTAACCGGATTAAAGAGAAATGTAGGGCGTTGAAATAAAACATTCTATTAATTCTTTTATAAACATATTTTGTTTATGGTAATAAATTCAAATTTGCTCATTTGAGGATTCGTTTTGATTCTATTACCCACATTTCAGATTGCCTTTGGTCCCCGTTGGTCCGGATAAACGAGGTTGAACTGTATATATTTATATTTTTTGTTTAATTTATATTTTATTAACTAATTTCATTTTTATTTATCATTCATTTCAGGAATTATTTCATTTATCTGTTTGTTTTATTGTAATTGAGTAGTAGTATTAGATAAAGGTGATGTTGTGTCTCGGTTATTTTATATGAAAGATATTTTCAGGAACTTTGTAGCGAAAGTGAAGCCCCCTCCGCCCCCGGTGAACACATCTCTATCCGACGCAATTACCGGTTTGTTTCAGACGATTCATTCTATTCTAATTCTATTAATTGCCTATTCCCTATTGCTCTGTATTGTATGGCATGGCTATTCGCTACCGGCAGGACGATGTATGCATTTAGTTTCTCTAAAAAATAATAATTATTTTAATTGTAGGCATGGCTTTTCAGTTTTTTGTTAATATATATATTTTTTCAATTGGTTTGTTTCTCCTATTGTTTTCTTTTCTTCCTCCACCCTTTTTATTGTTTATTCCTTTAATTAACACTATAAATACAAAAAGGAAATCTTATAAAAAAAATGTAATTGTTGGATTTCCTTATAAATCTATCAATTTTTTACATGTTTTTTTTTTAAAGTATCATCTGAAACATTGAAAGTTTAAACATTAACAAAATATGGTATTATTGTTAAAATATGTGGTAGTGGTCAGTGTTAAAATTGTGGATTAAATAGACTGATTTTGTTCTTTTCTTGTCTTATCTGTTTCTTTCTGAATTGTTGCCTGAGCAATGCTGTTTGTATATCACCTTTGTCTGCTATAATCATACACAAGTCCATCTGAATAGCTAAACAATTTTTTTTTTTCGTTTTCGATAGGGGTAATTGATTTCATTATCCAATCATTTAATGAATGACATCCAGATAGTTCTAATGATAATGTTTTGACAGATGCGATATTCTCTCCGTCTTGTGAATTTAGTATATATACAATATCCATTGTTAAAAAATTTGTTCTACTGTTAATTTTTATTAGCACATGCACCGATTTGTATGGGAGCTAGATAGACGATTTTTTGCCGCTGCTCTCTGACCGCTGTGAAAACCCTCCCCCGCAACACCAAGTTTTCTCAAATCCGCCTCAACTTCCTCCTGCCACTGAATTGGTGGTCTGCTTCTCCGACTCGCCCCTCCAGTTCAGCCATACTGAATCTTCCTTGAACCATGGTCGTTGGCCTCACTCAGCCATTTGATGTGTCCCGCCTTGAGATCTGATCTCTTGTCGCTATATATCTCACACACTTCCCTCACAGATGGTACCATAATTCTTTCATTGGATCATCCAAATGGCTGTTAGAAGCACGATATCAACAATTTACAAAAAATGTGAATTTGGTTAAAAGTTAAGAATTTTTGGAAATGAAACCAGTTTTAAATCCTTAATTTTCAACTAAATCAATAACACCCTATTGGCCCATGTACCTTTAAAAATAATATAACTGTTTTTTGTGTGACATTGATGAAAAATCTTTCTATTTATAAAAGGTGAAAAGTATTTCACTGTTTTAGTTTATCTGGGATGGTTAATAATTATAATTTAATAATATAAAAAAAAATATTCCTTGAAACCTTCATGTATGTTATCATATAAAGGTATGAAGTACTTTATGCATTGTTAATTTTAGTTAGATTTCATATCGTACTCTAAATACCTTCAATTGTGTTTTATAACTTCAAATATAATTTCTTTAGAAAAATTAATGCATCCCTCATTCGGTGATTAGAAGTTCTTAAAACTAACTCTGATATTGCAGCGTATAAATTGCATTTTATTTTGAAAGACGTGTTATATGATTTTTATTTATATATAGTGTTGAATCGCGATAATCTGACAATCACGGGACCAAGGGGGTTTAAGATGATCAAAACTGTTGAATTACCTTGAATGTAGACTTTGACTTTGATTTCTAAGGTGTGTCAATTTCTAGAGATAGTTGTCATTGTTGTCAGACTTACGAGCGTGTCGGACTATCATGGATTCAATTATATATTTATGTATTTATATATAATTTTAATCTAATCGTCTACTATTGACTTATTTAATTCAACCATATTTAATATAGTTTAGATAGTCGCAACACTCATGGTACAGTTTAGTAGTAGTTCAGGGTGGCCAGGTGAATAGATTTTGTAACGTAACAGAACTGATGTAACTTCTCTTCCTTTTGCTTGGTCTGCTGATTCCCTATTCGTTGTCCTGGAATTTTTTACTAAATAATAAATTTGAGATGAAGATTAATAGATTCCATAGAACTTCTAGAAAAAAATATTTTACCAATGAAACACAATCTCCCCTAGAGATTTTACTGACAATACTTCTCTGAATTTGCTCTGCGTAAGTATAGATGTATTTATTTATTATAGCTGATTTGGCTGGTTGGTATAATTTAGAATTTTGTTTAATGCTAGAATGTTGGAAGGTAGTTTTTGTTTATTTTGGATGGATTTGTGTAGGCACTATATGCCATCCCGAAAAGCAGCGATGAAGGTGGTATCAGCTAGCCCGATGCCCGGTGTGACATTGCATGTTTCTTGTAAGTAACTTGTAGCAACTTGTAGCTCTCTCTTAGTTTACATTTGCATGCTTTACTTTACCATGAAGGATATAGATATAGTATTATAGTCGCTTATTTGCATATCTGATCATTTCCTTATTTCAAATTGATTTGTTATGTAGCATGTATAATTTGTTTTTTTAATCAACTGAAATTTTCATTTTGTAAATTAATACTTTGTTAAGGTTGTACATATTACATACATAGTGATCTAATGAATCAAATTTCATTATTATTACATTATTAATTAAAAATTAGAAATATTTATTTTTTTAAGACAACTTCAGATTTTAAATTATTTTTCAAATTAAATCTAAAATTTTCTGTTTGAAACAATGATTCATAGTACTTGACGTTAATTATGCATACTTTCATTTTTTATGATATTGTCCATACGGGAGAGGTGAGTATATTAGTGATATAAAACTATCAATAGTTTTTTTTATCTATCGATAGTACTATCAAAATCATTGTTTTTAAAGGATAAAGTGATAGCCTCTGCCTCTAAGCATCCGTGTTCTATATAATTCATGGGAATGAATAATAAAAAAAATGTAACAGTGTAATTTTATTTAGGTTTCTAACAAAAAATGTTTTTCTACTCCATAAAAAAAAAAAATATTAATTTCATGCAAAAAAAATGCAAGACTGAAAAATTGAAAGGTTTTCTAATACATGCCTTCCAGCTTGATAGATAAACGAGGGTCATTCAATAAGTAAAGAGACAAATTCTATAATTTTAAAACTATTCAATGAATGTGTACAATCTTTCCAGGGGTGTTAGTTGGCAACCTTGCGATATGCTGTGATCAGCTGTTTCATCATTTTATGTCAACATAACCTAAAAATTTTCAATTCACCATGGCAAGTCCACTAGAAGATTGCACCTTAGAAGAGCAGCGCTCAGTCATTAGATTTTTAGTCCCAGAAGGTCTTGTAGTGACTAGCAACGAGGTCTGGATCCATCGCTACGACCCTGAGACCAAAAGGCAGTGTAAGGAGTGGAAACACAGTAGCTCTCCAGTTCGCAAAAAATTCAACCTTCCGCCGGTAAAGTGATGCTGACCATCTTTTGGGACTAACAGGGTCCAGTCTATTGCAATTTCCTTGAAGATCAGCAAACTATCAGGAGCAAACGCCTGGACTCTTGTCAAAAGGAGTCATTCTTCAGCACGATAACGCCCGACCTCATACAGCCTAGCTGACTCGTTGATAAGCTTCAAGAATTTGTTCGAGAGGTCTTACTTCATCCTGCCTACAATCCCGACCTTGCCCCATCTGATTTGGACCACTCAAAGACGCCCTACATGGAAAAAGATTTGCTAACAATGAGGAAGTGAAGGAAGCGGTGCAAAAGTGGCTTCGGGGTAAATCGAAAGAATTCTTCACCAAGGGAATCAGGAAGCTGCAAGAAAGATTGCACTGTGGGGGTGATTATTTTGAAAAATATCCTTAATTTAAAAGATTGAAATAAACCGTTTCTTTACTTATTGAATGAACCTCGTACAAATAAAGCAACTGATTGCTTGCCAGTCCCTTGTCTAAAAAACTATTATTTGGTTAATTGCATACTAACAAAATCACAGTTTTTGCAACAAAATATTTTAGACCTCTATAAAATCAGCTACCTGAGAACATTTTTTTGAACAGCATTCTTTTTTCTTCAAAATCTCTTGACACATTTGAGGATCGCATTCCGAATGTTGTGATGTCAAATCAACTACTTTGACAACTGGTAATCCTGATTGCATGGTTCCTTGAAAAGGAATTCTTCGCCGTTACGATTAAGCTTGAAACCGATAAAAAAGAAAAGAAAAAAGTGACAAATGAAAAATTCTACTGTTCTACCCCTCACCCCCTAGTCATCACCTCAGACTATCGATAGTACTCATAGTTTTATATATGAAACTATTGATAGTTTTACATGACTAAAGTATATATGATGGGTGAGAAATCTGTTATTAAGTGGAACAAAATTGTGTTTAGAGGAACTCTAAAACTTGAATAGAAGGAGTAGAGTTTCAGAAGATTGGGAATTTATTTTCAATTGTTTAAGACCATATTATAAAAATTATTCATAAATACATGGAAGACAAGTTTCTTTGCATTTTCATTTATTTATTTTTTCAAATTAAATTTTTTATAAAGCACAGGGTAATGAACTTGTTATTTCACCTAAATCAGAAAGTCCGCTTGTTTGGTCACAATTTTAAAACAAAAGTAAATTGACATTTCAGATAATGCCATGAACAAACTGGAATTTTGTTACGCATTCCATTTTAAACAGTAACTCATTCCAACAATGTCTATTTAAAGCCTGATCTTGTAAAGCTTTAAGAATATAAATTAAAAAAATTACAGTTTCCAGATTATACTGTGTTTCAAGAGCTTAAGCCGATATCTTTCTAATGATACAAAAATGTTTAATTGCAAAGCAATATAATTTTAGTGTGTTGTAAGAATATCAATTAATATTTTTTGTTTAATGTAGTAAAAAAAAGTGTTTAATAATAAAATACTCCTATGATATTCAAGAAATCTTAAAAAATTTAATGACTAATTATTAAGAGCAGACGGAATATATTTTAAGTTTATTTTTCGGAAAGAAGGGGAGATTGATATTTCAATCCTGGAAAACTTTTGGCTCATACTCAGAAGGCTTAGCACGTTAGATATAGCAGCCTTTATCAGTGGTTAAGGTCTTAATAAAATAAAAAAGCTCTTCTTTTGTCTTATACTATATTTAAGGTTTTCATCTTTTATGTAGCTACCAGGTATATGCATAAGTTTTTGCCGGTTTTTGGGGTAATGAAAACACATCATTTTCAAGGGAAAATAATTTTTTATTTATTCAAAATATTTGCCATCGGATTCTACACGCTTCGACCATCTTTTAGGTAAATTATGAATTCCTTGCCAGAAAAACTGTTTGTCTTCTGCGGTAAACCATTCGTTGAGCCAATTTCCAACTTCTTCGAAATTGCTGAAGTGCTGCGCTGCAAGTGAGTGTCCCATTGCTGCGAAGAGGTGATAGTCAGATGGCGCCAGGTCGGAGGAGTACGGCGGGTGCGGAAGGACCTCCCATCCAAGCGATTTCAAGGTGTCTTTCACTGGTTTTGCTGTGTGGGACGGTGCATTGTCGTGTAACAAAATCACTTTGCCATGTCTTGTGGCCCATTCCGGCCGCCTATGGATCAGTGCGTGATTTAAATTAATCATCTGTTGACTATAGCATTGTGCGTTAACGGTATCGCCAGGCTGCAAAAGTTCATAGTACACTATACCGCTCTGGTCCCACCATACACTAAGCATAGTCTTCTTACCGAAGCGATTTGGCCTTGGTGTTGAAGGACCGGCTTCACCACGTGACAGCCACGATTTTTTCCATTTCGGATTTTCAAAATAAATCCATTTCTCGTCACCAGTCACAATTCGGCTCAGAAATGATTTTCTTTCGTGACGTTGAAGGAGGATTTCACAAGTGACTTTCCGATTTTCCATTTGCCTTTCGTTCAAATCATGTGGGACCCATTTACCGAGTTTGAGGATCTTCCCCATTGACCGTAATCGTCTGCTTATTGTTTCTTGGGACACATTTAATGCAATTGCCAATTGCTGTTGAGTTAGAGTTGGGTCATCATCCAGTAACGCCTGCAATTCCTCGTCTTCACACTTTTGTGGCTTACCAGAGCGTGCACTGTCTTTCAGATCAAAATCTCCTTGCTTAAATTGTCGAAACCATGTCTCACATGATCTAATCGACGGAGCGTGTTCACCATATGTTTCCACCAGCAAGCGATGACATTCCACAGCCTTTTTCTTTTGATTTAATAAGAAAAGCAGGGCGTGCCGCAAATGTTCTTTTCCAGGCACAAATGACGACTGATGAACTGAACGATGAACTATACAAACAGACGCTATTGTTTGGCGAACTCAGCTCGTGTAGGGTTATAGGATAAGGTCTGATAAACAAACTGGCATAGTATCAAATTCATCCGCAGCGCACTGTTCGGTGGCGCCATCTTTTAGTGAAACCGGAAAGAACTTATGCATACACCTGGTAAAATAAAAATGAGGATTTTTTTATACTAAAAACGGAGTTCAGTTAAATTCATTCTCTCTTTGCCTTCATAAATGAAAGTTTACATTTTACTTTTCCATTTTTCTGCAAAATCCAATACCAAGTAATTTCATTTATTCCTTGAACTAAGTCTTTATGTTTTGCTATTCAGAACTTGTAATGCTGTTCCAAAAAAAAAAAAAAAAAATTATAATATTGTTGCTATTTCAGCTGCTGTCACTGGATTATCTGTTAACCATACAAGGAGCACGCCTTCCCCGCTCTCACAAAACGGAGGTATAACAATAATAATAATTTTTTGATATTATATACTTCTTTAAATATTGCTGTTATTGTAATTGTTGAAATCTTTTATGTTCAGGGTCAATTATTGGAACAAATGGTAGGATTCCCGAACCTTTGTTTGTCACCGTTCCTCCGAGGACTCAGCGTCTTCTCCATTCTGAAGCATATATCAAGTAAGTATTTTGTTAAAAATATTTTATTCTTTTAATTGATTAAGTTTTTATCTTGCTCAGTTATTTTTTGATTTAGCCTTACCCATGTTTTATCCATTATGATGGAAAAAATAATTATGATTTGTGCCTCAATGGATGACCAAAATAAATCAATTCTTGAGCTAGGTTTTAAATAAGTTATTTTTAAATTGTTCCAGTTTTGTTTTGTAAAATAGTGAAATTCAATTCTTCCTCTGAATTCTATATTTGTCAATTCATTACAAAAACTAAAGTTTCACAATGTTTTGAGGCCTATTGCCCCATCTTTAGGTGTACTCATCACTAACTGTAATTAACTATATTCGAGTTAAAACAATCCATCAATTTGTTAATCTTGTCAATTGTTAAATTAGAGAGAGAAAGAGAAGAAGTGTGATTGACAATCTTTATATTTAATTATTGACGAGATTAACAAATTGATGGATTGTTTTAACTCGAATATAGTTAATTACAGTTAGTGATGAGTACACCTAAAGATGGGGCAATAGGCCTCAAAACATTGTGAAACTTCAATTTTTGTAATGAATTGAAAATTGACAGTTACTGAGAAAATAATTAATAAAAAGATAACTATTTTCACCGACAGCCAAGCAGCGATTGGGACAATAAGAAATCAAACAACGAAATCAAAGATAGTAAAAACCTGCATCACCACACTCAATAAACTAGCAGAAACTATCAAAGTTAGAGTTGGATGGGTACCCCAGGACACTCTGGAATCCATGGAAATGAAAAAGCAGACAAACTAGGAAGGGAAGTTTCTGCAAAAAAAACCTATAACCCCAGAACCAGTAATTGGAATTAGCATCAGCTATGTCAAAAGAAGGATTGGGGAAATTTATGGAGCATTTAAAAAACAATACTGGAATGATTAAAACCACTATCACTCCAAACTCTTTTTAGAAGGCTATTCTGCTAACAGAAGCAAGTTGCTACTAAATTATGACAGGAAAGCACTCAAAAAAATTACAGCGATCTACACAGGACACTGTAAACTCAACAAACATATTTACAAACTCAAGTTGGCGGAGTCACCTATATAGATTCTGCGGCAAAGAGAATGAAACAGCCAATCATATAATCTGCCGATGTGATAGATTAGCTAGACTAAGATTCAGGCTATTCGTTAGGGAAATTATACCCAATCAAGGATCAAATGTCTTAGTCAATCCAGCAAGCATCCTAAAATGTACCGACAGTCTAAAAATAATAATTTAGTACTCAGACCAATCTCAGGTGCACAATAGACCCACGGCGGTCGAGGTGCATTAAGCCGCAGAAAAAAAAAATGAATTGACAAATATATAATTCGGAGGAAGATGTGAATTTCACTATTTTACAAAAAACTCGGAACAGTATAAACCAAGTCCTCCAGTTGCATGTGTTATAAATGACGAAAAAAGTTATTTTTAAAAGTTCAGAAAATTATTTTCATGTTTTATTTCTAGGTATATTGAAGGATTGACTCCGGACAACCGAAACATCAGCAACTGGGAGAAACAGCTGAGGGCAAGCGAGTCCACTATTGAACCTGCCGACGCTAGCAGGCTGCCTATCCATTGGCTTAATAATAGAAATGGAAACCACGGAAATATTTTAAACGCATTGTGGACATTACGTGATTTTATGTTTAGGGACGCTCTAGGAATATCTAAACATTTATAAAGAAGAAAACACAATTGTATTATTAATTAGTGAAAGTGTTATATTTTAATTGAAGATATTACGGCATTCTTAGATTACTATCTTAATTTTATTATTTAAAAATAGATCTCCGGGGAGAAAAAACTTTTTTGTATAACTTTTTATTTAAACTTTTGTATCTATTTCTCGTAATTTAGTCTATTTGTGAATGGTGTAGATATCGACTCAATAGGAAAATAAAATTGTTTATTTATAGGAAGACACTGGATATTTTTAAAATTGATTTGATTGAAGTATTTAAAAGTTTTTGTTTATGAGCACTGCGTGATGATGACCTAGTTTAATATAATTATTATTATCATTATTGAAATAGGTTATGTTTGATCTGAAAAGAATGCTGCCTTTGTTTATATTATGACACTATGGTCAGCCTTATTCTCCGCACCCAAATGTTAAATTAAAATGTATCGATTGTAACTTGTAAATTATTGTCATTTATCTTTAGGAAAAAGACCTCATGTACAAATTTTAAATGTTATGTATTTACGAACTGCTTAAGTAATAATTAATTAGTAGAAAATAGGTAAATTAATAAATACCTTTTTACCAATCACTAGATTTTTATTTGGCCCCATATAATTAATGCTATTGATTAAGGTTTTATAACAATGAATTTGTTTTTTCTTATTTTCCTTCATAATTTATATTAAAATCTTAGAGGCAATAAATAATCTGGGAGCTGAGGGCCAAAAAGGTGCCTGATTTGAAGAAAATTTTTGAACATATATCCTGAAAGTACTTATTTCATAGACAACATATGTGATCAGTTGCCATCAAATTTTATAGAAGAACAAAATCGACATTTTCAAACTTTTTTCAATTTTTCGCTAATAACTCGAAAACGATTTATCCCAGTAGAAATTGTGTTCTTTCTAAAATAAAAGGGCTTTAAATTTCGCGTCGACTGAGGTCCTCACAGTTAAAATTGGGTAAGTCTTTTCACCAAAACCGATTGTCAATTTAGCCACTTTAGCGGAAAAATGAATTACGCTCATGTTCCATAGCCTGCAATTTAAAGAGGGTCACTCCAAATAAAAAATGTTACCTATAATATTTGTAGAATATCGAATTCAGTTTAAAACGATCTCTTTAATTTTAAAATTAGCCCACTCCTGTGGAGACAAAGTAATTAAAACGTGAACGCATTTAGCGCCTTGTGGTCTAAAATCCGTGCAATTTTTTGGGATTTTATTTCAGTATCTCGCATATAATTGGGCAAATACAGATCACAAAGTATTGTTTTTTCTTCCTTTAAGATTCTAAACTATTGCAAATAGAATGATATATTTGAAGTTTAAATCGGTTTAGTGGTTTGGCCGAGTTCGGTACATCAAAAATCTGTAATTTTTACGATTTTGGTGGAAACCATATTTCAACGCCTCTAACTCAATAACACCTAGTTTAAATGAAAAATGTTTTAGATAAAAGTTGTTGAGCATCAAATTTAGCATGAAACAAGCTCCGTACACACAACATTAGCTAAATCCTTGGGGAAATACAAATTAAAACGTGAAAGAATTTGAGTGAGTGGTTACTTCCTGCTAAGACTTCGGTTTTTAAAGTATCAGGGGATTTGATAAAATATTTATGAAAATAACTATTAGATAGGTAGGTACTTCGTAAAATTTATCTTTGATTTTAACACATGGAAGATGGTTGTTTGATTAGTTCAAAATGGTTAATACTTCAAAAACACGAAGTCTTAGCAGGAAGTAAGCACTATGAATAATATTATGTTTTTTATTTAACGATTTAACGTTACAATATAATAAAAATGTTTTAGAATAAAAACCAAGGGGAAAATACCAGAACTGAATCAAGTAAAGGATGAGAAATTGGTCCAAAAAAGATAAGGGAACAACTTTCGAAGAGAGACTTTTGGGCGTGGCCTATTTCAACTAGTCATGTGACCGTGATATTATCGAACTTACATCATGTCCTCAGTTTGAAAGGGCCTTGATTAGCTTTATTAGATCCCAGGTATCCACTCCCTCAAAAGGGATAAATAAACTCCTTCCTAATGGGTCCTTTTCACAAAGCGGCCGTGCCTAGAAGCCACACTTCCAAATTAGTACCGTCATATTAAAAAAGCAATGGATCAAGACTGCCATGACACCATCAGCTATAATAACATTTAAAGGTTTTTATTTTTTATAAATCATTATTATTTATTATTATCTTGGCGCTACAGCTCATCGACGAGTCCTGGCCTCCCCCAGTCATCTGTTCTGTGCCGCTGTCATCCAGCTCCTGACTCCCAGAATATCTCTAGCGTCTCCCGCAACACCATCAGACCACCTGAGTTTCGGTCTCCCCCTTCCTCCAGTGCCATGGAGGGGTTCAGTCAGTAACTTTTTAGGGATTGCCTCGTTGTCTATTCTAGCCACGTGGCCAGCCCATCGCAGTCTTCACAGCTTCATTGTCAGAATGACATCTTTTTCATTGAAAATCAAATAAATTTTGTTATTCGTCTGTCTTCTCCAGTTTCTGTCTATATGACTCCTCCAAAGATCCTATGAGGAATTTTCCTTTCGAAGACTAAAAGGTCTTGTTCAATTCTTTTGCTTGTGGTCCATGTTTCTGATCCATACAATAGTACTGGGCGGATTAATGTTTTGTACAGATAAATGAATTTTCCTTTCGAAGACTAAAAGGTCTTGTTCTATTCTTTTGCTTGTGGTCCATGTTTCTGATCCATACAATAGTACTGGGCGGATTAATGTCCGCTATATGTAGTCTGCCGGGATAAGAGGTGGGAGGTGAATTCCTTGCAGAGTCCGAAGTAACACTTGTTGGCTATCAATATTCTTCTCCTCACTTCTGCTGCAGATGAATTATCTTGAGTGACAAGTGTCCCCAAATATGTGAACTGGGCCACTTTCTCAAAGTTAAAGGGGGATATATTGATTGTGTCACCAGGACGAGCTTCTTCTCCTGTTACCATGTATTTGGTCTTTTCTTCATTCACCTCTAGCCCTAGTACTCTGGCGGCCCCCAACAGAGCTAAAAAACCCTCTCTGACTGACTCTGAAGATCGCCCTACAATGTCTACATCATCAGCAAAGGCTAAGAGCTGGACCATTCGATTGTAAATCGTTCTGTTAGTTTGCAGACCAGCGTCCCTCACTGCTTTCTCAAGCGCCAAGTTAAAAAGAAGGCACACCAGTGCATCTCCTTGGTGAAGTCCTTTTCTTGAGGAGAACTCTTTTGTTCTCTGCCCACCAACCTGCACAGTGCACTTCACATCCCTCATGGTCAGCTTTACCAAGCGTATTAACTTCTCTGGGATATTAAAATCTTCTAGTGCCTTATATAGCTCTTCCTGGTCAATGCTGTCGTAAGCTGCCTTGAAGTCCACGAAAAGATGATGGGTATTAATTTGATATTCATTGCCCCTTTCTAGAATAGTTCTGAGGCAGAAGATTTGAACTGTGGTAGACCTCTGTCGTCTAAATCCACACTGGTATAGACCAAGCTCCTGTTCTGTGTAGGGTAAGAGATGTTGGAAGAGTGTATTGGATAAATTCTTCTAGAATATCTAGAATACCCCTCTAATTTTGACATTGGAGTCTTTCTCCTTCCTTGAAAACAGGGCAAATAACTGCTTTTAAGAAGACCAACTACTAAATTAGAAGAAAAAAAAAAATTATTAAACAAAATTAAAAAACCTTATTCATTCTACTAGGTTTTTGTGCCCTTGTAAATTAGATAGCTTGTTCTTCAGCTCTAGCATTCTCTATGTTTCCTCAACTTCAGTTAGGATAATCCTGACCAATCTATGAAGGTGGGAAAAATATGTTGGTGCGTTAATTTAATCAAATAGTTATGATTAATTATAAGAAATTTTTGTATAATTCTTTACTATAATTTCAAAAATGGGGTAGGGATGGTTTTTAAAATATTTATGAAATATATTGATTATAAAAATACATCTATTTACATAATACAAAATACATTTATATAAAATATACAAAATATATTAACAGAGAAATAAGAAAAGTAGTCTGAAGGATTTAAAATATTCATGAAATATACATAATACAAAATACATTCGTTTAAAATATACAAAATATGTTAACAGATGAAAGTATTTTATTTTTTTTTTAAATCACCACCACTCCATGGATAAATGTTAATACATATATATACAAAAGTTTTTTAAAATCTCTGAAAACAATTTAAGACACATAATCCAGAAATGATTGAATGACAAATATTTCGTAAACAAATCATCAAGTTAGTCGATTCAATAAAAATTAAAAAAAAAAATAACAAATTGCACTGTTAAAATTATAAATACTTTATTGATATAAATATTAAATGATTATCTCTTTAGTTGTATATTAATCTAAATAAGTTCTAACTATCTTATGTATATTGCTGTCTCTGACAGCAATATACATAAGACTACTGATAAGGACTTCAAAATTCTACAATAGCTGAAATTCAAATATACAATTAATCAATTAAATTAGTCGAACAAATATGATTATTTTGAATTAGAACTATTTCAACATTGAAAAATTTATTTTAATTCCATGTCTTAATAATTGAAAATTTTCTTATATAATTTAAGTCCCTGTCAGCAGTCTGGGTATTATCATTGGTATAAAGCCATTACATGGTTATCTTACAACTAAACAGTGAGGTAAACTTGAACTAGTTTTTAACTGAATGCATCGCAAATTATAAAAATGCCATTCAATTTTTTTTTTTAGTATAAATAATTCTACTTAATATTAAATAGGAGCTTGAGATCATCAAGTCTCAGCTTAGAGCTTTGGACTTTGGAAGTGCCGGTAAGTACAGCTTTCGCCAACTCCAGTTTATCATTCTGCAACTTCAATATCCTTTCTTCTATGGTATCTTTACACATAACCCTGTAGAAAAGAATATAAAAATATATCAGAGATGGTAGGAAGATACCCATACAAGTAGAGTAAACTTTTATTCTGAATCATACAGCATTGTTTTCATTACAGTTTAAAATTTTAATTTGATTATAAGGTTCACTCTTGTAAACATAGCCTAAATCACATGTGTTTATTTATAAAAACACATGCCACAACCAAGGATTCCTCATGTAGCGTGTCGACTATAACTCAGATAAGTATTGATATATCTGAAACGTTATAGGACATTGCGTCAACTAACAAACAGTCAAATAGCGTCCAAATCTACTTTTTATGTTAATATATCCATTCAAAATTTTTTTTATAAAGAATAGAAAAATATTTTTTACTTTCACTTACCTATATATGAAATATATAGAATGGGGGAGTATTGCGATCGTGAAAAATTACGACTTCCGGTTTTCAACAGAAATACACGTTTTGGGGTCCCCTGAGCCCAAATGACCAAGTCCCGCAAAATGGTCTGTGTGTGTGTCCATGAGCAGACTAGCTCAAAAATTATAAACCGTACGAACCGGAAATTGTGTATTTAGTGTATGTACATGCCCCTGAGGTGACAGCAAAAATTTCAACAAAGTTGCTCAAAGGGAGGGGGTACTTTATTTAATAACTTTTTACGTTTTTTTTTTATTTTCTCAAAAACGGCTCCAACGATTTTGATTAAACTGAGTATTTGATGTATTAATATGCCCGAGATATGACTGTACAAATTTCATCAAAATATATCACCCGGAGGGGGACTTTACTTAGTAAATTTTGTATCATTTTTACATGTTTTTTTTTTTTTTTTTCTCAAAAACGGCTCTAACAATTTTGATCAAACTGGGTATTTGATGTATGTATATGCCAAAGATGTGATAGCACTTTATTTCATAACTTTTTTTCCAATGTTTACCTTTTTTTTTATTATCTCAAATACGGCTTTAATGATTTTGATCAAATTCGTCAAGTTTAATAAAAAATAGGTGTTCTTTAATATCAGGTAAGCTGTTTTCCTATAAAGTACCTTTGTTTTTGTTTATATGGATAAATCAACGATATCTCATTACGCCTAAAAATAAGAAATGGCTAAATATGAAATAAGAAAAAAATCAAGTAAACATATAGTGGAGAACGAAAAATAAAAATAGGGACTGTTATTAGGGGGGGCCTTTTTTGTTTGTTTGTTTCCTATAAAGTACCTTTGTTTTTGTTTATATGGAGAAATTAACTGTCTCTCGTTACGCCTAAAAATAAGAAATGGCTAAATATGAGATATGGTAAAAATAAAGAAGAGAAAAAAAGAAAAATATTGTCAACTCATAAAACTTGTTGAGCCCATGCATGCGGAGTACGCCTTTAATGACAGACCATTGTTCATAATTAAAGCCGTTCTGTTCATTTAAAGGAAATTATTTGTTTCATGGTAACTAAATGAAATTTTCAACAAGTACATAGAGAATTATAAAATCTGACGACTTGGAGTATTATGCTTGTATTGCCGAATTATTACAAGTAAAAACTTTTATTTAAATATAAAAGGAATAAGTGTTTTTTATAGAGCAAATCAAAACAAAAATAAGAAATGAACGTGGAAAAATGTGTAACTTTGAGAAGTGGCATTAATTTATAATCTAAGTAAGTTGGTAAGTGAAAGTTGTGTGTTGCGCGCACGCACCAGATTTTTTTTAGTTTTTTTTAATAGGACAAATATTAACAGGACTTCACTTTTATTTTTGACCACATTTTTCTCTACTCTTATATCCGTTGAGATCTCCAATGGAAAAAATGGACTGTTATTAGCAATACATGATGTTCTTTCCTGTTCAGTAGAGGAGTATCTAACTATCTATATGTATACAATTTTAAAAATGCCTGAAAATATTTAATCCTTTTATATTTAAAAGTAATTTAAAATAGGCTATTATGCATATTGCTGTTTTCGGATAAGGTTTACCGAAATATAATTAATGATTTCCCTAAAAGTATTAACTTATATTAATTTAAATACTGTTAATGTCAGCCATAGCAAATGGTTAGGGCTCATGATTTATAAAAAATTAATTAACAGCTTAAAATAAATATTTTCATGAAGAACTAACTTGTAAATGTGGACTGTTTTCTTTTGCCCAACTCGGTAGATCCTGTCGCAGGCTTGGGCCTCCAGCTGCGGATTCCAATGAATGTCAAACACTATCAAATGATTAGCCCCAACCAGATTGAGCCCAGTACCTCCTGCTGTCAGAGACAGCAACATCACCTTCAACACAATAATAAAGTAGCATAAATAAATAAAAAGAAGAAAGTCCTTTATGAAGATTGATCAGGGTAAAGTTGCATTTTTTAGTCAAGAAGTGTCGGTTAGTTAATTAAAATTTTTTATATAAAACCATCATAACTTATAGCTTGTCATTAAAAATTAGGTATTTTTCACCCTTGTCCCTCATAGACATTGTAATTGTTTAATAAATAAAATAAATTAATTTACTATCACCTACTCCAGTATATCCCTGGTAACAGATACCTAATGTACAAAGTTCAACCCTAAAAACCAACCAAAGGTTTTAAATGACAAGCCATAAGTTATGGTGTTTTGATATAAAAAAATTTTAATTTATAGAAGAATATACTTGTCAATCACATTTTAGGTAATTTTTTATGTTTCTATTGTAACTATTGAATATTTGTTTATATAACTTTAAAGACATTTTTAATTGGATGTCATTATGATTTAGTTTTTATGAGTTTGTTAATCTAAATATCTGGCATTATATATTCGAAACTGATAAGTGCTCTTGATGTTCCTTACAGCACTGAGGATGGCCGATTGGCCGACACGTACGCTGATATAAAATAAATACTATGAGTTGAGACTAATTAATGGTCACCTTTTCATCTACACATACAACTAAAAAGTCTCAAGAATAAGGGTGAAACGATAATTATTTTAATAATAAACATTGTTCATCGAGAATCGTGGTGTGATTTTTCAAGATGTCAGCAACCTCCCGGAGGTTTGGTATGTTTCAGGGAAAGAAATATAGGTCCTCGGGCCTGCTGACTCTGAGCAACCATAATCTTTGGACATAGACCAGTTTGTCACTGTCCTTGAACCCGAGAGAGCTGATGCCATCAGTGAGGACACTGGCAATTGGCCTCAATGGGATTGATTATGGAGCAGTTGGCAGTCTGCCGCTGCACCATGGGACCATGGTTTGCAGCAACGTGAGGTTTGAACTACCCCCTCCAGGTTGTCTGTGCTCATGCAAGCAACACAAATGTCTGTAAGAAGACCACACTGCGCGGCCAAAGGTCTCATTAGGCTTAAGACGCCTACAGAAAAAAAAAAAAAAATCATTACTGATCTCACATATGGATTGGTGGATTGGAATCTTAAAACATAATTTTAATTTTTAAAAGTTAATAACAATTATGATTAAATTGTCAATAAATTTGTTGTTCTCAATCGAAACTGCTGAAATAAATTTAACATACATGACTCTTCATGTATTTTTGTCCATCTTCTCATCTTCTCTAATTAAAATAAAACTTATTTCAATTTTTTTAAAAATTTATTTTGGTTGACAATGTTTCTTTACCTCCTACTTTTAAATGCCTACACTATTGGGTTAAGGGGTTGTGAGGAGGTAGCACCTTCACTTAGGGTCGACCTAAGGAATTGGTCCTCCCCAGACCCCAAGGGAACAGATGAGGAGAAAAGCGAAATCTCTGAGGACGCTAGTCACAAGAATGTCCGTGCGAGACCTTAGTAACATCCTGCTCAAGGTGGTCCTGCTTTTACTAAACACGGCGGATCTCGACCGGGAGGTCATAAAAAACATCCCTGGTGATGGGCAGCGGCTTCACCAGTACTTACATGGGGCCAAAAACAGTAAGATTTTGAATGGGCCCACAAACAGACATCTTCAGGCGGAGTAGGAGACCTACGGTACGGCTGAAGAACTGCGACGGGACCTCACCCTTTAAAGACCGCTGAAGTCGGAGGAGTTCAACCGCAAGGTGGAAATAGTCTCATCACTCATTCAGGCAGATGAAAAATAGGACTTCACGCATTTACTTCCTATCATGGTAAGTACACGGGACACAATAGGCTCAGAGCCCACCTGTTTAAAAAGTTTCACATTGGCTCCAGTCCCTTCTGCGATTGTGGAGAGGGTGAACAAAATGCTGACCACATTCTACAAACGTGCAAGCTCTTTTCCCACTGAAATGTAAAGAAAGCTCTACGGAAGACTGGAGGACCTCAGGAGGATGACCCAATTCATTATTTTAATTCCCGACTTGGCCATCTAAGGGAAGAACGAAGAAGAAGAAGAAAAAGAATGCCTACACAACCCTGAAGTATTTGAAAAAGATTAATTTCGCATTGAGATTGGAATAAAGACAAATGGGACCAAACCTATCTAATATCTGCTTCACTTAAGTCTGGATCTATGGTACAACTAAGAATCAACCATAGATAATAATAATTGGTAGAAATTCCGAACAGTGGCTCACATGCCATTCCTCAACTGAAAAGGATCCTTTTGGGGATCTATGTATCTCTGAAGAGCGAGTGTTAGTGTAAAGCTAATCAAGGCCCTTTTAAACTGAAAGACGTGGTATGAGTTCGATAATATCACAGTCACATTACCTCTCAAAACAGGCCAGGCCCGTGAGCCACTCTTCAGTTTTAGTACCTAATAATATAAATTTCGAAAATAAAATAATGACAGCGTACTAACCTTGGGTCCCCGGCTACTATTATTAAAATCACTGATGATTCCTCCTCGTTCTTTGACAGGGATAGAGCCATTGAGCGCAACTGACTTTACTCCCATATCTTTGAGATGTTTTTCGAGGATATCAAGAACGGATGTCCACTGGGACACAACAATCACTTTGTCTTCGCTTTTATTCATTATCTCCATTAGGCAATCGATTGTGGCTTTCATCTGAAAAAAAAAAATAAATAAACAAATGGTTTAGAATGGTTCTATACTTATTGTTGGAACGAACTAACAGCTGGAACAAACTGTCATAGTACATATTCATAATTACGATGTTCGAGTAGACCAGAATCTACAGACCAGAACATTCGAGGCCTGTCCTCTTATGACTAAATATAAGGAGCGAGGGATCAGATAGTTAGCCTTGTTCTGAAGCTCAAGTCATATGGTTATTTCTGAGTCACAAAGTGATAATTTTTGTAACCTGTTTAAATATTTGTGTTTTCATAATTTGTGTGGCATTGAAAATTGTTATTTCTCTTTCAATAAAAATTGTTTAACCCACGTAAGTGTTACAATATAAAAGTATTATTAACTTTTAACAAGAGCTTTTGAATTTTTTTTTTTTTTTTGATCCTCCCCTTCCTCGTCTGTTAGGCTATACAGGGTTTCCCAGGCCAGGGGGGAGGGTGGGGATTAATGCCGAGAATTTCCGGGTTTTGAACTTGCTATCTTTCAGCAAGTTCGTTGCCATGGGCAACACGTATTTTCTGACACATTTGCCCACTCGGCCATCCAGCCACCACAAGAGCTATTCAATTGTTATAAAAGTATATTCAAAAATTAGAACTTTAAATTAAACAAAATTTCAATTAACAACTTATAACACCAATCTAAAACTTAATTATTTCAATCATATAATGTACGATAATTAAATCATTAATTCTTAAAGTTCTTTTTAACATTATTTTTTAACCTTCTTCCGGGCGTGCCTCCTAACATAACGTAAGCAGGCGCGTGACGGTAATTTACCGCATCACCAGTTATACGCCTTTTTGCCTCAAATCTTTGCCAAAAATTTTCAAATTTCTGCATTTTCATTTTTTTAAAATACATTGACCTATAAAGTAATTTAATTGAATGAAGAAAAGGCTTGAATAAAATTCAACTCCGTTTTTTACATATCTTATAAATATTAATGAAACATGCAAACTACAAATATTATTTGCCATAAAACTGTATATATATGACACTGAAGAACATAAGTAAGCAACAAAAAATTTAAAAGTTTAAAATTAATGTTTAAATAAAAATTTAACTTGCTATCATAACACATTTAAACTTCATCATAAAAATTAACTTAGAAAGAAATGATCAATTAGACATATTTTAAGGAAGAAAACATTTAGCATCACAAACAAACAAGGAAACAAGGAAGAAAAAAACAAAAACTTCGAAAGGAAATAAGCCTAAAAGAAACTTGGTCAAATTTTTGAAGAGAGAACAGAAATTTTGTCAAAATTAAATCTCTAATAATGTCTCCTATGATCATGGTAAGAATGTGGTCAATAAAATTATAAAAAAGCATTTATCATATATATCAAATAAAGATATTTATATTAAAATTATTTATTTTTAATACTTATTTTCGCTCCAATGTTTAGAGATATAAAAGGATACGTAAATGGGCGCACAACGGTAATCTACCGACACCCGGCACTTTCGGAGTTAAAACACTAAAAGGGAAAGGACACTTCTCAGAAGATGTAGATTCTTGTCTCTGCGATGAGTCGTAAGATTCAATTAGAGAATACATGCCCCTCCCGTCCACCTGTGACTTGCCTGATAAAACCTGCACGAGATTTTTTAAATGTGACGGTAATCTACCGCGTCCGTGCCCGAAAGAAGGTTAAATATATTTTTACATGTACTTATCATTTTCTTATCTTAAATTTTTTCTACTTTATTTATAGTTTATTAGGCATACATTTTCTTCATTCAACTTTTATGTATGTATTTTACTTGATAAAATATTATGCTAATAGATTCTAAAATTGTAATTAAATATAGGCACTATATCGCAAAATGGAAGGTGTAGAAATAAATTTACCGTTACAGGGTTTCTGTAATGAGAAAAAAGGATGTATTAATTTGTTTTTTTCTCAAATCTTTTAATAATTTTTTAGAGCATTGGTTAGAGTCAACTAATGCCAGAAGCACTTTGGAAGTGGTTTTATCATAGCCATTGTACATTCTACTTGGATAATTTGAGTTAACTAGAGACCTTAATACATTTGAGAGAAATTAATAAAATATAACCAATAAAAACAGTAAATAAAACCAACAATTAATATTTCAACTACCTTGGAACTGCAACGGTCCTTCCTGAAAACGGGGTCATCTGAAGTAAGGATGCCTGAATGTTTGCTAGAATTGTCACCATTGATATTGATGGACATGTTCATCATCCGTTCAACAAGATCTAAATCATTCCCTTCGTTGTCTTCAATTCCATCCCTACCAATTTCTTGTTTGTCGATGAACTAAAAATAAATAATTTTAAATTATAAAAGATAATTTTGATATCAACAATAGTAAGAAATTAATGAAGCAACAATATGAAGGTTTTATGTTTTCATATAGTAAAAAAGAACTAAAATAATAATACTGAAACACTTCTGTGGGTTAAAAATATTTATTAACAAAAATATAATAATATCAATGCCAAACGAATTTCAAAAACATAAATATTCGAGCAGGTTAAAAAAAATTATAACTTTATAGCACACAAATCATATGGCTTGAGCTTCACTGTCAAGTCAAAGACTAAGACTAATTGGCCCTGTCACTCGCTCCTTATATATAGTCGTAAAAGGAACCTTCTGGAAGGTTGTGGTCTTCGTCTCCCACGAAGACCAGAAGATCCTCCCGATCTAGTACCAAACACATGCTCCAACAGTCTGCTCCAACCGCAAATTCATTCCAACAAAAGGTCTGGGATTTTAACCATATGTATTGTTTCCTTACTAAACGATTTAACGTTATAACACTAAATGAATAGTAATAATCAAAAGTCAAAGGTTAAATTGAAAAGCCGTGGATGAAAGTGGCAACAGCCCTCTCATTTAGGTAATTTTTATAGATGAGATTATACAAATTCGAGTACACGAGCAATCACACTAAAATAGACCTAGAAAACAATGTTTTAGCATCATATCTATATGATGATATTGATCTAAATAGTTTAGAAAGTCGATAGTTTCGATATTAATAGATGTAAAATATCATTAGTACATAAATTTTCTTTTATGCGATATCCTTTAATTTTTTTTTCTCAAAAAAACATAATAGGTATTTATATAATTTACAACTTACAAAATCCAAAATACACTCAATATTTGTAATGACAAAATTCAAAATGTATTTAATGTTTGTAATGACTTAATCAGTTTTTTCTTGATATATTTTTCAGTTCTGTTGTTTTCATTCCAGTTGCTTTTTACTTTATATAATACTATTTAAATGTATCTAAGTTGAAAAGTAATAGATTAATTTAAACATATTTTTTTCTCTAGTTATCTCCTTTGTTCATCAATGCCCTGAGGCGTGGAGTAGCCTCCTCACACCACTTCCTAAATCTTCTCCTGCCCTGAGCCATTCTTCTCATTTC
Source organism: Aelia acuminata (assembly GCA_911387785.2). Classification (NCBI taxonomy): domain Eukaryota; kingdom Metazoa; phylum Arthropoda; class Insecta; order Hemiptera; family Pentatomidae; genus Aelia; species Aelia acuminata. The sequence continues at coordinate 126,840,986 of OU426982.1, read as the reverse complement.
TGCCATAGAGCACCCCTTCTCACTCCCGAGTTCCCCTATCTATCCATTATTTGTAAGCTTCTGTCTGCCAACTGGTCGCTGCCCTCGTGGTCTTGCTTCCAATAGCCACCTCGCTCTCCGGTCAACTCGCATTCTACACACATGGCCGAACCACTTGAGTTGGAATTCAATGAGGACATCTCTTAGGGGCCTCACTCCCAAGTTTTCCCGGATGGTTTCGTTTCTCACTCGGTCCCATTTAGTTTTACCAGCAGCTCTTCTCAGGAAGCTCATTGCTGCCCCCCTGATCTTGCCAATATGCCTGTCAAGAGCTGTCCAACTTTCTGACCCTTTTAGTCAGACTGGAAGGAAGACTGTCTTGAAGAGTCTCATTTTGGCTTTTCGGCTTAACTCATGCTTCCCGATTAGAGTGACGGATATCTGGTAGAATACACCATTGGCTTTCCTTATCCTGTTCAGCACCTCCTGGTCGATTCTCCCATTATTGCTAATGACAGTCCCTAGGTATTCGTAGCATTCTACCGTCTCCAGCTTTTCACCACAGCAAAATATATTTAGTTCTTGTACATCTCTTCCAATGTGCATGACCTTGCTCTTTGCTGGGTTGATCTGTAGACCTTTCCTTCTCAACTCCTCATACCACTCCTCTACAGCTGTTTGCAGTCGATCAGGGCTATCAGCTACTATCACAATATCATCTGCATAAATGAAGCTCAGGACGAGAACAGGGAAGAGATTCCAGTAGCCCACTAAATAGTCCGTGGAGTTCTTCCTTTACAAATCTTCCATACCTCATCTATAAATATATTGAAAAGTAGTGGGCTCTGGCTCTCCCCCTGCACATTTTAAAGGGAGAAGATTTCATTCAATTCAGGCATACGATTCCTTTAGGATCCTCATGTACAGCTCTGATGGCATTTATAAAGTTTTGAGGTATCCTCTTTAGCATAAGCGCCCTCCAAATTTCCTGGCGGGGAATTGTATCATATGCTGCTTTCAGATCTAGAAATCCAAGCTACACATTGCGACCCCGATCCCACATTTTCTCTACAACCATTCAACCATTAGGGAGAAGATTTGGTCTTGCGTTTGTCTACCTGGTTGAAAAGCCACCTGTTCTTCCTCTAAATCCTTATCAACATAGGTACTTATACGTTGCTAAAGAATCCTTGTGTATATATATATATATATTTTATTTTGTGGCCATGTGCACTGCGACCTCCTGGGTCTATTGTGCGCCTAACTAGTCTGAGTTCTAAATTGCTATATTTAGAGCATCAGTAAATTTTAGCAAACTTGTTGGGTTGACCAGTTCATTAGTGCTTGGGTCAGGTAGGTTTACCCTGCCAAAGATGCTGAATCTTAGCCTAACAAGTCGTTCACACCAGCTTATAATGTGATAAGCTGTCTCATCCTCCTTGCCACAGAATCTGCAGATAGGTGAGTGCGAGTTTGAGCCTGTGCATATGTTAGTTAAGTTTACAGTGTCCTTTATAGATCGCTGTAATTCTTTTGAGTGCTTTCCTGTCCAAGTTCAGTAGAGTGTCACTTTTTTTGACAGAGTAGCCTTTTAAAAAGAATTTGGAGTGATACTGTGTTTTGTCATTCCAATTCTGTTTTTTAATTGCACCATAGATTCCCCCTATCCTTCTTTTGGCATAGCTTAAGCTTATGCCAATTACCGGTTCAGGGGTTATGGGTCTTTTGGCTGAGCCTTTTCTTGCGAGGTCATCAGCTTTTTCATTGCCCTGGATTCCAGAATGTCCAGGCACCCATTCCACTCTAACTTTGTTGTTGCTTTCAGCTAATTTGTTGAGCGCAGTATTTCAGGCTTTGACAATCTTTGATTTGACTGCATGATTTTTAATTGCTCCGATGGCTGCTTGGCTGTCAGTAAAAATAGTTATATTTCTATTTGTTATTTTCTCAGCCAGCAGCTCTGAAGCGCACTGGTGGATTGCTAATACTTCAGATTGGAAGACTATAGTATATTTCTCCAGTGAAATTGATGTACCTTTGTTGGGTTTGTCATCTCTCCAGATTACCGCTCCAGATCCTGTCTTGGTAAGCGAGCCATCCGTGTAGCAGTTGATTCCTTTATATCTCTTTGTGTTTATGTATGTTTATACATCCTTGTGTATAACTTATACACTACGGAAGAGAGGCATCTATAGTTCTCATATGAGGTCGGTACTCACTTCTTGTAAATAGGGATTATTATGTTTTATTCCCACTCAGCCGGGATCTTCTTCTCATTCCACACCAACTGAAAAAGGTTCTGCAGGGCCTTGATTAGTTCCATTCCTCCATACTTGATCAGTTCAGGTGGAATTCCATCATTCCAGCAGCCTTCCCTAACTTAATTCTTTCGATAGCCATTTCGACCTCCTCCTCAGAGATAGCACCTTCAATGTTTGGTGGTGGATTACCCTCACCTGTAGGAGGCCTCCTGCTATCATCACTAATGTCTTCTGGTTCCTCGCAAGAGAAATTGGACTGATAATTTAAACATATCTGGTCAGTAAATTTGAACTTGATTTTTCTATCGATAGATTTGCAACTAAATGATGATGATATTGTCTTCAAGTAGGGTAATTGATCCACGACAAAAAAGTTTACTCATTGATTGTATAATGGAAATTTCAAAGGAATAGATGAATTAATGAAGAAAATAGACGATATTTAGATAATGCCAAGACCTAGGATATCAGTTGAAAGGAGTTTCCACCAAGGGACAGTCATTAAGAGAAATAGTTATATTACACCAGGATATATCAATTTAATAGATAAAAATCTGGTGCGTGCGCGAAACACACAACTTTCACTTACCAACTTACTTAGATAAGAAATTGACGTGTTTTGTTAAATATCATTTCCCAAAGTCACACATTTTTCTACATTCATATCTTATTTTTATTAATCGTTAAAGCCGTTTTTGAGTAAATAAAAAACCCCGTGAAAATGATACAAAATTTATTAAGTAAAGTCCCCCCTTCGGTTGATCAATTTTGATGAAATGTTGGCAATCACATATTTGGCATATACATACATCAAATACCCAGTTTGGTCAAAATCGTGAAAACCGTTTTTGAGTAAATAAAAAAAGCAGGTAAAAATGATACAAAATTTATTAAGTAAAGTGCCCCCTGCGGTTAATCAATTTTGATGAAAATTTTACAGACATATCTCGGGCATATAAATAGATCAAATACTAAGTTTAATCAAAATCGTTAGAGCCGTTTTTGAGAAAATCTAAAAAACACGTGAAAATGTTACAAAATTTATTAAGTAAAGTCCCCCCTCCGGTTAATCAATTTTGATGAAATTTTTACAGTCATATCTCGGGCATATAAATACATTAAATACCCAGTTTGATCAAAATCGTTAAAGCCGATTTAGAGTAAATCAAAAAAACACGTGAAAATGTTACAAAATTTATTAAGTAAAGTCCCCCCTCCGGGTAATCAATTTTGATGAAATTTTTACAGTCATATCTCGGGCATATAAATACATCAAATACCCAGTTTGATCAAAATCGTTAAAGCCGATTTAGAGTAAATAAAAAAAACACGTGAAAATGTTACAAAATTTATTAAGTAAAGTCCCCCCTCCGGTTAATCAATTTTGATGAAATTTTTACAGTCATATCTCGGGCATATAAATAGATGAAATACTCAGTTTAATCAAAATCGTTAGAGCCGTTTTTGAGAAAATCGAAAAAAAACCTAAAAAGTTATTAAGTAAAGTACCCCCTCCCTTTAAGTAATTTTGATGAAATTTATGCCGTCACATCGCGGGCACATACCTACACTAAATACCCAATTTCAGGATCGCACGGTTTATAGTTTTTGAGCTAGTCTGTTCACATACGCACACACACACACACACACACACACACACACACACACACACACACACACACACACACACACACACACACACACACACACACACACACACACACACACACAGACACACACACACACAGACCATTTCGCGGGACTTGGTCATTTCGACTCAGGGGACCCCAAAACGTGTATTTCCGTTGAAAACCGGAAGTCGAATTTTTTCACGATCACAATACTTCCACTTACTATATATTTCATATATAGGTAAGTGAAAGTAAAAATTTATTTATATATATATATTGTTTCTATTTCCTGAACATCTTACACAATAATAATAATAAAAATAAAAGATCTGCAAAGATGTCATCATCATCCCAGAAGAGTCATCAGATATCCAAGAAGAGTATCAGGCTAAACTAAGAATGGGATCCTTAAAGAACTGATGTTAACTTTTAAAGAAATTTAAATAAATGCTTTAAAATCAAGTATGACGTTGCGGGTAAAAACACATTGAAGCATTGTTAAAAATTAATTTCGAACAAATCAATTAACAAAAAAAAAAACTATGAATAATCAGCTGAAAGATTAAAAATGACAATTTTTAATCCTTCTTTTCTAGCATCATTAATCCTTTATTGGCTCTGGACAAAATATCTCGAAAAAAAAAAAAAGAAGGTGCCCACAAGCAGACGACGAGATTACTCGTGGCAGGCTGCGGTTCCCAGTGACAGAAGACGGTATATCTCGCAACTAGTTTCTCACTTATTAAACGTCCCTAGCTTCACCCGAGATTACTTGTCATGGCTGAGTCACGTCCTAGGGGATCCTCGGAGACTTAATAAGTACATCTTAGCGGCCGCTGGGCTGCAGGGCTGTCTCATTGGGCAAATATTTGTTCTGTCCAAGGAACGCAAGTTGTGAAATACCTGGTTCCTCCGATGAGGGAAGCACGTCCCACCCGTTTTCTACCTGCTATTTTATTCTTCTGACCCGTATCCCTCCCCTGACTACCCTCAGGGGTCTTGAAATATTATATAAAGTAATAACAATATTATTATAATCTTTTTCATTATTACCTTCATAAATCATGTAATCTTTAATTACAATCAATAATCTAGCATTTTAATTTATTATTGTACGGAAACAGTAATGAGGAGTTGAAGAAGTTGAGGCAGTCAGCGGCGGAGAGTGGCCTTCATGCCTTAGCTGGGGGAGAGTAAAAGCAGGCCGACCCACTTAGCTTCTCAGTGCAACTTTCCTCCAGCACCCTTAGCTACCAAAGGGTTAAATATAATTGAATTTAAAAAATAAGTTACAGTAGGACGACCCCCAGTATCTGGGCCTTTATTAACGGGGCTTCCAATTAACCGGGGTTCCCAGGAGCCAATTTTTTTTTTTTCAATAGGCTGTTTTTAATTTTTATGGCATTTATTTTGTATGTATATTATTTATTTAAATAAAATGAATACGTAAATGTTTCAAAGATTAAACAATGGTTAATTATCTATTGTTCTTAGAAATTATGAAATAAAATAATAAATGGAAAAACAGGCTAGGTGGTATCGAACGATGAGATGTTTCCGGTAACTATTACTCCAATTCATATTCTAAGAACGATATTGTTTTCAAGTCTTTCTAGGATACTCCCTACTCTGGCCTGTTTGACTACAAAACAAAAATATTCTCAGTTGTGATTTAGTCTCCATTTAAATACAAACTAATAAAATGTCGCAAAAAAGACAACCTGTTGTTTTAACGCTTGAACAGATATTAACCATCATAAACCGAGTATAAAAAGGTGATAGTGTTAAAACATTGTCCGCTGGATTAGGAATCGGTGAGCAAACTGTTCGTGATATTTTTAAGAAGAAAAAAGACATTTCTGACTTTGTATCGTCGTCGGCCCAAACATAGTGTCCTCAGAAAACAATGAAGAACTCTACGTAAAGACATAGATGAACCTGTCTATCAGTGGTTCATGCAAAAACGCACTGAAGAAGTTTGTTTGTTACTTTTGTTCGTTTGTTGTTAAAACGTTCGTTTGTTAATAAAAGTGATTTTCTGCAGTTTTTTTGTTTAATTAATCTTTTTTTCTATCACATTAAGTCAATAAAATGTTGTAATTCGATTATCTGGGGTTTTCGATTATCCGTGGACCCCCCTACCCACCATGATCCCGGATAAAGGGGGTTCTACTGTATTTATAAAAAAAAAGTAATTCCTTCCATAAATTTGTTCCAAGAATGAAAAGAAATGTCTAAATACCCAAGAAATGATAAAACAAAACATTTTAAAACTTACTTCTGTAACAAGGGAAGGATGGCAACAGGTTTGACGAAGCCTCAGTAAAAGAACTAGAATATGGTGAGTTTTGATTCCGCCCTTTAATGAGACCATTTCATCATACAGTTTCCTGAGCTCTGGCTGATGTTTAAAAGGATTTTCGTGTCCTGAACCTGTGCGCTCTATTAAGGAAAACGTGATATTACATAAGCTAACAGGCAACTAATAATAGAAAGTGATTCTCTAGTTATTATTAAAATTAAACGTTTTAGAAATAATATAATATTTAATAGGCATCTAACAACTACAAGTACTTACTAATATCTAATCCACCGCTTAAAAGATTTTGCTTTTCAGCCTGTTGTTGAATATACTGGGCCAACAAGGTCCTTGAAAAAGAACAAATGTTAACATTAATAAAACAATGCTCAATAATTAAAATTAACTTACTTCAAAAAATTTATTAAATTTAAAATAAAAATATCTTTATGCAAAAAAATGAAAAATAAAAGTTTTATCTGAAAAAATGTAAAACAACTAATAATCAACAACTTATAAACAATTATCAATTTGCCCTAACTTCACCTAACATAATAACTTGGGTAATGAATATAATTAGTACAAATACAAACCCTGAAAAACGAAATATTTTATTATATACTTGAAACTCTTCCTTATCTAAAGTAACTTCAATTATTTTAAATTTCTTCGGCTTGAGGTCTTTGAGACCGCCAGCTTCTTGAATTTCATCTTTGGTCCTCCTCAAAAGCAGCGACTTTGACAGAAGATGTAACCTCATCATTCCGGAATCTCCTTTGTTATCGATCATCCTCTTCCATACCTAACGTCCGACATCAAAGCATAAATTAAACATAGCTATCAATGAATTATAATACTTATTTATAATATTATATTATAATTACATTTACTAAATTTATATTATAATAATTATAATTATAATAGGGGAGAGCGAGGTTGGTTGGTAACAGTTTTCACTTTTTTGATTGTTGAGTCGTTCCTGTTAATATAATCCCAATGGGGCTGATACCACTGTAAACTCCAAGTATTAGAGTACTTCAAGTATTTTTTTCAAAACAGAATATTTAATACTAAGATCATAGAAAATTGAAGAATTCATCAATCCAGAGTGTGCCAATTAACCCCCAAAGTGGGGCAGGTTGGCCTAGAAGGTGGGGTCCTTTAGCCATCTCATTTAAGCACTGCCTGACAGATTTTATTGTTATTAAAAGCTGCACTATAATGGTATAATAATTTTGAATCGTTTTTTAGCAGCTTTTAAGGGAAAATAGAATGACAATAGAAGAATATAGAAGTTTAGACTGTTGTCACTTTCGGCATAAGAAAAATTGCTCTCATCCTCCTTGCTGGAGCTAAAGACAATTGTTAGTTTCACCTTTGTTTATGTTTACCTTGCTTTAGTGAATTGCTACTGCGCCAACAAACCCCAGTTGAAGAGAGCCAACTAACCCCACAGGAGAGATCATATGAAAGATGGCTGTCAGGACTAGGGAGAACAATCAAACAAGAAAGTGGTTAGTCAAAAGGATAGGTTTTTCAAAGGAGTTTGGGGCCATGTGAACAGAATCGGAGACAAATGTTTTGCCATGCCTTTAAACCAACTTTTCTGAAAATATAAAAGTTTACTTACATGTTGTGATTTAACAATGAAGCACACTCTTCTCTATAGTGTTAGCATCGGATTGAAAACTCAGGACAAGACTTCCGAGGTCGAGCAGGTCACATGGTACAATGGTGGTGCATGCACAATAGGTGTGACGGAAACTATAAACCAATGGCCAACCTACCCCCTATGCCAACCAATCACGTTCTCCCCTATTTATATTTAATAAATTTGTATTATAATAATTATAATTATAATACTAAAACATATCATGGGTAGCCAAAATGAACGAGGGCAGACCGGTTATCATTGAATATTGTAACACTTACGTGGGTTAAACAACTTTTATTGAAAGGGAAATAACAATTATCAATGCCACACAAAATATTTAAACAGGTTACAAAAATGATCACTTTGCAACACAGAAATAACCATACGACTTAAGCTTCAGAACAAGACTTAACTCTCCAGTCATCGCTCTTCATATTTAGTCGTAAGACCAGCCTAGAACCTTAGGCTAGTCGTAAGACCAGCCTAGAACCTTAGGCGACCTTCGTAGATAGTACTTGAACATCGTGGTCACAAACATGTACTATGACAGTTTGTTTCAAATGTTAGTTATTTCCAACAAAAGGTCTAGAACTATTCTAAACAATTTGTTTTTATTTAAATTTGGAATATTACAAGTTTAAGTTTGTATATCTAATTTTTTTATTTTTTTTTTCAAAATAACTTTATGGATAACCATTGCAATCAGTATACTATACACAATTTGGAACATTAATCTCTGAATTTTTTTCAAGTTTACTTAGGTCTAGTTTACATAAAATCAAAGCTAAAGTAGTTTTTAAACCATTAAAAACTATAGCAAAGTGGTTATTAAACCATCTTCAAATATTAAATTAATATCATGTAAAGAAACGAGAAGACAAGATAAATTAATTTTATTAATGATGAAAAAAGTATACGTGAATTAAATTTTAAAATTTCAAATAAGAAACCGAGTCAAATATGTTTCCCAATAAATTCCAAAGCTAAGTTTATAAACTCTTTTTTCTTAAAATTGAGATTAGAGTAATTGGAACCTTGTAAAAGTTGGCTAAAAAAGCAAGTAGGCAAAAAAAAGAAAGAAAATAATAATCTTGGTTTTTTTTGTTTTGTTTTTTAGCACTCTTTCATTATCAAGTCATCATTTTGGTTTAATTAAAAAACTTTAATACAAATTTTAATATCTATCAAAATGTGTATCTTTCATTAGTATTTTTTAACTTAAAAGAGCAACCAATTATTCTAATAATTTAGAGGTGAATTAAGGTCGAAAGCTTTCATTAAAATCCTTCTGGATGATAAACAGTCAAGAGTTTTAGTTAAAAAATTATTCTTTATTAAATTAGCCTACGTTCCGACCCAAGAATAGGCTAATTAAATAAAGACTAATTTTTTGGCAGCAATACTTGGCTTATTAATCATTCAGAAAGATTATTTGTATAATGCATATTCAAGAAGAAAAGAACTGACTTAGTCAACCTTTTGCCTTCCTTGGAATTTTTAAATTAGTGATATTGGTACAATTTAGAGATAAAATTGTATTTAACTAAATGAAAATGCTCCTAAATTTTTTTACAGTTCATTAAGATTATATTAAATATAGTACCAAGTTATTTTAACCCATTTTATTTATTTATTTATTTTTTTTGTTTATGCAATAAAATTTAGGTTTTTCCTTATGTTAATCAAATCCTCTCTAACAAAGTGATTGATATGACCTTTGTGAGGAATTGATAAATAAAATCTTTATAAACTTTCATGACGGACTTACCAAGAGATCATCAAATGGTTTGCACTTTAGGAACTTCAACAAGGAGTAGAAATCATCTTGTTTATTGTGAATCGGAGTACCCGTCAGAGCCCATCTATGCCTAGATTTGAGGAGGAAGACAGCCTGAGCGGTGTGAGATTTGTGGTTCCGGATGGTGTGAGCTTCATCCAAGATGACTCTATTCCACTTTATTTTCAATAATGGACCCTGTCAGCAAAGTAATAAAATTATATAATATCCATGATACATTATATTAGACAATATAACTTAAATGACAAGAATCTCGAGTTATTTTATTTATTATTTCACAAGAATTCAAGATGTTTGACTATGGCACAGATTTAGTTACAGACTGAGGTAAATAAACCCTGGTAAGGACTTAATATGGTGCTCACAAGCAGACCTACGTATATTACTCATCTATTATAAAGTACAAATTATTTTATAATTTTTTATTTTTTATTCAACAAACAAATTGTATCGTATCTGATCGAATTCATTAGAATAATTTCTTTGAAAAATATAATAAAATCAATAAACAATTGAAAATCTTATGACATAAACATAGAGCGGAACATTCAGTATTATTTTTATAAAATCTTATTGTTTTACTAAAGAATACTATAAGTAATTACTAAAAATAAAATGCAATCAGATTCAATAATTACTAACAGTTTCTTCTCCTTTATTTTCATTTTGTACGATGGTGTAGGTTGTAATGACAACATCATAATCTGCTAATCTAAAACCAGAATCATATATTTATGAATGAAAAGTAGGTAAGGAAATAATTACGATAAAATAAAAAAGTTATTAATATCAACGATTGATATAAAGAAAACTACAATTAGCAATAATGTTATCAATATTTCTCTTAACTAAATCTATTTTTAGAATCATTAAATCAAAATGTACATTTTCTTAAGGAATAAAACAAGAAACAGTACCCTTAGCTTCAATTGTTAATGCTATAATTACATGAAAGTAAAAAAATGAACATTTTTTCCCCCTAAAACATTATGTAATTTCTATCCTCTAGGTTTAGATTTGACTATAATCTGGCCGATGAAAGAAGCGACACGGGTGGTGGGGGTTACCCCTCCACGGGCTACCCCCTCTAACTAAAACAAAAGTTAATTTATTTACAAAATTAAAAAAAAATATTTTTATTGATCTTATTCTAAAACAAGAACAACAAAAACAGACGAAAGATAATTGATTTTCAACATACAATTTACAAAAGTTAAACCATAATATGTTTTATAAAACAACAATATATAATATTGTTGTTGATCTTGTTAATTTATTGTATGTGTTTTTATTTAATAAAAAATGAACTAAAATGAAAGATAATTTATTTATAAAATTAAAAAAAAAAAATTTTTATTGTTCTTAATCTAAAAGCGAGAACAACCAAAACAAACGAAAGATAATTGATTTTCAACATACAATTTACAACAGTTAAAACATAATATGTTTTATAAAACATAACAATATATTATGTTGTTATTAATCTTGTTAATTTATTTTTTTGTTTTTATTTTATAAAAAAATGAACGGTACTAGTACTGAAGTGCGGCTTATAAGCCGTTCACTAAGGTGAGAGGGATGGCAGGGAAGGGGAAGGCTCCGCCTACTCTCTGCCGAGGGTGGGGGCAATTCCATGTCGCTTCTTTCATCGGCTCATTTATGTAATCAGATCCCAAATCAAAAAGTCGTTAACCCCTTATGGAATGAGTACTGTGAGAATTTTGAAGGCGTAGCTAGTCTGGGCTAGGTGCCCTCGTATGAAGGCACCTCTAGAAATGCATCTCAAGTGGTAAGAAAAGAAACTAGAAGTTTTCCGGCGGAAACGCTACATGGTGCTGGGGTAAGAACTGAAAAATAACTATACCGTTTTTTAACTCTTAAAAGCGCACTGATATATCAGTGTATGGACTCAAAAGAGTTAAGAAAGATTGCTTTAAAAAACAACCTTTTCACTTATGGCTTTTAAATAGAAACATTAATATATATATAATTATTAGGATAGTAGAATTAGGTAATTAATTGGTAATGAATTTTTAAAGCAAAACTAAAAAATAATAATAATAGAGCATACCGCCTCGGATTTTTTTCTCTCTTTGTTCCGTGATGAGTGCAAATAGACAAATATCCATTCTTAACTTTTGACTTAATCTCTTCAGCCCATTGATCCATGACGGAAGCAGGACATATTACAAGAGTATTACCTTTCTTCACTAAACAAACACCACACACAGTGTTAATAATAAACAACTTAAGCAGAGTGGTAAATCTAGTTTAATTTATATAATACTAGCTGTATATCCCGGTTTCACCCGTGGAATTTCATTTTTCTAATAATCATAGTTCAGCCTTAAAGCGTGAACCCCGGTCCATTCTGGAGGAACTGTCTGACCTGGCCTTGTTGGCCTCTTTAAAAACAATAAAAAGAGATTTTTTTCAACTCTCAACGATCAATTTAGTAAAAAACCAATGTAAAGCGAGATCAAAAATATTTTTATAACAATAAAGAATATACCCAGAGATTGGCTTAAGTTATGCAATTTTAATATGGACAGTTGTTCGGACCTGGTATGAAAGAACCACTGAGCGAAATTTGGAGAATCTAAGACAACCGGTATGGATTTCTATAAAAAAAAAAAACAAACAGAATTTCATCTTTATATATATATATATATATATATATATATATATATATATATATATATAGAGAGAGAGAGAGAGAGAGAGAGAGATTTAAAAATACTGGACATTTTTGTCATTATAGTAACATAATTTTTCAAGTCAAATGTTCATATCAAGGGATGATATAAATTAAATCAAATCGTAATACATGTATTAGTTCAATTTTTATCCAACTCCATTTCAGTGATAGTGATCTAACTTATCCTTAGATAAGTGTAATACTCCATATATTAGTAATGTAATTGAGTTTTTGTAAATATGAAGGTTGTGTATAAAATTTAAGAAAATAATATTTTTCAAAATTTTGTATAATTTTAAGATTCTTAATTTTTTTTTTTTTTTTTTTTTATTTCGGGTGATAAACATTGACATAGATTGTACATTATAAAAATGGTAAAAAGGTATTAAAATAAGTTTGATGTGAAATGAATGATCAGCCAAAATAAAAAACAAATAAAAGAAATAATTTTTAAGCCACAAAACTTAAGAGATTTACGAATTTTGTTTTATTTTTTTACCAATATTATAAACTGTAAAGACTTGGTAGGATGATTTCTCATAACAATAGACATGGCACAGGTCATCAGTTATAGAAATTGTTAATTAATTAGTAATTAATTAATCTTTGTAAATAATACAGATTTCAATGTTTGAATTTTTTAATTCTATGACTCATGTTTAGATGTTGAATTTTAACTAAATTTTAGATTTTATACTTTTGAATTTTTGTATTTTTCTTTATATTCATGTATATTAATAATTAATAATGTATTTATAATTTATGTATGTGTAATGTATAATGTATGTATCTATAATTTGTATAGTCGATAGAATCTATTTGCATAGGGTGTTTCCCTGGAAGCAAATCATGATTAAATAAAAAAAAAAAAAATATATATAATGAAATATTACAATGGGGAAAAACCGTTAAGATATAAATAAAATTACAAAATTAAAAGTAACTTACAATATCTTTCCGTTTCATCACCAGAAGAGTCGTTAGCTTCAACTGATTTCGACTGCTTTGCCTTCAGAATGAGAGCTACTAATGTGAGCGTTTTACCCAGGCCCATGTCATCAGCTTCCGAATAATAAGAGTAAGATAAAATAAAGGACATAAAAAATGGCATATTCTTATTTTTAAAATAACTAAATACATAAACTATAATATACCTAAAATTCCTCCAGCTGGTTTTTCCCTTTCCCGCTTTTCCAGCCAGGCCAGGCCAACGAGCTGATGAGGCAGTAGCGACACTCTCAGACCCTCGGGTTCATCTGTTTGTTCTTGTACATCTGATTTCCTCAAAAATTTATGTAACCTCTCAAGTGTTTTCACAGTTTCTGTTTGCTGTTTGGTATGTGTTTCCAAAGCTGTAATACAAGATATAATCATAACTTTTTCAAAACCCAAAAAAATAATAGAATATAACAACGTTTCCAAAGCAAAAATACAGGCAATATAAATGTACAGTACACTCCCGATTATCAGTACGTGGTTTATCCGCCTTTTGGATTATACATGCCACACCTACGATTTTCTCCCGCTAATTTTCAATGCACTCAATACAGTAGGGATGGGAGGTTTGGTACGACATTTAAGGAAATTTTTGGTATATGAAGGTGTAAATCCAGGAAAAACGAAGTATAGGTAGTATTTAGTATAGGATATTTAGTATAGTATTTAGTGTAGTATCTTCTAATAAAATATTTTAAAATGCTTTTCTTATGCATTTCTTCTTCAGGGTTTGACCATGTAACAGGTTTTTCCACTGCCAAGCTTTCACCCATCTCCTCACCCCCTCTCTCCCCATCTCACCCCGGAAATTTCTTCAAAACTAAGAATAATAGGTTTGTTAATATGTGGGGGGGGGATTTAATAGGTATATCCCTATTATTAACAAGTACAAAATGATTTTTTTGGTATTTTCTTTAAGCCAATATAATGTTGTGCATTGTATTCAACAAAAAAATTAATATAATATTCCGATTTAGGTTTTTTTTTTTCAAATATTTATGATGAATAATGCAATCTGTTAAAAAAAAATGTAAGTCTTTAACATAGAAATGAATACTAAAAAATGGAATGAATGCTTAACTTTTCAAATTAAGACAAAATCTATCTCAGAGTTTACTATATATTTCTTTTAATTTTGACATAAGCAATCGAGGTGAGACCAAGACCAAAGTCAAATAAAGTAAAACCAAAACATTGGCCCATCTGAAGCAGTTTGGCTAAAAGGAACTAACTAAGAGGCTTCTTTGCTAGCTTATTTGTTCCTCACAGTAATAATTTATCACAGCACACAAGGTTATTAAGAAAAACTGCCAGAAATATTGAATGTATAAGCTCAATAGCCTATGCCAAACATCTCAGCTTGAAAAAATTGAGAAGTAAATTCATAATGGATACATATAACTTTTTCCTTTTCCTTTCACCAGCAACTCAGCCCTTGACTGTTACCAATTCATCCGTGCAACAATTCTTAATACTGTTTTTGATGATCTACTTGGTATCATCAATTTAACAGAGTAAAACTAAAGTGTTATTAGTTAAAGTAATAAAAACAGGAACACGGAAGCAAAATTATAAATATGAAACCAATAGCTTACATATAACATAAAAGAAAACCAGCATGATAACAATAGTTAAAACTACTAACCTTTTTTGCCCATTTCCTGTACATTCCTATGATCTTTAGTAAGATCAACAATCGATGGTAAATGATGGGATGGTTTTTTTGGTTTTTCTTCTTCCAAAAATGAATCTAAACACAAAAATACATAGATAATAATTATAAAAACCCAACATTAGTTGATTAAAACAATTAATTGTACATAAATAATTTAAATGTTTTAACGTTAAATTTTTAAAAAATTAAATTACAATAATCTGTAAAGAAAAGAGTGTGAGCGCTCAAGCTGGTAATGAAGCTTCTGAGAACACAGACAAGGATGATTTTAATGATCTGCGGGAAAAAATCCTAGATGAGTGCCCAAGAGGATTATATTGTATCCAAGACGTGATGTAAACATTATAGCGGTTAATATAAATTTAGGTAGAGAAGCTATTTACTGCCCAAATACTGATCATAACAGCATACATGAAGAGAGCAATGAAACAAATTCACAAATGCTGAAGAATACAAGTGTCATGTTTAAAAAAATGTGAGAAAAGAGAGTTCAACAGTTTTTTTTTTTTTTTTAAGTAATATTACAATTTTCCCCTTGCAGTTGTTTTGTTTTTAGCCATTTACATTACGATTTAATATTTAATAAAATCAAGGGGCTTATAAGGAATATAAATAAGGAGGTTAAAAAATGCCTAGAAATTCTTGGATTCTCCTTCAGGAATTCTATCCCTTCCAATATTCAACACACGCAATCATTTATTTTCTGTCTTGCAATTTATTATTGATTATCTATTATTTTAAATATTTGATTCAATGGGAGACCACAACGCCAGTTCTTACTTACTTTGTATTCAGTTCTAATAAAACATCAGTCCCAGGATAATAAAATTATTTTTTATTTCATAAACAGTTCCAACTGTCACACTTAAAAAATTGCCTTGATAGAGATTTCGAAGAAAAATGAAACAATATTATTGGTGTTAGTAATTATTAGAGAATCCAACAACAAAACTTAGGATATCTATACTGACATTAAAAGTAGATGAACAAATCTTCAAAACTGGTTGAAGTTAAACCGGAGAGGAAAAAATTGGTCACAAACATTAGAAAATCTAAACGAGAAGAAATTATTTGACGTAAAATTCCAATAGGCCAATGCGAATTTACCTACTCAGAGGTCTTGAAGGGCCTAACTGTCAAAAGTGCAAAAATGAAACTCGAAGTATTAAACATCTGTTGTAGACTGTCCACAATATAATGGTAGAAAGAGAAACTAAAAACTCGCAAAAACTATTAAAAAGAGATACTAAAAGAAGATGCTACAACCCTTAACTTATTTAAATAATTAAAAGCAGGCAAATTTTAGAACAGAATAAGAAAAAGAAAAAAGTTTGCGAATAACCCTTTGGGGAAGAGACTAAAACAATATATAAATAAAAGAAAATAATTACAAATATGCATACTACGTACTAGATTCATCATCTGAGCGAATACTCTTTGACAGATGCGATAACTGATGACTAAGCTCACCAACTTTTTTCAATTGTTTTTCTATCGAGGATCTCAATTTGGCACCTTTATCAGGAAGCGTTTCAATTTTAAGAGTCTTCGAAGTTGCCTAAAACAATAAAAACACAAGGGATGTAATAAGTTATAGATACATAATTTAGGATCCTACTTATTAATAAGCATCATAGCAATTTGTCATTCGATTTCTGATCAACCATTGTCTTTAAGAACAAGTTACAACCATCATCTATCATACCATATAATTTAAACAACGTGAAATATATAGAATGCGACATCCATCCAATTCCTTTTTTAACCAATTGAATTGAAATAAGTTGTTACTATAAACTTTTAATGAATGGCAATCAAGTACAGGAATCACCTTAAGTCTTTCAAGTGCTGCAGTTTCTTTAGCCAATTGGGTTTCATAAAATATTTTAGCATTTTTGAGTTCATTTTGTCTTTCAATGGAGCATTTGCAGCTTGCTGGTGATAAGCTACCAGTTCTTCTCCTACATCTAGATTTATTTTTCTCTGGTGAGCTCCCCATCTCTGAATCTGAAGACACAATAATATCCGAATCGTTTGATGACATATTGATCAAAGACAAGGTTTAATTGTTCAAAGTTCAACATGGATTTATTGATATGAGCGCGTTTTAAATCAACCTCAGAGCCACCACCTGTCTCCAAAGATGTAATAAAAAAGCTACATGAGATGCGTTTGGAAAACAAAACATTCCGGCAAGTAAAGTAATAAATAACCAATAAATTATCCAATCTTTTTTAGTATATTTAAAATATCAGACTAATCCTCTAAAATTATTTCCCCAAGGTCTTGAATTTCCTAGAAATCGACGACAGAAATTGTATTAGCCAAACTACTCCTGCGTCATAACTCATTTTTAAAATACTTGTACCATTCCTCAAATGGAGCTACTAAATTGTAACCATAAGTGTATTGTACTAATGTAATGAAATTAGGTGGCCAACCTAAGTTTTATCCACATCCTCCTGTACATGATCGTGTCAAAAACATAAGCCACCGAACAACATGTGGGATCGGGACACCCCCTTTGCTCCTGCTGGCCCCCATCGGCCTGGGTGCCGCTCTCCTCAGTGCCCCGCGGGATTCGGATCGGTGGGTTTCTCAAGACAGATAACCATAGAAATCAATGGGAAATGGTAATCGCAGATGTTTTACGCCCTTAAGTAACAAAAGTCTAGTGCGATGCGCGCAACACACAACTTTCACTTACCGTCTTACTTTGATTAGAAATTGACTTGTTTTGTTAAATGCCATTTCTCAAAGTCACACACTTTTCGGCCTCCATTTACTTATTTTTGTTTGTATTTGCTCTTTAAAGTACACTAAATTGTTTTATTATTAAATAAAAGTTTTTACTTGTGATAATTCGGCAATGCAAGAATAATAGGGGTCACCTGTGGTATAATGGTCAGCATGGCAATCTACAATACTAAAGGTCGCAGGTTCGCGTCCCACGGTGGCCCTAGGTTTTTTTAAAGAGAGTAAAAAATCCTTGGCTATGCCGTCCCTCGGATAGAACGTAAAATGGAGGTCCCGAACCTGTACGATGACACGTACTTGTTAAAGATCCCTATACTAATTATACCTGGATAGGCAAAATTTAGGACTCCCACTGTAGCATCGTCAGATTAGCCTTAGTGGCATAAAGTGACGTTAAACAAACAAACAAAGCAAGCATAATCTGATTATAATATAATCTGTCTGATTTTATAATTCCAAAGCTTACCTGATAATAAATAATACTTTTTCTCAATAAACATGACGAGTATAATCAAAATTGTTAAAGCTTTTATTGAGAAAATCGAAAAAACGTATAAATGGGAAAAAAAGTTATGAAATAATGTGCCCCCTCCGTTTGATCAATTTTGATGAAATTTTTGCTGTCATACTGCCGGCATATACATACATAAAATACCCAGTTTTATCAAAATAGTTAGAGCCGTTTTTGAGAAAATCGAAAAAAAAAGTAAAAAGTTATGTAATAAAGAATCCCCTCCGTTTGATCAATTTTGGTGAAATTTTTGCTGTCACATCGCTGGCATAAACATATACCAAATACAAAATATCAGGTTCATGCGGTTTATAGTTTTTGAGCTAGTCTGTTTACACACAGACCATTTCGCGGGACTTGGTTATTTGGACTCAGGGGATCCCAAAACGTGTATTTCCGTTGAAAACCGGAAGTCAAAATTTTTCACGATCGCAATACTTTCCGTTACTATATGTTTCATGTATAGGTAAGTAAAAGTAACAAACAAATGGAGCTTCTGGATTATTGACTCCATTACACCGAAATCAAAACGAGATTCAGATGAATATTTATTGGCAGGGACATTTAATAATACTCGGCATTAAGTTAAAAATGTAAGACTATTTAATGAAGAAAACTTCAGATTCTTGGATTTTGAATAAGGCCAGATGTCTGTATCTACGCTACTAAAATCGGTCAAAGTCATTTTATCGGTTAAGTGATTCTGTACAACAATATCTGGGGCTTGTAAGAACAAACCCCTATATCCTAATTAGAGGATAAGGAGGCCATAGCCAAGAATAAACAGGAAATGGTTGGGGGTGTGGTCAAAATAAGTAGCACAAGTATGTGAGATTTATATATTTTATTGTAGCCGACGTTTCGTTCTGGTGCAACGTCCATCCGTCCAAGAGCCCTGATGATGACCTAAAATTTGGGTCGAAACGTCGGGTACAATAAAATATGTAAATCTCACATATTTGTGCCAGTTATTTTGACCACATCCCCAACCATTTCCTGTTTATTATTATATATGGTCAACTATCTTCCACCATCATAGCCAAGAATGTTTTATTCCCCTTGAAAAATCCTAGAATCATGGGGATGCTAATCCAGGAGCTTTAGTATTGTAGGCCGAGTGGCTGATCCAGAAATTTTCTGGGGGGGGGGGGGGCGTACTTTTTTTTTTTTACATTTCATGAGTAATGAAGGCCCTAATTTAAAATACATATTAGTACATAATGACGTTATAAATTTACTGTAAATGTTTAAATACAATTAATTTTCACTTAGTGGAATTGAAAAATGACTAAATATAGCTGATTTTACAGAAATAGTAATACTGTATGAGTGTCTTCACCTCTCAGGGGAGGGGGCACACCCCTCCCCTGGATCCACTACACTGTAGGCTGTTATGCTAGGCACCACACCACAGGTGACCTCTCAACTGTCCATAAACCTTTCAATTGTTCATCTTTCAAACCATAACTAGCCTATGATTACTGTTATAATAAACCATATTCTATATCTGTTTAGTCCTAGCAGCCAGACTGTTCTGAAGGAAGGAATAATCAACTTCATGGCATGTGTGAGCCAAGAGCATTACATTCATCCTCAATTAATGATCTCATGTATTTCTTATTTTCATAGTAGATTCTTTTCAGGGTTCATTCTTATGTACAATCCTTGTTTGAGGGTATTAGACATAAATTTTCAGGATGTTAAATGTCATTCCATTGATAATTATTTTCCCTTGTGAAATCAATTATTAAAAAGAAGTCAATTAATTATTAATGATTGAATTAATATAAAATTATTAGCCATTCCTATAAAGTAAAGCAGGCTTACTCAAATATTGGGCTTGTTAAAAATAAAAATAAAACTTTTTACCAAAAGAGAAATGATCAAAGAATAGTGATATATAAAGATGTCCTAATTAGCTAGAAGTAGGCATATCAGTACATCAAAAAACCTAATAGGCATACCAATGAGGGAGATGAACCTATGAATGTCTTGAAAATTTTAAACCTATTTATAGAAATTCAATAGTGTAGATTATTCAATCCATGCATTAAAATAACCACTAAAAAACCTCGAGGGCAAAAACTCATTATCCAAATTTAATAATGAGGACAAATTGTACAAATAACTAGGTGATTTGTCTATGTATTTTATCTTGACTTCTCAGCTGGCCCTTCTCTTCATAAGGAGCATTAACCACTTAGTTACTTACAAGGGGCGCACACTGCTGATGGGTCACCAATTGCATAAAACCAATTTTTGGATGCATCAAACTCAAATTTTTGGGTGATTAAAAAAAAAAAATGTTTGACTGATGTTTGAAGGTTCCGTCCAATGTGCCATAGGAAAGGATAAACAAAATTATTTTGTATAAGCTTTTAAAAAGCATTTTTCTTCTGAATAGAGGTCTGCGTTATTTTATATACTTTCCTTTGTTGTATATAAATACAAAACAATAATAATTATTGTACTAACAAAGTAATTCAAATTTATTAGAAATAACTTCGACAAAACCAATAGATGCTTTGATTCAAGTATGCCAAAAAAAATGTATTTAAGACAAAGCTTATCAAATATTTCTAAGTTCTAACAAATGATCTAAAGCAACATCATATAGTGGGGTCCATCTATCTTATCTTTACAATAAAAAAGACATCGCAATGTTCTGATGAAAGCAAGACCAATCTAGGAAAATTTCAATAATTAAAAAAAAAGTCAGCAATTACCAGCATAGGCCATGGGATAAGCTTCAAGAAATGTAATGATTCATCTTACAATAGCAATCAATTTGATAAAAATGAAACGTTCCTATCTCTTGTAACATCCGCAGATTCACTCACTCACTCACATATCGGCGCTACAGTCCATGTAGGACCTTGGCCTCCTTTAACAGCTTGCTCCATTCGGCTCTGTCTGCTGCAAATCTTCTCCAGCGATGTACTCCTAGAGCCTTCAGGTCTGCCTCAACATCATCAATCCATCGTAGTCGAGGCCTCCCTCGCCTTCGTCCACCTCCTGGCTTCCCGTAGAGCAGCTTTTTCGGGATTCTGCTGGGATCCATCCGCTCAACATGGCCCAACCATCTTAATCGTCCCATCTGGATATATGAGACGATATCTCCTTCCCCAAACAATTCCTGCAGTTCCTTGTTGGTTCTGATTCTCCAGGCATCTCCTGTTTTCACTCCACCGAATATTCGCCGAAAAACCTTCCTCTCCCAGACTTTCAAAACTCTTTTGTTTTCTGCTGTAAGGGTCCATGCTTCGCTACCATAAGTAACAGTCGGCCTTAACACTGTCTTGTATATCAGCAGCTTTGCCTGTCTTGAGAGGTTATTGAACTTCAGGGCCTTTTGTAAACCCCATAGGCAGCGGTTTCCAGCAGCGATTCGGGCTTTTATATCTGTCATAGTCAGATTATCCGTGGTAATTATGCTGCCGAGGTACTTGGATTCCTGACAGGCCTGTAATCGGTACTCTCCCAGCTGTATAGTCCGCTCTTCATCATATCTTTTCGCGGTCTGCATATACAGAGTCTTCTGATGGTTGATCTCCAGCCCGATTTCCTTTGCAGCCCCTAGAAACTCTTCCAGTGCACCTGCCAGAGCTTGCCTTGTTCTAGCTGAGATCAGTACATCATCCGCAAAAGCCATATGCTGTGTTAGTCGGTTAAATATGCTACCGCCCGGATTTGTTCTTATTTTGCGAATTGCGAACTCTAAAACTAGGTTGAAAAGAAGTACTGACAGTGGGTCACCTTGGCGTAATCCTTTCCCCACTTTAAATCCTTTGGAGCATCTTCGTCCGATCTTGACTTTACAGGATGTATTCGTAAGGGTCACACCAATAAGCCGAATAAGTTTTTTTGGAATCCCTAAAGAATTTAGGCATTTTAACATGCTCTCCCTGTCGATGGTATCGTAGGCCTGCTTGAAATCGATAAATACATGGTGGAGAGTTACATTGTACTCATTTGACTTCTCGAGTATTTGCCTTATCGAAAATATGTGATCAGTGGTTGACCGACCTGGTCTAAAGCCACATTGGTACTCTCCTACTATTTTCTCTGCCCATTTTGATAGCCTTCTGGAGATCGCTATTGAGAACACTTTGTAGACGATTCCTAGGAGGGAAATTCCACGATAATTTCTACACTCGGTTCGGCTCCCCTTTTTGAATATCGGACACACAAGTGACTCAGACCATTCCTCTGGCATTTTTTCGGAAGTCCAAACATCAAAAACAATCTGGTACACATCCTCCCAGATGGCTTCTCCTCCATACTTTAGCATTTCTGCGTGTATGCCATCTCCTCCCGGTGCCTTATTGTTTTTTAGGTTTGAGATAATCTCTATTATCTCCTCTATTTCAGGTGGAGTATCTTCCTCTACCAGGTCCTCCGCCGACAGATACCTTGAGCATGTCGAGCTGTGTGCTTGTTCTTCCACTCCTAATATTTCCTCAAAGTACCTCTGCCACCTGCTTAGTACTTCCTCCTTCTCATGAAGTAGGTTACCCTGCTCATCCCTAATGGAGTCGGATCTTGGAATGAGTCCATTTTTAAATTCTTTAACACCCTTGTAGAACTTCCTTGTCTCCTTGGCCTTATAATGATCCTCTAATTTTCCGAGTCTCTCATTTTCCTTTATCCTTTTCTTTTTTCTACAGAGCTTCTTAGCCTCCTTCCTCTTTTGACGGTAAAGATCAGTGGTTTGCCGTGTCACTCTTTGTAGGCACTTGAGGCGTGCTTGATTCTTCTCTTGAAAGGCTCTTTGGCACTCGTCGTCAAACCAGTCGTTCTTAGGCTCTCTTCGCCGCCGCCCTAAGACCTCTTCAGCCGCTTTTCCAAGAACAGCCTTTACTGCCTCCCAGCGTTTTTCCGCAGATATATCCTGCCCTTCTGTTGTCATCCTAGTCCTATTCTCGCTCACACGTTCCTGGTATTTGCTTCGTATCTCCTCGTCCTTCAATTTTTCAACATCATAAGATGCTACCTGTTCGCCTTGTCCACCTCTTCTTCCAGCCAGCTTCTGTCTGTACTTGGCTATGACAAGAAAGTGGTCACTATCGGCATTAGCTCCTCTGAAGCTCCGTACGTCCAGTATGTGTGGGGCATGTCGAGAATCAATTAGAACATGATCGATTTGGTTCCTTGTCATGTTGTCGGGGGACATCCATGTTTCTTTGTGAGACTCCTTATGCTTAAAGTAGGTGCTCATAATTCTGAGTCCCTTTTCCTCCGCGAAACTAACAATTCGGATACCATTGTCATTACATAGATCGTGCTTACTTTGTATGCCGATGGTGGGTCTAAACGCTGCCTCTTTTCCTATTTTAGCATTTAAGTCCCCGATTATGATCTTAGAATCATATCTAGGGAGAGCGTCGTATACATTTTCCAGGATCCCATAAAACTCATCCTTAACATCATCATCTTTTTCCTCTGTCGGTGCATGTACACTTAGGATACTGATATTAAAGAACTTTCCTTTAATTCTTATACGACAGATGCGTTCATTTATTCCTTGATAATCTATTAGCGTGTGTTTGAGATTCTTTTTTATCATAAATCCGGTACCAAAGGTATTCTGGCTGTTACCACTGTTAATGAGGATGTATTTCTGTAGCTCAATCATCTCCACATTTCTCCATCTAATCTCCTGTAATGCCACAATGTCAACTTTGTACTTTTCCAACTCTTCCTCTAGACCTCTGCTTGCACCTGCTTGAAGTAAACTCCTAATATTCCAGGTACCTAGGCGTATATTGTTGTATCTGTGATGCCTTATACATTTTCTATTCAGAGCCCTTCTATCAATTACTATTTCAGGCATTGGTTGGGACCCCCCCGAATCCGAATGGGTCCCTACGGGGAAATAACTATTTACCTTTGCCGACATCATAGTAGCTGTTAGTAGGTTTCGTGGCAAAATTTTTGACAAAGATGGGATGCCATCCCCACCCTCAACCCTCCTCTTTTTTCAACCGGGCTTGGGACCGGCTTAGGCAGAGTTTATCATAAACATATATATATTATATACATATAAACATCCGCAGATGGATTAGGCTATTAGGATCTTTTTCTCCTGGATTAAAGGAAATAAAAAGACTTGATGCACGGCAAGAGTATAGTACGTAAACTTTTAGGGTGCCACCATTTGCCAACTTCCACTTACTCAAGAGAAAAACTGTGAAGAGTGTCTTTATCCTTGGAGGAAAATAGAAAAGAGATTAAGCCAGTATATGTAAGATGCGCACTTAATCATGTGCCATTTATTAGGAGAGCCCGTTCTTGGCTTATATTCTATTTAAATAATCTGCTCATAAATCATAAACAAAAGAGACACCTCAGCTCAAATACCATTTAGTAAAACACTTACTTCTTGAAATAGCTTATAGGCCTCAAATAAATTTTAGGAAAAAGTGGACCACCATTTTCGCAACTACTGCCAAATAATTTTAAATAATACCAGATATAAAAGTTAATAATAATACAAAACTAAAGTAATCATTTAGGAAAAAGAGAACACATTTTATTGTTTTTCTTTATTTAATTAAAAAAATAAAATAATTTATTTACACATTGAAACATAACATCTTAAACAATTGACAGCACTAATGTTGATGGAGTCAATCACATTGGTCATTGCATCATTTGTTCGGTAAGTGCGACTAAATTTCTAATTAAATCATCTCAAAGTTTGGACATAAAACACTCTTATTTTACAGCACTCCACTATGACTTTTAAATAGGAACGGGAAAAATTTATAACAACAAAAGAATTAACAATAGCTATGAGAACTTCACAAAATAAAATGGTAGTGGCACAGTGGTAAAAAGTAATCTTTATCATCTATGCATTGTGACATCAAAAGACAAATTAAAATATCAAATAACTGTATATAATTTGTGGTGAGCTAAAATCATTAGAACTATTTATATTAATGAAAATAACTTTAACAATGATCTACATATTAAAAAAAAAAACACACACATATCAATTAGATCAATCTATTGATATAAGCTAAATTCATTTATACATTATCATGAATATTAGTGTAAAAGCTTCACCACAGCGAAACCTTTTAATTTGTTTAAATGGGATAATAAACATGTTTGATAAATCTCACAATAACAAACCAAAAATTTTTATATCTAGAAATCTGATACTTTTCCTTTCCTCTCCCAGTCACCATACCTAGTAGGTTCTGGACCTATTGGTCCACCAATTTCACCAGTTACAGGATTCACACCATCTTTAAATCCTTTTAAAGGTTCCTTTTCTTGATGAGGGTGTTTCCCTTCAAATTCATCCAATTTACCTAGAAAAAAATGTTCTTTAAAAGTTGGAAGAATTATTTATTACAAATTAAATAAAAGTTTACTAAACCTAAAGGAGTCTTCTGTAAGAGTGACTTTCTGGAACTTTTCTTTTGTTTTGGATTTTTATCTGTAGCAGCAGCACTACAATTCCTATATAAAAGAATCTCACTGTACGAAATATTCTTGAGAAACTGTGCAGTCCGAATCATAGCAAAGTTTAAATGAATTGTAAAACTTATAAGAAACCCCAATGGCACAATCAAATGTCACCAATAGCCTGACGTTCGTGAATCTCAACAACCCTAATATCGATTATGAGTCAAAATTTAAAAAGCCAACATCACTACTCTAAAATGAGAATCGTCTCTAACTATTTAGCTCTATGAAACGTACGAATGAAAAATATGTATCATACTTTATATATTAACCAGCTGTGAGCTACTCAGTTAGTCCCCAGATTTACTTTTATTAAGATAATAAAAATAACAAGGCATTTCTTCGATAAAATGATTTCAATTGAGGCATAAGTTGAGTAACACTTTTTACTTTCAATTACCTATATATGAAATATATAGTAAGTGGAAGTATTGCGATCGTGAAAATTTTCGACTTCCGGTTTTCAACGGAAATACACGTTTTGGGGTCCCCTGAGTCAAAATAACCAAGTCCCGCGAAGTGTGTGTGTGTCTGTGAACAGACTAGCTCAAAAACTATAATCCGTGCGAACCTGAAATTGGGTATTTAGAGTATGTATAAGCCCGTGATGTGACAGCAAAAATTTCATCAAATTTGCTCAAAGGGAGGGGGTACTTTATTTACTAACTTTTTAAGTTTTTTTCGATTTTCTCAAAAACGGCTCTAACGATTTTGATTAAACTGAGTATTTGATCTATTTATATGCCCGAAATATGACTGTAAAAATTTCATCAAAATTGATCAACCGGATGGGGGACTTTACTTAATAAATTTTGTATCATTTTCACATGTTTTTTTATTTACTCAAAAACGGTTTTAACGATTTTGATCAAACTTGGTATTTGATGTATTTATATGCCCGAGATGTGACTGTAAAAATTTCATCAAAATTGATCAACGGGAGGGGGAACTTTACTTAATAAATTTTGTACCATTTTCACATGTTTTTTTTATTTACTCAAAAACGGTTTTAATGATTTTGATCAAACTTGGTATTTGATGTATTTATATGCCCGAGATATGACTGTAAAAATTTCATCAAAATTGATCTACGGGAGGGGGGACTTTACTTAATAAATTTTGTACCATTTTCACATGTTTTTTTTATTTACTCAAAAACGGTTTTAATGATTTTGATCAAACTTGGTATTTGATGTATTTATATGCCCGAGATATGACTGTAAAAATTTCATCAAAATTGATCTACGGGAGGGGGGACTTTACTTAATAAATTTTGTATCATTTTCACGGGGTTTTTTATTTACTCAAAAACGGCTTTAACGATTAACAAATATAAGATATGAATGTAGAAAAATGTGTGACTTTGGGAAATGATAATTAGCAAAACACGTCAATTTCTAATCTAAGTAAGTTGGTAAGTGAAAGTTGTGTGTTGCGCGCACGCAGCAGATTTTTATAAGTAACAATTATTACTTTGCGTTATTTAAATTTAATTTAGTCACCTAAAAGCGTTATTCTCATGAAATTATAATGGATTTTATTTCTAAATATTGATATTAAACTAATAACTTTCATAGGACGACGAAACTAGGCTTCCCCATGTGTTCATGAATTTCTACTCCAGTCAATTAATACATTAATATTTCAGTAGGGAATTATAATTATGATATAAAAGATAAAACCCTTTAACTTTTTAATTAACGCTACTTTTCATTTTCTCATATTTTATTCATAAAATGGTTTGGTAGAACCTTTGTTTTTAAATACCCAAAACTCAACAAAATGTGAATTTAGATGGATTCTTGGGCGTTTACAGAAAGGCAGCTTTTTAAATTCGAAGGTTATTTTTAGATTTAAATTGATTTTAAAAACTGACAAGGAAACTTTTGATGAATAGTAAGGAGTGGGAGGGGAGTGTTTTGAATCGATGTTTTCTTTTTGTATTCCTTGATCTAGTTAAGGTCACCGAAGCACGGGCGTGTATCGGATCTGATTCATTTACGAAGGATAGATAGTAACTGGTCACACCTCCGGACACCGGGTCAACATACCCGTTACTATCTATACCCTTAACCTAAAGAAAACGATATTTTTTCCCAAATTTTAGTAGATATAAAAATATTTGGCTGGGGATGGGATTGTGGTTTTGGATATTCAGAAGCGGCACTCAATCCCCTTCGTGGAGCCTGCTGGGGTACTGGTGAAAATTGACACGCTACATTTGTATAAGGTAAATATTATCTCTGATTTATATTTTTCCTGATATTATATTAGGGAGAGCACGCAAGGTGGTTTCATTAGTAGTACTATGGAAAACTTTTGAACTCATTACAATGGCTCCTGAATGATCTTGAAATGGCTCAACTATCAGAATGAGTGTTTGTGTTTTTCGACCTCTTTGGAGATAGTATACTCCGACTTGAAGGAACCCAAAACAATAATGTAGTATATCTAAATTTAATTTATTTGATGTGTAATGACTTGTAATGCTTTTGGACTTACTATATGTCATTTAATATGACGTTTACTAAGAGCGATAATGGTACCTTTAGAAACCCTCGACAATTACATGCTTATTTGTGGTATTTTGGGTGTTGTTTATGTTGCTATAATGCTTGGGATTTTGCTTTGTTTTCTTCGAAAGTACCACTGTGAACATTTGAACAGTTCTACTGGGCAGCAGATAGAAATGCACCCAGTTTCACAGACTTATCAGTATTCAGCCGTTAATCAAAGTTCTGATTCTATCACCCATTCCTGTGCTACTAGATCAATTCATAGTTATGGATCAAGGAAAAGTTCCAATGTTTACCACAAGCCATCAAACAAGAAAGTCTTGTATGTCAGAACAGTGCCAGATTTTAGTCAAATGGAAAGATTAGCAACTTTATGATGAATTTCATAATTCTAAATGATATTCTAGTCATCATTATCTACCAACATTATGTATTGGGAAAGGTATGAAGCTATTTCTAATTTCTTTTATCATGTTTGAAGTGCACACTACAATTTATGATATATGGGTTCTTAGTAATGTTTTATTTTGTTTGCAATGATTTTGAAGTTCGACTCTTAACATTATTTTTGCTTTGTTGTTTGAATGAAAAATATTTACAGTGTTTTGCTCCACATTTAAGATTTTTTTACTTTATTTAATAATTCAGGGCATATCTTGTATTTTAGCTTGGTAAGAAATATAAATCGTGACTTATTATGAATCTACAAAATATTTGTAATTGAACCTTTGTTTATTTGATTGTTGATAATTTTAGTATTGAGTATTGAAGACAATTCTGCAGTAGTATCTTTAATGTAGGCCATGCACGTTTCAAATAACCATTAATATTCAATTTGTTAAGTGTGTACCCTAACTAGGAAGGATTTAAAATTTATTCTTTAATGTTTATTTTTTTATGTTGGTTCAACCTGTTGTTGTATTTGCTTTTTTTTTAATTTAACTTGCAGTATAACTTTTGGTGATTTGAATCCTTGTTATCTACACACTTCTAGGCGGGGATATTCAACAGGTCACGTGGCCATGATTTTAGCGAACTCCCACTATGTCTTTTTCAATCTTGATCAAGAGACTTGATTAGCTTTATTCAATCACCTCTCTGACTTCTACTTTCTTTGCTTGCTCAAATGGGATAAAGAAGCTCACAAAAAAGCTTTTGAGTTGTTACCTGGTCCTCGTTTCATTTGATTACTCATTAAATGATGATGACATAGGCTAGGCTCGGAATTGACATAGCAGTAGTGGTACCCATATTTTTACTCTCACATTGCCTATGTAAAATCTTACTTAATTTTGGGACTATAATAACTGAGGCCATTCAATAATCTCATTTATTGGATTGAATTGATAGGCCAATGGCCGTATCTATCAGAAAACTGTGTGGCCTGGAAGCTATCCAGGCCTAATCACTTTATATGAATAAACTTGATTTCAATAGTTAGTCCAGTAACCTTGTGATAAGTTGAATCGCTGTCTTTGGGAGTCAAAGTTGAATCAAGGGGGGGGGGGGGTTATAGGTTTCATTTTATTTTTTCTTGTATGGGATGTGATAGCCTATTCCTAGATCATTTTTGAATATCCCACAAACTGCAACTGTTTTCCTTTTTTGTGGGTGTTCCCCGTTTTGACGATGAAGAAGCCAATTTCATGGAGGGGATCGCTGTACACAACATGAAGAGAAGCGGTCAGTGCCCACTTAATTATAAAATTTTTTTTTTTTTCTTAATTGATTCCTCTTTTACCATTTGGCAGTGGTGAGGATTCTTCTTATAGAACTCGATCCAGTCATTTCAGTCCTGCACCAGCCAGAATACTGCAATATCAGTCATCGATTGTGTACAGTGGCTTCTCCCCTACCAAACTTTCCCCCTCTTACACTACTCCCCTTGCATTGAATACATTTTGACTTCTCCGACTCATTACAGACAGGTTATTGAAGATATAAAGACAATAGCATATGATGAAACATGAAAATAAGCATACAAATTTCAAGTTTGGAAAATTGACCTATTTAGTCAAAAATGCGTTTCTTCATGGTCAAAAAGGGGAAAACTTGAACAAATTTGCAGTTTATGGGATATGCAAAAGTGATATGGGGGGGGTGGCTGCCGAGGTTTAAACTTGGCTTTTGCATCTCAATCGCATCCCATTCAAGAAGAAACCTTCTAATTGATGCAACTTACGATGTACAAGGTTACTGAACTATGTTGGGAGAGGTGACATCGCCTTACCCTCAAGAAAATTTTCAATTCATTCTTTTTAAATGTTTTATACAGAATGTTACAGATAAGTTTCCAGATTAAAGTCCCTACATGGTCTATTTCCCTCTCTGTTTTATTAATAGAGGTCTTTGTAATTTTGTCAACAAGTTGTTTTAATGAAAATGTTATATATTGTTTAACACGTTCATGCCGGGACTGTTTAATACTTTTCGCTCTATCGGGCGGGAGCTATCCCAGGACATTATGCAGTATTGACAATCTAACAATAATAAAGTAAACGTTAAAAAATACTTATGTTATGTTTATAATACGATATTAATTAATTATCTTATAAATAAAGTTGAAATTCTGTTTGTTTGTTCTTTATAGAAATCCATACCGTTTGTCCTAAATTCTCCAAATTTCGCTTAGTGGTTCTTTGATACCAGGTGCGAACACCTGTCCATATTAAAATTGCATAACTTCAGCCAATCTCATGGTATATTCTTTATTGTTAAAAAAATCGTCATGATCTCGCTTTACAATGGGTTTTTTTTACGAAATCGACCGTTTGAGTCGAAAAACAGCCTAAAATATCATTTTATACATTTTGAAGAGGCCAACAAGGCCCGGTAAGACCGTCCCTTGGTAGGCGTCGAGCTCTGGGATTTTTAAACCATATGTTTTTTTGTTTTTTTAAAATTACAATACGTTTATTTACATGTATGGTGAATTTATTTTTTATAAATGCCTCCTAAGAAGCGAGCTTCAATAGGAGTAGTGAGCTCAAAAGCTAAAAACAACGTCAAATACGAGCAGCTGAAACTCTCGACGAACATCAAATTAGGATTGAACAACAGAGGCTTAGACAGGCAGAATCGCGGGAAACTGAGTCTGCCCAGGAATACGAGGCCCGCTTTGCCCCACAAAGGCTTAGGCAAGCCAATATTTCTGTTTTTTTGTTTGTTTTTTATAGAAATCCATACCGTTTATCCTAAATTCTCCAAATTTCGCCAGTAGTTCTTTCATACCAGGTGCGAACACCTGTCCATATTAAAATTGCATAACTTCAGCCGATCTTCAGCTGATAGTCTTTATTGTTATAGAAATCGTAATGAACTCACTTTACAATGTTTTTTAAGAAATCAACCGTTTCATTAGAAAAATGAAATTCCCCGATCAAACCGGGTTATACAGCTCAAAGATGAATTTCTGTTAGTTTGTTTTTTCTTAATAAAACTCCATACCGTTTGTCCTAAATTCCCCAAATTTCGCTCAGTGGATCTTTCTTACTAGGTGCGAACACCTGTCCATATTAAAATTTCATAACTTCAGCCAGTCTCTGGGTATATTCTTTATTGTTATAAAAATCGTTATGATTTCACTTTAAATTTGTTCACGTTTATTAGAAAAATGAAATTCCCCGGGTGAAACCGGGATATACAGCTAGTATATAAATATTTATATGTTATGTGAATATAAATTCAAAAAATTATAAAATAAATGAATTTACATTATATTTACATTATGAATTTACATTTTTATTATTTTAATTTTTAGCTATATAGAAATTATTTCTACTTTCTTAACAATTTGGCTACTATGTCATCTAAAATCGAGTATCTGTTTTCTTGTCAGAGAATTAAATATTAAAATTGTGTTGGAACAAGAGCGTGACTCTCAGGTATTCTTTTTCGGCAGTCAAAGTGTTAAAGATCTAATTATTTGGTAGAGACGGCATTCTTGTGTGAGCCACCGGTGGTACACGCCGCCTGATGAGGCAGTCAAGTGTGAGCCCCAGGTGGTACACGCCGACGTGAACATGTTAAACAAACACAGATAAAAATTATTTCCTTGTTCAAAGGAACGCCAAATTTTCATTAAGTTTGATTATCTAATTTGTGAAAAAAAAATAGCTTATTATTATATTAAGTGCCTGTGTTGTATCAACTTATAGTTTTTGTTAGAAAACCTAGAGAAATTAATAAGTTTTAAAATAATATTAAGTGTTCTAATTTTATTTCTTCATCTATTCAATTCATTCATCTAATTTCTGAAGTTTGAGTTAATTTTTGACAAATTTTTTTGAGTTAAGTGATAAGGATTTAGATAACTATTTTTATGTTTTCATTTGAAGATGGAAAGTTATTATCGCAAGTCGGCAAGGAGATGGTTACAACACAAAGTATATCAATTCTGAGTCATGCATACCGTTCGAATCAGGATGAAAAAACCTTCAATGTCAGAATATAGCCACGATACTATCCATTCGTGTAAGGCGCGATTTAACATATTCTTTTATGGAGGTGATAATCGTTTTAACACAAGTAGAAGGCTACTTTTGAGTTACAGGTTGTACTAGTGTACCAACTGCCCTAATGGTAGACTATTTGTGGTCAGAATATTTTCGCTAGTCGCTGTTTTTAAGTACATCGTGAAATTGAGAATGCAGTTGAAACTTCACATGGTATTAACCAAAAAAACAGTTTAATCAGTAGTAACCATCTTCTTGCCAATGTGTGTTATGGTAAAAATAATCGAGATAGATATGATAGAATAATTTTTCAGTTATCTATTAAATAATATTTTCTGTTAGTAACTTTAAAAAATCTGACAGATTTATCTTTTTTTTTTCAGATTAAAAACTATTTTATCCTGCACCGTTGTTGCTGCTAATTATATAAATTATATAATCTGTTTTATGTTACTCCTAAGTTAAATATTTAAAGAAAATAATTTACAGTTAACTATATACGAATAATATCAAAATTGATAACTTTTCATATTCTGTTGTAGATATAGTTTTAATTTTATTTTAAGTTTATGTATTGTATTGTACATAAAATGTTAACGACATTGTATCTTATATTGTTATGTATATTTATTCTTTCTGTAAATTATCTATCAACTATTTAAAATTAATATGTTAAATGTTATTTACCCCTATATTTATGTTGTATACCTCTAGACTGTTTAAGTTTGTTATTATGGATACTATATGTTATGTATGAATTAATTAAATTTAATTATCTTAATGTAAAATCTCTTAATGATTGCATATTTCTTTTTATCATTTAAACTATTTTAAGGTTATGTCTGCTTCTCAACATTTAAAATATGTAATTATTGCAGAGTGCAATTGAAGACTGAAGAAAGATAAGTAGTGAATTTCAATAAGGTTGAAGTTTTTTAATTTATTACATCGATTAGAAATTAACTGAAATATATAAATAACATTCTGTTTTGTGATACCTGAAATCGATTGTATATAATAATCTCATGTCTATTAGATATATTAGTTGTTTGATTTAATCTATCCATCTTGTTAAATAACTATTATGAACTGATTTCACTACTTGTCTTTCAATTATTTTTATTTAAATACAGACTTGTATTTTCCCTATTTAATTAATTGTTTGACAAAACCAAGAAGACTGTATATGTTGACTTAAGGATAATTATTGCATTTATTCATGAGTGATATTTGAAATTTTTAAATAAACTGTGCCAAATTTTGTAATAATCAATCCTCTTCCTAAGCTTTATATTTATAATATACATTTTAGAATTTAATCAGGTCAGATTAAGGGACTGGCTTGCTCAGTCACTGTTCTCCTGGTTCTACAGTGTCTGGTATTTATTAATCATAGCATCAGGGTCGAATCACTTTTGAAAGCCATTAATCATGACTAAGGCGGAGCGTACATTGAGACGCAAAGCAATTTTTGTGAAACATGAATTAGAAAGGAAACGCGCAGTCCGATGTCCACGGAAAACTGCGACGCAGTTTTTTTTCGTGCTGCCATGCCCTGATCTGTGTCTATATGCCCTGTTCTGCTCTGCGTCGCTAGCGTGGCACAGTTCAATGTTCGCCTTATCTAAGTACTGGAACCAGGACAATTTATTGGTGTGTTATATTTGTGAAGAATATAGTAGTAAAGAAATTTTAACGTTACAACAGTTTTATCATTATGTAGTGGCCTTATTATGCAAAATATATATACATATATATATATTTTTGCTTTTTGGATTTTCGGTACGGTTTCAATTATATATACTTAGTGGCTTACCTATACCACACGAGGCCTGGAGTGGGATATTTTTGAGGCCTCTTTAACTCTAGTAGTTTAAGGAGGAATAAAATCTTGATGTAGGGCAGATTCAACTTCACAAGGGAGCGGAAGTTTATAGCTGGAGGAACATTACTGTACGGGACATACTCAATATCTTTAATTCTATTCTGATTTCTGGTTTGTCCATGTTTTATGTACATTTTATTAGAAAGCACATTAATTTCAATAGTGTAACATTCATCTTGAGAGTTTTAAAAAAAAGTTCAATATTATTTATTATAAAGACAGATTAAACATATTTTGGCTATAATGTCCTACAATCATACTAGTGTAACAATCCTCATTTTGTTTAAATGTATCTGGTTTTTAACATGTTGAGTGTCGAACTATGAGGTAACTCGTAGTTGATATTTTTGCAACTGCAATAAAATTCTGGGTGTTTTCCAAATATCATGCATTAAATTTAGGGTGTTTTGTATTATGAGGATATTATTTTGTATTTAGAGACCGTATGAGCCGTATGCCCTAAGAAGTTTGATATTGAAACAAATATTTAATCAATTGAAATTTGCTTTTTCGTTGCTATTAAGGGCTAAGTCCAGTAGCGGATCCAGAAAATTCTTGAGGGGGGGGGGGGCGCACTTTTTTATTTTTAAATTTTTGTTTCCTAAAGGTCCTAAATAGTTAATTGGTATACAGGCAATAGTTAATTGGTATCCCAACCTTTCGGGGGGGGGGGGGGGCGCCCCTCCCCTGGATCCGCCACTGGCTAAGTGCGACTATGATCTCTTGTTTTCCAGTAAATGTTCTGCTATTATCAAATGTTACCAAAAGAATAAGTCAAACAAGCAAACAAAATTTTGTGATTAAATAGAAGTACGTAGTTTATGACCAATATATATATATATATACTTATATATATAATTTTTTGTCATAATAATACCTATTTGTACATAATCTTATAAGAACTAGAAAACATTACTGAAAAGTGTAGTATTTAACAAAGGAGAATTTGAGAAAAGATACCGTAAAATGAGGTGACTTTGACAAGCCTATTTTTCTACAGTTTTTGAATTTCCCTTCTTAAAAAGAATCAGGTTAGGTAATTCAGTGTACTTGTCAGTTGGTCAGTAATGTGCTCCAACCTACTGACCACATATAACTTCTTTCATTCCATTTACCATGGTTCTTTATTTCATATATGTTTGATTATTTTCATTTAGTTGAAACTTTGAAATAAAGAACCATGGTAAATGGAATGAAAGAAGTTATATGTGGCCAGTAGGTTGCAGCACATTACTGACCAACTGAGAAGTACACTGAATTGCCTAACCTGATTCTTTTTAAGGAGGGAAATTCAAAAACTGGAGAAAAATAGGCTTGTCACAAAGTCACCCCATTTTATGGTATTTATTTTTAACAAATAGCATGTACAAAGAAGCTATTTGTGATATTTTCAGGATGAATGGGAATAATTATGGGGAAAAAAATTAATTGATAAAACATAATTTTTAAAAATTAGGCACCAGAATTAATGTGTTATCCATCTAATGAGATAATGATTATAAAATATAAAATGGAAAAGATTTTTAAAACAGTATATTTATTTATTTAAAGCAAGGAAACAATGATAATTAAAACGTGACTAGGCACTTTATCGAAGACCATCAACAACACTTATGATGGAAACAATTATTTCATAAATAATTAAATAAAATTTATCTACAAGGTTTAGAAATTTAAAATTTCTACATTCAGAGCAAAATAATTTAATGACATAAATAGTCCCATTACATATCATCTTAAAGTCTTAAATTATCGTTTGAATTTGAAAACATACACTAGGAGTATTTTCAGAATACTGCCGTGTTCCATGGGCTACAATTCCTCTTAATTATCTTGTAGATTATCAAACCAACTTCTTGCATATTTCATCCGTAAATTTCGAACAGGTTGCAGTACCGCCTAGATCTCCGGTACGATGCTTACCTTCTTTAATTACTTCTAGACAAGCTGCTTTTATTTTGTCAGCGTGAGTATTCATTTCTAAATAATGCAACATCATCACAGCGGACAAAAGTAGAGCAGTCGGGTTAGCAAGATCCTTACCAGCAATATCAGGAGCGGTACCGTGCACCTAGAACAAACACAATTCATAAATAAGAGTTGCAACTTCTTTTCCTCCAAAAGGTAACAACATTAATTGCTTTCATATTCTTACAATATAGGTGAAGATTTCATATGTACCTTCCCAAAATAGTGAATTTTGAGTTATAAATTACCTGAATTAGGCAAGACTGGATATTTTTATTTTGAGAGAGAGCAACCAATTGAAAAAAGTGATATAAAAAATGTATCCAGGTATTTTAGAGCCTGAGAGATTGTCTTTGATTTTTCATATAAAATCCAATTATGTAAAAAAATAAAAATTCCAAACAAAATGAATTTTTATATGACATTTTTTTTTTTTCAGCTGAGACAACTAGGTGATTTAGCTTCTCCATAAAAAGCTAAACAGTGAATAATACCTGTTTTAACTTACTGACTTTATCATAGCAACGACCATTAATAATTTGATAGTACTAAAATGCTAACTAGAGAAAAACAAATAGAAGTCCAATAAGATAAACGCATCTGTTATTTATTACTTTGGCTATGAAACAAAAATACTTTACTTTATAAGAAAATAGATTAGATACGTATTCTCACTACAACTAAAATTTAAAATTAACATTACCGATTCAAATAATGCGCCATTAGTTCCGATGTTTCCAGAGGGCGTGAGTCCCAGTCCTCCAACCAGTCCAGCGCACATATCAGATAGGATATCACCATAAAGGTTAGGCATGACCAAGACATCATACTGAGAGGGATCTTGGACCATGCTCAGGCAAACGGTGTCGAGGTATTTTTCTTCGAACCTGATTTCAGGGACTTCCTTTGCTGCGTCCCGGCAACATCTCAGGAACAGGCCATCTGACATCCTCCTATAAATCATACATAAATCTTAATAAATAAAAGTCTAATAAATAATAATGATAAAATCTATATAAATCTATATAAGATGAAATTCTGTTTGTTTGTTTGTTCTATATAGAAATCCATACCGTTTGTCCTAAAATCTCCAAATTTCACTCTGTGGTTCTTTGATACCAGGTGCGAACACCTGTCCGTATTAAAATTGCATAACTTCAGCCGATCTTCAGCTGATAGTCTTTGTTGTAAAAATCGTAATGATCTCGCTTTACAATGGTCCTTTACGAAATCGACCGTTTCATTAGAAAAATGAAATTCCCCAGGTGAAACCGGGATATGCAGCTATAATCTATGTAAATAAAGATGAAATTTTATTTATTCTGTATAGAAATCCACACCAGGTGCGAACACCTGTCCATATTAAAATTGCATAACCTCAGCCGATCTTCAGCTGATATTCTTTATTGTTATAAAAATCGTAATGATCTCGCTTTACATTGGTTCTTTACATCAGAAAAATGAAATTCCCCGGGTGAAACTGGAAAATAAGATGAAATTCTGTTTGTTCTTTATAAAAATCCCT
Organism: Aelia acuminata; assembly: GCA_911387785.2. Classification (NCBI taxonomy): domain Eukaryota; kingdom Metazoa; phylum Arthropoda; class Insecta; order Hemiptera; family Pentatomidae; genus Aelia; species Aelia acuminata. The sequence continues at coordinate 126,802,900 of OU426982.1, read as the reverse complement.
ACTGTTTGTCCTAAATTCTCCAAATATCGCTCAGTGGTTCTTTGATACCAGGTGCGAACACCTGTCCATGTTAAAATTGCATAACTTAAATTGGTTAACTTTACATTGGTTTTTACAAAATCGACCGTTTGAGTCGATAAAAGTCTCACTTTATAGATTTAAAAAATGAAATTCTCCGGGTGAAACCGGTATATACAGCTAGTGATTAATATATTAAATTATGTTTAACTAAACACACTGAAAATATAGATGAACATATGGAGAACACATGGAGGAAAAAAAAAAAAAAAAAAAAAAAAAAGATATAAATCATTAATATCTAAAGTAAAATTTAATTTAGCTGTTAATGTTAAACAGTTGTTAAACAGCAATATCAGAAATCAAGGTTTTTCAGTATATAATTGATTCATTTATTCAAAAAACTTATGGAACTTTTTTTTAAAGTTTAGTAAGTAAAAACAATCATTAGTTTCATTTTCTGGTATAATAACAAAACACACAGGTATTTAATGAGTACTATGTTTACCGAAACGATTATCACAAGTAAAAACTGCAAAGCTATACAAGTAAGTAATCTTACTTGTATTATATAATAAAATTGATTAAATCTATAATAAATTATAGATTAGCACTATTCATCTCATCAGACTATTAAACCAATTAAGTATGCCACATATTGAAAAATTAAAAATTGTATGATTATTATCCTGGCAAATACAACTTTAAGATCATCTGGAATCTTTCAAAAATGGAGAAGGCATCACAAATACTAGGGGTGGGCCTGGTTGTTATGAAGTTTTCATCTCTGCATCTACAATTTTTGTTTCAAGTAAAAAGGACGGTAAGACTGTTCTGGGCTAGGAGTGCCAGCAGAGTACAGCTCATGCTATATAGACTACTAAAGAAACGAGAATACATCTTATACGATACAGAGGTCTACCTTATCGAGCCATTAAAAAGGTTTCACATAAATAACAGCCTAGCCACTATGGTGGCTTCATGCGCCCGGGCAAAGCATTGCGGCCTCGAGCAGTATAGAAAATATCTTCTTAAACCACCAGTAAGTGGTTTAAGAAGATATTTTGGAAAGTAACTGGTATTTTGATACAATATAATTGGGCGACTTGTTCCTCTTAAACAGGGATATTCCATGCACAGATGAATACATTGCCTAAGGGTGGCTAGTCAACTGGGAAAACTATGAAAAAACTTAGTTAACTGATTAGTTGAATTTTTCATTTGGAACGATAGGAGCTATAACGCTTGTTTTCAATTGCGCTTTTTTCTATTATTTTTTTGGGGGATTTTGTTTCTGTCACTAGCCAAGTGATTTTCGATTGAAGGAATGGCAGGCAATCGGTTGTTTTCTTTATATATTATTCCATCAAGTTGGAAGACAAATATAAGCAAAACATTCGGTCTTTCATCTAACAACTAATGTTTTTAGCCGAGAATTTTTTTTTATTTATTTAACCTACAAATGGGTTTCCTTTTATCTTTTTTAATTATTTAATTAGTAATCCCATAGTGGGCGGTATATTTTTGAAATTTAATTAGCATGGTGTAAGAATGACTATGGTCATTAAATTTGAGTTTATATTTTTTTAAAGTGAAGTTAATATTTTTTGTATAGAATAGTAGTTAAGCATTTTTTTTTAGAAAAAAACTAAATAGAATTACACCGTCACATTTGGTTTATATAAATGAATTATAAAGCAGAAGAATGCTTATAGGCAGATACTATCACTTTTCCTCTTTAAAAACAAATTTTTCGATTAGTTAAAAAAACTATTCATAGTCTCGATAGTTTAAAAGTATCAATAGTTTTACATCACTACCAAGGATGGTATCTGGATGTGTTCAGATCAGAGAGATTCAAATATATGATTTATTTTAGCAGAAACAGTACATGTGTCACTCAATACTTATTTTAAGTAAATTAGATGCTATAAAAGGATTATGTATCTTACATCTATACCAAATATCTATTTGATACATGAAAGATCGCAATCTTGTATTCGAGAACTTGACGCTAAGGTATGCAATTTTCATCAAGAAAATGAAAACTGTGACATTTTTTCCTAAAAAATTTGAGCAGATTGAAATTATTTTAACACAGAACCTAAGGATAAAGATCCATTTCTCGAATATAATTTCATTTTTTTCCTCTTTGCTGCACTGCAGTGATTGTTAAAAATAACCTCGCCTTTTTGCTCAATAACACAAAAACCAGTTGATCTGGCTCAATCCTAACTGTAAAGGATCTTTTAGGGGTTTGTGATCCTTTTTGAGGGAGCGTTAAGTTGAAAGCTGTGATTTAAAAAAGGTAAATAAGTCCCCGAAACAACTCAACAGGTACGAGTGAAGCAATATAAAACAGGGTATATTACGAGCGGTACAGAGAATAAGTAATGTGAAACTATAAAGAAGATCAATAGTAATATCGAGAACCTCATATTTATTTTAATGGGAAAAATTGATAGAAATTCATAAATTGATAAAAAAATTGATAGCCATCGACTCTTAAGCTCCCACCCATGTGTCATATAATTCATATAAATAAAAAAAAATTAAGCAAACTGTTTATTTACTTTAATTTACTAAAGGATGGGCCACAAGTTAGTATAAAACATCTACACCGACTAAAACACATAATCGTTTACAAGTTTCTAAATAGCCTTTTCCATGTTTCTTTTTTGGATGTTGAATTTTATAGATATTTTATGGCATTGTTAGTTGATTTTAAAAAGGTCTCTGGTCCACAAAAAGCATAAACAAGCTAATAGGTTGGTAAAACATTTTGAAAAAAGTGATAAAGGCTATTCAAACAATTATTATTTTTACTTTTCCAACTAAACTACTGATTATGTGTCAGAATTGCGGCTGCTAGCATGTACCTTCATAAATACATATATAAAAATCTCGTGTCCCAATGTTTGTCAGAGGTAAAATCAGTAACTACTCAACCGATCTTTATAAAATTTGGCTCATTGTGTGTAATTTTGTCCAACTTAAAAGTTAGGATAGTTTTTATCTCGATTATTGGCCTCAATATTTCTTTTTTTGCAAATTAAATACTTATTATACTACAATTGAGTGAGATTATTTGTAAGTTCTATTAGTTACCAACTGATGGCGGTGTAATTTGATTTATTGACACAACAATTCATTTTCTTTCGATATTTAGGGAAGGTAAGCATAAATCTATTTTTTCCAGCTTGGACTAGGGAAATCCGTGTTTTTCCAATGGACAATTATGTGTCGCCTTTTCACGTGTAGGGAAAACATCAAATCGATTAGTTTTTGCAAAAGACAGGATAACTAAAATCATTGTGCACCTATTAGTATAACCTCATAAGATATTTCATATCACGTGTTATATTCTGAATTTAATTAAATGTGTTATAGCAAAAGATTAATTTGGTACATTTTTGAGGACTGTCTATTTTGATTGTACTAAAGCCTGTACCAATCATATTCTTCATTAGTTCCTTTTACATGTGTCATTCATTAACACACTGTGGACAAATATTAGTTGTAAACAATAAAAACTTTAACCCATCAAAATTCTTAAACAATTTTAAATTTGGCCTAAAGTTCTATTTTAAATCCCGTTGGTTTTTAGATTAGCTGAAACATTTTTATCTTAATCAGTGAATTTCGTTTCAATATAAAAAAGAATAGGATATAACTAATTTAACGCATTATAGCTACTGGATTTTTTGTGCATCCTTTATAGCTTTGGTTTCAGAACTTGTAATAGTAAAAAAAAAAAAAAAAAAAAAAAAATTAAACCTATAAAGAAGTTCAATGATTGGGGCTATTTTGGTTAATGGATCTGTTACCAGAGTTAGATGGATGGGGAGGGCGGGCAATTGATAAGATTTCAACTAGTGAAAATATCAAGTTTCCAAGAGTTATTAATTTATAAATATCTTATCTAGGCATAATAAAAAAAATATTTGTTGACTTCTTAAAGGAAATGCAAAAATATATTTAATATCATGAAATCTGGTTAATGAATCAAGTTCAGTAAGTAATATAATCGGCTATAACTACCTTATAGCGAGGAAAGCTCTGATGAAAACAATCATCATAAAATATACAGTTTATTAATATTTTAAAATATTTATATTTTGTAATATATGAAAAATAACCTACATGATATTGGCTTTATGAACAGCCGTCACTTTCTTCCTGTTTTGTTCTTTGGCATATTTAAAAGCAAACTGAGCAACTCTCATTGAGGCTTCTTCGGTAATGAGCTTGATACTCTGAACAACTCCGTCGACTATTTCATGTTCAATTCCTGAATATTCACCTTCTGTGTTCTCTCTTATAGTCACAACGTCAACATTCTCATAGAGAGTAGGGTATCCTTCGATTGATCGACATGGCCTCACATTCGCATAAAGGTTGAATTCTCTAAACAAAAAAAGAAAAACCATAATTAAAAAATTTATATAAAATATCATTATGCCATCTTAAAGAAACCATTTATTAGTTTTTAACAATAATTCAATAAGGATAGTCGTATCATAAATGTAAGTTCGATTTAATCAATTTAGGTTGTTAATGAAATCATGTAAGTATAGGTAAACTTTATGAAGAAAATTGGGTACTAGTACTGAAATGCGGCTTATGCACCGTTCACTAAGGCGCCCTTCAAAGTAAGGCCTGATCTCCACTGAAAAGGACCCTTTTGGGAGTTTATTTATCTCTGAAGAGCGAGCGGGAGTCGAAAGCTAGAATCTACTAAAGCCAATCAAGGCACTTTTTAACTGAAAAAAAGGCGATGGGAGTTCGATAACATCACGGTCACATAACCTCTCAAAACAGGCCCCGCCCATCAGCCGCTGTTCAGTACCTTTACCGAAAATTGTAGGGTACATGCACCAAACAATATAAATATTAATCTAAATCATGTTATGAATAAGAGAAAGAATGTCAAACTTATTGAATTGTCAAGGTAGCTATTGGAAGTTATGCAGAGGGAGAGAGCATTTCTTTTCTTAAGCATAACTCCCTCTCCAGGTTTTTTCTACTCCAGGGGTAATGGCAACGGATTAAAACCAAGTTGTAAAAAGATCTCCAGTCAGCACTTGGGATATGAACTCAAAAACTAAGGATTATCATTGGTTGACAGGGGCAATAGTAGCCTTCCCGAAAGTCTAACAGCTGTAATAACACAGGCCATGAACCATAAATTATAAGTATACAGTAATCAACTGATACAAATTCTTTTTTAGCTGTTACACCACCTTAATACACATCAACTATAGATAAAAACACATTCATTAGCCTTTTCCATAAAATATAAATTTAATATGTCACTCACTTTCTTAAAGCCAAGTTCAAAGATCTATGGCCTTTACCAATTGGGGTCATAAGAGGACCTTTGAGCCCAACTTTATTTCTGTTGACAGAATCAATTGCATTCTGAGGAATTCCAAACTTTCCATCTGGTCCTCTTACAGGGGTTACATCAACTATTTCCCATTCAATTGGTACCTAAAAGAAAATAACCATGAACAATAACAATAAAAAAATAACTCATATGAATTGTAAAATTTTATATTTAAGATAAAAATAGATAAAACTAAGCTAAGGGGTCACCTGTGGTGTAGTGGTTAGCATAGCAACCTAAAATACTTAAGGTCGCACGTTTGCGGCCCACTGAGGCCATAGGATTTTTTAAAGTGATGTTAAAAATACAAACAAACTATAGTCAACATCTTTCAGGTAGGACGTTATAGCCAAAATATGTTTAATCTTTCTTTATAATAAATAATATTAAACTTATTTTAAAACTCTCAAGATGAGTTTATACCAGTAATAACCATTACTAGTGAAATATATCAACAAAATCAATTATCTTAGTTTGTAAAAAAAAAATATAAAAAAAATCACCAGACTAAAATTAATAATAATTTCAATAATATAATAATTACAGATTATAAAGGGGGAACAAGTAACGAGACCTTTTTATTTAATTTAAAAATTTATTATAAAAAGACATAATGTAGACACAAACACTTATATCCACAGTTAAGGGAGAAACAAAACAACTGTACTGATAATAGTTATTTCAATTTAACTATAACTCTCAATAGGTAATAAACCCACAGAATAAAATAGATGGCTTGATTACTTTAATATCAATACCTAGAAAATATTTATATTTTTATTACTATAAGCTGATAAAATGGGGGATTATTTCTAGTCAGATAGGAAAAGGTTGTTGTCTGAATCCTGATGATATAGAATATCAGGAGAGCAAATATTTACTTTCGTATGAAATGTTCAAATTCATAGGAGCAAAAAATCCAGGGAATGATATAGAGTAGAAGCACCTACATTTGGCATGAGATGACCTTATAAAGATGATAATAATAATATAAAACCCAAATTATCAGCTATTAACTTCATTTCAGGGCGTGGCTTATTTTGAGCTGTTTACTGCCACAATGGTAATTCACTAATATCATAGTCAAATTAGGGCACTCTCAGAAATGACAGCAGTGGAGTTACATTAAGATTTGCTATTTTCTACAAGTACTCTACTACTTCAACCTAAATGTCTTCAATTGCTGAAATTAAGTGGATATGATCAGTTATGCAGTTTAATTTATTAAAAAATCCACTGAAAGGGAGAACTAAAGGGCATTACTAACACTAATCCAAAACCTTTTTCACTTTACTTTTAAGTCTCAAAAAAAATTAAAGTAAAAAGAGAAACATTTACCAGTCTTGTTATTATATTTTGGAGAAATGATTCCTTTGGGTGTTTTGTTCTTCTCTTTCAAGATACTTATAAGTTTCCACAAACAAAATTGTGAATATTGTTATTTAATCATTAGTTATCGTTAGATAATTATGTTATAATTTTTAACTATTTAATTAGAAGATAAAAGATTCGACCACGGCTGGGAATCGAACCCAGGTCCTCTGCATCTAAGTTGCAGCTAACCGCGGTGCCGTCCCAACTGTGATCGAATCTTTTTCTTCTAATCCCAACAGTGGGATTAGAAGATCCTCCCAAACAGTTTAAAAATTGTGAATAGTTTAAAATACATTATGTTAATCATAATAAGCAACTCACTTGTTCAAGTGATAAGGAGAAAGTAAACAGGCTGCCTATCAGCAAAAGTCATTTGTTTATAAATTTTATTATTGAAAAATAGTTCATTCCAGTCGGGATAAGAATGTACATAGTGCTGTGTGTATTTGTGAATCATATAAAATTACACAAAATCAAACATTCATCGCATCCAATTAAGACGATTTGATGGAGTTAAGAATCAGAAATACGATTTTGGAACTTTTTTATTAACATTGAAGCCAATTTTGATTATTATATTAACCTTTCATTATGAAATCAACATCCAAATTTTATTATAAATTTAATTACAGCTCAATTCAACTAAGCCACTGAGGTGAACAACAATTTTACTGAAAATCAAGCAAGGACATCTAGAATATCACATAGCAAAAATGTTTAATTTTCACTCTATACCTGTGTAGTATTTAAACCGGATATTTAACAAAAAAACGAGAATGTTTCTAATACAAATGCACTCTAATACAATAATAACCCCTGATATAGAGATATTTAAACAATATATTCAAATGGTAAAATTAGTAAGTACTCACTCCAGCAGCAGTGAATATTTTTTGGACTGCAGCAGAAATTTCAGGACCAATTCCATCTCCAGGAATCAAAGTTGCTTTCTTCAATCCTGTACTGTATGTTCTATTGGCACTCAATGTACAAGACTTGAAAAAAAAAGATATAGAAAACATAACCTGCTATTGATAACAAATTTATATAATTTTATGATAACTAAAAATAGTTAAGAACAAATTCCTTATATGTTAGTTAAAATAATAACAACCAATAAGTCAAATCTACGAAGTTATACGACCACAACAGTTATATTGCATATTCATAAAATGTGACAATTAAATAATTCCTTAAAAATCTTGAATTTCCTTAACTTACGAATTTCTTAAGGAATTGAACAGCCATGCTGGAAGAAAAGATTGAAGCGCTCCCAGTGAATAATATTTAAAGTAATTAATATCCCAGGAATACTTATTTAACGGTATATTTTATTTTTATGCATAAAGCGTTACTTAAAAAAAGCAACCCTCTAAAAAAATGAACGTATGTTTTATTAGATTACATTCCAAAGTTTGAAAAGTATGAATGTTGAAGGAAAATAAACGAACTATCAAGTATCCATTTACTTGTTTTCGCGCTGAATTTGCTTTTTATTACCTCCTACAATTCTTAGTTTTTTTAATGAATGAAGTTTTGTCTGTAAGCCTTTGGTTTACTCAAATTCTTCTCGTGATCTTGTAATTGTACATATTTTGACCTTTTATCCGTATTAATAGTTACAAATCATAATAATATGTCAAATTAAAAAATACCTGTTGAGTGGCTTACTACTAGTTGTTTTTAAGAGTGTTGGTAGTAATTATTCTAATGGGTCTGGAAGATGAAAATGGACCACCAAAAAAGAAATTAAAGCAAGGTATGAGTGGAATATTCAGAGAAACAGCATATGCATGACTGTTTGGCTTTATTGCAATGAATTATCATTATCCTATTGATATATTTTTTATCATAAGAAATGCCAAATTGATAAAAATTTGTTGAGATATTTATCATTGTTTATGTTTATTCATAAGCTAGTCAAGTTGTGATTATTTATTTCAAAGCCTGAAGAATTTCATATTATTATTTTTTTTTTTGTAATTCGTCTCATAAACAACTGAGTACTTTGCTTATTTTTACGATTTCTTAAAAAAAAAAAACAAAAAAAAATTGTATTAAATATTAAGATTTTTTAAATACAAATTTGGAAGCTTAATGTTGTCAATTTAGAGATGTGGAGGAACAAAGTACAAAAATGTTACTTGAGTGGTATAATTAGTGAGTGGTATAATTAAAGAATAAATGAAATAAAATCATAAGAAGAATTACGTAAAACAAAACAACTGGAATAGCAGTTGTATAGTCAATATTAGTTTCTTCTTTAAGCAGTAACTAAAGTTTAATATATAATTTTGTGTGAACCGAGGAAACACTAGTTGCTATATCAGGTATTTTTTTTTTCTTGTATGTTACCTACAAGAATTTGTTTGTATTGATTATACCCTTGGATAACCTGGTAATTTAACAGTTTCTGTTATTATTGTTGATTATTATTTATTTATGGTTATTAAATTTAAATAAAAATTTAACTTTTATAAATTTGGACTCACTAGGTTTTTGATTGATTATCATTCGTATTTATAATTTTGAATTTCATTCCAATAAAGGTAAAGCTTTCCCTGTGTTACTATGTTACCGTTATTTAAGGGGACTCTTATTGCGGCCTTTGCAGTAAAAATGGCCTGTCGATAAGCTTTATTAGACTCCATATTTCGACTCCTTCTCGCTGCAATCACAGGGATATATAAACCACCGAAGGTTCCTTTTCATTGGAGATCGGGGACAAACTAAACAGCGCCACGTTGGCTTTTCCCAGAAGTAGCATAGGGAAACGTACCCAAATAAATGTTGGTAGAGCTATTATCATGTTACTTCTGGGTGTCGCCTAGTTTGGTGGGTTATATGATTGTATTATAAGTGAATGTCATGTTCTTTTCGGTTAAAGAGGGATTTGATCAGCTTTATTAGATCCTAGCTTTTGACCCCCGCTCGCTCCTCAGAGATAAATAATACCCCCTAAAGGGTCCTTTTTATTAAAAATCTGGGCATACCTGAACATCACCATATAGTTCAAGTCAAGAAGTAATATAATAATAATTATATAATGCTTTGAAAATGTTGAGAATGTGCCTTTTGTTTACATTTACATGACCCTAAATATTTGTTTATGATTATGTAATTGTAAATAATTTCTAAGGCAATGCTAGTGATGGGTTAATTGTTTGTTATCAATTAAAAATAATTATTTTTTATAGTTATAATCTGGTTGAAAGGAAATCACTTTGTTTGAGATATGATATTATAAATTTGCTTTTTGATTTTCATAAAATATTGATTTAAATTTTTGTTTTGCAGCTCAGTTATGTTTTGGAAGTGTTACACTGAAAAGCCAAAAGAGGAAACTAAGTTCAGACTTAAATGATGATTTTCATGCAAATAAAATTGTCTGCACTGAAACCGAAAAGGAAAATGTTGAAGTTAATTCTAAATCATTATGTAGCTTTAGTGATAGTAAGAAGAAATCAGAAGACAAAAAAGAGTTAGATCCAATTAGTCGAAATTCCCCTGAAAAACAAAATACTTCTAAAAGTGAAACTTTTGTTGATTTAACTGATAATGTGATATCTACTCCTCAGAACAAAGGAGTGGAATCTTTAGCTAAAGAAGAAGATACTTCTCTTAGAGATTTTTCGTTGGTTATTAGTGATAGTGTTTTGAATTCAATTAATAATAAAGGTGTCGGGGGTGAGAGTAATCCAAGTAATGACAAATTAACAGTTGAAATAAGCGATGGAGAAAATGACTGTTGTCAGAATGGCTCAAATGATGCAGATCCGGTAAGTGACATAGCTAATGAAGATCCTGCGGACAAAACCCTGTCCCTCGACGAGAGTCTAAACAGAACATTGAATAGTGAAGATGATGATTTTGCTATTTCTTCAGAAGAAAGTCCTGTAGGAATTTTTTGTTTTCAATTGTTATCACACATAAATTGTTTTTATATTTAATCTTATTTTATAATTGCTTTTATCTTTTAGAAAAACAAATCTTCTCCTGGTAGTATATCACGAAAATTAACTCCGAAGCGTTTAGAATCCTTAAAAAGGAAGGAAGAAAGAGAACGCCTTAGATTAGTAAGTAAAAGACGTAGCCATTTTAAATATTATAACTTTGAAAAGGGGGAAAACCCCCTGTGCTAAATGGTAGTTTAATGAATTAAAAACAGATATATAATAGATAACTGTGGAATTTTTTTTTTAAATCTAATAAAGAAATTGATCTATTATTTCTTGGTTTAACCAGTGAATTTAGCTGTAACTACTAAGCTGCAGAAGCTTTGCCCTTGTTATACAGTTCAACTTTTCCTCCACTACACATAGATTAGCTTAAACTTCTTTTAAGATCTTTTTAAAACCTGTTTTCTATTAGTTTCCTATCCTAAACCGACTCACTTTCCATACCTTAAAATATTCACAAGCTTTATTATCTTCCTGCTTTATTCAACTTCATCTTTATTTCATAGGAATTAGTTGTACTTCTACTTCTGCCATTCCTTTTTAGTATCCTTATTAAAAAAAAAAGTGGTGTAATTGGATTGTTTTTTTTTTTTTCCCCGGCCCTACCATGTCTGCTGATAAGCAATATGTCGACGATTGAACCCTTTTTGCTGATTGTGCATTATTCTTTATCCACCAAGTCCTTATTCAGTATACTTCTACCTCTTCATTTCCTACCACGGTCCTCCTGTGAGTATATCAACCCTGTGCCTCTTGCTATTGAACTTAATGGCATCCTCTTTCAAAAGTAGGTCAATCGGCATTTCTGGAGCCAGTACCAGATCACTTTATGCGGCAAGGTTTTCTGGCCAAGGTGGTTCTCAGTTGGGCTAGCCTCTATAGTTGTCAGTTTCTTCTTCAGTGTTTAGATATTGATTAATATCTCCGCGCTGGAGATGCATTCTCAGCACCCCTTTGTTGATGCTTTTGGTCTCCAGATACTTGGTTCCTTAGATGGCTCACTACTTAAAATCATCTCCTTCACTTATAAACATTATAATTTTATTCAAGGTCTTCTCTAGGATTCCGATATTACATTTAGTTTGACATCAGTATTGCAATGATACTGGAATCTAATTCCTGTATCTAAGTTCAGATATCCGCATTAAAAAAATAAAACTTCTGTATCCAACTCCAAATTAATGGATGTTGGAGGTGATTATATATTCTTTTTAAAACTTAGGTACAATAAAATACTCACTATGTTGTTCAACTTTAGTTAAGTGTGAAATTAGGTATAAACATGGTGGATTTTTTTTTTTCAATTAGTTAATCTATAATAAAAATTTTCCTTCAATATATTAATTTATACTCTGACTTTACTTTCTGGTGCCTCCAATGCCTGGTTGATTACTTTAAGTGCATTATACTGAAAAAGAATCACTTAAAAACAGTGTTCTCATTAATTAGTATGGAACTGATAGTTGGTAGTAAGTTTTTATATTTATTTGTTTGTTTAATAGGAAAGAAAGGCCCTTAGGACCAAAGCGAAGGAAGAAAAACTTAAATTAAAACAAGAAAAAGAAGATTTGAGACGGAAAGAGAAAGAAGAAAAGGAAAGAAAAAGACAAGCAGAACTGAAGTAAGGCTTATAAATATTTGTACATTTTTTTGCCTATAGATATTGTAACGCTTACGTGGGTTAAACAATTTTTATTGAATGAAAATAGAAATTTTCAATGCCACACAAATTATGAGAACACAAACATTTAAACAGTTTACAAAAAATTATAACTTTGTAACACAGAAATAACCATATGGCTTTAGCCTCTGAACAGAGACTAACTCTCCTTGTATATAGTCCTATGGAGGACAGTCTAGAACCTTCTTGGCAAGCTTAGATGGTACTCGAACATTGTAGTCACAAACCCGTGCTATGACGTTTGTTTTTGTTTAACTTTACAATATCGACTCAATTATGGCAAAAGGAACAGCAACCGAGTATAGTTCAAGGTCTGTTTGACCTTTTGGTAGAACTAAATGGTTATTTATAGTATAAAAAATTATTTATTTTTTTTTTAATTTTGTTTCCTCAATATTAATCTTTTAGTTTTATTAAATTATTAATATATGAGGGTCATTCAATAAGTAAAGAGACAAATGGCTATAGCTCAAAAACGTTTTATTTCAATCTTTCAAAATTAAGGCTATTGTTCAACATAATTACCCCCCACAGTTATGCACTTGTCCCATCTTTCTTGCAGCTTCCTAATTCCCTTGGCGAAGAATTCTTTCGATTTACCTCGAAGCCACTTTGGCACCGTTTCCTTAACTTCCTCATTGTTAGCAAATCTTTTTCCACGTAGGGTGTCTTTGAGTGGTCCAAACAGGTAAAAATCAGATGGGGCGAGGTCGGGACTGTAGGCAGGATGAGGTAAGACGTCCCAACCCAATTCTTGAAGCTTATCGCGGGTCAGCTAGGCTGTATGAGGGGGGGCCTTATCGTGCTGAAGAATGACTCCTTTTGACAAGAGTCCACGGCGTTTGCTCCTGATAGCTGGTCTAAACTTTCTGTTCTAGCATCTCTCAGTAGTATTGCCTATTGATAGTTCGCTGGAAATCGCGATAGACTGGACCCTGTGAGTTCCAAAAATGGTCAGCATCACTTTACCGGCAGAAGGTTGAACCTTGAATTTTTCGCGAACTAGAGAGCTAGTGTGTTTCCACTCCATACTCTGCCTTTTGGTCTTAGTGTCGTAGTGATGGATCCAGACCTCGTCGCTGGTCACTATTCTTTCAAAAAAAGCACTGCTCTTCTAAGGTGCAATCTTCTAGTGGACTTGCCATGGTGAATTGAAAATTTTGAGGTTATGTTGACATAAAATGATGAAACAGCTGATCACAGCATATCCCAAGGTTGCCAACTAACACCCCTGAAAAGATTGTACACATTCATTGAATAGTTTTAAAATTATAGAATTTGTCTCTTTACTTATTGAATGACCCTCGTAAAATGAGTATGTCATAGACACTTATCACTTCAAACAACTTAATTTGTAAAAAAAAAAAAAAAAAAATCTTGAAAGGTATTTTAGGCCTCTGAATATATTATATTATTGATGATATAAAAATGGATCTGCTGTATTATGGATATAAGTAATGATTATATTTGATAATAGGCGGCTTAACTGTCATTGCCTATTGTGTTTTTGTTTGATTTTTTATTACTTTAAGACTTTTTATTTTATAGGATAAAGGAAGAAGAGAAGAGACTTAAAGAAGAAGAAAGGAAGAAAAAGGAAGAAGAAAGGAAGTTAAAAGATGAAGAAAGGAAGCTGAAGGAGGAAGAAAGGCGCAGAAAAGAAGAGGCCAAGGAAGAGGAAAAGAGGAAAAAGGAAGAAATGACGGAGAAAGAAAAAGCGGCTTTTGTCAACTTTTTCATCGCAAAGAAAAAAGAGCAACCTGATGCTACTGAGAAACCGAAAGAAAGCGAAGAAATCAAATTTATGCCGTTTCCAGTGAGTTCCATCTCTCTAGTTAGATTTCATATGATTGTTACTTCCTTTATTGGGATGAATCAGAATTAATGACCGTTTTATCAAATTATTTGTCTTCTACTTTATTTTTCTTATACAAGGTTTTTAATAATCAAAATATAAACCATTGTGCTTTATGGTTTTGAGGCCATCTGGAATCCAGCTGTAGAATTCCTTGATGGTACCACTCTTTTGGTTTTGAATCGAAGAACTCATGAACCCCATTTTCAACTTCATTTAGGTTGTTGAATGTTTTTTCCACGAAGGAAATTTCTTCTACTTACAAGGTTTTTAATAATCAAAATATAAACCATTGTGCTTTATGGTTTTGATGCAGCTGTAGAATTCGTTGATGGTACCACTCTTTTGGTTTTGAATCGAAGAACTCACGAACTCCACTTTCAACTTCATTTAAGTTGTTGAATGTTTTTCCATGAAGGAAATGAGCCATTGATCTGAACAGGTAGTAGTCTGATGGTGCTAGGTCTGGACTATATGCCGGGTGAGGGAGAAGCTCGATTCCATCCATATTTGCTAGTTAATCTTTTTTAAGGCGAGAGGTGTGGGGTCTTGGGAAACCTCTTGTAAGGTCGTAAGGTAAGAAAGGGAAACCTCTCGTTTCACTTTTCTTAACTCTCGCAGGTGTCTAGTCACTGTAGATTGTGAGTAGTCAAGTACAGCTGACAACTCACGAGTGCTTTTCGTAGGATCGGCTTCAATAGCGGTGCGCAGAGCTGGTTGACTACTGAAAGACGCCCTGATCCTGATTTCCTTTTCCTTTCAAGGCTCAAATCACCTTCATTAAATTTTTGGAACCACCTTCTCACCGTCCTTTCAGTCAAAGAGTCTTCATCCTCAAATTCAACCACCAAACGAGTGGCTTCCGCTGCTAAAAACTTCCATTTCTGATATTGAAGCAAAATTATGAGAATTTTGTATTTTACTGTCATTGTGAACAAAAGAAAGCTAAAGAAGTACTGATACCGGGTAGAGGGCATGCTGTTTACCAAATAATTTTAAACGGGATCAAACATGAACTTCTTACCACAATTCTTAGCTCCCGAATGTAAATAAGAGCGGAGTTACGATGCAAAGTTCAAACACAAAGAAAACGGTCATTTTTTCTGGCTCGTCCCATTATATATATATTTTTACAAACTGGCTCTCTGGGAAGCTTTTTATTTTTTCTTTATCTCTTAGACGATTAGGGTTAATAATGAAACTGCTCTAAGAGATATCACAGTAAATAAATTAATGAAAACAACCTCATCTTCTATATCCTGTGGAGGGTCTTATTAGGATATTATTGCTGATTAAGCTTTCATGGCTAATTCTGAATTTAATAATAGGATTTTCAATTGTGTATGCGCTACTTGATTTACTATTACTTCTGAATTTTTTTTTGTTATAGGGATCAATTTATAATTTTATTAATGGCCGAAAAGTGTTACGATTAATTTAGAAATGGTTACATTTTATTTGGAATAATTACTTAATAATTATTGCAAATGTATTAAAAAAAACATAAGTATGTTTAGAATAAGCACTAATTAATTTTTTTTTTTTTTAAATCTTATTTGACAACTAAAGGAGATGATGAATTGGAATAGTAAACAAACCACAACCAGTTTTTTTTACTCGAATATCTCTTAATTTTTATTTTTACAATTATGTTGCTTGCTTTTATATTCCCTTATTTTACGTTTATATTTCCTGTCAAAAATGTTTTTGTTTTTTTGTTGTTAAATTTTCAATGTTTTTGAATCTTATTATAGATGAAATCCGATATGAGGCTTGCAGTGAATTCCCGTCGAATGATGAGCAGTGATGAGAAAGCGAAATTAGATAGTACACTTTCAGGCAGTGATGTAAACTGTCAAAATTTGTACTTGAAAGAGCTAAAAAGTGGAGCGCATGTGCCGCAACAATCGGAAGCTACTTGGCCTGTTGTATCACAGGAAGAGGAGCATGATGTGATAATAATTGGTTGGTATATCTAATTGTTTTTTACTATTTTCTTTTATCTAATTTGTTTTGTTTTTTATTGATATAAGTTGCATTATTTGCCTTTGTATTTGTTTGGTTTTAGTTATTTGGTTAACTTTTTGTCAATCTATGTAATGGAATTTAAATTAATGATTGTAAGATCAGTTTTAATGTTTGAAGCATATAATTTCTATTTTCTATTTGGGCGAATGTTTAGAAAGTTTACGCAACTATTTTTTTATTTATTCATATCTTCATTAATCATTCCAATCTTTATGTTGAAAAATTAAATTGTTTTTATTTATCTTTATTGTTTTTATTTATTTATCTTTATTGTTTTTATTTATCTTTATTGCCATTAAAATTTTATTTCTTTTACCCTCCCGGGGCAAACCCAGCCTCTATAATGTGGGTACCCGTAATTGAAAAATTAAGGGGACAAAACCTAGCGGTTGAGCGTGATCACGGTCAAATCACCTCCTTGCACGACCACTGACCAAGAAACAGTGCTCTTCCTTACATAGTACTGAACCCAAAACCCTTCATGAGTTGTAGTGGTACAGGTTTTTTTTACAGGTTTATTTATCTAGGAAATATGTAACTGTTATGCTTTTATCTTTACTTTGTTTTAATCATGATTAGCTCACATTGCCACATTTTTCAAAGTATATTTTTAATGCCCATCATTTCCTTGAGGAAAAAAAATGAAAAAAAAAAAATAATAAAAAATAAAAAAAATTGATCTTTAAAAAATTCAGACTCAGGCCGCTGCATTTTTATTATCCTTATTTCCAATTTTAGTTTATCATTTTATTTATTTATTATTTATTTTTTTTAGAGTCTACAGCTAATGGTGAATGTATTGATTTAACTAATACAAAAGTGATTAATAATAAGAAAAAAATGAAAGCTAAGCTGCTGCAGTTCCATGACAACCGTCGCCCTCCTTACTGGGGTACTTGGAGGAAGAAAAGTAGTTTTGTAGGTCCTCGAAAACCTCTTGGTCTAGACAAGGTATTCGATATTTATTTATCTTTATTATTTTTAAATACGCTTAATGTATCAGGTACCTTGAATAAGGTAAATAACAAGTGGTTGTCTTCCTTTAAAAGCATTATTCATGTTGCATAGAAAAATATGAAAAACACTTGATCTAATACCCGTTTGTTTCTTCAAATGTTGGATATTCCAGTTCTCGTAACACTTTTATATTTTTCATATAAATTTCTAGTTATTTTTTAGTTTTCTTATTGCCATTAAAATTTTATTTCTCTAATGCTGCGAATTCTTACTGGAAGGCTGTTTCTTATCTTTCTTCTATCTATATTATATTTTTAATTTGATCTTTTAATCTTCTATATCTGCATAATTTATAAATATATGGAACCTCTGCATAATTATAATTTTAGATTTCGTTTGTTTGTTTGGTTGGTTTAACGTCACTTTATGCCACTAAGGCTAATCGGACAATGCTACAGTGGTAGTCCTAAATTTTGCCTATCCAGGTATAATTAGGATAGGCATCTTTAACAAGTACCTGACATCGTACAGGCTCGGTACCTCCATCTTATGTCCTATCCGAGGGACGGCATAGACAAGGATTTTTTATTCCCATTAAAAAATCCTAGGGCCACCACGGGATGCGAACCCGCAACCTTTAGTGTAGGTATCTGTGCTAACCACTACACCACAGGTGACCCCATTTTAGATTTCTTGTCAACAGTTAAATTACAAGGTAAAAAATTAATTTACCATAAAAATTAAAAAAATTGATAATAAACCTTATTGGGTTTCTCTTTCTCTCCATTGTTCTTATCTAAATTATATTAGTATACGTATGTCATTATCATTCATGATGTCATGTATTCAGTAGCGGATCCAGGGGAGGGGCGCCCCCCCCCCCCTGAGAGGTGAGGACACTGATAAAGTATTACTATTTCTATACAAAATGAGCTTTATTTAGTCATTTTTCAAGTCCATTAATTGAAAATGAATTGTATTTAAACATTTACAATAATTAACAACGTCATTATGTACTAATATATATTTTAAATTAGGGCCTTCATTACTCATGAAAAGTAAAAAAAAAAAAAGTGCGCCCCCCCCCCTCAGAAAATTTCTGGATCCGCCACTGCATGTATTTATGGTTTTGTTAATCTATAATTGTGGTTACAAAGGAGGATTTTATTGTTGCTTTAAGTTTTGAATATGTCCACTCATTTTATAATACAGGTATTCCTAGATTTTTTATATTAATTTCTTCTGTGCGAGTCAAAACAATTGAAAATTTAATTTTCTTTTGCAAGAAATCATCGTGGATTGAACCATGAATTCAGATTGAACCATGTTTAGGTTTTAAAAGTGCAAATATATTTATATTCTTTTTAGGTTTAAACATTCCTTGTGTTTAGAACAACTTTTTTTTTTAGAAAACCTTTGATTATGAAGTAGACTCGGATTCTGAATGGGAAGACGAAGGAGAAGGAGAAGATATCGATAAAGCAGGCGATTCCGATGAAGAACAAGGGGAAGAAGAAGAGAACCAAAACAGTGGCGAAAACGGTTATTTATTGGACAATACTTTCGTCCCGCATGGGTATCTTAGTGATGAAGAAGTGCACCCTGATGAGGAGGTTGATGAAAATGTAAGTATATTATTATTATTATTAATATTATTATTTAGCTTTTAATATGTTTTATTCGTAATATTTAATAATTAGTTAATAATGTCAGTATTGGATAGTACTCTCAGCTACAGCATGTGTTTATTACTAATAGTTGGCATTATTAGCTATCTAGAAATAGATAATTCATTCTAAAAAATTTCTATTGAGAAGGAGGAATGAAATTTAGCATGCAACGATTGTTCATAATTGAATCCTGGCTATTCTCTATTTTCCTAATCATTTTTTTATAAATTTCAGAACCCTGAAAATTTGAAACTACGTATGAAGTTGTTGAAACAGGAGTTTGACGAAGAAATGAAAAGTAAAACCGAAAGACTAAAACCTCGTCTCTTGGGTTGCGTTTGGATCAGTAACGGTACAACGGAAGTCAGCACAGGTTCAGTATAATTTTATTTGTATTCTTAATCAATGTATATGGCAACAAGAACAATATTTTTGTTTAATAATTTGATTAACACGTTCACGTGTGTGGCTTACACTTGACTGCCTCACTGGGCGGCGTGTACCACCGGTGGCTCACGCTAGAATGCCGCCTCTGCCAAATGATTAGATCTTTAACACTTTGACTACCAAAAAAGAATACCTGAGAGTCACGCTCTAGTTTCCACTCAATTTTAATTTTTAATTCTCTGACAAGAGAACAGTTATTCGATTTCAGGTGACATGGCACCCGAAGTGTTAAGAAAGTAGAAATAATTTTTATATAGCTGAAAATTAAAATACTGAAAATTTAATGTAAATTCAGTTATTTTTATATTTATATTCATATATTTATTTATGTATAAACATTTATTTTTTAATAACAATTATCATTAATATCGTATCATAAACAAAGCTAGTAGGATAGTATTTTTTATTGTTTATTTTATTATTGTTGGATTGCCAATACTGCATAATGCCCTGGAATAGCTCCCGCCTGATAGAGTGAACAGCATTAAACTCAGCCGCCTATGGGCGAGGAGAGTGATCTATAGTCCCGGCGTGAACATGTTAATATTTATTTAAGAATCGAATTTTAACAATTTGGTTGGTATTGTTTCATTAATATTTGTATTGTATAATTTAAAAAATAAAAGAAAAAATATTGATTTTAGCTTATAGCCTCTTATTTAAACAAAAAAAAAATTATAATGGGGTATTATTAAAAGGAAACTAGGTTCATATTGATGCAATATGAGCAGTCCTGGCGTGAATGTGTTAACTTGCAGATGATAGCAGATTAGTGTCAGGCTCCCTTTTTTTTTCTCCATTTCCCCCTTTTCGGCAATATGCATTTTTTCTTCCCAGACCAGGTTTGAGAAGGGGGGTCAAATGCTGAGTTGTTTAAAGACCTTCTCTGTTGCCAGGGGCAACGAGTTAACCCGATCAGCCACATTTTGTTTTTCTTTAATCCCTATGTTTAAGGCCATCAAATAAAGACTTATTTAATTTTTAAAAATGAAAATGATTTCCATTTATCTTACTCATACCTCAAGTCCTATACAGGTTATTTTTTGAAGCTATAGCAAATGTTAGTTCCATACTTGGTTCTGATGGCCATCTCTACTTCATACCCCATTCTTGAGTATGATTTCAAAGTTGATGAATATGATCTGAATGGTGATTCTTATTGTTTGAAAGTGGAACTTTAATTAAGGTTACTCCAAGGCAGGGTGTTGTTTTTTGATGAGGAAGGATAAAATTAGTGATTTGATGGAATTGATTGTCTTCAGCTTGCTTGAGTTTAGTCGTTTGTAGTATTTCTTATCTTAGTTAACTACATAAAGTCGAATTGCCATGTGGTAACACATGGATTTCTCTAATACTTTTGATCTTAAATGGATCAAAAACTTTAAGTTAGGTGTAATGACAATAAAAGTGACAGTGATTAATGGGGATGCCACACCTAAATTACATCTAGTCTTAATTTGTAATGAAAGCATTATTTTCAAGCAAAATGCTTTACCTTGAGCATTAAGAACCTTTTATTACTTTTGATTATCTCCTTATTAATAATGCATTTTGATTTCTATACACTACAGGAGCTCCGGACTCAGCTGTCGTCTGATTGTAAGCTAAGCATCCCACCAAATCTTCCCCTCTCCTCTGCTATCCCCTCCGAAATGTTAAATTGAATAAATATTTAGTTCACTGACTTCTATCAGACAGTTTATTGAAGGATATTATGACGATTGCATGTGATAAAATAAAATGAAAAAATGAAAATAATTTTCAATTTAAAAATTTGGGCTGTAGAGGTGGAGATGTAGCAGTTGGGTCATTGTTCATTAATCTCAAGTCATCAAATTATATAGTAACGATATTGTAGTTTTTACTAGTATCGCTTCTGATGACTAAAATTTCATGTATTATTTTATATTCGGCATTTAAATGAATTAGTTGTTACAAAAATTTGTATTTCTCTACTTTTACTTACTAATGTCTACAGGGAGTCTTTATGAAACACTCTTGCGGTATCGAGCAGTTTGGAATGAAGAAGCGGGTCCTATTGATTTGTCTGGTCCAGATATTGAAGAAAGTCCTACATCCCTTGTTCAAACAAAGTGTAAACCATTCCCTATTGTTGGTGAGTAATAATTTTATTTTTATGTATATATATTTAAAAAAATTGATTATTTATTTTATTTATTTTTACAGTGTTGCCAATACTTGCTAAGTTTGTACATGGAAATAACTTACCTCTATCGGGTCTGGTCAGAGAGTTTTTATCAATGCTTGAAAAAGATCATCTTACGGAAACCGTCACTAAACGGGCTGTTTCACTTAAAATTAAAGAGATTGCATCAAAAACTTTCGATTCTACTGGGAAATCTGTTTGGTAAGTATTTGCATTAAATATTTTTACTTCGCCTTGCGTTTTTTTTTACTAACTTTATTTGAAAAATGTATTAGTACTAGCTGTCAAAATTTTTTTTTATGTTGTGGATTGTTACTTAATGATTTTAATATATACTTAATGCATATTTATCCTTTTACTTATAATTGCTTCAGTTTATTAAATTATTAATCATTTATATTAGGGCTGTGAATATGGACATGTGCAAAGAGTATGGTTTGAAAGTAATCAATAATCCAAAATGTTCTGCACCTCCTCCGCCTGTTGTCCCGTAAGTAGCATCACATTTGTTTTCTTCATGATGAAGTACCTAATTGTTGAATATTTTCTGTTTTTTTTTTATTATTATTTATTATTTTTTTTTTTTTTGTATATGTTTAGAGAAAAACCCAAAGAGAGCCTTTTAGTAAATTTCCTGAAAGGTACGCATACTCCACAACCTGTAAAAAAAAGAGTAGCACTTATTTCGGTTCCTCCAGTTGGTGAGTACCATTTTATAATAAATTACCAATGTTTTTATAATAAATTAATTTAATTTAATTTTAATTAACTTACGATTAATTTTAATTTTAATTAACTTAATTTAATTTTTATATAAATTTTTTATAATAAATAAATGTTATTATAATAAATAACCAATGTTTTTATCTAATTTAAAATAATATACGATAGGTTAACTGATTATCAGGATTTTCAGTTAAAACTTTTTTTGTTTTGGAAAGCGAACGTTTCGATCCAACTTCATCAGGGCTAAAAGAAAACAAATGTATGATTATCTATGCTAGAGGATGACAATAAATGAATTTTATTTATTAGGGTGACAATAAAACCGATAATAATATAAAAGATGGTAAGCATTATACATGAATAGTTAAATAATTGGCTGGTTAGCAAGATAAAATAAAATCTGATATTTTCCTCCTGAGTCCAGAGTGATACAAAGACTGAAGGTAAAATAAGGTGAGAGGTAGTGGTAGGGGGTTAGCCACTTACTCTAACATCTTCCGCATTCTCAAATCCTAGTTTTGATTTCATAGGTACCTGCAATTATCGATGTACCTCTATATTATTATTATCTTTAGTACTGTATAACTTACTTCTGTATATTCTTCAATTTTTTATGCTTTGTTACCAGATGCATTATCTCAATTTTGTTATTATTGAGTCCAGACATACCAATTTGTATACAGTACCATCTATTTTGTTAGTTTTTAATATTTTATTTTCACTTAGTTGTCATGTAGCCTATCACTTCAAAAGCGTTGGGTTTCCCTGTAATAAACCCTACTACTACCGCTCACCTTATTTTACCTTCAGTCTTTGTATCACTCTGGACTCAGGAGGTAAATATCAGATTTTATTTTATCTTTCTAACCTGCCACTTATTTAACTATTAATGTATAAACCTTACCATCTTTTATATTATTATCAGTTTCGTAAAGTATTAATTTATTGTCATCCTCTAGCATAAATACTCATATATTTGTTTTCTTTTAGCCCTGATGAAGATCGAAACGTTAGTTTTTCCAAAATAAAAAAGTTTTAACTGAAAATCCTGATAATCATTTAACCTATCGTATAGAACAACAGTTGATTATCTCTCACCTCTTTAAAATAATGTAATTAATAGTTTTCGCTGACATTTGATGATAGTAGCTTAGTTCATAAATATCGTGTAATTCAACCTTTTATTTTCATTTTGATGAACTTGAATAAATATATTTAATTTAATTTTATATCTTATGTTTGTTTTTATAGACTGCACGCCTGATAAAAAGGAAAATGAAAAGACTGCACACGTAGCGACCCCGAGACCAACAGTTGGGAATGTTGTTAAAAAAAGAGCACAATTAATTACACTATCGAGGACTCCGGACACCGCAAAGACTGCCCCGCTTGTACATGTAGATACCCCGAGGCCATCGCATGTCCCACCTAATGCCAATATTGAAACTATTGATATTTCCACCGATTCCTTATGAATGTTTGTTTCGCTTATAGTATTAGAATTCAAAAACAGCTTATATTTTTTAATGTTTTATTCCTATAACAATAATATATATTTAATTTTTATTATCTTGTTCTATTTATAGTTGTTTAATTATTATATTAGAAGAGAAAGAAAAGAAAAAAAAGAAAGAAAGAAATATATTTATATAAGTATGATAAGAATGAAAATGAAGATAGGTTTTTATATTTTAAAAATTGTATCAAATGAAATGAGGTGTAATGGCGCGCGCGCATTAATTAAACTAATGTTGGGTCAACTATTCTTGATTTAATATCGTAGCCCAAAATTTCACATCAAATAATTGCATAAAATTGTACATATTAAGGAAGTTATTTCTTTAAAATTTTATAAAATTGTTTATCTTTAATGTTTTTCAACGAAATTTATAATCAGCTCTTAATATGTTTTAGAATTAACTTAATGAGATTAAATTTTTGTATTTAGCATATTTTGGTTGATCAACCATTTAATACTTGTATATTTATTAGTAATAGTTTGTAAATCTGGAAGAAAAAAATAGAAGTGTGAAAAAAAAAAATAATATCAGTAATAACTATTACCACCTTTTACCCTCAGCAAGAATCATATATTTATGTTTTCATCAAAATTTGTTTTTAGGTGTAGAAGATTTATCTAGCATTACGCCTGTGCCCTCCTTGAAATATCTGTTCCTTAAAAGCAGGTCATCATAACTTTTTATTTTGATTTTGTTAGTCGATTGTTTTGTTATGTTCCTGTCGAGATAATTTCTAAGTTTTATAATTAATGATTAACTTAACGATTTTCACATTTTTTTTTTTACTTTTGTTTTTCTAATATAGTTATTTTATGATTCTCATTATTTTTAAGGTTAAGTATAATAAAATACCAAGACTGTACGAAAGTTGTACACACTACATAATTTTCTTCTTGATGTGAAGATAATATTCTTCAGTATATAGAACTGAGTTAGCCTTTTTCTTATTATTTTTTTTTTTCAAACTTTTTTTTGCCTCAAGTTAGAAAATAATTAATTGTTTTTCTTTATCGTGAAGGAACATTCAGTATCTTCATGGTTGCTTATTGTTATAGTTTTGTTATATGAATATGTTAGAGAAGATAATATTAAATAGATTTATGGGGGATATTTATTAAATGTTAAGGCGTCATATGGTAGATGATTTACTCAAAACTTCTCAATTAATTTGAAATATACATTAATTGTCCTTACTTTCCACTAAATTAGTCATATTATTATAAGAACATGTTTCAGTAGGCTGAATAATCACAAAGCTTAGTGTTTTTTAAAAAATGAATAATGTCTTTCATTATACTTTAATAGATCTATTGGTAGCTTTTTAGATTTTTCATATTTTAAATAATCGCCAGGCACTTATTCCTACATTCCTTTACTGATAAGAATATTTATGTACTTTTATATAATGGACATGCTTTTTATATTAAATTTTCAATGTGCTAAGTATAAAAATATATATCTTTTTATTTTATAAAACCCATTCTTAATTATTATATACTAATAATAAGGTTAAGGTTGTTAAAAGCCGAAGTAATAAAAAGTTTTAAGATTTATCAATAATTCATCGCTAAAATTTTATTTTTAATAACATTATTTGGAGGGAGCCACTAGCAATTTTGAAAAATTGTGATTTATTGGATATATGTAAGTACATAATTTAGAATCATATGTGTACATTAATATACATTTATAAGTTCAGAAGGTACAAGTTACAATTACAGCAGGAGTGAATATAAGGCCAAATTTGGTGATAAAAGAAAAAAATTAAATAGTGTAATTTGAATCAGAACTAAAATTCATATTTCACTCTAAGATCTGGTTTTCCAAAAATCTTTATTAAAGGTCTCTTTAGGAACACCTTGGGACATTTTGTAGTAAAGTTTGCCATGCTAACCACTGGACCACAGGTGACCCCACTAAAGTTTAATTTAGGTAGAAACTGATTTATTTTGTTTTAAAATAGGTATATATATTTCTTTAATGTAATAAATAATCAAGTTTGATCCAGTATAATGAAAAAAGCATTCATGACAAATTATTCTCTGAATATGAGCCTTAAAATTGATGTATGGCATCATGGGATGTACAGTGACTCACAGTCAAAATGATGCAAGAAATTTACTTTGAAAAAAAAAAACTATTTTATACCAAGCCAAAATTTATTTGCAACAATTTTTGTTTACAAATATAAAGCACAAACATTAGGCTAGAATTGACAATACTTAAAAGTTTATTTGAGATCAAATCCTAAAATTTCATGAAAAATATACATTTCTAAGGTCACAGTGAAAATAATGCAAAATTAAAAACATCAACAAAATAAAAAATAATTTAAATTTGAGTACTTTGTAGGTAAGCTTTATTGTTTATTACCTCTTTCAAATAATTGGGCTTGGATTGGAGAAGCTTTTCTGTTTAAGGTGGGCTTATCTTGTCCCATTCTTCTTAAACCACCTTTTCGAGATCTTCTCTATTTGATATCTCATGTTTCCTCACTTCTGTTTCTAATTTCTCCATAAATTCTCTATGACGTTTAGTTCTGGTGATTGTTGAGGTGTTTTTATAGGTTTGGGGCAATTATATAAACACCATTCTCTTGCAAGATAAGAAGAATGCTTGGGATCATTATCACTATAAAAAGCAAAATTATTTATTATTCCAAGCTCGGTTGCATTTACTTTAAAATTTTTCTTTCAGGATGTGACAATATAAATGTCTATCCATTGTTCCCTCAATAAAATGAAGATTTCCTACTCCTGAGGCAGCAATACACCCCCAAAACCATGACATGACCACCTCCAGGTTTGATGAAGGGGCGAAGATTTTTTTCAAAGTGCTCTTCAATTGACTTTCTCTAGAAGAAACCTCTTCCATAAGAGCCAAACAAATTAAATTTTGGCTCATTCGAATACTGAACACTTCCGGAAGTCCATGTCTTTTGTTAAATAATCCTTAGCAAAATTGATTCGAAGCTTTTTACTTTTGTCACTGATATAAGGTTTTTGACATGCAACCCTACTGTTGTATTGTTTTTTTCTTAAGACCCTTCGAATGGTTTCAGCACATACTATTTAATTTAAATGGTTTTTAACTAATTTGGTCAACTTTGGAGCACCTAGTTTTGGATTATTTATTATTTGGCGCAAAATCCAACGTTCATCATTACCAGTAAAAAAATGTTTTGCACTCACACTAGCTTTTCTTATTATTCTATTTTCGTTTTTAAAACTTCCAATAATATTTTGAACGATGGCATAACTCCTATTGATAGTAGAGGCGATTTTTCATTGTGTTTTGTCCATTTTTAAATTGCTAATCACTATTTCTGGTTTTTAACATGTTGAGTGTCGAACTATGAGGTAACTCGTAGTTGATATTTTTGCAATTGCTATAAAATTCTGGGTGTTTTCCAAATATCATGCATTGAATTTAGGGTGTTTTGTAATTAGAGACTGTATTGTTTGAGCCGTATGCCCTAATGTTCAAGAGCTTTTGACATGTATAGGTTTGTCATTAATTAGTTCAAACCAAAATGAAGAAGTTTGATATTGAAACAAATATTTAATCAATTGAAATTTGCTTTTTCGTTGCTATTAAGGGCTAAGTCCAGTAGCGGATCCAGAAAATTCTTGAGGGGGGTGCACTTTTTTATTTTTAAATTTTTATGTTTCCTGAAGGTCCTAAATAGTTAATTGGTGTCCCAACCTTTCAGGGGGGGGGCGCCCCTCCCCTGGATCCGCCACTGGCTAAGTGTGACTATGATCTCTTGTTTTCCAGTAAATGTTCTGCTATTATCAAATGTTACCAAAAGAATAAGTCAAACAAAATTTTGTGATTATATAGAAGTACGTAGTTTATGACCAAAAAAATCTGGTACGTGCTCGCAACACACAACTTTCACTTACCTACTTACTTTGATTAGAAATTATTGTGTTTTGTTAATTGCCACTTTCAAAGTTACACATTTTCCCACATTCATTTCTTATTTTTGTTTTCATTTGCTAAAAAAAAAAAAAACTAATTTCTTTTATTATTAAATAAAAGTTTTTACTTGTGATAATTCGGCAATGCAAGCATAATACTCCAAGTCGTCTGATTTTATAATTCTCTATGTACTTGTTGAATATTTCATTTAGTTCCGATGAAACAAATAATTTTCATTAAATGAACAGAGCATCTTTAATTATAACGCATTGGTTTGTCATTAAAGGCGTACGGCGCATGCGTCAGCCTAAGGTGTTTTATGAGTTGACGGAATTTTTTTCTTTTTTTCTCCTGTATATGTTTACTTGATTTTCTTCATATGTCATATTTAGCCATTTCTTATTTTTGGGCGCGATGAGAGACAGTTAATTTCTCAATATAAACTAAAACAAAGGTACTTTATAGGAAAACAAAAAAGGCCCCTTCCCTATTTAAGCCCCCTCAGAAAATTTTAATACTGATAAAACTTACCTGATATTATTGAACCCCTAATTTTCATTAAACATGACGAATTTGATCAAAATAATCAAAGCCGTTTTTGAGATAATCGAAAAAAGGTAAAAATTGAAAAAAAAAGTTAAGAAATAAAGTGCCCCCTCCGTTATACCAATTTTGATGAAATGTTGGCTGTCACATCTTTGGCATATGCATACATCAAATACCCAGTTTGATCAAAATCTTTAAAGCCGATTTAGAGTAAATAAAAAAACACATGAAAATGATACAAAATTGATTAAGTAAAGTCCCCCTTCCGGTTGATCAATTTTGATAAAATTTTTACAGTCATATCTAGGGCATATTAATACATCAAATACTTAGTTTAATCAAACTCTTTAGAGCCGTTTTTGAGAAAATCGAAAAAAACCTAAAAAGTTATTAAATAAAGTACCCCCACCCTTTGACCAATTTTGATGAAATTTTTGCTGTCACATCGCGGGCATATACATACACTAAATACCCAATTTCAGGTTCGCACGGTTAATAGTTTTTGAACTAGTCTGTTCACACACACAGACCATTTCGCGGGACTTGGTTATTTCGACTCAGGGGACCCCAAAACGTGTATTTCCGTTGAAAACCGGAAGTCGAAATTTTTCACGATCGCAATACTTCCACTTACTATATATTTCATATATAGGTAAGTGAAAGTAATAACTGGTGCGATGCTCGCAACACACAACTTTCACTTACGAGCTTACCTAGATTTGAAATTGACGTGTGCCGATTATATGTAAACGCCATTCCTCAACTTCACACATTATTTGTATATCCTCGTAAGTTATAGAGTATTTTTATTGCACAACTTGAAAGTTCTCAGTACTTTTCGTTTCCTTCTTGCTTATTTCTTTTTTTAAGGGACCTAATTTAAGGAGGTTTTTTTTACTGATTGTTTTTTACTGCGAGTTGCCTTTTGTAAATATATTCTGATGGTGAATCGATAGAAGGTGTATTTACGTCTCATTGTAAACTTTGTCTCTTTATGGAAACCGAGAACGATTACTGTTCCTCTAAAATCACTCTATAGTTCATTTAGAAATCTATTTTGGAACTAAAGTTTCTAAACTAAAATATAATTAATTAAGGATTATCTTATACCATATTTTTTCACACCTTAATAGGCTTTAAATAATTTGAGCATTAAGTATTTACTCTCTAAAGTAAAATTATATTTTTTATTGTTAAAAGTTTTTATTTTCATCAATGATACGATAATATGGGATATGAAATTTTCGGCGTCGCATCGCGGGCATATACATACCGCATACCTAAAATACCCAGTTTGAACACAATAGTTACAGCCATTTTTGAGGAAGAAAAAACAACCACGAATACCTAATTTTAATTTCGTACCACTAATTGTTTTTGCGCTAGTCTGCTCACAAACACACACACACACATACACACAGAGGCCATTAGACTTGGTTACTTGGACTCACAGTACCTTAAAAATTGTATTTCCGCCGAATTCAAAATTTAAAAACAGGAATGGTTGTTTTTGGATACACTGTAGTATTCGAGGCCGATTCTACAATGGAAACAAATCGCTGGTTTGGAAGAAGAGTGTCACAAACGAACAATTCCTTTTTTTACTTAAAATTCTAACATTGGAGAGCAGTTAAAGCAGTCTTCCATTGAGTTGAGAAACCGTAAAAATAATCTCAATCATAATCTCTTTGTCTTAAATTACAAGGAACTAACTTTTGGTGTTCCAAAGCCTTCTTTAACACGGTCACGCCGGGACTGTAATTCACGCTCGTCCCATTGGCGGCTGAGTTAATGCTTTTCGCTCTATAGGACGGGAGCTAACCCAGGGCATCATGCAGTAATGGCAATCCAACAATAATAAAATAAACAGTAAAAAATACTATCCTACTAGTTATGTTTATTATACGATATTAATTATTTACTAAAAATAAATATTTATACTATATAAGTATATAAATATAAGTATAAATAAATACAAATAAATATAAAAATAAAATAAATTTAGGTTAAATTTCCATTATTTTACTTTTCAGCTGTACAGAAATTATTTCTATTTTCTTAACACTTTGGCTGTCATGTAAACTGAAATCTAGTGACTGTTCTATTGTCAGAGATTTAAATATTAAAATTGTGATAAAACGAGAGCGTGACTCTCAGGTATACTTTATCGGCAGTCAAAGTGTTAGATCTAATTATTTAGCCGAGGAGGCATTCTAGTGTGAGCCACCGGTGGTTCACGCCGACCGATGAGGCACTCAAGTGTGAGCCACCGGTGGTACACGCTGGCGTTAACGTTTTAAGATAATATATATTTTTTTATTAATTTAACCATTATTGTGGAGTGACCACCTATTCTTTAAATTATGTTAAATAATTTATTTTTGAAGAGAAAAGGTTTGGCTCCGCCGGGAATCGAACCCGGGTCTTCCGCGTGACATGCGCGGTATGCTATCCATTACACCACGTAGTCGCTTCCAAACGGTGCCAAATCCTTTCTCTTCACTGACACCACTCCCACGATCTCGCAAAAATTGAGAGAATGGTAAGTAAAGTTACAACTTGTTTAAGCTAAATAAAAAAATATATATTAAATAATTTATTTTTGAAGAGAAAGGATTTGGCACCGTTTGGAAGCGACTCCGTGGTGTAATGGATAGCATACCGCGCATGTCACGCGGAAGACCCGGGTTCGATTCCCGGCGGAGCCAAATCTTTTCTCTTCTAAAATAAATCATTTAATATATATTTAGCTTAAACAAGTTGTAACTTTACTTACAATTCTCTCAATTTTATTTTTACTGATCGTGCCTATGACAGTATTTAATATTAAAACAAAAATAAATATTTAACAAAAATAAACCTACCAATGTCTTGCATGTAAATTAATGTATCGATCCATTTATTTATGGCTATAAGAAGCCGTTAAGAGCAGTTAACTAATCAACTTGTGAAACCATCGTACTGAATAGAGTTTATGATCATGGGGGAAAATTAGGCTGCTAATACAGCGTTTTCTGATTAGCATATACGCGTTCTTAATTTTTAAACTATTTAAATAGAAGATGAACGATTCGACCACTGCCGGGAATCGAACCCAGGTTATCTGCATCACCGTTGCAGAGCTCTTACCAATGAGTTAACCTTGGAGCCGCTCCCAACTGCGTTCGAATCATTTTCTTCCGTGATACCACCCACCAGGTCTCGCCACATTGTAGCGAAGTTTTTGTTTGTTTGTGCTTATTGGCGAAAACAAAAAATGGTCATCAACGCCAAATGTTATTTTTCTTCTTTTTCTCAGCTCAATCTTAATCTTTATTTTATTAATATTATTTCCTTAAAATATTTATTTATATTTATGAATATTTATTTTTAAATAAAAATATTATTTATTAAAATATTAATATTAATAAATATAATATAATATAAATATAATATAATATAAAAATATTAATTGTTAAAATATTTATTTATATTTATAAAATAATTATTTCCTTAAAATATTATTATTATATCGTTACCAATTTTCCACTAGTGATCGGATAGTCAAATTTCTGATAGTAGGTTCGTTGCTTTTAAAGATTTGAAAACTAACTCTATTTTCTTATCATCATTTCTAAGAACTGCTAATTGTTATTGCTGTAATTGCTAATTATTAATTATTGCTGTCTATAGCAATTAAGATTGTAGGGAAGTACTGGGGGGCTGAGCAATTGTCCAGGCAACGGGATCTAATTGACATACGTCAAAGTTACACATTGTATGTTGTTATTTGGCCCCACGGTCAGCTCATTGGTAAAAACGCTGCAACGTGGTTGCAGAGGACCTGGGTTTGATTCCCGGCCGTGGTCGAATCTTTTATCTTCTAATTAGATAGTTCAAAAATTAAGAACATTCTAGTTTGAAAACTTGGTATCAGGAGGTTCATTTTCCTCCTGATCATAAACTCGATTCAGTACGTTGGTTTGACAAGTTGATTAGTAAACTGCTCTAACCTTAATTTTAAGTAAAACGATATTTATCTTTTAATAAAAATTAATTTAAAAAAAAAATAACCAATGAATAAAAACATAGAATATTCTCCTTTATACTTATAAATGACACAGATAATATTAGATTATAGTTAAAGCATTTGCAGTGAAGAGATAAAGCATATCAGTACCACTAACTATTTCTGTGAATAGCTTATTCTGATTACTTATTCATAAAAAAAGAGCTAGTAATTGATCGGTGGATAAGGGGTTATACGACTTAATCATCGGAAATAAAAAATAAGGGGTGTTTTTATTATTAGGGAGAGGTTAGTGTGATATTACACGAGTTGGCCGAAGATGCCCTAGGGGAGGGGATGGTATACGGTGGACTGAATGCTGCGGACAGGAGAGATCGGACGGGACAATACAATGGCACCTTATCAGCTTCCCTAAATCATCCCCGCCACGCTCAGCCCTCTCTATATATTACCCTTTATCGTGTCCCTTCGCCCTACGCTTTCAACCGCGAATTATCCTCATCAATATTCAAACAATACCGATCGGCAATATCGTGCGCGAGGGGCGAGCTATATTCAAAATACATTAAATGCCTTCTGGATTGAAGAAAAATCTACCCTACTGAAGTATAGAAATTCTAGTATATTCAGTCATATTTAGTCATCTCATTACATATACATTAATAAAAACATTCAATGTTGGATAACGTAGCTAATACGAAATACAGAGTTAGCAAAAAAAAAAAAAAAAAAAATAATAATAACTTCCGCTTTCAGATTGTTTAAGGGAAAATATTGATTTACATGGCAATTGCAACTTCCTTAAAACTAAATCAATACTGAAATAATTACAAAGCATCAAACTATCTGTTTAATTCCTTATACATTAGGAAACGAAGAAAAACATATTTAGAAAACCATATTCTCGATAGGATACACCGGGCAGGGTTATCACTCCTAAGCCCAATCGGTGTGAGTCGTCTCCAGTAGGTTGCCGGGCCTCTCATGCCCGGGGGTATTACTGGTTGCATTCGCTCTATCAATTTGGGTGTACATATGTAGCGCCGACACCAACGCTCCCTGGTATCCGGTCAGTGAACTAAAATCCGCAGTAGCGGTATATGAATCCGTGCTTCTTTTTACCTTCTGGCTCTTAAAGGCTCGTGAGCGTTCCACGCTTTAACCCACTCGGCCACCGGCTCCCCCGATACACTTAATTCAATTATTATTTTACATTTTAAAGAAATAAATCAAATAAATTTTTTATAATAATCGCTGAATGGATTGACAATGGAGAGGTGCAGTTGGTGACTAAGCCCTAAAATTTAACATTAGAAAATTATATATGTAGTATGTTTTTTAATGATCAATTTATGATTAATATTTTACGAGGGTTTAGAAATTTTAAAAAATATACAGCGAGCGGTAAGGGTGGCTCCAAACAAATTCAGCAATTCTCACCTTTCTACTTGTTGTGTGACAGACTCCACGTGCTGAACTGCGGTTTTCTGTGGTAAAAATAAAATATTTCGTCGGACGGATTTTCGTCTTTAGGTATGAGTAATTATTTTATTCAATCTGCTCTTACAACATTTCATTATGCATGTGTCTCTTAAAGTTTTGCGTTACTTTGGATTTCCTACCTCTTCACGTTCATCGCAGGAAGTTAGAGACATCAAAATGGCTCGTATGGGGCTCCTTGAAACAAGGGCGTTCGGGGCACAATTAAACGTTTCATGGAGTCCCACGGGTGTTTCATCGTGCCGCGTGTGTTTTTCATTGCGAAATAAGCAGGCGTTTTCTTTTTTTCATTTTCTTATAGATTGGTGCAAAATGGAGAGTGAAACACCATAAAAACTCTATTAATTTATGACAACTTTCCTCTCTGACAACCAAGTCAAACTTTCCTCTTTCCTGAAGAATTAGGTGGCTATCCTTAAGTAGAAGAACGAAAAACCGAAAGGAAGACGAATAAGGTTTTTTTGTTAATTATGGTGTAGTTTTTTTTCCAGCTGTTTCATTGTACCCTGTCCATTGTACATGGAAAAAATAAAAAATTGAAAATAAAGACTCAGTTGGGGTGCTATGGGTAAAAGAAACTTTTGTGTTTCATTATGCCCAACCCTCCTCTACTTCTATAATTATATAATTCAAATTTTAATTTACAAATTCATATTTTAAACATAAAAAATAAAAATAGAACTCAGATTTAGAACGAAAAGTCTAAATGAAAATTCATAAATGAATTCCATTTTGAGGGATGATGTTTGATAATGTTATCAGACTGACGTACAGTCTTGTTCGATATCGTTTTAAACATGATTAACCTGCTTCCCTGATCTTGAACCCCCCACCACGAATAACTAATGACACCCCCGGCCGTGGATGTTTTTTAGCGGCGCGGTGATCGATTGGAGGGGGTTGATTTGCAACGTGTTGCCGCTGCCGAAGAACGCCTTTAATTCTGCGCGGGGGGGTGGGGGTGCCGCGCGCAGATTGCCTGATCCCCCCCCCAGTGGCTTTCATCCCCTCCTCCGCGATTATTATCACATTTCCCGCCCCCGCCAGACAACTGTCACCGCCGCAGCCTTCGCACGCCCCTCGTAAGTACTCAACTAGTCTCTTACATCTCTACTTTATCGTCAGCTGATTTTATCGCAACGTTCGGTCACGATCGGTCAATTTAACACCAATTCTGATAGGAATGACCGATTTCAATTTGATATAATTTTTACATGACATTATTTTTATGTAGGTTTGAAGATAATAGCATGCTGAAAAGCTCATATGAAGGCTTATATATGAATGTTGATAATTGACACATCTTCTATAACTGTCGCAGGGAAGTTGTCTAAATATTGTCACATTAAAATTTTATTTTAGGTTTGCTAATCGAAAAATCCTCCAACTCATAGATACTTAATTTTTTATATTTGGAATAAATCCTTGAATACTTCATAGATGACATAATATGGATATAAAATAATTTTTTATATAAAAAAAAAAAAGAAATTAACTAAGAAATTATATCAGAATAAAATATGAAACTATAATGTTGTTAAAATTTAAAAAAAAAGTTAATCTGATTATGTATTTTTTTTCTTAAATATATTTCACCACTATTTAGATAATCTTCAGGACTAAACAAAATTAATAAAGAAAACTGGTTTAAATATTTTAAAGATGACTTGCATGTGAACCGAATCGCCGAAAATGCATATCTCATTTATATATATAAATTTATATGAGGTTTTTGGCCGACTTCCTTTCCATATTCCTGGTTTAATTTTTTTAAATTTTCCAAGAATAAATCTGTAGCTATTCTGAATAAGCATGTAAGTCGATTTTAGTGAATTTTCAGAGGAGTGACTTCTGAGTTTAAACTGCTCTATAATGTTTAAATCGCATATTAAAATAATGAATGCACATCCCAAACATTTCCTCTCCATTGGTACTATGAGTTGAGCATTTACGGGTAAACATCTTCATTAAGAACTTTTATTTTACCAGAAATTCGACTTAAACTATTCTTACAGAAATAATATCATTGATTTTATTTTAAGAATAAAATATTCGCAAATGAAACAACATTCAACGTATCGTCGATATCAGTCTTTGTAGATATAATGAAGATGGAAGTATATAGATATATGTATATCTCACATCTCAAAAAAGATCTGTCACCTCCAAGAAATTTCTAAACTTACGCCATTCTTTAGCTGTATTTTAGAAACTTGAGTTTTTTCGGCTTGGTGTTTCTTTTATATTTTTTATGTTAGAAGTTAACAATCTAATGTAAATTTTAACACTCAATTTGATAATATTCTCGTTAAAGAAAGAATCTTTTTTAAGGAATTACGAATTATTTCATAATATAAAGCTTAAGATGAATAAACCATTCTCATTTACATACTCAAGATATCACAGAGTTAATGTTAGTCTGAATTTTATTTTCGCGACGCAACAGATCTTTGGTCTACCCGATCTCCAAGACTATGATGGTCTGCATTTGATGTTCCCAGTTGTCCTATATCTTTCAGGATGCTGTCACTCAATCTATCCTTTGGTTTTTCTGTTGTCCATATTTCATCCAAACAAAGGCTTTGAACTTTTCGTCAGTTTTCCAAACATCTATTTCAAGAAAATGGCCCAGTCACATTAATCTCTGCATCCTAGCAAGATATAATCAAAATATCTCAATTTTCATTATCCGCAATTCACTTCTAATGTCCTATAATATATCTTAGGATACATTTTAAAAAATTGTTGTCTTGCAGAATCTTTTATTGTCCCAGATGAGCAGGTGTACACCCCCGAAAACCAAATCAGCATTTTGAGTCATCTTTTACGATTCAAAATATCGGTTCTAATACTCCGGGAGCGGGGGGCCATACTTTAATTTGATGTAACTTAATGGCCATATCATAATTTAGTAGTATTAAGAAATCGTAGTGGTTACTTCCTGCGAAGACTTTTGAAGTATCAGGGGATTTGATAAAATATTTTTAGAAATAACTATTTAGACAGGTAGGTTCTTGGCAAAATTTATATTTTATTATAACTGATGGAAGAAGGTTGTTTAATTAGTTCAAAATTCTTAATATTTCAAAAACCGATGTCTTAGCAGGAAGGAAGCACTACGAATAATTTCACGCTTTATTTGTATTTCCACGCAGGGTTTAGCTAATGTATGTACGGGAGCTTATTTCCTGCTAAATGTAATGCTTAGCAACTTTTATCTAAAGCATTTTTCATTTAAACTAGGTTTTTTTGAGAGGCGTCAGAACACGGCTTCGACCAAAATCGTAAAAAATACAGATGTTTGATATACCGAACCCTGCAAAACCACTAAACCGATTTAAACTTAAAATATATCATTCTATTTGCAATACTTTAGCCTCTTATAGTAAGAAGAAAGCAATACTTTGTGATCTGTATTTGCCGAATTATATGCGAGAAACTGAACAAAAAGTTCACGGATTTTAGACTACAGGGCGCTAAATACGTTCACGTTGTAATTACTTTGTCTGCACAGGAGGGGCTAATTTTAAAATTAATGAGATCATTTTACAGAGAAATCGATATTCTACAACTATTACAGGTTACATTTTTATTTGGAGTAACCCTATTTAAAATGCAGCGTAATTCATTTTTCCGCTAAAGAGGCTAAATTGACAATCGGTTTTGGCGAAAAGACTTAACCCATTTTAAGTTTGAAGACTTCAGTCAACGTTAAATTGAATGCCATTTTATTTTAGAAAGAACACTATTTCTTCTGCGATTAATCGTTTTCGAGTTATTAGCGAAAAATTGAAAAAAGTTCGAAAATGTCGATTTTGTTCGCCTGTAAAATTTGATGGCAACCGATCTTAGGTTGTTTACTTGTTTACATTTGTTGTCTATGAAATGAGTACTTTCAGCCTATATGACCAAAATTGTCTTCAAATCAGGCACCCTTTTGGCCCTCAGCTCCTGGACTATAAGTAATTCGGAAATTGCAGAGTATTCGAGAATTATTCGTCAGATTATCTCTCCGGCAATCATTTAATGAAGTTTGCGAAATTTAAATAAATCTTTTATTGTGCCCGGTATTATTCGAAACTAACACAGATTCATCTGGCTGTATGGATTTATCCAATGCCAAAAAAACAAAAAAAAAAATCTGGTGCGTGCGCGCAACACACAACTTTCACTTACCAACTTACTTAGATTAGAAATTGACGTGTTTTGCTAATTATCATTTCCCAAAGTCACACATTTTTCTACATTCATATCTTATTTTTGTTTAATCGTTAAAGCAGTTTTTGAGTAAATAAAAAAAAACCCGTGAAAATGATACAAAATTTATTAAGTAAAGTCCCCCCTCCCGTAGATCAATTTTGATGAAATTTTTACAGTCATATCTCGGGCATATAAATACATCAAATACCAAGTTTGATCAAAATCGTTAAAACCGTTTTTGAGTAAATAAAAAAAACACGTGAAAATGATACAAAATTTATTAAGTAAAGTCCCCCCTGCGGTTGATCAATTTTGATGAAATTTATACAGTCATATCTCGGGCATATAAATAGATCAAATACTAAGTTTAATCAAAATCGTTAGAGCCGTTTTTGAGAAAATAGAAAAAAACATAAAAAGTTATTAAATAAAGTACCCCCTCCCTTTGAGCAATTTTGATGAAATTTTTGCTGTCACATCGCGGGCATATACCTACACTAAATACCCAATTTCAGGTTCCCACGGTTTATAGTTTTTGAGCTAGTCTGTTCACACACACACACACACACACACACACACACAGACACACACACACACACACAGACCATTTCGCGGGACTTGGTTATTTCGACTCAGGGGGTCCCAAAACGTGTATTTCCGTTGAAAACCGGAAGTCGAAAATTTTCACGATCGCAATACTTCCACTTACTATATATTTCATATATAGGTAAGTGAAAGTAAAAAAAAAACATAGATTCATAAATAATGTTAATAGTAACATATATACGATAGCTTAAGTGTGAAATACGTATTTATTATATCAGAATCTGATTTTGGGCTCTGGAGGAACGAACGGGATAAATATTTTGGAATATTACTCGAATTTCACAAAGCCCATTGGGCTAAACAAGTAGTCGTGGCGTACCCTTTAACTTCCTAATTAATTCTACATATATCTAAGATATAATTTTTACTTTCACTTACCTATATATGAAATATATAGTAAGTGGAAGTATTGCGATCGTTAAAAATTTCGACTTCCGGTTTTTAACGGAAATACACGTTTTGGGGCCCGCTGAGTCGAAATGACCAAGTCCCGCGAAATGGTTTGTGTGTGTATGTGCGTGCGCGTGCGCGTGTGCGTGTGTGTGTGTGTGTGTGTGCGTGCGTGCGTGCGTGCGTGCGTGCGTGCGTGTGTGTGTGTGTGAACAGACTAGCTCAAAAACTATAAACCGTGCGAACCTGAAATTGGGTATTTAGAGTAGGTATATGCCCGCGATGTGACAGCAAAAATTTCATCAAAATTGCTCAAAGGGAGGGGGTACTTTATTTAATAACTTTTTACGTTTTTTCGATTTTCTCAAAAACGGCTCTAACGATTTTGATTAAACTGATTATTTGATGTATTAATGTGCCCGAGATATGACTGTAAAAATTTCATCAAAATTGATCAACCGGAGGGGGGACTTTACTTAATAAATTTTGTATCATTTACACGTGTTTTTTTTTATTTACTCAAAAACTACTTTAACGATTTTGATAAAACTGGATATTAGATGTATGTATATGCCAAAGATGCGATAGCCAACATTTCATCAAAATTGGTCAAACAGAGGGGCACTTTATTTCGTAATTTTTTTCCAATTTTACCTTTTATTCGATGATCTCAAAAACGGCTTTAACGATTTTTATCAAATTCGTCGTGTTTAATGAAAATTAGGTGTTCTTTAATATCAGGTAAGCTTTATCATCATTATTGGCTTTTTTTTTGGGGGGGTTAGGGCCTTTTTTGTTTGTTTGTTTCCTATAAAGTACCTTTGTTTTTGTTTATATGGAGAAATTAACTGCCTCTCGTTACACCTAAAAATAAGAAACGGCTAAATATGAGATATGATAAAAATAAAGAAAACATAAAGAGGATAAAAAAAGAAAAATATTCAGTCAACTTATAAAACTCGTTCATCCCACGCATGCGGAGTACGCCTTTTTTTGACAGACCATTGTTCATAATTAAAGCCGTTCTGTTCATTTGAGAAGTGGCAATTAACAAAACGCATTAATTTCTAATCTAAGTAAGTTGGTAAGTGAAAGTTTTGTGTTGCGCGCATGCACCAGATTTTTTTTGTAATATTACTGTACCTATTTAGCACTAACTATCTGTATTCCAACATATGCTTCTGGATTCCTATTAGGCTAAACAGATTACTGTGATATATTGTATACACGACATATAATATACGACATATATTTAAAAAAACAAATATGAAGCCCTTTCTGATAATTAAAATCTATTGGTGCAAAGTACTACGAATTTTTTAGTCCATTTTTTGGTATTAACAATGTCTCCATGATAGCGAATCTTAAAAAGAATCTTTCTCTAAGAGGCTGTATGAAAAGGATAGAAGTTTTAGATTTGTTGATATTTTATCGGAGGGGGGGGGGGAGAGCACCTGAGCCTCCAGAGGAAATTATCTTCCAAGATGGTTTTCAAGTAGTTCATTTTGTTCCGCGATTTGCATATTTCTTTTTTGTTTTCACAACTACTTTGAGGTTTTTGATTAATATATCGGTTCCTTATTTGTTTAATCAATTTTTTAAGTATCGATCCATGTCCTTTATAACCTGAAATGAAATGTCGAGTAAAATTGTCCCATGTAAAACTTAAAAAAATCACTAAATAACACCCAAAAATAAATAGACTACAATCACTAAAAACCTGCCATGAATAGATTTTATTTTTAACTAAGCTTTTTGGTAAACTATAAAGAAAACTTCAAAGTAAACAATATTTCATTTTTATTTACCTCGTATTATTGTAAACAGGTTTTATCCGCAACCTGATCTCGATAGGTTGACTGGATAGTTTTTCCTGCCCTTTTCGGCTATACAGATTTTTTTCCAAACCAGGAGGTTGGGAGATTAAAAAGAGAGAGTTAAAAGATCAACGAGAGTTGGGTACTTGGGGACTTAAACTCAATAAGGTCTTTAAAATAAATTAAAAATTAAATTATTTTTTTTTAGTGGAAATGCGTATGTTTTATCCTCATGAAAAACCCATTTAAACAGACGAATGAAAAATATCGATGTAATTTAGTTTCCTTAACCACAACCTTCTTTTACATTTATACATCAACATTTTAATGTGTCCTTAATTTAGTTTGAGCCACAATTTCAAGAAAAAGTTTCTCGATCATCATGGAACTAATGTAAATAACTTTTCACTGTATTAGATATTGATGGGAGTACCCATATATCAGTGGTATATATTAATAAAAACGTAACTTAAAAAAAAAAAATGCTTTACAAGAAAAACATACAGACGTGCTAAAATTTGAAAGTAATAATATGTACTCAGAAGTCAGTTCCTAAATTATAGGTTAGTATAGTACTAGAGGTAGTTTATAGGTTGTCTACCAAATATAAAGCAAAAAAGTTATTAAGTTTTTTTTTTTTCTGAGATACGAAGTTTTCATTTCAGGCCATCGATGTGTAGATGTTTCAACTCAAGTTTCAGGTCTTCGTAGGTACTTTATGAAAATTGGTTTTTAACCATTTCCACTACAGTACCTTATTCAGTAAACGATCTTCAATAATTATGAAGACTGTACTACTGTTTGACAGCAAAAAATGATTTTTGAAATACTTTAAACACTAAATTCCAAAGCAAATCCAAAATAAGATTGATTTTTTTTTAACTGTCTTTACCATACATGTTCTATATACGTAGATAAGATAATGCAAAACTTGTTTTACATTGGAAGAAGTTTTTTGTTATTGCTGCATTGTTTTCTTAGCGCAATATTAATGATTTCATAATAGACATGTTCTGAGTATAGGGTCAACCTGTGATATAGTGGTTAGTATGGCAACGTATAATACTAAAGGTCGCTAATTGGCGTTCCGCGGTGACCCTTGGATTTTTTAAAGGGAGAAAAAGGTCTTTGGCTATGCCGTCCTTCGGATAGGAAGTTAAATAGAGGTCCCGAGCCTATGTCAGATACTATTTAAAGATCTCTATCCTTATAGAGGATAGGCAAAATTAAGGACTCCCAATGCGGCATCGTCCGATTAGCCTTAGTAGCGTAAATCGACGCTAAACAAATAAACATTTATGAATATTCGAAAACTTTATATACTATTATAGGAAAAAATGATATTTAATTTTATGATGACTTTTTCTTAGATATAAAGGAGTTTTTTAGAAGATTGGGAGACATTTTTATGATTCCGCAGATGAAAAACACTTGGGGACCGAAGTGTTTTGGAAGAGAAGATCAATAGTGATCTGTTTTACAATTCAATACAACGGTAGGGAGGGTGGGGTGGCGAAGGGCTTGAAGAGGATTCATAAGTCCATTGACTCCCTCGTAATGCCCTGATGGCCAGTCGTTCAGAAGAGGATTGTATGAGCTCATATAGCAGCTCTTCGCGCGTCTAACAATAGCCTTCTTCATACCTCGTTGGAAACTTTAACATCTCCATATTATGCCCATATCCTCTGGCTGTTTCATTAGGTATGATCCAACAAACACTTAAAACACGTTGATAACTAACAGACTGGGTTATGTTCTTCTGCTACTATATTGATTCTAAATTTAATTGGTTAGTTATAGAAAATATACTCGATAATAGCTATGTTCCAACACGCGTTGTTTGAATAAATAATCTATGTTAGTTCCAATATGCTCAATAACGTGCCAAAATTTAGATATATTCCAGTAAGATTTATTATTTAAAAAAAAAAAAAAATGAGTCTGTTTGTTATCAATGTTTTTTAAGTGTTTGTTGGAACATGCCTATTATCAAATAACTTGAAAAAACTGCGACTATAAGATCATGAGTGATTCTTGTCTAGGGCACACGCTAAGAGGTATCTCTTAGTTTCCTCAAATGCCGTATCTGTGAATACAGAGTAAAATCCATGAAATTCAGTGTAAT